>OX392463.1:143145205-143745205 GCA_947623515.1 Neoascia interrupta
ATAAATAAAATTAAAAAAAATATATACCGAAAAGATTTTATGAATGTACGAAGAAATGTTAATTATTTCTTTTTGTAGGATGGTAAGAGCTATATTTTGGTTCTTATTATGCCCTAAAACTAGGATATATTTTGAAACGTATAGTTTGTAACAGTAAATTATCACCGCGTAATCGCAAACTTAGCATTTTTATTGATTGAGACCGAATACATAATCGACCGTGTACGGACGGCTCATTCGACTCACATTTTGGACGCGATCATATCCTCTTACATCCTTTTTTAGTCCTTACCATGTTAATTGAGGTAAAAACACATTTTAAACAGAGAAAATGCGGCAACCCTTCTGCGATGAGCTATCTTTTATAATTTATTTTTTAAATTGATTATTTTTGAGGCGCTTTGTTTTTATCGAAGTAAAATGTTAACTTAAGCAGATAAATTTTCAGTTGCACTTAGTTCTTGCATAAATAACCTCAGAAAAAATATTATTAAACTCAATAATATTGATGACAATGGTGTACCATTAAGCAGCGCATTGAAAATAGCAACTACTTTTAGAAGTATATCTTTTTCTCTTTTTCACTTCATGTCCTTATGAAAAATTAAACCACAAACACAACATGATAAAGATGGCACGAAAATTGTTTGTTATTTGTTTCTCTCTCTTTCAAACAAGACTAACTCTTCACAACACATAAAAAGAACTCATTGTCTTATTATGAGACCGAATAACTCTTGCAGGGAGAGTTTAAGACTTTTTATCAAATCAAATAACTCCCATAAGTGGGGCCATTTAACTCCCGTAAGACTCTCTTAAGCGCTCTCGTAGTACTCTACCCAAGTAACATTTCTGTTGCGGTAAGGTTATATACAAGCTATTTCCCCTCCCGCAAAATAGTTTGTATAAGGCCTTAGAGAAGCCAATTTGGCGCACTTACAGAAACTGTTAAAGCCCTAACAGCCGTGTATAAAGTTTCCTGTTAGGCTTTACAGAAACCGGTGTTTGTATAAAGTTCCTGTTAGGTCTTATAGAGGCTGTTACTTGCATTAAGGTTTTCTGTTGCAAGCTTTACCGAGGCTGTTACTTGTTAACAGTTTTTTAGCAGGCTTGTATAAAGTTTCCTGTTAGGCTTTACCGAAACTGTTACTTGTAAGAGGCTTCCTGTTGCAGGCTTTATAGAGGCTATTACTTGTATAAGACTTCCTCTTGCAGGCTTTATAGAGGCTGTTACTTGTATAAGGCTTCCTGTTGCAGGCCTTATAGAGGCTATTACTTGTATAAGGTTTCCTGTTGCAGGCCTTATAGAGGCATTTACTTGTATAAGGCTTCCCCTTGCAGGTCTTATAGAGGCCGTTACTTGTATAAGGCTTCCTGTTGCAGGCCTTATAGAGGCTATTACTTGTATAAAGTTTCCTCTTGCAGGCCTTATAGAGGCATTTACTTGTATAAGGCTTCCTTCTGCAGGCCTTATAGAGGCTGTTACTTGTATAAGGCTTCCTGTTGCAGGCCTTACAGAGGCTTTTACTTCTATAAGGCTTCCTGTTGCAGGCCTTATAGAGGCTATTACTTCTATAAGGCTTCCTGTTGCAGGTCTTATAGAGGCTGTTACTTGTATAAGGCTTCCCTTTGCAGGCTTTATAGAGGCTATTGCTTGTATAAGGCTTCCTGTTGCAGGCCTTATAGAGGCTATTACTTGTGTAAGGCTTCCTGTTGCAGGCTTATAGAGGCTATTACTTGTGTAAGGCTTCCTGTTGCAGGCCTTATAGAGGCTTTTGCTTGTATAAGACTTCCTTTCGCAGGCCTTATAGAGGCTATTACTTTTATAAGGCTTCCTGTTGCAGGCCTTATAGAGGCTATTACTTCTGTAAGGCTTCCTTCTGCAGGCCTTATAGAGGCAGTTACTTGTATAAGGCTTACTCTTGCAGGCTTTACCGAAACTGTTGTTGCAGAACAAATCTCCGAAATAAATAAAGAAAAAAAATTCTTTCGCTGGGTGAGGCTTGAACCGTGGTTCTCGTTTACCAGAGACAAGCACTCATCCACTATGCTACATCGTTGCCGTGCAACTCGTCGCGAAAACATCATATAAAAATAAATGGAGCATAAAACAAAAAAAAAAATTCTTAATTGTACAGTCTGGTTCCTTCTCTGTTGATTTATCTTTTCCCTCTATTATCTGGCTGTTGTTAACTCTTGCTGTCTGAAATGATGTCAATTATTAATTAGGAAATTATATTTGTGAACATTTGAAATTTGAAAAATTTACTTACTTGGTTGGGATCGATCCTGGGTCCTCTGTCGTGGCAGTCGTGAGTCTTTCCAGTATGCTATCGCCTTATATGAAAAATGGAAGCGAAAGCGGCACTAGTTGATACGTAAAGTAAAGCAGCTTCGGTAGGACTTCTTGTCAGTTTGCGTTAGGCCTAACCGAAGCTTATCCACATGCTGTCCCGCTCTTCAAGGAAATATTTTTTAACAGTTTCGGTAAGATTTCGCATCTATTTCTATAAAACCTAACAGAAGCTCGGTTGTTTCGCATGCTCAAATGTACACAACTACCAATAAGCAAAATATTGGTATTAGTGTACTCTCGCGTACTTTACGAAGATGTTTCATTAACACTTTCGGTAAGACTTCGCATCTATTTCTATAAGGCCTAACAGAAGCTCGGTTGTTTCGCATGCTCAAATGTACACAACTACCAATAAGCAAAATATTGGTATTAGTGTACTCTCGCGCACTTTGACGAAGATGTTACATGAACATTTTCGGTAGGACTTCGCATCTACTTCTATAAGGCCTAACAGAAACCGGTTGTTTCGCATTCTTAAATGGTGCACAAATACCAACACAAAAACAGTGTGCTCTCGCGCTCTTTAACGAAGATATCTCATCAACAGTTTCGTTCAGACAGCACATCCACTTACTTGTATAATAAGGCATAAAGGCCTGCATACAAACAACTGATGCAAACTCAAAAACGCTTACACATACATATGAAATTCGGCAGTTTCGCTTGCCTAAATACCGCGCAAAATATAAAATGACGCTTTATTTAGTAAAAAAAATTAGTCTGCTGGAATTGTGAATGGTGATCCTCAATGGTATGCCTACAGGGCCGCTGAGATATTCGGGCCCATATAGCCATGTAGGGGCCCTCGTTATTTAACTACATAGTTTCGAATAGATCAATAACTTTCAGACCGAGAGATATATAGATCAATATATAGATTTAAAAACTCTTTATAGCTTTCTTCAGGGCGCTGACGACGTCTCACATACAACGGTCAAGTTAAAGGATTATTTAAATTTTTTTTTTGTTCCCAATCATTTAGCAACAAACATACTAACTGTGGTTTTGTTTGCTTAAATGTTTATTGAAAGTATGAACCTACTTACATATATAGTAATTTTGGTGACCTAAAGATGAAATACGGGTCCTTGCAAAAATATGGGCCTGGGATTTATTCAATTGTTACCCCCCTTTCTAGACGGCCCTGTATATTTTCGTCACAATTTTAAGAATTGAAGCGTTTCAGTGGGACTTCATCTATCTGTGCATCTCCTATGCAAACAGTGTTTAACAGGTATGTGTGAAGAAGACTACGTGAAGTGGATATAATAAAACAGTGTGAAACAGATGCATATGTATGCATGTCTCAAGTTAACATGAAACTGTGTATACTTTTTATAACACAACAGTGTAGTTTTCGCGCCAACAAACGAGACGATCTGTTGGAATGGCTATGGACTCACATCACAACCACAAGCGCACGCAAAAATGTTTCTGAGGGGCAAGATATAGAATTAGAAAAAATTTAAATGGTTTTTTTTACTTGTCGATTTGTAATTGCTGAACAACGAACTTGTGGGGCATTTTGAAAAACTGACAAGTATGTCATTGGATTGACATTAGCGCTGAAAGTCTTTGTTTTAATAATACCAAGAGTAAAATCGTATCCACAACTGTATTGTAACATATGTAGCTAGATAAATAATCGCCGTAAACGCCACTTAGACCTAAAAGGTACCTGTAAAGCTGGCAATTATTCAGTTGGTGTCAAATTCTATTTCTTTAGAATTGTTACCTGATTCAATTTACATTCTGTTGTATACTTTTTCGAAGTTTCAAGTATACTGTTCTTACATATTTCATATAAAACTTTTCCTCAGTATATTTCTGCATATATAGCTATTCAGTACATTTAGGTCATCACATAGTTTGTAACACTGTTAAATAATAATGATAGACCCCAGGCCTTAAGGGCATATGATCTGAATTAAAGAAGCCATGTCCGTCTGTCTGTCTGTCCGCATGTAAACGACTTTGGTGCCATAAATTTAAAGCAAGAGAGCTGAAAATCAGTTAGTAGGCTGGAAGTCCAGTCCTTCAGATTTTGTTTGAAAATTAATTGAATCCGCCCGCAGACACGCCCACTAGACACCTGTATATGAGACCATCTATAATTTTTGATAAAACTTTTTTTACACTTTATATATGTAAAAATGGCGCTAGCACACTGATTTTCGGTGACTCTGCATTGTTATTTTCTTTGAGACAGCAGAAAAGTTTAGCCTCTACATTGACTACGCTCAATTTTTGAAATTATGAAATTTGACAAAAAATATTTTCCAAATGCTGTAGATATTAGCATTAACAATTACTTTTTTGTATTCATAGTGTACGCCTCTGTCCAGAGCCTGGCTTTAAAAAAAACGATTTTTATACCCGACCGAGGGTATATATTTAGTTTAATGCATAGTTTATAACACAGTGAAAGAATCACCGTAGACCCCTAAGACCTTAATAGATAATGATCGAGACCAGCAGGTGAATCGATTAAGCTATGTCTGTCCTTCCATCTGTCCGTCTGTCCGTATATGTGAAGTTTTTGGTATTTAGAATTAAGCTAGGACGTTCAAACTTGGAGTATAACCTGGTTCTTATTTTGTTCAGACAAAGTGTGAAAATTGGTTAAATCCACCAACGGCCACGCCAACTACTGGCTTGAATGTAAGACAACCTGGTTTTCACTTTCTTTTAAAATGCCTTATGGTCAAGTTAGACAAGGCGTAGGAACTCAAATATTGGCACTGAGTATTGGCCCATCATTTTAATATACATATAAATAATATATATATATGAATATTTGCTAAGTTTGCTACACACAAAGCTTTGAGCTCCGTCCATTTTTAGGGTGCCTTTTTAGGGAAAACCTGTTTTTTTTTAAATAATTTTCGCTTTTAACACATTTTCTCATGATTCTAACGATATTACAATTATGTTATTGATTTTAATTTCTAGCCCAGGCCCACTTTTGGGGGCATTAGTTATAGTTGAAAATATATGCAACCACCAGAAAGCATTCGGAAGTTACATTTTTACATCCCGCCCACTTTTGGAGGCGTGTTAGTTTCCTTTTTGGTTAGGGTACAGTGGTTTTGCAATCCGTCGCAGACGGACTGAAAATTTTACGTTGCGTTTTCCCAATTATTTTTTTCTAAATTAGGCTAACGGCAGTCGAAATAGCTTTTTTCTTCAGTTCGGCCTCCAACTGTGGGCGTGGCTCAACATTTTGTATGGCAAATATGCCACGCCCACTCATAGAGGTTCAGCGATTTTATTTTTCTATTTTATATCATACAATCACCAAGAGATGCTTATCGTCAAATATCGGCCTCTTACGACGTCTTACAGTTTTGAAAGCACTGGAAGTAGTTTTACATTTACACCTATTGTGGGCGTGCTGTGGGCGGATTTGAGAAATTTTAGCACTTGTACTGTTTCGCATTTTAATGAGCTTACGTACAGTTCCCTAGCTCAAAATTTAAGGCCGAATAACATGTAACATGCAGACAGACAGACGGACGGTTGGACGTGGCTAATTCGATTCAGAAAACGGTTTTGATCATAATACATTTCAGCTCTTTGGGATCTACCATTATTATTTAACAGTGTTGCAAACTATGTGATAAACTTAATATTATTAAGGTACTCTCATGGGTATGAAAATTTACAAAGTGATTGGGGGGGGGGGGGGGGGGTACAATCACTCTTTCCTGTCTTGTACCCCAAATCTTGATCTTTGGGGTACAAGATTTTTTGTGGACTTTCTAGAGGGGAGAAATGCCTCCTTCTGCCCCCCCCCCCCCCCTTAAGGGCACCCCTGCTGGAAATGAGTATCTGTGTCTGTTTCTTACTTTTTTACCTCGAGTCAGTGTTACCGATGGGCAACATATCGGTCCTTGTGGGACCATATTTCGAATTAAGCGGTTTTTGCAGTGTTTTTCTGAAAACAGGCGAGATTGGGACACTTTTTTTCAAATTTTTAAATGTACTGTCTACTTATGTATTATTTATTGCACAAAAGACATAAATTGAAAAAAAGTAATTGGCTCTGATTATTGTTTTACCTAATTTCAACAAACGAAATTAAATACCTAGTCGAATAATTTTTTTACAACTACAGTTAGGGAGACTGCTTCGAAAAGACGCTTATAAACTACTACCAAACAATAGGTATACATGTTGTTGGTTTATGTGCATTATCAATTTCTTCCTCTGCCACCTAAAGAGAAGACTCGTTCTTTTTCCCCACACCTGCGAGGGTCCTCCGAGAGTAACATTTGTCTAGAAAAACTTCCCAAAGTGCCGTTCGGATTAAACAAAAAATGTAGGTCCCCTTGTATGTGAAGAATACAACAAGCACAGTATAAATCGTTAAGAAGATTGCCCTGGGGTGGAATCGGCTAATGTGATCTGTGATTTTCACATTTTGTGATTCCACCCCTTGTTCACAACGAGCTTTTGTGGCACTCTATTATTTTTATGCTTTTGTCTTAAGTCTGCAAGCAAGTTTTTATTCTACATTTCACTGATTCTTTTTTCATAATTTTGGGTATTAAGTGGGTGGCTCTTAGACCACAACTTTAAGTTCCTTAACTAAGTACTACAGTGAACTTTGGCTTTTCCTCTTTAAGTTTACTTTGTTAACAGAATCGAGATGATTTTTTTTAATTGTACTTTTTTACTTGTGTATCACTTAGGTGTCATATGAATGAATGGAGTGTATAAAATCTATCTAATTTAATCTAATTAAATAATAAATTAATTTAATAATAATCTAATTTAAAACTTATGTGTCACGAAGTTTTCTTTATAAACTATTAAAATTAAAAAATGTTGGCTCGTGGGGCTTTGTTGGCGACATTTTTATATCTTTCATCGGTAACACTGCCTTGAGTCAGGAGATACAGCATTGTGATGCTACAGATGTGTACGTACGGTGTACCTGCTCATGTACCTAGCTCTGAACATTGACACAGGCACAGATACAGCGAATTTTGGTCGGCTTTTGCAATTCATATCTGAAAATTTTTGCAACTAGTATACGTATACCTACCTACTTTTAAACTCATTGCGTTAGTGTGTATCCCTTTACCCTTTTCGTTGAATTTTGGTGATAGCAAAAAAAAAGTAGTGCCCTCCAAAAGTGTTTATTTCTTTCAAAAGCTGCATGCAGTTTTCAGTGTGTTGTTTCGTTCTTGAATAAATGCATACATGCACGTACATAATTTATATTTGTCTCGCAAAGAGTTTCACTTAGCCTGGCCTTCCACGAGCGACGAAACAGTGTTTCAAGAGGTTGTCGTCACGTTCCTATAAGACCAATTTTGATTTGTGAAATGTCGACGGCGGCGCCTGTTGTTGTCGTTCGTGGAAACAGACCCTAATAGCTGTTCCACAATGAGTATCTGTGGCTGTCTCGCAGTTCGGGAACACCTACGGGAACACGTATGTATACAGCTAAACAATGCGTGCGTATCTTCTTGAGACGCGAGACACACACAGGCACTCATTGTGTTGTGGTCGGTCGATTTTTAAGAATTCATAATCAGTTTGTTTTTGTTTTTCGCTTTTAGCACTTGATTTTTAGTGCGGACCGCAATAAACTGTTTAAAGGAATATAAGATAAATTTTTGAAATGATTAGAACGTGGAAAAAAGTGAAAAGGTCGGGAACATATTACAGAATAGTAAAAAAGGAGCGTGATGCGATTTTCAAAAGAGCTAGTGAAGTGTCTAATGAACTAAGCGAAAAACGGGAAAATTTTCGTGGTAACGCATTTTGTGCACAACCCGCAGTGATTCCGGAGACTCGCCAGTTTTCATTAATCAACCCTCATGAAGAAGTTGTAGCCCTCAACCCTCATGAGCCTATAGCTCTACCAATCAACAATAATAATAATGAGACCACAAGGGACTCGATTGATTACGAAGATCAAGGTAGGTATAGGGTGGTGGCATCAGTTCTCGAACTTCAAAAACAAAAAGTGTAGGTAACTTGCAATGTCCCGACATACCCACTTTGTGTTTATCCAAACAACAACAGTTAAAAAAACGGATTTAATAGTTACCAAAAATCCATAATGGAAATTAAACATTAAGCATAATATTGTCTAGGAATTTTTTAGTTTAAGACGACAATTGTCAATGCCTTTTATGTTAAAAAATCATTTTACACAATCGTAATCTTAACCTTCAACAGCAGCCAACAGCTCCGTTTATAAATTCATATTTGACAATTTTTCGTTTTGCTAAATATAATTAACTAATGCTTTTACGTTATTCCTAGCTAATTTATTTGCCAGTAACTACATAAATATACATATACTTATGTTCATGGAAACTCCTACATAACCGCTTATGTCCAAAGGCTTTCTTTAAATTTAGTTTTATACAAAACACGAGAAAACGGGTCTCTCTGAAAGTCTGAAACCCTGTCGCATGCTTTATATTTTATAAAATATGAGATGCACCTGCTATAAAACATAGCGTGTTTGTATTTATCTGTCTTGGATTGGAATGACGGAAAAAAACCCAGAAAATAACATAAATACCTAAAATGAATTTTATAAAAACGTGTTCGTTAAGTGGAGACGTTCGAGAAAAGGTGCCACAACCCTACTATGCTACATATATCTAACAACAACTTCTATAATAATTATAGGAAACTAAAATAGAGTTTTTTTTAGATAGTGGCGCTATCGATAGCTCTACCATCGTTGTTGATGTTGAAACAATTGGCAGCCAAACTAGCGACGATGAATTGTGGCCAGAAGAAGAAACTCAAGTGGAGAAAAATGCAAGATTACGCTTCAATTTGAGGAAATGGGCAGTTCAACATAACATTACTCATATGGCATTGAAGGATCTAATAAAATTGATTAACACTGACATTGGCAAAATTTTACCAGCGGATCCACGGACGCTATTACAGACTCCTCAAGAAACATTTATTAAAGAAATCGGGAATGGCGGACAGTACTGGCACCACGGTTTCGAAAAGCATATCAAAAGCATATTTCAAAGCACAGATGAATCAAAAATTATTTCTGTGAACATAAATCTAGATGGACTGCCAATTTTTAATAGTTCCAAGTTGGAATTTTGGCCTATTTTGTTCAACATCAGCGAAATGCCACATTTGCCAGCTATGGTCATTGGAATATATTGTGGAGTAGGCAAGTGTAGTGACCTGGAGGCATTTTTAACGCCCTTTGTCGAAGAAATGAAGGAAGCTATGATGAATGGAATTTATGTAAATGCACATCAAATTACGGTACTAATTCGTTGCATTGTTTGTGACTCGCCGGCTCGTGCGTATGTGAAAGGTAAAACAGTCTTATTTTAATTTCTAATTGCTTATATTTTTTTCTACAACTTTGAAACGGCAAATCTTTTTATTTAAGGAGTAGCTAACTTCAACGCACACCATGGATGTCAGAAATGTACTACAGTTGGAGAGTTTAGCTATGTCAGCAATACAAATGTATTTCCAAGGACGAATTGTGAAAAGCGCACTGATGACAATTTTAGGAAGAGGCTTTATGGAACACACCACAAATACGATTCGCCTCTTTTAAAGTTAGAAATAGATATGGTGGATCAGTTTCCAGTTGGCGATTCGTTACATCTTCTTCATCTTGGCATTATGAAGCGGCTCTTGTTCGGGTGGAGAGATGGAACTTTCCGTCAATCTAACACAAAATGGAGGGCACAAACAACAAGCGAAGTATCGGATTTCCTGCTCCAATGCAAAATGCCAGCGGAGTTCCATCGAGTAGTGCGCGGTCTGGATTGCCTCACACATTGGAAGGGCACAGAATATCGTACATTTCTTCACTACATTGGAATCGGTGCATTAAAGGACCATTTAACACACGAAGCGTACGATCATTTTCTACTCTTGTTTTGCGCCGTCACAATATGTTCTTCGAAGACCTATTTTAAAATTCTTCCTGTAGCCCGTGGAATGCTCCTTCAATTTGTTGAAATATTTTCGGAATTGTACGGCGTCCATCACCTGACTAGTAATGTTCACAATTTAACACACTTAGTGGACGAAGTGGAACGCTTCGGAGAACTAGAATCATTTAGCACTTACCCCTTTGAGAGCGCACTAGGGAGAATAAAACGCCTGCTTAGAAATGGCACGCGCCCACTAGCACAAGTAGTGAAACGAATCAACGAGGACTTTAGCTGTGACTTGATCTCAACCCACAGGAAATCATCGGTAGGGGTACAAAAAGAAAATATTCTGAGCAAAGAGAATAAGGGAAATAATATTCCTAATTTATTTAAGTCTTCCGTTGAATTGGAGTACAAGTTTTTTTACAAAGTCCAATTGGACCAATTTTGTCTTTCTGCGGACCAAGCAAATTGTTGGTTTTTGACAAAACAAAATGAGATAGGATGCTTGAAAAACATAATTAAAAGTACAAAACAGAGCGAGTTGGAACTATACTCCATTGAAATCGACGAAAAGGCGAATTTTTTTATTATTCCGCTTGAATCTAGACATTTAGATATTTATTGCGCAGATCGCTATGCTTATTTAAAAAAGAAAGAAAGGAAAATATTCAAGCTAAGCAATGTGAAATGTAAACTGGTTCGTTTGCCTTATCGCCAAATGCAAATTTTCATCCCTTTATTGCACACCATACCTATCTAGTATTTTTTTGTCATTTATGTTTTACAAAACGTAAATAAAATATAATTTGAATTAAAATTCATAACAAACAGCTGTGACATACCTGACATAATGACATAACTGCATAACGGTTTGGCTTAGGGAAATGGTTCTTAGATATACGGAGCGGACTCTATATTAATCATGCCTACTAAACGAGGTCTTAAGTTTAAATAAACAACAACATGTAAAAAAAATCGCAGAAAGAACGTGTTTCGCGCTTTGGGTTTTTTGGGAAATATAATGTGAAACCAAGATGGAATTACTTTCGTTCTAGAATTTTTTTAAATGTCGCATTCAATCGAGATCCAAGGATGAAGAAATTACGAACGATCAGTCCAAAATATGTAATAGTTTTTTAGTCTAAATATGTAATAGTTGTTATTCCCTGAGTGAAACAGTTAAGAAGTGACATGATGATGTGGTCGGTGCAGCGTAGCGACGCGCATGTGAGGCCGAAGGCAGGCCGGCGTATGAGTCTAAAAGACTACCTGTGTCTTTTTTAAGAATCACCCACAAATCACCACGCTAGAAATCAAACAGGGTTTGATTTCAGGCTTTGATTCAAGCATGGGGCTTGATTCCTTTTTCTCGTAAGGCTTGTTTTCTTTTCGAAAGGGAATCTAGCCCCGCGAGGCTTAATTCTGTGGGGGTTATTTTACTGCCCCGCATGCAATAACTTTTAAACGGTTAGGTTTAACACAAGAGTTTCACTTATATGGACTCAAGATTAATTCTGCCTACTAACTAATGTTTTAAATTTGAATTTAATGAGACATTTAGAAAAATCACAGAATACAAAAAGAATTTCGCGCTTTGAGTTGAAACAAGATGTTTGAAGTACCTACTTTCGTTGTAGAATTTATATACCTGACTCAGAGTATATTAATGTTAATGCATAGTTTATAACACAATGAAATAATCACCGTAGACCCCTAAGACCTCGAGATTTGTTCGACACAGATAGGTGGAAGCCATGTCCATCCATATGTGTGCAGTTTTTAGGTCTTTAAAATTGAGCGAAAATTTATATGATCCCCCCCCCCTACAGCCACGTCCACAATTGTCGAGGATGTCAGACAACCTCAAATTTACATTTTATTTAAAACTGCCTTTTGGTAAAGTAAGGCAAGGCGTAGGATCTCAAATTTTGGTGTAAGAAAATAGCTGCCCGAAGCATTTAAAAAGACAAAAATTGGACCGCCCACACCATCGACCATCCCCACTTTTAAAATCTTAAATCTTAAAAAATCTGATTTCTCAGAAAATCCATTCAAAAACAATAAAAATCTTTGTGACAAGTATTAAAGATATTACCATTGGCTAAGTTTGATGCATACAAAGCGTTGAGCTCTACCCACTTTTAGAGGGCCTTTATTGAAAAAAAAACTGTTTTAAAGCATTAATTTTCGCTATAAACCACGAATTTTCTCATGGTTCTAACGAAATAAGATTTGTTTCATTCTATTTTTCAGCTTGCACACATTTTTGGGGGCGTGGCCGATACAAATTATTGGCATAAAGTACTTTTAAATTTGTTGTTTACAGGGTAAAGAGGGTCCGGTATTTTGAAGTTGTTACAGACGAACTCTTGAGCTTACTTACTTGTTTTTAAATGCATACGTACTGAATCCATATCCAAGGATCAAGCTAGTAGGAATGATTAGTCAAGATAACGAATATGCAACTATAATTTCTCTAAACAGTTACGACGGACGGACGGACATGGTTCATCAACTCAGAATTCGGTCTCGCTCATATGCCCTTAATGTCTTGGTGGTCTGTTGTTATTATTTCTCTATGTTACATTTTCGCCTGTATCAAACATAATATACTCCATTCCTGTGAAATAAGGTATAAAAATTACCAATGAGCCGCATATTTTTGTACAGGTTTTGTATGACAAGTGAACTACTATAAAAGTCCCGCTGCAAGAAAGTTAGCTTATGAAAAAAAAAGAAGGTGAGTATATTATACTTTATTATCGCTTTATTGCTTATTACAATCCTTCGTTTGATGAAGGTGTTGGCATGGCATCAACGATGTCCATTTCTTCATCGTCGCTCATATTTACGCTGCAGTTAGCTGCAGCATCAGTACATTGGTACATTGTACTGCTGCGATGTTTAATTGCTGAGGTTCTCCTCATATGAGTTGAAGTTGAACTATATCGACGCTTTGAGTTATTAATAATTTTTTGGAAAAAAATCTTTAAATTTAATTCTGTATAGTGCGGATCGCACCTCGTGACTAAATGCAAAAAAAATTTAAAAGTTAGGACGAACCGGCTAAAATTATCTTTTTTGACGTTCGTTCGGGACTGGCCAGTCCAAGAAACTTCTGTGAATAGATGTCTCGTGAACATGTAGTCTACAAATTTGTAGGAAACATTGTCGCCATGCAAAGAACTTCGCGGTCCACAAACCGAAGAAAACTTGTTGTACTGCGAAGAAATAAAATAGTAAATAATTAAATAAATGTTAATTTTCTAAGATAACAAAACTCACCAACTCCTCCACATACGTTTTGTCGTTGAGTTTATTTTCAAATTGCACCAGCTCTTCAACTGTGTCAATCGGTTTGAAGGACGCTTTTAAATTAATTTCCGTATGAACATTACTTGGAGAAGGGAGAACTCCAGCTGCAAGTTTATTTAAAATCTCTTCATGTAGCCCTATACTGTACTCGACCCTGGCGTGGAGTTTTGCCACACTCTCAGCAATTGAGACAAGCAGTCCAACATCAGGCTCTCGGCGCTGCCCTAAGACTGCTTGTCCCAACAACTGCAGCTGTCCATCCTCGCCGACGAAGTACATATTCTGGTCTTGCAACTGTTGGTCCTCCTGCGGCTCCTGCGGCTCCTGCTGGTTCGGCTCCTGGCGGTTGAGCTCCTGATTTTGTGGCTCCTGCTGCTGCAGCTCCTGTCCTTTTACAACACCCGGTGTTAACACCGTAACCAAAGTTGAGCTGGCGGCACACACATTGTCGTCTGGTGCTCTGGTTGTGTCCGATTCTGGCATCGACCGATCAGTAACCTGTTGATAAAACTAATAACAACAAAGTTATAGTTACATGTTAAATGCAACTCCCCTCAAAAACATACCTGGTTGAAGTTGGACCTTTGTCCATCGGCATTGGTGTGTGTGGACATAAGCTTTCGCCCTCGCATAGTCCGCTTGACCTTGCTTTGGTCGTAAAGAGGTCCTTCCGCCTCACTCGTGTCGCTCTTATCTGACATAGCCTTGATTTCGATTAGCGCTTGGCTGTATGTGGGGATGAAAGATCTCTTCACGACGCAATCATACTCCTTCCACCCCTCGCTTATTGTGCCCGGTGGAGTCCAAGGGTTCTTTAGAGCTGTCTCTTTTTTGGTGGCAGGAGGCCACATTAACTTACCGCAAGATTCCCACATTTGTGGTACCGGGGAAAGCAGCGCCTTACCATCCTCGAGCGTTTCGACCACCTTATAATATTTTGACGGATTCATCTGTGGAATATGCATTTTTTTCACCAAACTGCAACAAATACTAAGCTTTAATTACTTACCTTCATTAACAATTACATTTATTTTAATTTTTTTAGAAAATCTGGCTCAAGGACCAATGTGCGTGCGTTTATCGTTTGAATGCAAAGCGAAGTGACTATTTAGCTTGATCTTTCGTTTTTTTCTTATTCCAGCAATGCAACCGTTATTTTTGTATACATACTTACATGAAAACTTCTCCGGCAACGTTGTTTTTTCTTTGGCTTAAACTCAAGGGTAAGGATGTATCGATACACATTCACGCCAGTTTGAACGTATGCCACAATTTTCAGGAGAATAACATAATACATAGAAAGGATTCAGGGTGTGAGTGAGAACCTGCGACCCATCGAATCGAAATGCAAAGGTACCCAACCCATTAGGATGAATTTGTTTTACCAAAGGCGTAGGCTTCGGTGAGGGGCAATAACCTCTTGAAATGCAGAGTAAAGAAAAAAATATAATTGAATGAATTTTAATTCTATTCGCATAATTTGCATTGATATTTTGCGAATTATTCTAATCTTTTTTTGATTAATGATAAATACTTGACTTGATTGAATAAAGTTCAATAATAATAACAGTGAAACACAGTATTTACATTTGTGACCTGCAAAAATACATGTTACGTTTTTGGCGAGATTGTAAGGATTTTTGGGTAACAGTTATACCTAGCTCTTTTACATATTTTGCAATTGCAGTTATTGTGGACAGTTATACAGTAAAGCACTTTATATATTTCATGAGGCAGAACGCCCTAATACTCGAAAGTTTTCTAAGCGAAAACAAAATCGGATATTTATGGTATCACTACGTTGTCCGGCAGTACCTCCATCCAATCGCGTCCATAACTTCTGAACGGTGAGCCACAGAAAGTTTAAATTGAATGCGCTCTTAAACTTAAGGCCCAAGCTTAATAGACTTGAGCGGGATTAATCTCATGTCCAAATACAGCGAAAATCCCACTCAAGTTCTGCCAAAAGATTGTGTTGCCCATAATAGACTTAAGCAAACGATTTGAATATCTTATGAGACTTAACTGTGAACGTCTCGAGTATTACATTGCCTTGAAAATTAAAAATCAAATTTGAGAATTATGTCACTTTTTCTTCAACTTTGGATGTTAATATCTTCGAAACCGATTGTCAGATCTAAAATGAGATTAAACTTTTGAGGTCAGCGTATAATTCTTGGTATATTCCCTTCCTTCACAAATTTTTTGAAGCACGCTTAAAAATAAATATGGGCTTAAATATGACAATGAGTAAACTAATGACAAGCAAAAACAAAACTTTAAGCCAACACTAGTTAACGAAAACCTTACGAAACCCAGCATAAG
This sequence comes from Neoascia interrupta, assembly GCA_947623515.1. Lineage (NCBI taxonomy): Eukaryota > Metazoa > Arthropoda > Insecta > Diptera > Syrphidae > Neoascia > Neoascia interrupta. Next base: position 143,161,103 of record OX392463.1, read on the forward strand.
GCTGTTATGGTCGTGGCATACGAATCGCGTATAATTCGGCGTACATTTCGGAAAGCCGACTTAAGCTCATCAAAGTCTATTATGGTTGGGCCTTTAAACAGCAACAGTTGTTTATTTTTGAAAATATTGAATTTTTTTTGAAAAATTAACAGTTTAACATAGATATCGTTAAAAACTGATTTAATTATTATAACTGCTCGTGAGAAATTTCTATTTATGTTTTTATTAATGCCTTATAATGTAAGCAACTAAAAACAATTAAGTTTTTATACATACATTTGCTGGATGTGTCATATACATATGTACGACGATCTTAAATACTGGTGTCGTCGATTCAACGAAGCATGATATTTACACATGCAAAATAAGTAGATACATATGTCCTTCCAGGGTTAAAGAGCGCCTGGTCAAAAACTTCGTGTGAACGGAATCTAGAAAAGTTTTTTTTTAAGTTTGATGTATAGTTTCTAACGCAGTGAAATAATCGCCGTAGACCCCTAAGACCTTTTAGAGATAAGAATGGGACCGACAGGAGAATCGATTAAGCCATGTCCCTCCTCCCGTCCATAAGTATGTGAACAACTTTAAGGCCTTAAATTTTAAGCTAGAGAGCTGAAAGTTCGTGAGTTGTCTGGAAGTCCAGTCCTCCAGATCAGGTTTGTAAATTAGCCGAATCCGCCTACAGACACGTCTACTATAGGCCTGTATGTGCGTCCATCTCTAATTTTAAAAAATACTTTTTTCAAATTTTAGCTATGTTACAGTTGCGCTAGCGCACTCATTTTTGGTATGTAACATTGCCTTGTAATTGTCTTTTCGGTAGTTGAAAAATGTTGGCCTTTTATTGACCACGCCCACATTTTTATGGGATTTTAGCTTAGAATTACTGTTTTTTCAACAAATATATAATAAATTTGACTAAAAATTATATGACAAAAGTTGAAGATATTAGCATTTTCAAACTTTTTTGTATGTATGCTTGCACCCACTTTTGTGGGTGTGGCGTTAAAAAAGTGATTTTTTGAGTTAAAAAGGCGGAGCTTTTAGCCGAAATGTATACAACCACCTTCAACAGTTATGTTTTTATATCCCGCTCACTTTTTTGAGGCTTGGCAGTTTCCTTTTTTGGTAGGGTGGGGTATTTTGCAATCCGTGACTGAAGTTTTTACATACGCACTGTTGCACTTTCCCACTGTTTTACCTTATGTCATGTGCTAACTTTTTTGTTTGTTACCATTTCCTAAATTGGAGTTACTTCCAGTTAGAATCCACGTTTACCTGCAATATTCAAAGTTTTTTTTAAATTCTGCATCCAAATCCGTGGCTCAAAACCTCGGATGAGAAAAAAGGCAAGTGTTTCGTACATAATTTGTAAATTATATTTTCTTCGCTTTGGATATCTTTCGAATTTATGTTACATCCACAAATCGATCTTTTGTATATCCTGAAATCATGAAAACACGCTAAATATTAAATTTCAAACTTTTACAACGTCGTACAGTTTTGAAGAAGAAGTTACACATTGTGTAACAATCGGTGTTACGCATTTACACCGATTGTGGGTGTGTCTGTGGGTGGATTTCACAATATCGTACACTTGTACTGCTTTGGATAACAAAGAGAAACGGACAAAATTTCAGCTTCAGAGCTCAAAATTTAAGGCTTTATAACATGTGACATAAGACAGATGGTCGGACATGGCTTCTTCAGTTCACATCATATGTCCTTAAGGCCTGGGGGTCTAGCCATAGGCGCCCGGAGGGGGGGCAAGACGGGGCACTTGCTCCCCCTGGCTCGGTGCGTTTCATCATCAAACACCAAACATATATTATTTTACGAGGAAGTTTCAAGAAATACGACTGTTTAATTGAATTCTTTTTTCTGAGTCCATGGTTTGCCTCCGCCTGGAAAAAATCCTGCGGGCGCCCATGGGTCTACCATTATTATTTAACAGTGTTACAAACTATGTGATGACCTAAATGTACTGAATAGCTATATATGCAGAAATATACTGAGGAAAAGTTTTATATGAAATATGTAAGAACAGTATACTTGAAACTTCGAAAAAGTATACAACAGAATGTAAATTGAATCAGGTAACAATTCTAAAGAAATAGAATTTGACACCAACTGAATAATTGCCAGCTTTACAGGTACCTTTTAGGTCTAAGTGGCGTTTACGGCGATTATTTATCTAGCTACATATGTTACAATACAGTTGTGGATACGATTTTACTCTTGGTATTATTAAAACAAAGACTTTCAGCGCTAATGTCAATCCAATGACATACTTGTCAGTTTTTCAAAATGCCCCACAAGTTCGTTGTTCAGCAATTACAAATCGACAAGTAAAAAAAACCATTTAAATTTTTTCTAATTCTATATCTTGCCCCTCAGAAACATTTTTGCGTGCGCTTGTGGTTGTGATGTGAGTCCATAGCCATTCCAACAGATCGTCTCGTTTGTTGGCGCGAAAACTACACTGTTGTGTTATAAAAAGTATACACAGTTTCATGTTAACTTGAGACATGCATACATATGCATCTGTTTCACACTGTTTTATTATATCCACTTCACGTAGTCTTCTTCACACATACCTGTTAAACACTGTTTGCATAGGAGATGCACAGATAGATGAAGTCCCACTGAAACGCTTCAATTCTTAAAATTGTGACGAAAATATACAGGGCCGTCTAGAAAGGGGGGTAACAATTGAATAAATCCCAGGCCCATATTTTTGCAAGGACCCGTATTTCATCTTTAGGTCACCAAAATTACTATATATGTAAGTAGGTTCATACTTTCAATAAACATTTAAGCAAACAAAACCACAGTTAGTATGTTTGTTGCTAAATGATTGGGAACAAAAAAAAAATTTAAATAATCCTTTAACTTGACCGTTGTATGTGAGACGTCGTCAGCGCCCTGAAGAAAGCTATAAAGAGTTTTTAAATCTATATATTGATCTATATATCTCTCGGTCTGAAAGTTATTGATCTATTCGAAACTATGTAGTTAAATAACGAGGGCCCCTACATGGCTATATGGGCCCGAATATCTCAGCGGCCCTGTAGGCATACCATTGAGGATCACCATTCACAATTCCAGCAGACTAATTTTTTTTACTAAATAAAGCGTCATTTTATATTTTGCGCGGTATTTAGGCAAGCGAAACTGCCGAATTTCATATGTATGTGTAAGCGTTTTTGAGTTTGCATCAGTTGTTTGTATGCAGGCCTTTATGCCTTATTATACAAGTAAGTGGATGTGCTGTCTGAACGAAACTGTTGATGAGATATCTTCGTTAAAGAGCGCGAGAGCACACTGTTTTTGTGTTGGTATTTGTGCACCATTTAAGAATGCGAAACAACCGGTTTCTGTTAGGCCTTATAGAAGTAGATGCGAAGTCCTACCGAAAATGTTCATGTAACATCTTCGTCAAAGTGCGCGAGAGTACACTAATACCAATATTTTGCTTATTGGTAGTTGTGTACATTTGAGCATGCGAAACAACCGAGCTTCTGTTAGGCCTTATAGAAATAGATGCGAAATCTTACCGAAAGTGTTAATGAAACATCTTCGTAAAGTACGCGAGAGTACACTAATACCAATATTTTGCTTATTGGTAGTTGTGTACATTTGAGCATGCGAAACAACCGAGCTTCTGTTAGGTTTTATAGAAATAGATGCGAAATCTTACCGAAACTGTTAAAAAATATTTCCTTGAAGAGCGGGACAGCATGTGGATAAGCTTCGGTTAGGCCTAACGCAAACTGACAAGAAGTCCTACCGAAGCTGCTTTACTTTACGTATCAACTAGTGCCGCTTTCGCTTCCATTTTTCATATAAGGCGATAGCATACTGGAAAGACTCACGACTGCCACGACAGAGGACCCAGGATCGATCCCAACCAAGTAAGTAAATTTTTCAAATTTCAAATGTTCACAAATATAATTTCCTAATTAATAATTGACATCATTTCAGACAGCAAGAGTTAACAACAGCCAGATAATAGAGGGAAAAGATAAATCAACAGAGAAGGAACCAGACTGTACAATTAAGAATTTTTTTTTTTGTTTTATGCTCCATTTATTTTTATATGATGTTTTCGCGACGAGTTGCACGGCAACGATGTAGCATAGTGGATGAGTGCTTGTCTCTGGTAAACGAGAACCACGGTTCAAGCCTCACCCAGCGAAAGAATTTTTTTTCTTTATTTATTTCGGAGATTTTTTCTGCAACAACAGTTTCGGTAAAGCCTGCAAGAGTAAGCCTTATACAAGTAACTGCCTCTATAAGGCCTGCAGAAGGAAGCCTTACAGAAGTAATAGCCTCTATAAGGCCTGCAACAGGAAGCCTTATAGAAGTGATAGCCTCTATAAGGCCTGCGAAAGGAAGCCTTATACAAGCAAAAGCCTCTATAAGGCCTGCAACAGGAAGCCTTACACAAGTAATAGCCTCTATAAGCCTGCAACAGGAAGCCTTACACAAGTAATAGCCTCTATAAGGCCTGCAACAGGAAGCCTTATACAAGCAATAGCCTCTATAAAGCCTGCAAAGGGAAGCCTTATAGAAATAATAGCTTCTATAAGGCCTGCAACAGGAAGCCTTATAGAAGTAATGGCCTCTATAAGGCCTGGAAGAGGAAGCCTTATACAAGTAACAGCCTCTATAAGGCCTGCAACAGGAAGCCCTATACAAGTAACAGCCTCTATAAGACCTGCAGAAGGAAACCTTATACAAGTAAAAGCCTCTACAAGGCCTGCAAAGGGAAGCCTTATACAAGTTCACATGTATGTGTAAGCGTTTTTGAGTTTGTATCGGTTGTTTGTATGCAGGCCTTTATGCCTTATTATACAAGTAAGTAGATGTGCTGTCTGAACGAAACTGTTGATGAGATATCTTCGTTCAAGAGCGGGGAGCACAGTTTTTTTATTGGTATTTGTGCACCATTTAAGAATGCGCAGTAACAGGTTTCTGTTAGGCCTTATAGAAGTAGATGCGAGGTCTTACCGAAGGTGTTCATGAAACATCTTCGTGAAAGTGCGCGAGAGTGCACTAATACCAATAATTTGCTTATTGGTATTTGTGTACATTTGAGCATGCGAAACAACCGAGCTTCTGTTAGGTTTTATAGAAATAGATACAAAGTCTTACCGAAACTGTTAATGAAATGTTTCCTTAAAGAGCGAGACAGCATGTGGGTAAGCTTCGGTAAGGCCTTACACAAGCTGAAAAGAAGTCGTACCGAAGCTGCTTTACTTTACGTATCAACTAGTGCCGCTTTCGCTTCCATTATTCATATAAAGCGATATGCTCCATTTATTTTTATATGATGTTTTCGCGACGAGTTGCACGGCAACGATGTAGCATAGTGGATGAGTGCTTGCCTGTGGTAAACGAGGACCACGGTTCAAGCCTTACCCGGCGAAAGAGTTTTTTTTTTCTTTATTTATTTCGGAGATTTGTTCTGCAACAACAGCTTCGGTAAAGCCTGCATTAGTAAGCCTAATACAAGTAACAGCCTCTATAAAACCTGCAACAGGAAGCCTTACACAAGTAATAGCCTCTATAAGGCCTGCAACAGGAAGCCTTATACAAGCAATAGCCTCTATAAAGCCTGCAACAGGAAGCCTTATAGAAGTAATAGCCTCTATAAGGCCTGCAACAGGAAGCCTTATAGAAGTAATAGCCTCTATAAGGCCTGCAACAGGAAGCCTTATACAAGCAATAGCCTCTATAAAGCCTGCAAAGGGAAGCTCTATACAAGTAACAGCCTCCATAAGACCTGCAACAGGAAGCCTTATACAAGTAATAGCCTCTATAAGGCCTGCAACAGGAAGCCTTATAGAAGTAATAGCCTCTATAAGGCCTGCAACAGGAAGCCTTATACAAGCAATAGCTTCTATAAAGCCTGCAAAGGAAAGCCTTATACAAGTAACAGCCTCTATAAGACCTGCAACAGGAAGCCTTATACAAGTAATAGCCTCTATAAGGTTTGCAGAAGGAAGCCTTATAGAAGCAATAGCCTCTATAAGGCCTGGAAGAGGAAGCCTTATAGAAGTAATAGCCTCTATAAGACCTGCAACAGGAAGCCTTATACAAGCAATAGCCTGTATAAAGCCTGCAAAGGGAAGCCTTATACATGTAAGAGCCTCTATAAGAGCTGCAACAGGAAGCCTTATACAAGTAATAGCCTCTTTAAAACCTGCAACAGCAGTCTGCAAAACCTTATACAAGCAATAGCCTCTATAAGGCCTGCAACAAGAAGCCTTATACAAGTAACAGCCTCTATAAAGCTTGCAACAGGAAGCCTTATAGAGGTAATAGCCTCTATAAGGCCTGCAATAGGAAGCCTTATACAAGCAACAGTTTCGGTAGTGACTACAAGAGGAGGCCTTATACAAGTAACAGTTTCTGTTATACTTGAAACAGGAATATTACGACAGAAAACAACATTCAATCTACAGTTTCGGTAAAGCATTCAATAGGAAACTTTATACAAGCAACAGTTTTTGTTATGACTGCAACCTGAGGCCTTATACAAGTAACAGTTTCGATAAGGCTTGCAACAGAAAGCTTTTTACAAGTAACAGCTTCTGCGAAGCTTGCAACAGGAAGCATTATACAAGTAACATTTTCTGTTACGTTTGCAACAGAAACATTGCAACAGAACTCTACATTAGAGTAACAGTCTCTATAAGTCATGCAATAAGAAATCTTATACAAGTTACAGTTTCGCTAAGGCTTGCAGAAGGAAAGTCAATGCAAGCAACAGTTTCGGTGTTGCCTGCAATAGGAAACCATATACAAGTAACTTCTTCTGCAACGCATGTCACACAAAGCCATATACAAGCAACAGTTTCGGTAAGGCTTGCAACAGGAAGCTGGTTTCAACAGTTTCGGTAGGGCTTGCAATGGGAAACTTTATACAAGCAACAGTTTCGGTTAAGCTCTGCAGAAAGAAACCTTATAGAAGTATCTGCTTCTGTTAAGCTTGTAACATAATGCCTGCTACAGGTATAGTGATTCCGAAACTTCTATACGGCCTTATAGAGGTAGTTCATATTCTGCACTGAAGTACGGAAGCTGCTATAAGGCCTTATAGAAGTAGTAGACTTCTTACAAAGTAACAGAGGAGATTAACAGAATCTTATCCCTCTGTAAGACCTCGTTGTAGCTTCTTTAAGGTCTTATACAAATTGTGTCAGAAATTTCTGCCTTGGAAATAATCGGCAAGTGTTATAGAGGCCTTATAGAAACAATAACTTCCCAAAATCGAAAATTTAAGCCTTACCGAAGTAAAATTGTTACTTGGGTATGAGAGGCAAATTCCAAGAGGCAAGCTCTGGAAGAATACTCTCATAAGACTCTCGTAGAGTGTTATGGGAGGAAAAATGTTAGTTGGGATAGGCATAGGCATAGGCATAGGCATAGGCATAGGCATAGGCATAGGCATAGGCATAGGCATAGGCATAGGCATAGGCATAGGCATAGGCATAGGCATAGGCATATGCATAGGCATAGGCATAGGCATAGGCATAGGCATAGGCATAGGCATAGGCATAGGCATAGGCAGAGGCATAGGCATAGGCATAGGCATAGGCATAGGCATAGGCATAGGCATAGGCAAGTTCTTGAAAGACATCCTGCGGTTTAAGCGGTATAAGCGGTTTTCCAAACGAGCTTTCCTTATACAGTATATGAATTTACAGTAAAACATCAAAAGAATACTTGAAAAAGTAAATTGAATTTTAAAACTGTATTTTATATTTCAGTTGCCATTATTTACAATTGCACAGTTATTATACTATAGGAGACAAAATTGAACTTAGTTTTTACTGTACAAAAAATTACGTAGGTGTGTGTTTTTACAATGTCAATTTAGTCTAATGAATACATGTGACTTTCTATTACCGATAAGACTTAAAATGCTACAGTTTATTATAGTAACGCAAATATATATACATAAGTATATTTTTTGGTTATTGCAAATTAGATTTAATCCTTCTTTTATTTTGATTTAGTGTTCTTTTAGTATCTATATTATTTATATGTAAAGTGTAATCGCTTCACTGTCCGTTAAATATTGATTCTGGGTAATAGCTCGGAGCATTGAACATCCGTGGAAAGCCAGATGCATCCAACTGGTTGACTGGAAGTACTGACATAATGTCGCTGAAAAAAAGAAACAAAACATAGATTAATTAATTGAAAGAAGGCAAGTTTTTGAAAACTCTTTTTATTCAAATTCACCGAATTTCAAAAGACATGAAGTTGGCGGGAAACCTATGTTGGTCTCCTATGTTATCATAATTGTATTTTAAAGGTTTCTGATTGTGTTCGCCTGGCAAATAGGGATCCCAATTGACCCCTGTCAAGCGCCAAATCACCAAACGTCAAAAATGATAATGTACTTCAGTTAAAAAAAGACCATTAGGTATAAAGACATATGCCGAGTGGTACGTCGGCTTGTGTTAAAGTCTAAGCTCATCTACATAATGTATCTTGCGCAGTTTGTGTTAAATTCTATTTAATTATTAAAATTATTTCTGGATATATATTTTACAGTCTGTTGTAAACTTTTTTCGTAGTGCTGTCAGGTTTTCAGTTTCGTTCTGAAAACCTGTTAGAAGTTTAATCGCTCACAAAAAGTAAATGACTCTTATTAGAAAACTATTTTGTCCGCCATTTAACTTCTTACCTCTTAGAGTTACCAACGTTAAGGAATACGCATCTAGTTGATTTGCATTCGTTTGTTATAAATAAAATTAAAAAAAATATATACCGAAAAGATTTTATGAATGTACGAAGAAATGTTAATTATTTCTTTTTGTAGGATGGTAAGAGCTATATTTTGGTTCTTATTATGCCCTAAAACTAGGATATATTTTGAAACGTATAGTTTGTAACAGTAAATTATCACCGCGTAATCGCAAACTTAGCATTTTTATTGATTGAGACCGAATACATAATCGACCGTGTACGGACGGCTCATTCGACTCACATTTTGGACGCGATCATATCCTCTTACATCCTTTTTTAGTCCTTACCATGTTAATTGAGGTAAAAACACATTTTAAACAGAGAAAATGCGGCAACCCTTCTGCGATGAGCTATCTTTTATAATTTATTTTTTAAATTGATTATTTTTGAGGCGCTTTGTTTTTATCGAAGTAAAATGTTAACTTAAGCAGATAAATTTTCAGTTGCACTTAGTTCTTGCATAAATAACCTCAGAAAAAATATTATTAAACTCAATAATATTGATGACAATGGTGTACCATTAAGCAGCGCATTGAAAATAGCAACTACTTTTAGAAGTATATCTTTTTCTCTTTTTCACTTCATGTCCTTATGAAAAATTAAACCACAAACACAACATGATAAAGATGGCACGAAAATTGTTTGTTATTTGTTTCTCTCTCTTTCAAACAAGACTAACTCTTCACAACACATAAAAAGAACTCATTGTCTTATTATGAGACCGAATAACTCTTGCAGGGAGAGTTTAAGACTTTTTATCAAATCAAATAACTCCCATAAGTGGGGCCATTTAACTCCCGTAAGACTCTCTTAAGCGCTCTCGTAGTACTCTATGAGAGGCAAATTCCAAGAGGCAAGCTCTGGAAGAATACTCTCATAAGACTCTCGTAGAGTGTTATGGGAGGAAAAATGTTAGTTGGGATAGGCATAGGCATAGGCATAGGCATAGGCATAGGCATAGGCATAGGCATAGGCATAGGCATAGGCATAGGCATAGGCATAGGCATAGGCATAGGCATAGGCATAGGCATAGGCATAGGCATAGGCATAGGCATAGGCATAGGCATAGGCATAGGCATAGGCAGAGGCATAGGCATAGGCATAGGCATAGGCATAGGCATAGGCAAGTTCTTGAAAGACATCCTGCGGTTTAAGCGGTATAAGCGGTTTTCCAAACGAGCTTTCCTTATACAGTATATGAATTTACAGTAAAACATCAAAAGAATACTTGAAAAAGTAAATTGAATTTTAAAACTGTATTTTATATTTCAGTTGCCATTATTTACAATTGCACAGTTATTATACTATAGGAGACAAAATTGAACTTAGTTTTTACTGTACAAAAAATTACGTAGGTGTGTGTTTTTACAATGTCAATTTAGTCTAATGAATACATGTGACTTTCTATTACCGATAAGACTTAAAATGCTACAGTTTATTATAGTAACGCAAATATATATACATAAGTATATTTTTTGGTTATTGCAAATTAGATTTAATCCTTCTTTTATTTTGATTTAGTGTTCTTTTAGTATCTATATTATTTATATGTAAAGTGTAATCGCTTCACTGTCCGTTAAATATTGATTCTGGGTAATAGCTCGGAGCATTGAACATCCGTGGAAAGCCAGATGCATCCAACTGGTTGACTGGAAGTACTGACATAATGTCGCTGAAAAAAAGAAACAAAACATAGATTAATTAATTGAAAGAAGGCAAGTTTTTGAAAACTCTTTTTATTCAAATTCACCGAATTTCAAAAGACATGAAGTTGGCGGGAAACCTATGTTGGTCTCCTATGTTATCATAATTGTATTTTAAAGGTTTCTGATTGTGTTCGCCTGGCAAATAGGGATCCCAATTGACCCCTGTCAAGCGCCAAATCACCAAACGTCAAAAATGATAATGTACTTCAGTTAAAAAAAGACCATTAGGTATAAAGACATATGCCGAGTGGAACGTCGGCTTGTGTTAAAGTCTAAGCTCATCTACATAATGTATCTTGCGCAGTTTGTGTTAAATTCTATTTAATTATTAAAATTATTTCTGGATATATATTTTACAGTCTGTTGTAAACTTTTTTCGTAGTGCTGTCAGGTTTTCAGTTTCGTTCTGAAAACCTGTTAGAAGTTTATTGTTTTTTTTTTTTTTCAAATCTATTGTGTAGAGTAGGCTAACAGTAATGCTGGAATCGCAATGTTGCGTTGCTGCGTGCGTACGTTAATGGCCTTTGCCATGCGTTGCCAAAACTTTACGATACTTTACGTCAAACTACGCACGCAGCAAATTTGCAAAATGAAATGCCGCTTTGCGTTTTGGGGTAGGAAATTGTGAAGTATCATTTCAAACACATTCAGTTTCTGTTGAAAGATATTTGCAAAAGAACGAGCAGAAAAGATGCTTTTTAAAAACGAACCAAGTTGCCCAACAATGAAAATAAAATTATTTCTGTTTATTCCATCACACATATATCCAAGGTGGTGCACTCGTGTCTTTATGCATGTTTAAAACCAACAACTTGCGAGTTATCGCGACAAACTGAAATAATACCGAAAAACATCACATTCTCTACTCAAACCTCTCTACTCTACGCAAACCTGTTTTTTTTTATAAATCTGACAAGAAACAGAAACAAACCTTTTTCGTCCCCACAACCTATAGATGGAGAGCTAGCGACGTATTTTCATATTGTATTTTAAAAAGCCTGTAACTTTGTGAGCTAAGTTCATGGTCACTACTGAACACAAAAACATGAGTCTGGCAGCGCTGCGCTGGTTTATATGGCAATGCCGTTAGCCTAAAAGTGCAAAAAAAAATGAATTTTCAATACATTTTAAAAAGCTTGAGATTTTGGAATATGCTTATTTGGGAGGAACATATGCCGGATAAACAAATGCCAGACCAGTTTGCCGGTTTTAAACTTGTGCCAGACGTCCTTAAAAGTGCAAAAAAAATGAAAAATTAAACTCATTTTAAAAAAGTCAAATTTTTGATATTATGTAGGGGCTAGTATAACAGTAATAATTCCTGAAAGCCAGACCAAAATGTTGGTTTCTTCCCCCCGCCAGACGGCCTAGAAGCTTCCATGAATTTTTTTTTTCTTTACATCTTTTGTTGGGCAAAAATTTACAACAAACGCTACATTATACATTTATAATACATTATATTGATCAAGTATTATTTTGAGATTATAATACAGTACTGACTCTTATCTTAAATCGGTAATCACAACCGCCAGATTGCTTTATTACGATTTCTGCTAGTTATGGGCTACATACTAGCATCACCGCTTATTTTCAAGAAGAGTAAGCAAGCCTAATGCATATACATAGTTTTACGACCTTGTTTTGCAGTGATGGCTTACTATTGCTGGCCAGATGTTTTTGCTATTTCTCCGCAGCTAGTTCTCCGAGTGGAGCGATCGATTCTTCGATGGTTCACATGCCCGCTGACAGACTTCCTAGACAGGTCATACTAACCGAGATGCGAGCGCGTCGCCCCCCTGGTAGGCCAAGAAACAGGTGGTGGGATCAAGTAAAGAACCTATCTGAATCCTGCCTGGGGATTGCGCCGGAGTCTACTGAGTTGGTGGCGGAGGATCGAGAACGATGGAAGGACAATTTGTCCATCCTCGCTCCGCGACCCTTTCGAAATGGCATTCGAAAATGATGATGATGATGATGACAAATTCATATTTTTAAAATGTGTCATATAAATTTCCCCAGTTGCCGACTGGAATAAAATGCGGAATCATGGTTCAAGGAATCGATGGCAAGATATGTAAACGACGCATTTAAAGTTGTCCATCGAAGCGGCCAAAATTTGGTCAAGAATCTAGACAGATAATTCTAGATTATGTCGGTATAACAATTTGGTTCAGTAAAACTGTCGTATAGCTAAAAATTTATTCAAAGAAGGTTAAACAAATTTCCCGTAGAACCGAATTTCTTAAGTTTGTTGCAGAGCTAAATTTTCAATTTTAAGACTAGTTGCAAAAGACTCAGACGGAATCGTTACAGACCAGTCTGGAATCTAGGCCAGGAAATTAAGTTTTCTGTGGTTTAGAAAGCAAATAAGGAATTGTACCAAAAACTCATATGTATTTTAAAAATATGTCACAAAAATTTCCCACAGTTGGTGGCCGAGTTGAAATCAGACTTTCAAGACTGCTCGCAAGGAACACAGACGGAGTTGCCGAAAGTAAGCCTAGAATCTGGTTCATGATATCGAGATTAAATTGGCAACAAGCTTCGGGTGCAATAGAACGTTAAGTAAACAGAAAGCTCATGTTTCCAAAAAATATGTACCATGCCAACGTACTTTGTAGCTTAAGGAGATTAGCCTATAAATGAAAGGTTGCGCTCAAAGTTTCCAGGCGGAGTGGCTAAAATTTGGTCTTAGCCCTAGAAGAAGTAGAGATTATTTAGGTTCCAAAATTCTGGTTGAATAAAACCGTTATGTCAACAAAAATTTATGTTTTGGAAAAGGTCAAACAAATTTCCCTTAGGTTAGAATCATATTTCTTCATTTTGTTGCAGAGTTAACATTTTAATTTTAAGACTACATGCACACGTCTTGGACGGAATCCCTAAAAATCAGTCTGGAATCGAGACCAGAAAATCAAGTTATCTGTGGTCAAGAATTGGCTTCAGCAAACAAGTAATAATGGAGAAAAGTAATATTTTATAAATATGTCACACAAATTTCCCTTGTTTGTGGCTGAGCTAAAATCTAAAATTAAAGACGGCTCGTGGGTGGCCCGGGCGGAGTGATCAAAAGCCAACCTAGAATCATGCCCAATATATTGAAAATTCAATGGTATCAATCTTACGGTGCAACAAACCGTTAAAAATTCAGAAAACTCGTTTTCTGACAAGACAAATCACGTAAATGTCCCTTGTAACTTGCTGGGCTCGAACTGTAAATTAAAGGATTCACGTAAGATGTCTAGTTGGATTTGTTAAAATTTGGTCAAGAAGCTCGGCAAAGAAGTAGAAATTTGTTGGGTAGCAAAATTGGGATCAATCAAATAGTAATATTAGTTAAAATTCATATTTTCAAAGATGGCCAAACATATTTCCCTTGTGTCTAAAAGAAAGATCAAATTTTAAGTTAAATGATACACGCAAATCATTTTGTCGGAATAGCCAAAAATGTATCACAAATCTAGGCCAAGAAACAGAGATTAGTGGGGCATACAGTTTTAGTTAAATAGAGCCGTTATAATACCAAAATTAAGAGTTTCCAATGAACGTCACACAAATTTCCCTAGTAATTATCTGCATTTATTTTTTGAGGATACATGAAAGGTCTAAGGATGCTGTTAAGGTGGTTAAAAAATGCTACCGAAAACTATGGTACTATAAAAGCCAAAGTAAGGAGATGATTTTCTGAAAAATTTCTGGCCCATACGAACCGTTAAAGTCGAAAAAAAATCATTTTTTCCAAAGATGGTACGAGAAAACCCCCAACACGATTGCTTGTACCAAACTTTGAATTGGAGCCCTCACGCTTGTAAGTCGAGGTAGACAGCCAAGTATGTTGAAGTACATACATATATTAAGTCAAAGAAATGAAAACCATATTGAAACCAATTTTTGGAATCAACAAAACAGCTGCCTTAAGAAATATTAAATTTTTTAAAATTAATCAAACAAAAAACACCCTTTCCAACATTTGGACCAAGGCTCACAGGCAAAGAAAGCTAAAATAGTAGCAGGACTTTAGTCTAAAATTTAGGGCATGAAATGAAGATTATTTTGGAACTAAGATTTAAGGCCAAAAATATGAATATCATAACGAAAATTGATATTTTACAAAAAAATCCCAACATTTTTAAATTTTCAATTTTAATTTGACAGTTCATTGACTTGGGAAATTTCTCTTTACTCCTAGCAATATGTTTTGGGTAATTTGCCGAGTTTTCTCCTCCCACCCACTACAAAGGCAGTTTCAAGTCGATGGTCGATCTTTTCTTGTCGCATTTATCAATCATGCATAACAAGTGCAGAAGGAGTTATCATTTTTTTAATCACCCTCAAGATGGGATTTTGTTAAGGGGGAAAATCGGCTGCTTGGCATCAGTCGCAAGACGTTCTTTGTGGAGTATGGACCTTGGTCGCTTAAAGTAGATTTTTTTTCATAGTTTTTTTTTCAGTAAAGCTGTACCAAAAAGTGCAGCCAAGTCTGTTTGGTCTGTTTGTGTTAAAGTAGTGTGTGTGTGTGAAGTGCAGATACTTGCATTGGACTTGGTGTTTTTGAAGCTGCAGAATGACATGTATTCTGTATGTATTTTCTTAATTTGATGCGTCGATTTTCGGTAAGTGATTTTGTTTTTTATAAAGTTTTCGTTAACTAAATACAGATGAGAATTTTAATTTTTTATGATGTTTTATAAATATTTTGAGGATATTTTTACTGTGCTTTGCTGTTAGTGAAACGTTACGTACCTATACATTTTTGAATTTGTTCGAAAGATTAATGACAAAAAAAAATCAACAGTTCAACCAAAACGTTGCAGGAACAGTATGATTTGGCACAAGCTTTTTAAAAATTTAAAAAGCGAAGCCCTGAACAAATTTCGAAATTCCTAATCAAGGTGACATGTTCTATTTCCAGTTAAGTTCAGGCACGCACCATATGTCAAATTTTTATTCCCTGCAGCTTTCCAGGGCTACCACTTTATTGCACCTTTAATTTGAAAAAGAAAATTTGGTTTGACTTTAAGATAATGACAAAACAAGTTTTAATTTTAAACAAAATAATAACAAATCGTGGGAATCAGTGTGTGTATTAGATTGTGAAGAGAGCATTGATGACAAGCTTAAAGTAAATTAGTTTGATGAAGTGTTTTCCTTTTCATTGGTTATTGTCAAGGTACCTTGTTCCCATTTCCAGTTTAGTTCATACACTCACCAAATGTCAAGTGTCAGCGTTGCCACCTTATTGCTTTCTTATTTTTAAAATTTAGAATGAAAGCAAATGGTAGCTGACTAAAACATTTTGAAATTTAAGCACACTAAAAACTCAGCACAGCATTCAGTGTCAGCGTTGCCACCTAATATCACCTTAACTACTACAAAGAAAATTTGGTTTAACAATAAGCTATTGGTAGCTGCCATTTGGTACACATCATTATGTCAAATTTACATTCCCTGGAGCTTGTCAGTGTTGTCACCTTTATTTTTAAAAATAAATTTTTTATTTGACTTAAGCTCATGGTAGCTGATAAAAGCATTTTGAATTTTAAAAAAAACAATAACTCAGTATAAGTAATCAGCATGAATAAAAGAATATAAAGATTACCTTATACGCATGTCGTGACATTTGTTGGCCAGACCTAACTGTAAATATGACGTCATGAGAGTTTACTGCCAATTCACACGCGTGTAAAAAAAAAGTCTGTTTGTTTACACAACAATCTGTGCTGCCCAATCAAAGCTCATGAAGCTTTTTTTTAATTAACTCCGATGACGAGGCTGCGCTGTGTATGATTTTTTTCTTCTCAAAATGGTGTAATCTCATGTTATGTGATTTGTGAGTAATCAGTGCAATAGATTATAAAGAGAAAATTGCTACCGAGGCTTAAATTAAATTAGTTCCATGAAGTTTTTTTTTTAATTGGCTATAGAACTTTTAACAGTTTGACGTCTACTGGTATTTCGAGTTCGGGATGTCCAACAAAGTTCCATTTTATATGAAATATTAACAAAAATTACACTTAAACGCAAATAACTATTTAAAAATTGTAACTCTGTGTTTCGATGAACGGGAAAGTTGTAGACATGATCGTCTTCCTAGGTTATGCTAAAAATATTTTAGTTATAAATCACGAGAATGATTAGAGAAGTGTTGTTGGTGTTGTAGATTTTTTAACTTTTTAACTAAATGAGACCGACAATTTTTAATAACATATTCGTAATCAGGACACTGAAATACATATATAAGCAAAAAAGTAACAAATAAGTTCCACTTGGATCTACGGAAAACTTGTTCCTAATGCCCGACCCAGGGTATATTAAGTTTGATGTATAGTTTGTAACGCAGTGAAATAATTACCGTAGACCCCAAAGACCTTTTAGAGATATTAATGGGACAGGAGAATCGATTAAGCCATGTCCGTCCGCCCGTATGTAAATAACTTTTAGGCCTTAAATTTTAAGGTTAAAAGTTATTTACATACGGGCTAAAGAGAGCTGAAATTTGGTGGGTTGGCTGGAAGTCCAGTCCTTCAGATCAAGTTTGAAAATTAGTCAAGAAAATTTGACAAAAAAATTGTATGACAAAAACTGTAGATATTAGCATTTTCTAACTTTTGTGCATATTTTGTGTGTGCCTCCGCCCACTTTTGTGGGCGTAACGTTAAAAAAGTGATTTTTTTTAGTTAAAAAGGCGGAGTTTTAGGCTGAAATGTATGCAACCACCTAGTATAAAGCATTTAACAATTATAGTTTTGTATCCCGCCCACTTTTTGGAGGCGTTTTTTTGTATGGTCGGGTATTTTGCAATCCATCGTAGATGGACTGAAGCTTTTGCATACGCACTGTTGCACTTTCCCATTTGTTTTAATTTGGTAATTGTCACAGGTGCCTTGTTCCATTTCTAATTAAGTTAGCCACCATTATGCCAAAACTGCATTCCTTCGAGCTTATCAGAGAGTTATGCGAGAGTTATACGTTAATGGCCTTTGCCATGCGTTGCCAAAACTTTACGATACTGTACGTCAAACTACGCACGCAGCAAATTTGCAAAACAAAATGCCGCTTTGCGTTTTGGGGTAGGAAATTGTAAAGTATCACCTCAAACACATTCAATTTCTGTTGAAAGATATTTGCAAAAGAACGAGCAGAAAAAATACTTTTTAAAAACGAACCAAGTTGCCCAGCAATGAAAATAATATTATTTCTGTTTATTCCATCACAAATATATCCAAAGTGGTGCACTCGTGTCTTTGTGCATGCTTAAAACCAACAACTTGCGAGTTATCGCGACAAACAGAAATAATACCGAAACACATCACACTCTCTACTCAAACCTCTCTACTCTGCGCAAA
This sequence comes from Neoascia interrupta, assembly GCA_947623515.1. Classification (NCBI taxonomy): domain Eukaryota; kingdom Metazoa; phylum Arthropoda; class Insecta; order Diptera; family Syrphidae; genus Neoascia; species Neoascia interrupta. Next base: position 143,178,921 of record OX392463.1, read on the forward strand.
CCTGTTCTTTTTTATTCTGACAAGAAACAGAAACAACCCTTTTTCGTCCCCAAAACCTACTGACGACAAGAGAACTATACTCACTCACGATCAACACACAATGAATGAGCATGAGGTTGTTCAACGGACGCAAAAGTAGAAAGTAGATCTACTTTTGCGTTGTAGATGCGTCTACAATATTTACGGTCAAACGTGGGGTGAAGTTTTGAAGTAACATTTCGTTTTGCCCCATATGCGGCCGTTGTTTCTACTCTGCTTGTCATCGAACGCACGCAACCACGCAACATTGCGTTTTGGACTTTAGTCAATTAAAGTGTTTTCAAGCAATTCTAGGACCATAATTCCTTTTACCATTATAAACTGTATTTATTAACATAACGTTTTTTTGGCATTTTTTACCATTTTTGATATTTAAAATGCATAAAACAGCAACTTCAATTTTTTTTTCATTTTTATTTTTATTTTTATTTTTACAACCACGTGCGCTAGCACTTGCCACTTTTCTAAAATTTGCGGAAATCAATTTCTCAGAAAACGGTAAAACATGCTGTTTTTTATTTCATTTGCTTAAACGGGCTTAAAAACTTGAAGCGAGAAACAACAATTTTGAAACGTTTTTGACGCAGTTAGGTTGTCTTTTAAACGTCACAGCCAAACTTAATCAAGACCATCTCAACCGCTAATGGACTAGAAATCTTTAACATACCCGTAAATGGCCATAGGCGCCTGCCAGACAACTGGCACCTACTCTTAGGAGGTGTAGGTGCCAGTTGTCTGGCGCACCTACCCGGAGCGACAGTCGCGAGAGTTGAAATCCTTTAAACCCGCGAAGCGGGCCACCCAAACACTGTTGTCTCTAGAATCAAATTTATTTTACAGCGAATCTTGTCAGATTTCTGTAGCATACTCTTAGGCAGAAATTAAAAGTCCAAGATGAGGTACTTTGTATGGAAAAATTGAAACTTTGAATAGTTATAACTTTTAAACTAAATGAGACCGACAATTTTTAATAACATATTCGTAATCAAGACACTGAAATACAAAGCATCAAAATAACAACTAATTCCACGGTAAAACTTGTTCCAACATCTATTTTGAATATTTTCTAGTTCCTGTAAGACTATTTTTTGAATAACACAACCATCTTCGCTAGCAATTCTCCTCCTTTTTTATTTCGTTTCTTAAACAGACTTTGAAAAACTTAGGGTAAAGCACTTTAACCAAAACTGAACAAGATTGTTTTTACCGTTAAGATACTGGAAGTTTTAAAAAAATTGCTTTTGAAAATGCTTTTATGTTTTTGAGTTTAATCTGAGACGGATTTTAAACTTTATTATGCTATAGTTTTACCAAAAATGTTAGTCAACTTCTGATACGAGTCATTTTTTGCATATAATTTTTTTATAAAAAATTTTTTTTCTTGCATATTTTTTTATGCAATTTTTAGTTTTTTTTTCAAAACGCATCAAAACGACAGTATAAAATCTTTTTCTAAAAAAATGACCTTAACATTTCATTTACTTTGAGTTGCTTTACACGCGTGTTCAATATTGGCTTTGTACACTAAGCGGTTCAAAAGTTATGGCCTCAAACACTTTACAAAACTTCATCCATCTTAAACTCTTCATTTATCAGAAACCTTTCAATATTTTTAAAAAATTGAATTTTTTCGTAAATGTTCAGTATTTACTTAACCTAAGTTTTCAAGTTCCTTAAAAAAAGTGTCGAAAAACATTTAATCCATTTTCGCATGAAACTTCAAAATGTAATTAAACTGTTATTTGTGCTTTAAAAAAATTGGTCACGTTGGGTTCTCTGACTACTTCCGAAGTTTAGAAGCACACCAATTTTTGTCTTTCTACGACTTACCATTCAGAAGTTATAATGCGATTGGACGGACGGACGGACAACGTAGTGATACCATAAGAGGTCCTTTTTCCATTTTTCGACGGACCGCTAAGAAAGTCGTAGCCATTTTCAAAAGCTTTGTAGCTTTTGTTTAAATATATGGTCGAGATGAGGTTTGAATGTGAGTGCATTTTTATATCAAAAATTTTTATATCAAAGATTTTTATTCAAGTAGGGCGTGGTAAAAAATTTTCCAGTTAATTAATTAAAAAATAAATAAATATTTTTGCATACTTTACATGCAAGTAAATTATGTAATTGTGTACATAAATATTAACATTTTTAATATTTCTGTACGCTCAAAATGGGGGCGTTTTTCGCTTTTTCTAAATGCAAAATCACAGTACACTTACGCAAAATACTGCATAACCATTTTTGAGCCTCCTACACAATTTGGATTTTTTTATTCTAAAAGTGAGCGTGCCAGTGGGCGGATATGAAAGGTTTTTACATTGTACTGCTTCGGGACCCAAAAAGCTCAAATGAGGTTTCAAGCTCCTAGCTCGGAATTTAAGGCCTAAAAACTAACGACAGACAGACGAACGGACATGTCTCAGGCGACTCTCAAATCGGTCTCGATCATATGCGTTGAAGGTCAACGATGATTATTTCCTTAGATATGCTACAAACCATGAATCAAACCTAGTATACCTACCTCCTATCCTATGGACTGGGGCATAAAACAATTTATTTAACAAATGATTTCGATGATATTCCCGTCTTCCCCGCCATAAAACCGACCCTGAGTATTCAACGTTTTGCCTAAGCGGAATTCATGTAACTCGCAAACTGGTTCTTTAAAAACTCTCTATTTTTGCTTTGAGACAAAAAAAACAAAACATGCGTAATTTTAACGCCCAGCTTTTGGGGCTTTTAGATAAAAGGTAGGTACCTATACGATACAACATATTTCGTGCCTGAAGACAAAAAGTCAAAATAAAATATACTTATCATAATATAATTTCGTTCCAAAAATAGACCAGACAGGTAAAAGTTAAAAGGTGAAAGTAGGTAAAAGTTTTACTTATCCTCCGGCAAAGGACTTGGCCACTGGCTTAACTTGAATAAAGTTGGTGTTTATTTAAGATATTCAAAATCATCATCACGAACGATAGCATAATGCCAAAATACGGCATATTGTATCCACAACTAGACCTCCCACGAAATCAAATGCCGACACTATAAACACCCATCATTAATGGCACGTAGCCCTTAGGCTTCAGCTTATCACGCGCACTTGTGCTGCCTTAGTCTCGCGTACTACGATTCTACTAAGTACCGCATCAAATCCCAAGTGCGTATAATATCCAATGTTTATGGATTTTCAAAAGAAACGTTCACACTTAACGCATACCACGTGCATCTCGAAACCATGACAGCCAGTGGCGGCCTGCTACTCTGTTAGAGAGAATATATTTTTCATCCACTTGACTGACCGTGTTGAAAGTCGCCATACCCCACCCTTAAGTCCTTTGTGCAGTGCGATAATTTCAATGTGGCACATGCGCTGCACCAGACGATTCTCGGGACTGGCATAAAAATAAAAGCAAATCGGTGACCATCGGTCTCTCGAAATATAAAAAAACAAAGAAAACAAATCGAGAAACGCATGCAAAAAACAAAAGACTGCCACGAAGTCGTTAAACGGTTGTTTTAGAACGCATGTGTGTACCAGAAACCGATCTCCCGTCGATTGATTGAGATTTTGAATATAAGGCGCGCACTACCTAAAGAAAGTTATGGTAGTTAGTAATCTGAGACGGTACGGTATCAATTCGTTTATGTACTTGCAACTTAGGCATTGTTTGGATCGTCAATTGGGGTTTATGGAACTTTTAAAGGTTCTTCTTCCGGTTCTAAGTTTTCGGAGATGATTAAGGCTGAATGCGGTTATAATATACAAAAATACTGGGTGAACTGAAAGCCCTGTTGGTATTTGACTATTAATTTTAATTTTTTGTTTTTTAGTAGGTAAAGCTGTTAAAATATAATTACCCGAAAGAATATTGTATATATTGGGCATAGTAGCAGTAGGTACAACGACAGTTGGGTATAATAATGGATTTCCTGACCCCGCACCCATTTAAAAAAATCTTGTTGGAAAATTGTACGAAACGTGGTTAAGCAGTCGCATCTTATCTTAAGGCAGATATGGTAGCATTGTTAAGCCAGTACCGTGAATTCAGTACCCAGAAGCCCCAGTGTTGTGAGGCTTGTAAGATGGCTGTGAGATGCTTGTTTGTCAGCTGTGTCATCTTCGGGAGAATGCATTTGGGAGAGAAGAGACACAACTCAACGCAAGTGCAGCACAAGCCCTAAGACCTACAACGAAAGCTAAGATATTCCTCCCAGGAAATGCTTTCCCTGCTTACAATCTTGTTTAGGTAAAATTTTACTTACGATCTTTGTTGAGGTGTTCGATCTCTCTGTCTTCGATTCTTAAACCAATTCGACACTTGGGTCAGTGTCAGTCCAGTCTTTTTGGCCAGAGTTTTTTTCTCATCTGGCGTAGGATAACGATTTGTCACATAGCAATCCTTCAATGCGTTTCGGCTTTTTTCCTTGAAACAATACACAGTCTCCTCACCATCCCAGATTGTCTTTGGCAGGGGATATTTTTTTCGCAGGCGGTATTTGTCAACAGCACCCAAGGGTCGCCCTCTCACCTTCTCTGCTTCCTTGTAGTGAGCCTTAAACCAGAGATTTTGCAGCTCTGGATGATATTTGGCGGAGAAACAATGTGCCTCGAGTAAATTGTACAACTCGTGATAGAGGCCTCTGTGATAGGAGACTATTGCGCGGGCTCTAAAGACAAAAATTAATATTTTTTATCAAAGTGGAAATTTTGAAAAATTCACTCTAGTCACCTTAGAATACTTTCGTTTGTCTTGAAAAGTTCACCAGGCGGAAGGCTCCACAGAAATGTTGCCAACTTTTCTATATCACCTTTTTGTTGCAGGGCCTCACACATGCATTGGATCTGCAAACACATAAAAAGGTAATTAAGAATCCTCAATTATCTTTTTTTCATTACTTGATCCGTGCTAAAAGGCAAGCACTTTCGTGTGATATCGAAATTCCCCGCGACATTGCCCAGTCCACCGATAAACTGTCCATTAGTTCGTCCATTCTGATCAACTGATATTGCATTTTTGACAAGCGTTGTATTCCCGTTCAGGTCACCGGTTCCGTCAAAAATTCCGCTCAAACTTGGATACGAACCAGGGGGAGATTTGTCGAATTCATTGGTTATGTCATGAAACCTTCGTTCGAGGTCTTTCTCGCTGGCATATGGTGAGAACTTTTCCAAATGGAGAACAGTCTTACAGGAAATATTGCCCCGGTAGCCTAAAAATGATTCATAGAAAAAGAACTTTATTTTAAGTATTGTATAATAAATTCCAAGTAATTTGTATGACTAATAATTGAAGCTTGTCACGTTACGCCAGGTTCAAAAATGCATGGAGGGCACTCATGTCATATTTCAAAGGTGCCATGAAAGAGACTTGTGTCTGATGGACAGAAGAATTTGCCAATGACATGAAATGTCCAATTACACTAAGCGCACCACTAGCACGAGCATTGAAATCGAAGATGTCTGGTGATGGTCTAAAGAGGAATTTGAGACACAAGACTTATATTTTCGGTGATTCTTTCATCGGCGCTAAATTGTGGGGATGTGTGGAAATTGTTGTTTGTTTTTTAAGAGCCTGGGAGCTGGGAATAAACACATAAAGATTGAGCAGACCGAGTGCAGTAATAAGGTCGGCGGCCTGCATGGGTGTTTTTGTGCAACTATTCTCAGAGTGAGCTATGGCCTAGCTCTCGACCTCGAGAAATATGCATTCAACAATTTGATTTGGGTTGGTAATTGCTATGTGTTTAGCGGTCCGTCCAAAAACGAAAAAAGGACCTCTTATGATGGGTAGCTAACATCGGCTACATGTGCTTTCAAGGAGTCTTGTCTATTAAGACACCAAGATACTATTAACTTCGACCTGATTCTCAAAGCAGATTTCAGTGATTTTGTTGAAGAATAGTCAACTTTCCTGCAAGAGTGAAAGATAGAATATATTGCTCACATGATGTACAATGAAAGTACACAAATCGAGCAGCTATCTGCTGAATCCTATCTGGAAACTAAAAATTATAAGCTTAGTTTTTCGCTTATCAAAGCTGATGTTTTGCAAACCACTTCCGTATAATTTGTAAGTCTTCCTGCAGTCTTATTTAATATTTAAACATAATTGTTGGCGTATGTAAAAGGCAGATCGCCAAAGGCTGTGACTCAACTGCTGACCTGCTATTGAAATATGCAGGGTTGGACAAAGTCGGAGCCTAGAGAAACCACAATAATAATTTCTTACTGTTAAATAAAAACATCTTCAAGTTTTACTCGCTGGTCCTTTCTTTAAGAAAGGTTTAAAACCAAACGAGCGCAGATATGCTAATACCAGCTTTGTTTAGATATTCTTAATTTAGCAGTATAAAATTACAATAGTAATAATACAATGGGATAGGAGGTTTATTAAGTTTGTCAAATAGTTTGTAATATGGTGAAATAAGAATGGCATAATGATCGAGACGGCTTATTGACAGCTTATTTAATTCTAAATCGAGTAAGCCACGTCCGTCCGTCTATCTGCACACGTTTTTAGGCCTTAAATTTCAAGCTAGGAACCTAAAATTGGAACCTGTGCATAAGCTCATTGCTATCAAAAGCAGCACAAGTGTTAAAATATTTGCAATCCGCTCACAAACACGCCCACAATCGATCTAAATGTGCAACTAAATCTAGGGCTTTCAAAACTGTTCGATGTCTGAAATGCTGAAATTTTGTATTTGCATCTCCTAATCACTGTTATTATTTTCGTTAAATTAAAATCACCGTTAAATTAAAACGATAAACCTCGTCGTTTTGAAGGTTAAATTTTCAAATGCATTTTATTCAAAAAAAAATTTCGAAATCGAAAAAATTTTACCTAATGTACTTCTTATAGAATACATTTGGTCCTACATTTCGTTCACACATTTTTGGCCACGCCCACACTTGGAGGCGGAATTGAAGAAATACCAAGAATTAAAAAAAAAAATAAAAAAAAATAAAAAAAAATAAAACGTAATTTCGACTGGCCTAATGGCTTAATGTAGAAAAAAATAAGAAATAAAAATTAGCACGTATAGGGTAAACTAGACTCTATTCTAGACTTCGTTCTTAGAAAGTTTAAGGGCACGCATCCTTTTAGCGGTCGAATTTACAAAAAAATAGAATTTGCACAAAAAAATTGCATTTTTGTCTACATTTCAGCGTTACTTGGAGATATCTATGCTAATATTGACAGTTTGTAGTAAGGCTGGCTGAACCACGCCCCTTTTTAAAGTTTGCAGTAGCCACAAATCGTCAAAAAATAACAATAATAGTAGTAATCCATTTAACGGATTGTAACTTCTGCAGCACTTCTCACTGATTGTTGTTAACTATGCCTTCGAAAAGCTCGCTTTACAATTTCAGTATAGCATCGTCAGTGGACCTATCTTCTCGAAAATCAAATATGTCCTGTAGAGTATAGCGGGGTTAGTAGACTCAAAAAACTTATTTCTATTTTTCTTTTTTTAACTATGACAGGTACGACAAAAGCTAAAGCTCACATCGAGAACGTGTCTTTTGGCATTTATAAAAGTGATCGTTCGACTAACAAAAAAGTTTTTAAAGAAATTTTTTCTTACTTTTACGAAAGCATCTCGAGTGGGTCGATTAACCCCGTTGCTGAGATAAGTCAACTAACGCTATGGGGCATATGGACTGAGACCCCGTAAAACATAAGTCTTACTAAAACTTTAACAATATGGACTAAATAATTAAGGTTTGTTTATTTCGTTTGCCATAAAAGTGAGAAATCGCATATCCGACCACTGAAACAGCAGCAGAGCTACTGCTAAGAAAGGTCCTTTACCGGCTGATTCAAATAGCTTCGTTACTTAGCCAAAAACTAACCGATTAAGAATTGGTTTGGTTTGGACGTTTGTGACTAGTACTAGAGAGAGAATAAGGAAGGATAATCAGGTAGCCGTGTAGAATCTAAGTGGAATGAACATGCATTTAATGTAACACTTTTCAAATAAACGCAAGAGAGTCGACTTACTCCTGCACCCAACTAGGCCCGTTTTCCCCTACTACTTAAAACTTTTGTTTTGCTATTAAAAGGCACTATTCGATTCTTCATTGACTTTTCGAACAACGGTTTGAAAAGTCGATGAAGGTTTTTTTGACAATTGGTTACAGGTATTCAGGTACCTATCATCATCGTCATTTTCGCTAACCGCTTATCCTTAGAAGGGTCGCGGAGCGAGGGCGGCTAAATGGTTCTTTCATCGTTCCCGATCCTCCGCCACCAACTCAAGAGAAACAGGCGCGAACCCCAGATGGATCACGGATTCTTTAAATGATCCCACCACCTGTTTTTTGGGCTACCAGGCGGGCGACGCGCTCGGCTAACATAACCTGTCTATAACCATATGTATTTGTAGGTACCTAGATATGTTTAATTTTTCTACTCTCTCATCGTAAAACTTTTTAAGATATGTATCAGTGCTAAAACACTCATACCATCAAAATTCAATTGCATATGCGCTATCATTATTTTCACGGATTTTATAAGTGCACTAATTTTCATTTTTCTACGACTCACTGCTCAAAAGTTACAACAGGTAACTTTTGGGCCGTATGTATATGCTTATCCAAACCATACTGCCATACTGCCTCTAGTGACAAAGATTTTGTGTCATTTTTATAATGAAAGTGTGAATTCCTAGCTGCTGTTTATCTTGTTGTGGTAAAACCTATAACAGAACTCTTCAACCTCTTATTATATCGCAAGAGCATATGTATTATAAGGATAATATTTGTAAAATGAATATACTAACCAAAAGTTGGCCACTATTTCATTGCCATTGTGTTTTTTCTGTCAGACATGCCTATGTTTTTCGTAGTTCTGAAAGTTTTCTTTTTACGAAGTGCTTATAAAATCAGAAGCCAGTTACATGTAGTCTAAAACCCATTTCACAAACCAGCAAACCTTACCCATAAAACATACCCGGCTTATCGGCACCGACTACCCAGTCGTTGGGAACACATTCTTATGGGCGCTTTCACGCCAGAATTGGAAAACCGTCCCCGGTTGCCCATAAAAACGACCGGGTACCGGTACCGGTTAGCCGGCTGCCGGGTATGTGTGAAATGATCCTAAGATTTATTGCTAAAATTCTTGTTGATGTGCCACCCTCAAATAAAACTCTATACGATTTTTATACCCGACCGAGGGTATATTAATTTTAATGCATAGTTTGTAACACAGTAAAATAATCACCGAAGCCCCTTAAGACCTTTTAGCGAAATGATCGAGACCGACATGTGAATCGATTAAGCCATGTCCATCCGTCCGTCCGTCCGTATGTGTGAAGGTTTTAGTTCTTCAAAATCAAGCTATACAGCTGAAACTTGGTACATGGCTTGGATCTTTTGTTGCACAGACAAAGTGTGAAAAGGGGCTTAATCGGCCATTACTTGCTTCAATGTGAGACAACCTCTATTTCACTATTTTATTCAAGATGCTTTTTGGTCACAAGGTTTGGTTAGACAAGGCACAGGAACTTAAATTTTGGTACTGAGCAATGCTGGCCGAGCAAAATTTGGACCGCCCACAATATCGACCATGCCCACTTTTAACATGCTAGATCTTTAAAAACCCGATTTCTCGAAAAGTTGACTCCAAATCGAAAAAAATTATATGACAAATAAGTTTGCCTCATACAAAGCTTTGAGCTCCGCCCACCTTTAAGGGGCGTTTTTAGGAAAAAACTGTTAATTTTTTTCTGAAATAATGTTCGCTTTTACCGTATTTCGTGATTCTTTCGAAATTACAATTAATAGATTTTTATTTTAAGCCCATATCCACTTTTGGGGGCGTAGTTTATATAAATAATATATGAATTCAGGCCAAGAAACTTTAAGATTTGGTGTTACATGACATATAGGGTCGGGAAGTTTGTCACAGACAAACTCTTGCACTTACTCATTTCCTTTTTTAAGTTTCAACACCAAAACTTTTTAATCAATTGCCATACAATAATCGAATTTTAAAATACTCTCCACACTTATTAATTTAATATTTTCGTATTACTTTTCATAAGTTCTTGTACACCAATTGAAATGAAATTTGGTTTGATTAAGTTCTTAAATTTTCAATAAGCATCGTGTCTTCGGAACTAAAATTCTTCGAAATATTTTAAAAAGCAAAGTAAAAACTTTTATTTTTTGTCGTTTCCTAAAATTAATGTGCTCAGAAAATCATCATAACCTTCGTTAGCGCTAAGTATTCTTGACAATCGCGAAAAAATATTAAATTAACTAAATTTTACGAAAATAATAACGTGGCGCAACAGCTCGAGGTGAACCAGGGCCAACTTCTGAACAATGTATGCTGTGTGTGTTAATTTCTTTACATACAAGGGAACATACAAGGGGGCATTTCGAGAAATTTTTCAAGACAAATGATACTCTCAGAGGGCTTGTCAGACCCTCGCGGAGGTGGGGACCGAGAAAAAGAACATGTCTTTTTTTCAGGTGACGATGGCAAGATTCGAAACCAGACCTCCAGCGTAGTAAGCGCACACACTAATTACTACGCCACGGCGGCGCCCCAAAAATTTTACGAAAGCGCAGTAAATTATGGAAACAAAAAGCGTGTTTGGCTTTTTTAAGTTTTTTAACACAAAAAATCCAGAAAAATTTTACCGCAAAATTCACCTAAAATTGTAATTTTTGGAAGAATTAAAAAAAAATTGTTTTATAATTAATTAAGACAATTTTTCAAAAATTCTATTCTAAATTTATAAAAAAGTTTAGAAAGTTTCTTTGTTTTTTAAATTACAAAGTCCGACTTTATAGCATTTTTCAAAAGCATCTCGATAACTTATTTGTTTCGCTTATAAAATATATATATAAAATTTTGAGTGCAATTTTAGATATTATATGCAAAAGTGTAGTAAATAAAGAGGACATCTTTGACTATTTGCCCATTTTTCAATAGTTTTAAGGTATGTGTAGGTACTGTTATCATTTTTTTGTAAGTCTTCTATCCTAATTTTAGGCAAATTTTAATTAAGGTACATAAGCTTTCATCGAAACGCAGGATGGCAAATACTTTTTATTAGATTTTTTTGTTAAAAAAACAGAAAAAGCTTTTTTTACATATTTTGGCTTGCCACTTAAGAGGCTTATGCTTGCGTAAAATTTAGTTAATAAGGTGAAAAAAACAGAATTTATAGGCATTTTTTAGCACTTGCTTTCAGTAAATTGTCTTAGATGCGCATTTTATGCATTCTTAAGAAAGGGTTTTTTTTTAGCTCTTTTGTACATTTTTTTTATTAAAAATCCATAAAACGACTATTCAGAATGTTACTTGAATACAGTTAAATTTTTTTCTATTCTAACGTACTTTGCGTTAGCAATAGATATTTTTTCCAATACTTTAGGCACAGCTTTTTACTTATCGGTTATAAATGCTGTTTTTTGATTGTGTTTTTAAACCATTTTAGAAAATTTTAAGTTAGAAACGTCATTTCCGAAAGTTTAAATAAATAAATGTTTAACAGTTGAGAAGTAAAGTTTTAAATAAATAAGGTTTTTTAGAAAGTTTTAGAACACGTTTTATGTACAAGCCAAATTTCATTATAATCGGTTCTACCGATTATTTCATTTATTTCATAAATGGTTCATTTATTTTCTAATATCAAATATACTGGAACTTATCAATATTATTTTTATTTTCGAAAAGTTCCTTAAATTCATTTGTGCTAAAGTACAAACTCTAAGAACAAAAAAGTAGTAGATTAGTTGACTTTGCGGATTAATTATAAAAATTATTTCCTCTCGAATTTTATTTGACAAACAGCGATGATGTTTTCCAATTTTAAAAAGAAGGGTTTGCTTAAAGTAGGAGGGTTTTGTTCAAAAGTTGGTTTCCTATTTTCAGCATTTTTTCTACTAAAAAAACAAAACACAAGTGGGAAGTGCAACAGTGCATATATGTAAAAACTTCAGATCGTCTAATATCTACAACTTTTGTAATAAGTTGTTTAGTCAAATTTCATATATATTTTTTGAAAAACAGTCACTTTACGTTAAAATCCCTTTTTCTGTTAAAAAAACACAACACAAGTGGGAAGTGCAACAGTGCGTATATGTAAAAAGTTTAGACCGTCTGTGACGGATTGCAAAATACCCTGCCCTACAAAAAAAATAAACTACCACGCCTCCAAAAAGTGGACGGGATATAAAAATATGAATGCTTTATACTAAGTTGAATGCTTTATACTAGGTGGTAGCATACATTTCGGCCTAAAACTCCGCTTTTTAACTCAAAAAATCACTTTTTTAACGTAACGCCCATAAAAGTGGGCGGAGGCTTATGCTATTTATACAAAAAAGGTAGAAAATGCTAATAACTACAACTTTTGTAATAATATTTAGTCAAATTTCATATATATTTTTTGAAAGACAGTCATTTTACGTTAAAATCCCTTAAAAAAGGGGTGTGATCAACGAACAGCCTAAACTTTTTCTGGTACCTCAAAGGCAATTACAAGGCAATGTTACATACCAAAAAAAAGTGCGCTAGCGCCATTGTAACAGCGCTAAAATTTAAAAAAAGTAAGTTTTAAAATTAGAGATAGTCGCACATCTGTGGGCAGATTCAGCTAATTTTCAAACTTGATCTGAAGGACTGGACTTCCAGCCAACCCATCAACTTTCAGCTCTTTAGCTTAAAATTTAAGGCCCGAAAGTTGTTTACATACGGACGGACGGGCGGACATGGCTTAATCGATTCTCCTGTCGGTCCCATTCGTATGTCTAAAAGGTCTTAGGGGTCTACGGTAATTATTTCACTGCGTTACAAGCTATACAACAAACTTATAATACCCTGGGTAGGGTATAGAAATGTATGAAAACAGCGATATTCGTGTCAGACGTCGTTAGTAGTTAGTAGTATTAAGGTCCTCTGACCTACTGATTGAGCAAAGTAAGCATCAGCCAGCACCAATAAGCCATCCTCTTGTTAACCAGGTATCCACTGCTCGGTGAACCATAAATGCTATTAGGACTCCATTAGCATGTTTTATTAAGGACTCTAAATTTTCGGGCTTGTTATAAACACTGAATGATATCTCGTTCTATCGGTGTTGGCACCAGACTTGATAAAGACACTCTAGGCTGATATTGTCACAATAAAATACTGCAAAAAGAGGAGTTGAATAAAGGCTTCAAGGTATCTTTTCATTATAGCTGAGGAGCGCTACAAATTCCGTCTAGTTGACACATAGTTAAACCATACATATTTTGTGGATCGTGCTCTCATTGAAGAAGAACATCGCTGGAACGCAACACAAATACATTGCTATTTGTGAAACAACAAGAATAAATAACCTTTTGAAAGAAATTGAAAGAATAAGGGTCGGGCTTTCAGAGCAAGTTTGAACCCAGATTAGACCAAGAGTTGTCAGTCTTGGAACAAAACGAATCTTTAATTAAATCAGCGCGCGGTTTTTCAGTGCAGACTATGATTTTCGCACTTAGGATTGATCAAATACTTACTATGCTTTTTAAATGGAATAATGAAGCTGCAGGGATCATATAAAAGTATGTTCTGTTCCTTTTAATTTTCCTTAAACTTTTAATGTAACGTGGTAGAGATTTTAGTAGATTTATGCCTTTCATCTTATTCTTTCTCATCGCACACCTCACAGCCTAAGCCTAATTTCCTATTTTCCGGACCCTATAAGGAACTTTCAAGGTGTTAATATAAGCTTTATGGGTTTCCTGCAGTACGAGTGTACAGTGTACTGTTCATCCTCATCATCATCTTCTGCGCCACTTTTTTGTTAAAAAGGTTATGGAGCTATTGGCTCATGGTCCCTTCCATCTTCTTCGAACTTACTTTTCGGAAGTTTTCTGTTTTCTTTTCGGAAGTTTTTTGTAATTTCACAAAATCACCCACCTGAGTTCGGTAGGAAAACTGTCCCATACGAGGACGGTGACACCATATCCTGATTGATAGTTGAATCCGATGCCGTCCCTCCGGAACTCGTTGAATCTAAATCACCATTTAAAGACGATGACAAAGTAGTATCCATGTTTTTGTCATACATTTCGAAATTATTATCCAGAATCCAGTGAAATTTTTCACACACTCATGTAATATGTATTTTACACACTTCATTCACAGATTCACAATAGAGATTGAGCAATAATTATATACCACATTATTTCCTTTTTCTAAAAATCTTTTTTTAACCGGTCCGAATCGAAAAAATCCCAACCGATCGCGACAAACGTTCCCATTAAACTAAAGTATCGCAAGTGCATTTTTATGCTGGAATCCAAGTACAGCATAAAGGGATGATGCATACCGTACCCACATTGGTTTTGGTATTATTGTAGGAGTACTCGCTGTTGTACACTTTATGCTGAGCACTTTACAGTGCAAATGCAATCCGAGGTAGGAACATGTGAAAATGGAACGCAAATATCATTGCGCATGATTAGAAATTTCAGTGAATGCCTACGAGTACAATGTGGGGTAAGGAATTTATGTTATAGGGGTGAGTTGGAAAGGGCGGTTCCCTCGAAGTGTTTGGGCGCCATTTCCTTTTTTGGTTTCTGAGTCTTTTTTTTCTTGAAAACAGGAATGTCAAGTGTTAAAAAACGTTTAAAAGATAGGGTATAGGCATGAAACTACAATTTTTGAGTGCCTCAGAAGGTGTTAAATAAATCACCTTGACCCAAAGAGCCCTTGTCCCTAGGCAATGATGCCAATTAAGATATTATTGTTGATTGTTGTATTGATGTTATGATTAGATACCTAAACAGGGACATATTAGCCCTAGGCTCCAGTGGGGCGCGGGCCCAGAGCGGCAAATTTAGAGGACAGAGATTAAAAGGAAAAAAATCAAATGCTAATTTACATATAAAAATACCATTTTAGTAAAAGCCAAACATTTTCAATATTTTTTTTAACTCGTAGAAGACCTTTTGATTTTTCTGGATAATCGAATAGGTGGACGAAATTTTTCAACAGTATTGGGCATAACCGTCGCCTCTGTCACAGGAGTTAGACAGGAGTTTTGTTTAAACTCTCGAAAGGCCTCATACCATCTCATGGGTCCAAAAGGAAGTTTGTAAAACAATAGCATTAATGGCAGAACCCCAAGGCCGAACATTATGATCGAGACAGAATTATGAGTCGGAAAAGCCATATCCGTCCGTCCGCCTATTTTTCTGCCTCATATTTTGAAAGGCCTTAAACCGCGAGGTGGATAGTCTGAAACTACATATCTGGATTTCTTAGGCCCCGAAGCAGTGTACAAGCGCAAAGTTTTAGGAATCTGGTCACTGACAGGCTTCCTTCATTCAAAACGGAATTACTACTAGGAAAAATTTTCTAAAAATATGATTTAAAAATATTATTTTTTTAAATAAAAATATATTTTGACATTGGTTAAAAAAAAAACCTAAAAAAATACACACATGTAAATAGAATAAATAAAACAGAACAAAATTAAAAAACAACGTTGAAACTTATATTACCATTACCTATATACTACCTTTTTGTTGTTGCTACCGGAAATTGTCATTTAATTTTTTCCTAGGGCAATTTTCCGCCATATCTAATCTCCCGGATCTAAATTTATTTTTTATCAGAAACAGTAGAAATATTGCGGGTGACACTAGAACGATGCCGTGACATAAGACCAGGCGACATAAGACCAAATTTTATCATTTGGTATTATGAAACTTTATAAAGCATTTATGACACTTATAAGACCTTTTGCATATAGGTACAATTTTTGGCGAACCACCCTCTACTTTTCTTTCCTGGTTATCCCACAAGTTCTTAATGTGACTAAAACTTGGAGCCAATCTCCTTGAACTTGGAACAACCGAGACATTTTCCAAGATGTCCCTACTTCCATGTTTTGTCATGATGTTATTGGCACAAAATATAGGGCCGATACCATATCAGGAAAAACAGCACCATACCATTATATTTTCTCCACAATTTTGAACGGTCTTCACTTTAGTGTATAGCTGGAATGGTATTCTTTTCATTTAAGTCGTATGACGTTACGCCCACAATCCGAGGAGAACAAATTATTTTTTTTTCGTCAATCTACAGAATATTCCGCCTCTTTATATTATCTCACTCCTTCTAATTCGTTTTAATTTCTATGGCTTAAGGCGAATGCTATTCGGGACCTTCGGTTTCTGGCTCTTCGGAGTGAATCTTATCTGGCGACTCTTCCTATAAATTAATAATCTGTTGTCTTCTCCGGATTAGTTGCAAACTTCTGTGAGCTTCCTAGGGCATTTTCCATAAATTTATAGGTTTTACCCTCGTCCCTTAACCACTGAATAAGTTGCTTTTCTTCAGCAGAGCAGTGGACTTTTCAACCGATTTTTAAATATGAATACGAATTAACAAAAAATTTAAACGAGAATTGTAATAAGGTAATATGAAAACAAACGCACCTTTAAAGTTAGTCATGATTTTTGAAACCGCTTTTGCAACAAATCGCTAAATTTAAGCAATTTAACAGAGCACACCTATTTTTATGACCAAATTTCAAAACGTACAAAATGGTATAGCAACGAAAATAAATAAAATGCTTAAATGGAAATGCGAAAAGTTTTGAGTGACACTAAAACAACTAAGCATTCCTTAATAAAAAAATATTTGGTCGCAAGTTTTGCTGGCAAAAGAACTGTAATTTAGCAGCAAGAAGAAAAAACTAGCAACAAAGCTTCTCACGCTCAACACCTATTTTTTTGACCATTTTTTTTTGCTCATTATCATCATCATCACTTTTGGTGTCCGCTTATCCTTAGAAGGATCACGGAGCGAGGGCCACTAAATGGCCCCTCCATCGTTCCCGATCATCCGCCATCAACTCAAAGAGACACAGGACACACCTGTTTCTTGGCCTACCAGGTAAGGCATCTCGGCTTACATAACCTGTCTAGGAAGTTTGTCGGGGGCATGCGAACAACGTGTCCAAACCATCGAAGAATTGATCGTTCCTCTCGGAGAAGTAGCTGCTCAACATTAAGATTCCTACGAATATTGACATTTCTCACTGTATCCCTAAGAGTAGCAACGCAGCAACGCACCTCAGAAATCTGATTTCGGCATCTTGTGCCCGCGATCTTATTCGTTTGGTCAAACGCTAGGAGCTTTCCAGCTTTCCCAAAGGCCACCTTAGTGACATGTGTTTAATCGGGGCAGTGACTTCATCTACTGTAGGACTATTCTCCGCTCTAATCTGGTCAGCAATGGCATTGCCATCTTCAGTGCAGTGTTGGGGATTAAACAGCTTCAAAAAGTGCTCGCTCCATCTGCGTAAGACGTCGTTCTCATTTGAAAGAAGTGTACCGTCTTTGGATTTAACCCCTTGAACTATGTTCAACTTCCTTCCTCTGAGCCGGCGAATAGTCTGCCAAAATGTCTTGTTTGCAGATCTGTTATTGTGCTCCAGCCTCTCGCCGAACTTTTTCCATGCCTGTTTTTGAATGACTGCTCGAGAAATAGAGTTCTTACATTGAATCCACGCAACATAGGATCTCTTCTTCTCTCTGGTGGCTTTTTGAACTCCGGGAGTCTAAGCCACGTAATTCTTTTCTCACCACCAGCCGCCACACCAAGCCGTTTCACTCCACAAACATTTCTTGCAGAGGCAATGACTGCCGATGAAAACATCTGCCTTTCTTCTACTTTTAAAAGGACAGGTGGAATTTGTTAAAATTTCTCCGAAGCGTGCCGTGCAAATCGCGCCCTGCAATCAGATTCAGCATCCTGTAACCTTTCCCACCGTATACGGGTCAGCCGTCTTGGATTTCGCCTGGGTGGCAAAGGAATACTGTCTCACGCTGTTTGGTATCCGTGGCCAAATTTAGAAACACTGTGAATGGGAAATTCAATGGGGAGTGCTGCTTCTGCAACACACCACCAGTACTTAACACCAGCACAGATCAGGGTACCATTTTTGTCGCAGGTTTTGCATGAGCGGAGACACCAACCAGCAGACCAATTATGTCAATGTATATTTCCATTGGCATTTCTGACATATAGGTATATGATGGTCCTGTTCAAGCAAGTAGAACCTCGCTCTATTTGATGAGGCCGAAATTGTCTTGATGAGGAACAGACGTGGATCAGCTTGTGCAGGCCTGCCGATTACACGGCTGGTGCTGGTGCCCACTTCAGAACTGGCAGCTTTTAGACCAGGATAGATGTGCGAAAACAGTAGTTGCCATAATACAGCAAAAATCAGTGCTTAAAGAAACGCCTGTGGCACGGAAACTACAAACGATTCCCATACGGGAACGACTCGAGACCATAAAGAGATAGCGCCTTGCCTTTAGTAGGGTTCCACCTAAATGATTTGAATGGCTGTCAAGGTTCTCGTGAAAGCAATGGTGGCGATTGTGCTTGTTCGGAATAAGCAATACAAGGAGGGGGACAACGGGATGTGGCAATATAATATGACGATTGGCAGAACCTGCATTCAGTTTCCACGTTAAGGTGAATAAGACATGCAGGAGTCACTGAACTCACCCATCAAAGGCATCCCCAAACTAAAATTTGATATACCAATCGCATATGCAAAAGTTAAGCAAGGATGTATGTTTCAATGGAAAATTGACGCAAGGGAAATTTTAGCAGGTTATTCTGATTTTGAGTGAGGTTGATTTTTTTTTTCAACAAAAAAATGTGTAAAAAATAAAGTATTGAACGGAAAATGTGTGCCGCAATTTAAGCTTTTAGCGAAAAACACATCATTTCGATTCGAATTTACTGGCTTATCGACCAGCCAACTAACGTCTATATATGTATGCCTGATCCTTATTTTGTCTGATTATTCTTATATACGACGTAGATAAACTCTACTAGCCCATGTCCTACTTACATGCGTACCGTATAGTGGCAATAGATACAAAGTATCCACCTGAACCTGCCTGCATGAAACATTGTCATGTTTTTTCACGCCTCAAATTTAGCTTAGTCAACCGTGATAATTTAATATATTTAATAGACCCAAGTTTAAGTCAACTTATGTTTTGTTACGATGACATCTTAAATCCTCTGCACGCTCTTGAACTAGACCTTTTGAGGACTAAAGAAGCTTATTAAAACTCCCTGGCAACATGTTGTTTAATGCTGAAGGGTGTTGCCATAGGTATTCGCGACAGCTAACCCTTTAAGAGTTTGAATCAAAAACACAACTTACCGTAGTGCTTAAAACAAGCAACTGCTTCCATTCTGATGTGTTATAGGGGTGCATTTACCATCTAGCAAAACATGTGGCTACACAATACAAACATGGCTGATATTCCCCACAGCAACAACAATGAGCAAAAAAAAATCATTCACACCCGGGTAGAAAAGTAATTGAATTCAAAGTCCTTAATACTATTCCCAGGGGTGTTATCATCCATGAATCAGTTTAGATACTTACGCTTCTTGCTCATTTTGTGAGTTGGATGGCGGAAAATCCATTCAATTGAATTTCATTCTTGTACAACCCTCAATGTTTGACATACTGACAACGCGGTGACATTAACGTATACCTACCAACCAGAAAATTTGCCCATTAACACGCTGATAATACACGTTTGCATTTCTTGTTGGGAAATTTACTTGCATCTTCTGGTACTCGGTGAAATTCGATTCCAGGTGACAAAAGGAAGCAAAAGGACTTGTCGTTTACTAGAAGGAGGGCGAAAAAAGTTGGCAGTGTTTTCTTTTTTTTATGGGACGATGCTATCCATAGATTCAAGAGCAATCTCTGCAATTTTGTTAAAGATTAAATTAACGGTAGGTAGATATAATTGTATTCATAGTTGCCCTTTAAATGAAAGAATAATTAAGGGTACCTAAGCGTAAAATGTAATAAAAAAAAACTGTAAAATAACCAAATCCTAGTGACATTACCACAACCAAAGCTATGCCAAAGTCTGCCTTTTTTAATTTTATTCAAAAAATTAGACTAAAAAAACAACATCAATGAATTATGAAACCTTAAAAATTTATTTTCAAAACCGCCGCTTAAAATGTTTTATGTGCGCATACCAAACCACCCTTTGACACAATCCCCCTAATTAATCTTAATAAATCTAAATTAGTGGTTTTTGCTAGAAAACCAACCACAAACTAATTATTATTACACAGAACAAGGAGGAAAAAAAGGAAAGGAATCTTTCGGCAGTCCCTTACGCATTCTACTCATAGCAACAAAAACACGAAACTTGTAAAAGGACACCCATCAAATCCCAAACTAATAAATCAGTGAGTTGCGGGTCATTTTACGGAGTACGATGCTTCGGAGTTAAGTTGTTTCAAGGGCGGTTTGAATTTTCCACCCCTTTTGACACTCATTCACCGATGCACATATTCGACACCCTCCCATGTGTTTTCTCTTTTATTTCATCCAATTAGACAAACATTTGACATATGCTCACATATACGAAACAACCTCAAACTACAAGGACTCGGTTACGGCTCTATAAGCTAATTAAAACACTTTTGCACATTCAATAACGAACTGTGTATAGATGTACCAAAATAAGACAGGTAAACATGAGGAGGAAAATTCCTCGGGTCGGACACTGATCGCTCAAGGATCGTCTCAACAGATAAGAGATGTCCTATCGCCGACGAGGTTTCAAGGATTATCCGAAATAAGTAGAGCACTACCTCATGAGGGCTATGGAGTGGCGAGTCATTAAAAGACCATCTATATCTGTCTGGACAGTGGATAATAAAAATCCGGAATGTAGAGCATTCTTTGCTACCGAATGCAGATCGATTCTGGAGATTTCGAAATAAATTTGTCAAAAACCCCTCCGATAGGATCGTTGCCTATTTTTAAGAACAAATGTGAATAGGGCCATTGATGATTTGCAATTGCTGGTGAAGCGCTAAAGGTTCAAGCAAATTCACTGGAATAAAAGGTGACAAAGTGGAAACTCCTTATCGCGCGTTTTTCATCGGATTAGTGTGTGTAAAATGTAGTTTGCATTTTCTGTAAGGTATGGCTCTAAACTCCGGTTCCCACAGGATGCTTGCTTGAAAGATCTATAACTAAAATTACATGCAGGACTTGATAAATTCACTTAAAACAAAACTATTTCATGTCAGAACGAAGGATCATCACATCTTGCTGCAGCTAATTCGGAATCTTAAAAAGAATGTTTTTTGAATAAAGAAAACTTAACAAAACACAACAGCGCCTACCAACAGTATTATTGATGACATCAGATCCTCACCCAGAACAAAAAAACACATCGAATCGAGATTTGCCACTTCATTATGCGATTCAAAGTTGAAAATTTGTTTAAATCCCCTGAGCTGAGCCGAAGATCTCTCTCGCATCATGAGGGGATTATTGCGTACAAAAAGGGCAGACAACGTGAAACATTGTGTAATTGTGTGTAAACCCTGTTTACTCTCCTGTATACAATGCCTCGGAAAAAGGACCTCATCATCACACCTCG
The DNA here is from genome assembly GCA_947623515.1 of Neoascia interrupta. NCBI lineage: Eukaryota > Metazoa > Arthropoda > Insecta > Diptera > Syrphidae > Neoascia > Neoascia interrupta. Next base: position 143,200,438 of record OX392463.1, read on the forward strand.
TCATCGTCGTTGTTGTGCGTCAACAATATGCGATTTCAATATGATGATTGTGTGCAGGGGGAATTATGACGAAAGGATGACACAGTGGAACAAAAGGATACTTTCCCTTATCGTAGTCGTTATTGTCATTGTCAGCAGTGTGACGAGAGAGCAGTTGATAGGTGTTAAACTTATTGTTTCATTGCGACAAATTGAGGTTAAGGTTGTTCTATTGAACAAATGATTTTTGAAAAAAAAATCGCTCTAATGTTGGTTTTTATTATAAAAATGCGTTTCTGCTCTTTTTCTTTGTACACAATAAGGATTGTGCGAAAAGGAGAAACATTGAAATCTACAGACTACAGGATATCGCAATGTGAATGAAAAGATTACAAGCCAATATCTATACTTTGTAAGAACCATATGTCTTAAGAGCCATAGAGGTTCTCAACTCCAGGAAACCTCAGCAGAATTAATATAGTGTATCGAAAACTTTTTAGTTCCGAGAAGGTTAAATGAGCTTTTAACTTATTTAAGCTATAGATATAAGGCATCAGGTTCAGCCGGCATTTTCCAGCCCTTTTCCAAAAAGCTTTAAATCTCCTTGTACCTCCTGTTAAAACATTACTTGGCCACTTGAGATAAGTTTTAACTGGGGCTATACTCCTAAGTAAAATAATGTACCCCGGTATCGGTACGTCTGCCTATCTGGTAAAGGTAATCAACTCCACTGAAGGCCCTCTACTTAACTTGACAGCAAAGATCGCGCTTTCCGTAAGAAGGAAATTAGATACTCTGCACCTTTCTGGACATAGAGGGAGCTTTCAACAATACTACATACGATTCTATATATTATGACTAAATTACCATAAACTGGATCAAAGCGAAGCTCGAAACTCGCATGTTTACTATACTTCCTCAGGACCAACTTCAGTATCAGTCTCAGCTGCCCACTGAGAGGGCTGCTGTGTCTTCTCTACTGTGTTTTTGATGTTCTTCATCTTGAAAAGTTTTTCAAGAGGTGGAGGTGGAGACCGTAAAATAGAACAAATCCTTTTTTTCAGGTGACAGTGGTAGCATAGTTCCCTTCTCTGAAAGCAAAAATATTAATTTAAGTTTTATTTTAACCAACGACAAATCTTTGAGTTCTTCAAATGAAGTCGAGTATCTCTGGCTTATTCAAGACAAAGGACTAACGTGGCAACAGGGGGTAATGTACATATGTATGGCAGATTTTCCACGAAGATCCATTATAAAGAAGCATCATTTGCTACTCACTTAGCAGCGGTTTTTAAGTGGCAAGGATTGTACTAAAATGGAATCGGGAGTGGGAGGTGACGTATATGTACGGACCGAACCTGCTATATCTACCCCTGCAATTGGAAAAAGTCCCAGTCTTCAGGCAAAGCTCCTCGACATTCAAAAGAATACGCCAACCACATCTTCAACTCCTGTGTTAAAGGTGTTAACATCCATACAAACGAGGTCATTCAGGCTGCTATAAAAGCTCTTAAAAATATGATATATCTTTTGACTCCAAATCAGTTATGTTGATAGGAAATGCTTCAATATCCAAGCTTGGTATAAGGGAGAAAACCAAACCGTGGTGTGTTCCTGGTCACGAAGGTATTGATGGTAACAAAAAAACCCACGAACCAGTCAGTTTATTTTTTAGGAGCTCTAAAACTCCTCATAAGGGACCTCAACCCTTAAGCGCCCTGAACCCCTCAATGTGCGATGAGTGAAATATTAAACAACTGAAAGAACACAAGATGCATCTCATATTGGGAGAATAGTCCAGGCCATAGACGGGCAAAATGGGCTATTTATAGTCCTTTTCCAAAAATAAAAAAGATGCATACTATATCTTAATAAACCTGATATTAAAACCATTGTCGGATACCTTAGAGGACATTCCACCTTTTCAAAACAGAAGTAGTCGGCTCTCCAGGATGTCAACTCTGTCTTAAAGTAGATGAAAGTACTGAACATATCCTTTGTCAAGCCAAGGGTAAGAAGTAACAGTCGAAAACGAAAGGGTTCCTCTTAAAATTAAAAATCGCATGAAAGAGAAAAATGTTCGTCTTCTGAATAGCAACCGGCACATTACTTCAATTGCAGATTGAACATCAGCGAGAGAAGTCCTATGCGGGTGGTACCAAGAAATAGATGGTTTGTAAATTTTAACTTTTGTTTTAATTTTCGGTCTTTCTCCTAGCACGGAAGAGATAATTTGTTATATGTATTTTTTTAACAATTGTGTGTATACCTTACATAGGTACGTGTTAGTCATAGTTTTATTTGTGCTAAATTTCATACCACCGGGTAAAAAGTAACTTTTTTTTCGGGGCAAGTTGTAACACATTTAAACCTAATCCGTAGGCTAATGAGCAGCTTTCAGATCACGAACCAGGCCCATAGTCAACTCAATTCCTTAAACACCTTCTCGCTGCGCACCTGGTCTGCACCTGCACCTAGACTTCAGTTTTCGTTTCCAGCAGAAGGAATTAGGTCTCACCCGAAGGCCTACCAATGAAATTCAGTGAATTCGGGAAAATGTGCTATTTTGAGTAATATCTACACCCGAGAAGCAGGCACTTCAATTTCTATAGGGGAAAATTAAAACCATGGCCTAAAAGCGAGGCTAACGAATACGTAACCAGCGGAATGATAAAAGGCAAGCTAAAAAAAAGTTTTAGCCTCGTTACCTGAAGTCTGAAGAGGAAGACAAAATCTATTTGTGACGCATTTGCTGTGAGCCATACTGTAAGAGCTTGCCTACTCCTGGCATGTTATTCACTGTTGAAAAATGGGCTCAGCCAAAAGTATAAAATATTATAAAATTTTTTTCCATAAATAACATGAGAAAGAGATTCTTAATTTTTTATTGCCAAACTAATTGCACTTTCTTCCATTTATATTTTAGTTTTTTTATATTTAGTTTAGTTTTAGTTTTAGATTACCCCTGCAAGGTCGGGGTTAGAATAGCCTTGAGGTAAGGTATGCCTGTCGTAAGAGCCGACTAAAATCCACCGGAAGAAATATTCTTTAATGTTTCAACGGATGCTGTCGATGCTGCTCCATTTGGGGCAACTTTTGGCAGTAAGGTTTTAACTTATAGATGAATCTGAAGGTTAAATTAAAATCCAGAAGCGTCTGTCACACATTGTGCGGCTCACTGGTCGGCGCCTGTCTCCAAAGGAGCGGCTGTATTTAAAAATGAAAATAGAATTGACTTACCTATTTCTTATAAAAACGACAAGTTAAAAAAAAAATGGCAATGAACAAAACGACAGATTTGATTACCCCAGGTGGCAGCCCAGCTATGCTCGAAAATCCATCCTCTTCGGAGGCAGGCTCTACGGATTCTGGGGAGAGCCTTTTATTGCTTATAAATCCTTTTGAAAAAAGGACAAAACTAAATCGATCACCACCACCTAGATCGAACATATCCGGAAAAAGCAGTCCACCGGTAAACCAGGACTCTGTGAAAATTAAGAGCTTAGAAAAGGAGAATAATGAACTCCGAGCTAAGCTTATTTAAATGGAGCGACTCTTCCAAGATCTAAAAATGGAAGTTGACTCTCTGCGAAAAGAAAACGAGGATATTAAAAATACTCGTTTAACAAAAGACTGTGAGGTAACGAAAGAGTGTGTAACACCGAACCGACCAGCAGTCGAATACTTCACGGACGAGGACGAACTTGCACTTGAGACCGATTTAGTCTTAAGGAAAAGGTCTAGCAAGAAGCGAAAGGCGAATTCCTCTCCCGAAGTAATACAAAAAGAAGATAAGCCCTCTGGCTCAAACAAGGCTAAACCAGAAGCGAAAATTCGTCCACCTCCCGCAATAAACATCGTCGGGATAGCAGACTTTGGGAGATTGCGCAACTTTCTTGCAAACACGGTGAGAACAGAAAACTATAAGCTTACCTCGCACGGAAATAACGTGTGGAAAGTAAATGTTGACAACGCCGATTCCTATCGCGCACTGTCTCTTAGACTGAATGCAGAAAGAATCGAGTGGTATACTTATCAAAATAAGTACGAGAAACCACTGCGAGTCATTGTAAGGGGGCTCCACCCATCATGCACAAAAGAAGACGTTGTAAAAGACGTAAAAAATAAAGGTCTTAAAATTATTGATGCCGTCAATATCATTAAAAAGGAAAAGCAACGCACGGAAGGAGAAAGAGACACTGTGATCAGACGCGGCCTTCCAATTTTTATGCTCTCCTTTGAAAGAACTGAGAGCATAAACGATATTTATAAAATAAAAATGATACTTAACATCAGGGTTAAAATCGAACCCATGCGAAAGGGCAATAGACTGATACCACAGTGTAAGCGATGCCAAGAATTCAGGCACACAAGTGCCTACTGCCAAAAAGAACCACGTTGCGTGAAATGTGCCGGAAAACACCTGTCAACAGAGTGCAAAGTTGACATAAAGGCTCCAGCAGTTTGCGCCAATTGCCACGGAAACCACCCCGCGAACTATCGAGGATGCGAAGTAGCCATAGAGCTGCAAAAGGGACGAGAACCTCTTAAGGAAAATACTAGAGGTCAGAATCAAAGCCTAGGACGCCCAAAACCTGCTGAAACTCCTAAGCCAAAGACTCCAAAGACGCCAAAGCCGATCAAAAGTGGAAGATTGGCAAAGGAGGCGTCGACAAAAGGCGTAAAAGCTCCACAAAAGAGCGGCGCCAGTTCAAGTGCAGCGGAGAAACCACCACTGGTCGCACAGAAATCATACGCACAGGTTGCGGCAAACGAAAGCAAGGCAAGATCGCCCACAACAGATGCAGTGTCTCAGATCCTCGCTGTAATCTTGGAGAAACTTGAGGATCAGACTAAAATCAACAAAGTTATATTTGACAAACTAAGCAAGCTCGAGTTTAAGCCTCGAAAAAATTACAAGAGAACATGAATATGAAACAGTTATTTAAAATACTAACATGGAATGCAAACGGCCTTCTGAATAAAATAGACGAACTAGAAGTATTTCTACGGAAAAACAATATTGATATTTGCATGATTACGGAAACTCACCTTAAAAACGGGTCTACACCCAAACTTAAAGGTTACAATGACTATCACGCACATCACCCTTCGCAAAATTCGAGAGGAGGATCCTTTCTCTACATTAAGAACTGCGTAAAGCACTTCAAGAACACAGAAGTTGAGCTAGACTCTATGCAGATCAGTTCAGTTTCTGTAAAAATTGACTGCTTAGATTATAACATTGCATCTTGTTATTTCCCGCCAGGATATAGACTGGTGGAAGACGATCTTGATCGTATGTATGACTTCATTGGGTCCAATTTTATCATTGGGGGTGACTTTAACGCGAAGCATACTTTTTGGGGCTCACGATGCAATTCAACAAGAGGCAGATTACTGTACAAAAATAGTATGAAGCGTGGGGTGGACTTTTTCTCCACGGGTAAGCCAACATATTGGCCAACCGATAGGAATAAAAAGCCTGACCTTGTCGATTTTTTCATCGCTAAAGGGTACCCCATATACCTTACGCGAATTGAAGAGTGTTATGATCTTTGCTCAGACCAGTCAGGAGTTATCTTGAAGATGGGTGGAAGACTGGCGAAAATAGAAAGAGCTACTAGATTAGCTAGCAAAAACATGAACTGGGACGCTTTCAGAAAGGACTGTAAGGAGGGTGTTGGCTTTAATGTGCCATTAAAAACTCCTTTCGAGTTAGAAACCGCAGTTGACAAATTCATTGAAGCAATTCAGAGCGCTGCTTGGAACAACAATTCGTCCCAAAAGAACGCAGTTAGCACCGACGGGCATGTACGTAAACATATCCGCTCGAAATCGAAGAATTGATTCGTGAAAAGAGAAGAGCGCGTAGGAGATGGCAAGGCACGAGGGCCCCCCCAGACAAAACCCTATTGAACCACCTCTCTAACAAACTGAAAGGAATGTTGCAAGATCTTAAAAATCGTGAGACCACTGAATACCTTGAAGGCTTGTCGGCGGATAGGAGCTCAAACTTTTCGCTGTGGAAAGCAGTTAAGTATATTATCAAGATACCTATAATCCACTCGGCACCAATAAAAAAAGCTAACGGCGAATGGGCAAGAGGAGACAAAGAGAAAGCGAATTTGTTTGCTGAACATTTAGAAGAAACATTCAAGCCTTTCGACGGTCCGCCGTTGGCTGACGTTCTAAACAACAACGGGGAACCTGGTAGCTTTAGAATGAAAAAAGTTTCGTTAGTTGAACTCCGACAGACAATTAGCAAACTTAAAAATAATAAGGCCCCGGGTTACGACCTGATCACTGGCGAAATATTGAAAGAGCTACCAAAAAAGGCATTAGTCAAGCTACTTTATATGATAAACGCTTCTCTTAGACTTCTATACGTTCCAAGACAATGGAAAGTTGCTGAAGTCATTATGGTTCCTAAACCGGGGAAATGCGCAAATGATAAAAAATCTTATAGGCCCATATCGCTTCTGCCGATAATATCGAAAGTATTCGAGAAACTTCTGCTGAAGCGATTACAACCAATAATTGCAGAAAGACGCTTGATCCCGGATCATCAATTCGGTTTCAGACCTAACCATTCCACAATAGATCAAGTCTACAGAATAACGCATGAAATTGAAAAAGCCTTAGAAGGGAAAAAAATATGTTCAAGTGCTTTCCTCGACGTATCGCAAGCCTTCGACAAGGTATGGCACGAGGGCTTGAAATATAAGCTACGGCAAAACTTGCCGGAAGACATGTTTAAAATATTGGAAAATTATCTTGAAAGCATATAACAAACTGCTCTTGTACAGGCAGGTGTTAAAGCCATCCTGGACATACGGTATACAACTTTGGGGTTGTACCAAGCCGAGCAACATGTCCATGTTGCAGACTTGCCAAAACAAAACACTAAGAGCAATTGTGAATGCTCCATGGTATATTAGGAATAGCGATATTCACAGAGATTTAGGAATAGCTACCGTGGGCGAAGAAGTAACAAACTTCGCTCGAAAGCTAAATGCTCGCCTTCATGTTCATTGCAACAATGAAATGATCCGTACTCTAAACGAGACTCTTAACGATGTTAACAACGAGCGACGACTACAAAGAACAAGACCCTTCGATCTAGCGACGTAGGGTGAAGCCGCATGAATGAACGGCTTAGTAGGTGCATTCACTGGAAAGCAACCTATCCAATGCGATCAACACTATGGAAGCGTAAACTACTTGTTAAGTTAACTTAGTTGTAGTCAAGAAGTATTATGAGAGAGCGAAAATTTACTACTATGAAGTGCGTTCTGGCAGTTTCATAGTGTCTCTCATAAATGGGTGGTTTTTTAGCACGTGGAAATCGGGCATAACCAATATCAGCTACTTCGGTATTATGTACCTGCTATAGTGGGCGTATTGGTATCTTTGAAAGATTTTGGAGTTTTAGTCTCCGTCCATCCTAATATTCAAAAAAAAAAAAAAAAATATTTTAGTTTTAAAGATAAAAGTAACCCAATATTACTAAATTATTAGCTTTGTTTTACTTCTTTTTCAAAACTTGTTGAAAATAAAACGAAATTACCTTTTAAAAATAAGTTTTATTGATTTTATAGTTCCTGTTAGGTACAACATACCGTGGTCTGTGTTACAACTTGTCCCATATGTGGAATAAGTTCAAACAGCACGGTTTTTTTTAAAGACATAATCCTGACATATATGAATAGCTGTTGCTAATCCTTTGGATGCATCTTGGAGTTGAAACCTGGCTTTTTAATTTAAACAAGTGGGTAAGTGCAAGAGTTCGTCTGTAACGAACTTCTAAATACCCGACCCTATTAGCATGTAACACCAAATTTAAAAGTTTTTTTGCCTGAATTCATATGCTTCACACCCCAAAAATGGGTTTGTGCTAAAAATTAAAATCAATTATTTCTAATCTCGTTAAATTCATGAGAGAATGCGTTAAAAGCAAAAGTTATTTCCTAAAATCAGAGCTCAATACTTTGTACCTTCATATGTAACAAACTTAGCAATTTGTTGACCACCCACACCATCAACCCACTTTTAACATGTTAGATCCCTATAAGATTGATTTCTCTGAAAATTCATTCAAAAAATCTAAATTGAAAAAAAAGTTATATGAAAAATATTAGAGATTCAATCCAGGGTATATTAATTTTAAAGTATATAGTTCGTAATTTTAATGTATAGTTCGTGGGGTGCCGTGGCGTAGTGGTTAGTGCGTGTGCTTACTACGCCGGAGGCCTGGGTTTGAATCCTGCCATCGTCACCTAAAAAAAAGACTTTTTCTTTTTCACGGTCCCCACCTCCGCGAGGGTCTGACAAGCCCTCCGAGAGTATAATTTGTCTTGAAAAACTTCTCAAAGTGCCGTTCGGATTCGGCAAAAAATTTTAGGTCCCTTTGTATGTAAAAGAAATTAACACACCAGCATACATTGTTGAGAAGTTGGCCCTGGTTCACATCGAGCTGTTGCGCCACTCTATTTATTTATATTTTATAGTTCGTAACGCAGTGAAATAATCGTCCCACAGGATTTTTCATGCAATGATGCGTCATACTTTTTATACCCGACCGAGGGTATATTAATTTTAATGCATAGTTTGTAACACAGTGAAATAATCGTCGTAGACCCCTAAGATCTTTTAGAGAATATGATCGCGATCGACAGGTGAATCGATAAAGCCATGTACGTCTGTCCGTCCGTCTGTATGTGTGAAGGTTTTAGGTCTTCAAAATCAAGCTAGAGAGGTTAAACTTGGTGCACTGCTTGGTTCTTCTGTTGCCCAGACAAAGTGTGAAAATTGTTTAAAACCGCCAACGGCCACGGCCTTTACTGGCTTCAATGTAAGATAACCTCTATTTCACGTTTAGTTTCAAAATGTTTTTTGGTCAAGTTAGACAAGGTGTAGGAACTCAAATTTTGGTACTGAGCAATATTGGCCCGAAATCTTTAACAAGGCAAAAAATAAACCGCCTCATTTTGCATCGTTTTATCTAGCAGCATAAGATGAAACCGCATAAATTGACGGTATAGTAGGTGCTTTGGTTGGAAGGCAGCCTGCCACACGCGATTAGGAAAACTTAGTTGTTTTCCTAATCGCGTTGATTAAGGAAACTTAGTTCTAGTCTAACGAAAAATGGGAGGTTTTTTAGTGAGTAAGAATCTCACACTACTATGAGCACGCGCGGCCGGTCCTCGTAGTGCCTATGAAGGTTTTTCCTACCCACGGAAAAAAGAAAAAAAATATTTGCATCGTCATTAATAAATTTGAAGATTAATTTTAACATCATTAAATCTTTAGTCTAATTTAATGATGTTAAAATTAATTAGTAAATACAAAATATATTAAATACGAAAGGTTTGTAGGTACAAAAACCAAAGCTTTTAAAATATTTCTAATACCAACAATTTTTTTATGTATACTTTTTTTAACACGCACTTTTTTATTTCACTTCAGGTATGCTGAAACCCCTATGTTAAAACCCCCTGGCTAACAAAGGTAATTACACTCGTTTCGTGGTTTAAATACATAATCTGTAATGTATACAAGATAAAAAATAATTCATAAACAAGATAATAAGATAATATTGCACCCCACAATTATTAACAAGATAAATAAGATAATTGTGGGGTGCCGTGGCGTAGTGGTTAGTGTGTGTGCTTACTACGCCGGAGGTCTGGGTTCGAATTCTACCATCGTCACCCGAAAAAAAGACTCGTTCTTTTTCACGGTCCCCACCTCCGCGAGGGTCTGACAAGCCTTCAAGAGTATCATTTGTCTTGAAAAACTTCTCAAAGTGCCGTTCGGATTCGCCAAAAAAGATAAAGATAAATACAAGATGAAACTGTATACAGAATAAGACTAAGCGAGCTCATATCACTACCTTGAAAAGGCACTATAGTATGCGATATGGACAGGGGCCTCAGCCATAACAAGCTTCGTCTGCCAGCTTTGTCTCCTGTTAGTCGTATTCAGTTTTGTAGGGCAGTTGGCTTTACATCCCCTTCCACTTGCGTGCACCACATACGGTAAGGTACTTCTTAACTGGGCCATCCCTGCTAGGTGGATTCGAAAATTTTCCGGGGTGTTGGTGCCCATCTCTCTAGATGGCCCAGCCTTCTGGCCTGGTGAGAGAATATGATCCAGAATATGATCAAGTGTTAGACCTGATTTGATTTCAGCGCTGCTTTCGTTGTCTGAATTTATAGCGAAACCCATGGGTTTGCGATTGCGACTATGTCTAAGTGCACTAAGACAAAGTCGCAAAGCACCTCAATCTCATATAGCTGATGGTGTAGTGTTGTTAAGCCCAAGACGTTGATGTTGGGTGTCTCTTCTTTGATAAAAAAAATTGACTCGGTGTCGCCCCCATTAACTGCTTCGCATATTCACCGATTCCGATCCAATACGCAAAGGCTTAACTGACATCACGATTTTTATGTCAGTTTCGTCTGCCTATGCGAGTATCTCTATACGGACTTTTGAAATATGACGCCTTTGCCCTCTGGTATTGGCGCTGGAGTTTCGAACAATTTTCTCCAGTATACCTACCTATGATGTTAAAGAAAAAAGTATGTAGTCGTATGACAACACGTCGTTCGTCGCCTTGCTTAAATCCGAATAAAACGAATTTAACAGAACAGCGTAAGTTTTCGGATTAAGGATTCTACAACCTTAAAGTATTCTTAGATTACTTACGTACTTATACTGTGCATAAAGCGTATATTTTTTTTACGGCGTTCTAAAGTTAGTCAAAAATTGCTTTGATACTTGTCAATAGTATAAATTCTGTATCGTATTGTAGGTAGTCTTCATTAATGTGTGACATTCATTTTTTGTCAACGCTTTGGGGACATGTTAACAACATTTTTAAGCCATATTGCCGCTACATTCTTCAAATATCTACCTATACGCAGGTACTTAGGTACCTATGTTTACTTATCGATAGTCAACTTTATTGTGGATGATTTGGCATAATATCTAGGTTGGTAGATTGTAATGGTTGTCAACTGTTTTTTTTTTAAACTGTTAATGGCTTTTCATTACCATCTATCGCTTGCTATATAACATCGCCTTTGACAATTAACTTTGTAAAAGGCAATGTCGTCTTTGTACCTACATTTCACCTACAATCAACCCCCGTAAGTCATAGTTTTCTTTTTATTTCAGTGGCCACTACTAAACTTACATTTTAATATTCTGATACCACTTACCTATAGCGCCGTTTTAATTGTTTTCATTTTTCCTTTATTTTGATCACTTGGTGCTTCTGAAACGATTTGATCCCTATCAGACTCAACATAAACGGACACTTTTCAATAGGTATATTCGACCGTGACCAAGAATCCAAAAAGTGTTGACATTTAATTTTTCCCCAAAAAATTATTACGCGCGAAAAAAAAAAATCAAAACAACAACAATCAGACCATCAAGACATTGTCCGATTGCGCCGAAACATCACATGCACTTAAACAGTGATACCGACGTCTTGCTCACCCCGAAGGGCCTTCCCAACCCATTTTATTTACAAGCCCACAAACTCAGTCAGAACTCTTCCAGGTTCCGTCTTACCTATCGTACCTACCTATAATATTCTTTTTGTACGTTATAAAAACAAGAAAAAAAAACTCAATGTTGAGAGAGCTTTTTCAACGTTCCCACAGTTTTGCTGACATTTCGATCGGTGTCCGGTTCAAAACCCACACAAAATACATACACACATACGAGGAGGTTCCTATATAGGTATGCGGTAATTGCTGCAGTAAATATCCCATAGGAACACAGGGCAGATATTAGAAAACAGAGCGAAATGCAATCGAATGCTTGTGTTACTTCTTGTTCTAGGTGATCTATCAAGTTACATGTTGCATTAGTCGTTTGCATAGTTACCGATATGGAGCTCCCTAATAGAGAATGTTGTAATGTACATATAGATTCATTTTAGGACTATGCAAGTTGTTTGAAGCATGAGTGTTTTTGAGTTGAATATTGAATTGCACCAGGTTTTTGTTTCCGAAGCAGCAAGCACGGCATAAATAAACAAAAAATAATTCAGATCACGAAGGAAGCTTATGTTTATGAGGTTTTTCAAAATTATTCTGCAATGGTAGACAAAAGCAGCATCCCGATAGCAGTCGTATCTACACGTACCAATTAGGTATCTTTTACTCTTTTTCGCTGACGTCGCAAATCGTTACAGATTTTATTTTATAATTTTAGTTATCTATAGTATAGGTAAGGCTTATACCTATGTAGGACATCCTTATGCAATTTCATTCAATACCTAGGTACCTACTTATTTAAAAATTACAGACCTATTTTAATCAATAGAAAAAAAAACCACAAAAGCGAACGAGATAAACAATATTAGTTACGCAACCCACCCTTAAAGGTTAATAAACTTAAAGTGAGCAACCAAATTGCACTCGCAGTAAACCAGTGTACTGTTTTGCTCTCCCTAGGGATGCAATTATTATTTCAATCATTTCACTCGTGAAATCTGTTCAACTTCGAAGAGAAGACAAACCCAAAGCAACAATTTCATACCAAAGTGATTTATTGTTGGAGCCGAATAGCGGTTTGTTTCCAAAAGTATTTGAGGGCGAGAGGTGAGAGGGCTGTTTTGTCCATTATGCACAGGCTTTCAGGGCAGATGATTACTTTCATAACAGATTTTTCTGGTGAATAGGTAGGTATTTGCGTAATTTGAAACCTTTACTGGCATTTTACTTGAGCGTAGCCATGACAGTGGTTGTTGGGTAGGTTTGTGGGTAAGGGATGTTTGCAAGTAGTTTTTCATTTAAGGGATGATTTTCGAAATAGACTCCTCCTATTTTTGTAAAGAGAAAATTCCGAACCGGAACGAAATAAAATTGAAAACTTTTTCATTCTGTTTCCTTCCATACGTTCACCCTGTCTAATTAGCAAACGCGCCGGATTGCAATGATGCGCTGCAATGTTGATAGAAGAGGATTTTGTTTTTCTTTTAAACTCATCCCCCTTTTTGAAAAATTTTGTGAGTCTTACGGAAATGAGTGTCGTATTTCAATTAGAGAAGAATTAAGTCCTTTGAAAGAATACGCAACAATTGAATGAATCGCAGAGAAGATGGTGATGGAAGTGTCTGATTGATGTTTTTTTTCTTACTCTGGACAGCTTAAGCCTGGTGGTGCTGAAAATAAAGATATGATTTATGCATACCTACCTAGTTATGTGCAGAGATATGAAGGTATAAAACATAAAAGTTTCTATAAATTATGCGCGACATATATAGGTATTTTGCACGACAGCATATTTTGCCATTTGATAGAACCTAGGTATAATATTCTAAGAAGCACAGTGAGAATTGTTTCAACTCCATAGACCAAATAGTTTGGGGAAAAAATAACATTGAAGTCAAAAAATCGCCAGGGTGGCGGTACTGGTGCAATTACCCTATAGATAGATTCTGCAGGGCTGGAGCTCTGGTCCATATTCATTCTAATAGCGCTCGCCATCTCACGCGCCCAATACGCTGTTTCAGCATTAAAGTTTATTACCTACTCTATCGCCTGCTCTATATCTGTGCTGTCAAGGCAAATTGGGACAAATCTGTCGAAATTGTCTTCAGATAAGCGTTTGCGCTTTAGTACCAGGTGAATATTAGCCTGTTTTGAGTGTAGGAATCATTTTTTGGTGCTCATAAATTCTATTAAACAGTAAATAAAACTTTTTTCTATTTTCACGGGGTTTTCGCTTTATCTCATTTCTGTGAGATCTTTCTTAGTTTTCCATGCAAAAATTGAATTAGCTAAAAATTAACAACGCGATAGTAGCTGACTTTTCGAGTTTAATCACAGTCGGCTAAGAATTTTTTTAAGATAGGTACTTCTGAGGGATCAGTTTAGCGTGAGCACGGTAAAAAGATCTTAAATATTTTTTTTTCTTCCGTGTGTGTGTTTTTGCCCGTTTTCGAGCGCACGGGGTTGCAGAGTTGGCTGTCTCTTTCTTGAGGAAGGGTGTGTCCTGGCGGAGAAATTTCGCACTTTTTTGAGGAATATAGGATGTTCCCTGGCGGATAAATATCGCACCCAGACAGTCACACGAGTTTGACAGTTCTCGTATATTTGGTATAAGCTAAGCCACATATAACTTTTAAGGCTTTGGCGGTTGTTAGACATAATTTTAAAGGTTTTGGGATATACCGCGTTAAAAATAAAGTATGAGTGCAAACCGTACTCACCCCGAACGTTTCGCTTAAGTTACATTAAGCGTGGTCACCGGGAAACTGCCTAAAAATGCTTGTGGCGATTAGCACTACGCAAGTTGTAGCGGGGCGTAGGCGGTAATGCTGTCTCGTTCTCTCGTTGTTGTGCATCAGGTGGCTGAGAGCAAACAGTGCTCACTGTTACGCTGGGGCTGGTCAGCCAATTCGCAATCGACGGTGATGAGCCGATTATTGGATCCCAGCGACACAGTGAAACATGGGATCCAATAATCGGCTCATCACCGTCGATTGCGAATTGGCTAACCAGCCCCAGCGACACAGTGAGCACTGTTTGCTCTCAGCCACCTGATGCACAACAAAGAGAGAACGAGACAGCATTACCGCCTACGCACCGCTACAACTTGCGTAGTGCTAATCGCCACAAGCATTTTTAGGCAGTTTCCCGGTGACCACGCTTAATGTTACTTGAGCGAAACGTTCGGAGTGAGTACGGTTTGCACTCATACTTTATTTTTAACGCGGTATATCCCAAAACCTTTAAAATTAAGCTAAGCCACTCCAAAATAATATTCGTGAAATAAAAATGATGCCTATTTAATGAAGAAAAGGGGTTAGAAACTTGTTAAAATATAAAACAATAACTGTGCAGCAGTTTCAAGCAAAGTAAGTGTTCCAAATACAGCTATAGCTCATCTTTCTTACTCAATGTTACGCAACTAAGACTATTCTCCCCACATGCACTCTAAATGTTAATTACAATGTATAGCAAAGGTTAAAATAGAAACTCCTTAGGTAATTATAGCACATAACACTGATCGGATTATAAAGAGATAGCCAACTCTGCAACCCCCTGCCCTCAAACACCCGAAAAAAAAAACGAAATAACGGGATCTCTCTTTGAGTCCTATCCGTGAATATGTGTAAAGTGAGCGATGACAGCAAACGAACATTTTGACTGAGGTGAGTTTTTTTTTGACGTCGAAAACACATGACATTGCGACAAGAAATGAAGGTTCGTATAAAATTTTCTGTTCAAAAATTATTGTTTTCTTGCAATAATAAAGTAAGTCATTACTAGCAGCAAGCAAGCATCCAACAACTAGGTTGATTCATCCACGAGAGCGCACAATCTAAAGAAATCACCATCAACACCCTCATTTCCGGCGATGATCAAACAAAGACTGGCCTCTGGCCAATTACTAATGTTTGTCCAAAGACTGCCAATTGACAATCCACCCCGCCAGAGATGGGTTTTTTGAAACAGATGGATTTTTGTTTTGATTTTCCATTTATAATTACTTCTCTCCACAGGTAAGGAGCCGATATGGAAACCTTTCGTTTTGAGTTGTACTAAAATTACTTTCCAGTTTGTACTGAAACTGATAAAATCGTACTGAAATAAATTGTTTGCATGAAAAATTAGAACTCGTTATTTAAAATGAATAATTTTTGAACGAAAAAAGATGTTTATACAACTATCGATGCACTTGGATTTCTAATTTTCCAAATATTTCTATTCTATGCTTGCTGATTTTCAGGCAAAATTTCTTTTCAATAGGTTCTGTATTCGAGCGACAAACTTTTCTCCTCGAATTGAACAAGATTGTACTTTTATACTGAAAGCAATTCGAATCGATACAATTGTATCAACTTAACCATGCCTGAAGGAGGTGAAATAAAAAACACAAAATAGAGTTCAAAAATGCGATCAATGGATAAAAACATGACCGTGGTGAATTTAAACCAATTTGGTGAATTTAGAGGAAAAAAATATTTTTTTTTCAAAATAAGTTCTCAAAAATTATAAATATTATAAAAAACAGTCATAGATTCAATTTTAGGATTATTACTAAAACCACTAAAGCATCTTTTACAACATATTTTTGCATATTATTGAAAAAAATAATGTTTTTCGCTTAATTCGCATGTTTTTTGTCACGGGAATAGAGTATTTGTTACATTTTTCTTACTTTTATGTGTTTTTTGTCATTTAGAAACATATTTCGAAGAAAAAAAATTACAGTATAATTTTATTTATTCACCTCGGTACCTTAATAAATTATTAAATCAATACATAGGTTGCGTTCCAGAACGCAGCCATTTAACAATGCGAGAGAGCATTACAAAATCAAAGATAGCATTTGACAATTAAAAGAACCATTTGACAATCAGCTGGTCTCTGGCTGTCCCAGTCATAACACTTGACAGCTGAGAATGCATTAGTGACTTTTTTTCCTGTTTTAGGTAAGCATTGAACATACAAATGCAGACCACAGTCAGTCGAAGCTTGGGGGCCATAAGAGAACCATCGGCCGTAGTTGGCTATCTCCTTATAATCTGATCAGTGGCACATAATATATTTTGGGACAGAGCTGTAAACTTTCCAGTACAAGTACAATCCAAGTACCCAATACCTTGTTCTTGTACTCTTACTTGAAGAAAGCAACTACAATGCACTTGGTACTTAAAAGCTGCAAAGTAGAAACAAGTGAATTTCAAGTTCTTTCTTTTAACTACATTTACTGGGCACTGTCCGACTTTTAAGTACATTTTCAAGTACCTTTTCAGGTACAACTGCATTTTGGCATGTTTGCAGGTTAGACTTAGTATACGCGAAAATGTAACTTTTGGTTCAAAGTGACTATTTTTTGCACAATCGGCCCCTTAAAATGAGCCTGACCAAAAAACGTTGTACAAAAGGAATCTAGAATAGTTTATCTTATGTCCCAGTTTTTATTAGGAACTAACTTTGTCTCAAAAACGGGCTGCACAGCCATACCGACCTAGCCAAAAGAGTCAAAACACAACGTCTACGATGGGTGTGTCATCTAGAGCGGATGGACACCAACGCCCCGGCTCGGAAAATTTTCGAATCCACACCGCAGGGACGTTGATTCCCGCGATGCACCGCGGTAGAGGAGCACCGAGACTCAGATGGCGCACGCAAGTGGAAGGGGACCTCAGCCAACGTCGCGTTCGAAACTGGAGACGGCTAGCTAGAGACAGAGCTGGCTGGCAAAGCTTGTTGGTAAGTAAGTAAGTAAGTCCTAAAATAGCCTTATGTACAGACGAAATCCACGTTTTTCTATGAATTTCCAGTGGTTTCTTTGATTTTGCCTCCGAAAGTGGGCGTAGCCCAAAAATTTTTCTGAAAAAAATCTAGTATTAGGTGTTTTCTACATTTTATATTAAGTAGGTAACAATTTTTCGCTTTCTTAGCAAAAGTATCGAGTAAAATGGTTTTGAATTAAAATGTAACAAATCGAAAAAAATATACGCTATTCCTGTGGAATAGGGCTCAAAGTTCTTGTACTTGAAATGGTACTTGAAAATGTACTGGCAAGTATTAAAGTACCCGGTGAATGTAGTTAGAATGAAGTACTCGATATGTACTTGTACTTTGCGATTTTCAAGTATCAAGTACATGGTGTTTGTTTTTCAAAGACAAGTACAAGTCAAGGTACTGGGTAATTACTTTGTACTGCAGTACTAATGTAGTACTTCACAGCTCTGTTTTGGGGCATGTAATGACCTTATTACTTTACTTTAAAAGACGTGAAAGACCCACGCATCCATTGATATTAGCTTTTTGTTTGCAATACGAAAAATTAGGCAACAATACTTCTTATTATGGTTAATAACTTACCTTGAAGATAAATGTTTATTAAAAAATAATAATAACGATCTACTTTTCTTCTCTTTTTTGTCGCATTTTAAGTTTTATATTCCTCATTAGACTCGTCATTGCCAAAAACTCTCCCGCTAGGGGCACTATTCAACTTAATTTGACTGAATTAAAACTTAATAAAAGTTTCATGTAGGTATTTCAAATCTTTTACATAATTATAAAAAGAATAATATGTATTGAAATTCGATTTTTATAACTTCTTATTTTTAAAACTCAAAGAACAAATAAAATGCTATGAAATGAGCTAAAGAATAGACTGTCGTCATTTTCGCATTTGCATAAAAACTTACTGGAACTTGTTACTTATTCCAATTTTCGTTATATTTTTTATTTTTTTCTTCTTGATGACTCATAATTAATATGAACATGCTTTTCTCGATAATATATGAAAATTACAAATTGCATGTAAAATAATTACTTTGCTTGTTTTGCAAGTTTTTGGTACGCGTGCTTTGACGTAAAGTCGTGAATGAAAGAATATAAAGTAAAGGTTAGGCCCATATTTTGACATTCCGCCAGACATAAGTGTAAATTTGACGTCATCGGTATTGACTGTCACTTTATATGTAAGCAAAAATAAAACGAGTGGTTACACAACAATCAAAGTGGTAACCCACAGGTTACTCGCCTTGCCAGATGGCCATTGTTTGTTCAAGATTTTGACTGTGAAGTTCTTCACAGATCTGGTTCTGCTATGAAGCATGTGGATGCGTTAAGCCGTTTCCCTGTGGTTGTGAGGGTAGAGGATGGTATACTTCATCGTATAAGAAGAACACAAGAAACAGGTGAATTTTGTCAACTGGTCAGTACTATACTGAAACACAATGAATACGAAGACTTCGTCATCCGAAATGGCAATCTCTACAAGTTCGTCGACGGTGATCAGTTACTCGTTGTACCTTAATGTCTGCAATAGGAGGTGCTGCTAAATATTCATGAACAAGGTCATATCAACGCTAAAAGTACTAGCGAGGAGGGATTACTGCATTCCAAATATGTCGGCAAAGATAAAGAAAATTATTTCTAACTGCATTCTCGCAGCAAAGAAAAATGGAAAGCAAGAATGTTTGCTGAACCCTATCGAAAAGTTTGACACGCCGCTAAATACCTACCACGCTGATCACCTTGGGCCGCTTCAGTCTACTGCTAAGTGCTTTCACGAAATTTACATGGATCTACCCTGTCAAGTCCACAAGTCAAAGCTGTCTGTGGATGCTCCTGATAAGTGGTTTAAACACGTTCCAAGACTTCAACACGTGATGAACGCTACTATCAACAGAAGCACAAATAAAACTCCATTTGAGTTAATGTTCAGCGTACCTACGAAAAGAATGGAAAGCTATGATTTACGTGTTACAATAGAATCGTTGCTGATTGACGAATTCGAGGAGGAGCGAAGAGAAATGCGAAGTCAAGCGAAGGAACAGATAGCTAAGATCCAAGAGGAAAACCGCAAGACGTATGACAAAAGGCGGAAAGCAGCTACAAAATACCAACTCCTAGACCTTGTTGCAATAAAATAAACACAGTTTGCACCGGGAACTAAGCTATATCCACAGTTGATATAGCTAAATGACCGATACGATAAAAAACTTTGAAACCACAAAGGCCCAAACGCAACATCATCATCAGCTGATTTCATGAAGCCGTGGCGAAATGAGATTGACAGCGAGGACGAGGAATATGATGATTACGAAGCTGATACTGACGAAGATGGCGGTGCTGCAATGGAACAACAAAGCCAGTGAAATGAAGATGCTGAAGTTCGTTGAACAGATATTTCAACCAGTCGTCTGAGGCAGCCGCCAAGCAGGATGGCCGGGTGTAGGGTAGATATATTGCGAGACTGTTTTAACAATTTATTAATTAAGTCTTTAAAACCTTTTAATCATTTTAGTCACTTTGCCCAGAATTGTTAATTCGTTGAATTGCCCTATTCGTTGAAATAACTTATTATGTACAGTTTTCCTCTCCTCACGTAATTAGCCAGTGACTTTTAAATTCATTTCTTTTTAACAAACGGTCAGTCGCGAGATAACAAGCAACGTGTTAAGCCGGCAAAAGCTTTAAGCGAGTTTTTTTTTCCCAACATAATTCTTATGTTTAAATCTAATAATATATTCCCTTTGAATTCAATTTAAATAAAAATTTAATGAATTTGACTTTAACTTAAGTTCAGTGTTTTCTTTTTATCAATATCTTCCTTCCCCTTTCCTACATGTCTTCTTTTGATTGAATTTAAAAAGTGTGTTTGCTTTTATTTTCCTATGATGCCTACAAAATTGAATACAATTTGCATTCGATTTTGTGGGAATCTAGCTTTTTATCTGAATTCTGAATTCTACAAATTATGGGAAATCAAGATTTTAATTAGACTTGGGATTTTTTACTCTGCATCTAGATTCTGATTCGGTGTGAAAAGGGTATTAAACTACTACGTGAAAACGTTCCTTTAACCTTTCACGAGGTGTGAACGAGTTTCTTACCATCCACAAATTTCCAATCCACAGCCATTTTGAATAATCTGTCAGTGTCAGATGTCAAAAAATACCTGACAGTTTTTTTTTCAATCAGCCGAAAAACCAAGTGAAAAATTGTCAACATTTTCGTGTACGCAAAAAATAATTTAGTTTTGTTAAATATTTCCTTTAATAGTTTTTCCCACTTGAGTTGTTGGCTTTCTTTTAGTTCATTGCTTTTATTTAAACAATAAATAGCGTTCAAGTAGCCATAGTCCGTGCCATTTCATAGAACTTTTTTTTTGATCGAATTGGTTGTGTGTTTTCTGGATTATCCTTTGGTATACATTATTATACTCGTATGTGCACTTAAGTAAACTTTAATATTGAGTTCTTAATTGACAATCGCGAAGCACCTACTCGCCTTTTAAGTATTTCAGTGGAGCCTCCAATGATACCGACTTTGTGGCGGCGTTTATCGCTGTGTGTAGAACAAAACTTAACAGCTGCATATTTTAGAGGTTTGTTTTGCGCAAAAAGAAAATGTGGTCATACCGCTAGCTTGCATGTTGTTTTTCGTTTTTGTAAAATAAATGCTTTGTCATGTTTTTTCTGTTTGTTGAAAAAATCATTATCGCAAGAGCAAAGTGCCTTCACAGAAGTAAACAGCTGTTAGATTTGACAAGTGGTTTTGTTCCACGGTGGTTTAATAAATATCACGTAGAGATGTCGCTTTGCTTGTGGAACGCATTTCAATTTCCGTTGGAATTTAAAATCATTGGGTCGTATCGTTATTTTTAAATTTTTAGCACAAAAATTACGCAAAATCGGAATTAGAGGTATGCATAGTTCTGTGGAAGAAGTCAGGATGAGCGATATGCGAGTGAAAATCCTTCCAGCTTTGCAGGATAACTACATGTATTTGGTAAGAACTTACTTGATTGGCCCCAGCGACAATTATTTTTAGGCTTTCTCATAGATTATAGATTCAACGACCAGTGAGGCCGCTATAGTCGACCCTGTTGATCCAGATAGCGTTATCAAGGCTGTCGAGGATGAAGCGGTAAAGCTGACAAAGGTAATTACGACACATCATCACTGGGATCACGCTGGGGGTAATGAGAAACTGATAAAAAAGTTCTCTACTCCACTCGTTGTCTATGGAGGAGATACTCGAATCGGAGGTCTGACCGACAAGGTTGGCCAGGACGACTCGTTCCAAGTAGGAAAGCTCACTGTGCGTTGCTTGTTTACTCCGTGCCATACTACTGGCCACATTTGCTATTACATTGAGACTGCAAATGGGGAGCGAGCTGTCTTCACAGGCGATACCCTATTCCAAGGCGGTTGTGGACGGTTCTTCGAAGGCACTGCTGATGAAATGTATTCAGCATTGATTGAGAAACTTTCCAGTCTACCAGACGATACACAAGTCTTTTGTGGACACGAGTACTCGCTTCAGAACTTGAGCTATGCCAGACATGTAGAGCCCCTCAACGAGGATGTTCTCAAGCGTATTGAGTGGTGTAAATTGAAGCGAGCGGAGGGGTCCCCCACTGTGCCATCGACTATTGGTCAGGAGAAGTCCTGGAATCCGTTTATGAGAGTTCACGAGCGTTACGTGCAGAAGCATGCTGGCGAATCGGATCCGATCTTGACCATGATGAGTCTCAGGAGAGAGAAGGATGACTTCAAGGGTTAAAATGGGTCTGCCAAGGATTTAACAAATCGATGCACAATTATATATTTTTTTGTTGATTTTGTACGAGTTTAAGTCAGCGCATTTGGACTCTTTTTTTTTGTTGTAAATAAATAACTTTGTTTGTAAACGGGTACGGAATTTGACATTATTTATTTTATGCAGTAAATTTAAACGGCTTTCAATTGGTATGTATTTTGAATGTTCCTTCCAGACGTTTTTTTTTTTAAAGTTTTTTAGCTTTAGAAAAAATACATTTATTCAATTCAATTTTCCCGACGTATCGTCAATTACTTGGTGACTTTCTCAGGAAAATTTTTCAATTTAGTTTTATTGTTTGACTATTTATATTACGTCACAGGAATAAATTAACACGAAATTTGAATTCAAACAAAAATCAGATCAAAAACTAAAAATTAAGTACGAACAGAATTATGTATAACAGTGCATTGGACTCTTTAAACCAGTGTTTCCCAATGTGTGGTGGGGCCCACGCAATCGGTGGCAATTGGATATAAATGGCGGGGAGGCGATTTTAAATTATGCTGCATAATACAATTCTGCGAAAATCTATGCAACTAATTTGGTCAGGCTTTCTTAAATTTAAAATAAAATATATTAAGAACTCACGGTAAGACTAGATTAGTCTAACCACTTCAAATTTTATTCGATGGCATGGCTTTGTCGGGTAACGGAAATCAAATACTCCAACGCAACCAAGCATGCCGCATATGCTAGCATTCCGAATCCCTGAAAAGCTGATAAGATGAGAAAATATGCGGTACAATGTGCAGTTTAACAGTAGCTCCTATACATTGTTCCAAACATGGACTGGATTATGGAAAGTGATCTATTAATGTGCCTTGTTAAATTTTGTTTAGTGCCCGTTTTTGCGCAAAGCAGTTTTTTTTTTAGCTCAGATGGATCTATTTTAGGAGATCCGTGTAATTACTGGGGTACGTGAAATATATCACCATCACTCGCTCATACTGTGGTTTTTGCGGCGATTAAGGAACAGGCAAGTTCGTTCGTCTTAAAGTGAGCAACGTATTAGGGTATTGATAATTTTGCAAACGTTCTGGTCGCACAAAAAAATTTGGGAAGACAAAATATGCGACTGGATTTAGAGCTGGCGAATTGTCCTAGTGAGACAAGGTGAAGGCATGTAAATTTCACGTATGAAAAGATATAAAACCTAACTCGGCACTGAAGCGAAATATCTAGGAATTTATCTGGGCGAAAAACTTAAATGGAAGTTAAAAAATTTTGCTCGCAAACTTCGTACTCGTCTTTGCGGACATTGCAACCACGAAATAATCCGAACTCTGGTAAGACAAATCTTACGAGCCGACTACATCGAACGAGACCGTGGGATCTAGCGTCGTAAGACGAAACCGCATATAATGATGGTATTGTAGGTAATTTCGTTGAAAGATAACCTGCCAAACGCGATTACTACAGAAGCTTGAACTATTTGTTAAGGAAACTTAGTTTAGTCGTAGTCTAAAACGGAAAATGGGAGGTTTTTAGTGAGTGAGAATCTTGACACTACTTTGAGCACGTGCGGCCGGTCCACGTAGTGCTTATGAAGGTTTTAACTCACCCACGGCAAAAAAAATTAATAAAAACAAGTGAGTAAGTGCAAGAGTTCGTCTGTGACAAACTTCTATATACCCGACCTTATATACCGTGTAACACCAAATCTTAAATTCTTTTGTCCCGAATTCATATATTATTTGTATAGGCCACGACCCCAAAAGTGGGTCTGGGCTAAAAATTAAAATCAATTAATTGTAGTTGCGTTAGAATCATAACAAAATGCGTTAAAACTGAAAATTATTGCAGAAAAAACCGTTTTTACCTAAATACGCCCCTTAAAAGTGGGCGGAGCTCAAAACTTTGTATGGAGCAAACCTAGCAAATAGAAATATCTTGAATATTTTGTATAGATTTTTTTTTTCAATTTGGAGTAAACTTTCCGAGAAATCGGGTTTTTAAAGATCTAACATGGTAAAAGTGGGCATGGTCGATATTGTGGGCGGTCCAATTTTCGCCTTCATAGAGGTTTTGGGCCATTATTGCTATTTACCAAAATTTTAATTCCTACCTGTCAAACTTGACCAAAAGGCATTTTGAAAGAAAATTTGAAGTAGATGTCTTAAACTGAGGGCAGTAGTGGGCGTGGCCGTCGGCGGATTCAACTAGTTTTCATACTTTGTCTGTACAAAATAAGAACCAAGATATACTCCAAGTTTGAGCGCCCTAGCTCAATTTTAAAGACCTAAAAACTTCACACAGACGGACAGACGGACAGACGGGCGGACGGGCATGGCTTAATCGACTCACCTGTCGGTCACGATCATATCTCTAAAAGGTCTTACGGGTCTACGCCGATTATTTCACTGTATTACAAACCATGCATTTAAATTAATATACCCTCGGTTCGGTATAAAGATTGTCTGAGTCCATGGTTTGCCACCCATTTTCTTTCAAATCTTAAAAAATTGATTATTCCTGGAATTTCTTTCAAAACGGTTTATGTTACCGTTATCAATATAGTGTAATTCTGTATTTTCCGATTTAAATTCCATTTTTATTTATTTTATTTTTTTTTTTTGAATACTGGGATGGACGGAGGCTAAAACTCCATAATCTTTCAAAGATACCAATACGCCCTCTATAGCAGGTATATAATACCGAAGTAGCCGATATTAGTTATGCCCGATTTCCACGTGCTAAAAAACCACCCATTTATGAGAGACACTATGAAACTGCCAGAACGCACTTCATAGTAGTAAATTTTCGCTCTCTCATAATACTTCTTGACTACAACTAAGTTAACTTAACAAGTAGTTTACGCTTCCGTATTGTTAATCGCATTGGATAGGTTGCTTTCCAGTGAATGCACCTACTAAGCCGTTCATTCATGCGGTTTCACCCTACGTCGCTAGATCGAAGGGCCTTGTTCTTTGTAGTCGTTGCTCGTTGTTTACATCGTTAAGAGTCTCGTTTAGAGTACGGATCATTTCATTGTTGCAATGAACATGCATTTAGCTTTCGAGCGAAGTTTGTTACTTCTTCGCCCACGGTTGCTATTCCTAAATCTCTGTGAATATCGCTCTTCCTTATATACCATGGAGCATTCACACTTGCTCTTAGTGTCTTGTTTTGGAAAGTCTGCAACATGGACATGTTGCTCGGCTTGGTACAACCCCAAAGTTGTATACCGTATGTCCAGGACGGCTTTAACACCTGCCTGTACAAGAGCAGTTTGTTATATATGCTTAATTTGGAAAAACTTCCGATAAGCCAATACATTTCCCTGAGCCTAATCTCGAGCTTGTCACGCTTCTTCTTTACGTGTGGTTTCCGACTTAGTTTAGCGTCCATCCCTAGATGCTTCGCTTCATTTGCATAAGGTATTTGTGCAGAATTTATGAACAGAGGTAAATTGTTAACCCTACTATAAGTGAAATTCACATGCGTAGACTTGTTCTCGTTAAGAGCGATTCGCCAAGTCTTCGTCCAGACACAAATTCTGTCCAATGCTCGTTGGAGGTTTCTCGTTGATGACTCGACTGATTCACCTGTTGCCAGGACTGCCGTATCGTCTGCAAACGTGGCCACGACTGTCTCGTCATCTAGAGGCATATCTCTTGTGTAGAACAGGAACAGGGTCGGGCCGAGGACACTTCCCTGGGGTACGCCAGCCCGAATTTGCTTGAAACTCGAGTATTCACTACTACATATTTTGCCGTAGCTTATATTTCAAGCCTTCGTGCCATACCTTGTCGAAGGCTTGCGATACGTCGAGGAAAGCACTTGAACATATTTTTTTCCCTTCAAAGGCTTTTTCAATTTCATGCGTTATTCTGTAGACTTGATCTATTGTGGAATGGTTAGGTCTGAAACCGAATTGATGATCCGGGATAAAGCGTCTTTCTGCAATTATTGGTTGCAATCGCTTCAGCAGAAGTTTCTCGAATACTTTCGATATTATCGGCAGAAGCGATATGGGCCTATAAGACTTTTTATCATTTGCGCATTTCCCCGGTTTCGAACCATAATGACTTCAGCAACTTTCCATTGTCTTAGAACGTGTAGAAGTCTAAGAGAAGCGTTTATCATATAAAGAAGCTTGACTAATGCCTTTTTTGGTAGCTCTTTCAATATTTCGCCAGTGATCAGGTCGTAACCCGGGGCCTTATTATTTTTAAGTTTGCTAATTGTCTGTCGGAGTTCAACTAACGAAACTTTTTTCATTCTAAAGCTATCAGGTTCCGCGTTGTTGTTTAGAACGTCAGCCAACGGTGGACCGTCGAAAGGCTTGAATGTTTCTTCTAAATGTTCAGCAAACAAATTCGCTTTCTCTTTGTCTTCTCTTGCCCATTCGCCGTTAGCTTTTTTTTACTGGTGCCGAGTGGATTATAGGTTTCTTGATAGACTTAACTGCTTTCCACAGCGAGTAGTTTGAGCTCCTATCTGCCGACAAGCCTTCAAGGTATTCAGTGGTCTCACGATTTTTAAGATCTTGCAACATTCCTTTCAGTTTGTTAGAGAGGTGGTTGAAGAGGGTTTTGTCTGGGGGAGCCCTCGTGCATTGCCATCTCCTACGCGCTCTTCTCTTTTCACGAATCAATTCTTCGATTTCGAGCAGATAGGTTTAACGTACATGCCCGTCGGCGCTAACTGCGTTCTTTTGGGACGAATCGTTGTTCCAAGCAGCGCTCTGAATTGCTTCAATGAATTTGTCAACTGCGGTTTCTAACTCGAAACGAGTTTTCAATGGCACATTCAAG
The DNA here is from genome assembly GCA_947623515.1 of Neoascia interrupta. NCBI lineage: Eukaryota > Metazoa > Arthropoda > Insecta > Diptera > Syrphidae > Neoascia > Neoascia interrupta. The sequence goes on from OX392463.1 coordinate 143,227,280, forward strand.
CCAGCACCATCCTTACAGTCCTTTCTGAAGGCGTCCTAGTTCATGTTTTTGCCAGCTAATCTAGGAGCTCTTTCTATTTTCGCCAGTCTTCCACCCATCATCAAGATTACTCCTGAGTGGTCTGAGCAAAGATCATAACACTCTTCAATTCGCGTAAGGTATTTGGGGTACCCTTTAGCGATGAAAAAATCGACAAGGTCAGGCTTTTTATTCCTATCGGTTGGCCAATATGTTGGCTTACCCGTGGAAAAAAGTCCACCCCACGCTTCATACTATTTTTGTACAGTAATCTGCCTCTTGTTGAATTGCATCGTGAGCCCCAAAAAGTATGCCTCGCGTTAAAGTCACCCCCAATGATAAAATTGGACCCAATGAAGTCATACATACGATCAAGATCGTCTTCCACCAGTCTATATCCTGGCGGGAAATAACAAGATGCAATGTTATAATCTAAGCAGTCAATTTTTACAGAAACTGAACTGATCTGCATAGAGTCTAGCTCAACTTCTGTGTTCTTGAAGTGCTTTATGCAGTTATTAATGTAGAGGGAGGATCCTCCTCTCGAATTTTGCGAAGGGTGATGTGCGTGATAGTCATTGTAACCTTTAAGTTTGGGTGTAGACCCGTTTTTAAGGTGAGTTTCCGTAATCATGCAAATATCAATATTGTTTTTCCGTAGAAATACCTCTAGTTCGTCTATTTTATTCAGAAGGCCGTTTGCATTCCATATTAGTATTTTAAATAACTGTTTCATATTCATGTTCTCTTGTAATTTTTTCGAGGCTTAAACTCGAGCTTGCTCAGTTTGTCAAATAAAACTTGTTGATTTTAGTCTGATCCTTAAGTTTCTCCAAGATTACTGCGAGGATCTGAGACACTGCATCTGTTGTGGGCGATCTTGCCTTGTTTTCGTTTGCCGCAACCTGTGCGTATGATTTCGGTCCGACCAGTGGTGGTTTCTCCGCTGCACTTGAGCTGGCGCCGCTCTTTTCTGGAGCCTTTACGCCTTTTGTCGACGCCTCCTTTGCCAATCTCGCACTTTTGATCGGCTTTGGCGTCTTTGGAGTCTTTGGCTTAGGAGTTTTAGCAGTTTTTGGACTCCTTAAGAGGTTCTCGTCCCTTTTGCAGCTCTATGGCTACTTCGCATCCTCGATAGTTTGGTGGTTTCCGTGGCAATTGGCGCAAACTGCTGGAGCCTTTATGTCAACTTTGCACTCTGTTGAGAGGTGTTTTCCGGCACATTTCACGCAACGTGGTTCTTTTTGGCAGTAGGCACTTGTGGGCCTGAATTCTTGGCATCGCTTACACTGTGGTATCAGTCTATTGCCCTTTCGCATGGGTTCGATTTTAACCCTGATGTTAAGTATCATTTTTATTTTTTTATTTTATAAACATCGTTTATGTTCTCAGTTCTTTCAAAGGAGAGCATAAAAATTGGAAGGCCGCATCTGATCACAGTGTCTCTTTCTCCTTCCGTGCGTTGCTTTTCCTTTTTAATGATATTGACGGCATCAATAATTTTAAGACCTTTATTTTTTACGTCTTTTACAACGTCTTCTTTTGTGCATGATGGGTGGAGCCCCCTTACAATGACTCGCATTGGTTTTTCGTACTTATTTCGATAAGTATACCACTCGATTCTTTCTGCATTCAGTCTAAGAGACAGTGCGCGATAGGAATCGTGCGAAGTAATTTCGGTGCGAAGTAAGCTTATAGTTTTCTGTTCTCACCGTGTTTGCAAGAAGGTTGCGCAATCTCCCGAAGTCTGCCATCCCGACGATGTTTATTGCGGGAGGTGGACGAATTTTCGCCTCTGGTTTAGCCTTGTTTGAGCCAGAGGGCTTATCTTCTTTTTGTATTACTTCGGGAGAAGAATTCGCCTTTCGCTTCTTGCTAGACCTTTTCCTTGAGACTGAATCGGTCTCAAGTGCAAGTTCGTCCTTGTCCGCGAAGTATTCGACTGCTGGTCGGTTCGGTGTTACACACTCTTTCGTTACCTCACAGTCTTTCGTTAAACGAGTATTTTTAATATCCTCGTTTTCTTTTCGCAGAGAGTCAAATTCCATTTTTAGATCTTGGAAGAGTCGCTCAATTTCAGTAAGCTTTGCTCGAAATTCATTATTCTCCTTTTCTAAGTTCTTAATTTTCACAGAGTCCTGGCTTACCGGTGGACTGCTTTTTCCGGATATGTTCAATCTAGATGGTGGTGATCGATTTAGTTTTGTCCTTTTCTCAAAAGGATTTATAAGCAATAAAAGGCTCTCCCCAGATTCCGTAGAGCCGGCCTCCGAAGAGGGTGGATTTTCCAGCATAGCTGGGTTGCCACCTGGAGTAATCAAATCTTTTGTTTTGTTCATTGCCATTTTTTTTAACTTGTCGTTTTTATGAGAAATAAGTAAGTCACTTCTATTTTCATTTTTAAACACAGCCGCCCCTTTGGAGACAGACGCCGACCAGTGAGCTGCACAATGTGCGAAAGACGCTTCTGGATTTTAATTTAACCTTAAGATTCATCTATAAGTTAAAACCTTACTGCCAAAAGTTGCCCCAAATGGAGCAGCATCGACAGCATCCGTTGAAACATTAAAGAATATTTCTTCCGGTGGATTTTAGTCGGCTCTTACGACAGGCATACCTTACCTCAAGGCTATTTTAACCCCGACCTTGCAGGGGGCCGCGCTTATAAAAGCGAGTTTTTATACCCGACCGAGAGTATTTTAATTCTAATGCATAGTTTGTAACACAGTGAAATAATCACCGTAGACCTTAAGACCTGTAAGGGGGCCAATTGGTTGTCCCTGCTGGCATGCTTGCACCCTCTTTTGTTCGCCGGAGGGGTTGACCCTAGAAGGCCCCTTACAAAATCATGCCAGACTTGAGTGCCTAGCTGGTGCGACACATGCGAGACATTTCGCCCAATCCCCACCCTACCTTGACTGCTTCACTTGCCTCAGCAGTCCCTTGCGTCGCCATCCTCTATTTCTTGACCATCCTTCCCGATCCTACCGCAATCATCCCATTACACCCTAAAATTAAGAACTCATCTTTTTCTCGTTGCAACATCGCTTCAATATTTTCATTTAACTTTAATAAAAAAACAAAGATCTTTAATTAAGTCGGCACACCAGCAATGGCAAGAAATGTGCAAGAGAAAACTGATTAGCATTGCAATCGTTACAAAAAGTAGCGTTAAAAGTTAAATCACTACAGGTAACCATTAATTTGAATTGACAAAAAGAAGAAAACTCGGTTAAAAAACGGATAAATTCAGATATTGCAACAATCTGAAAATCGGGAAATTTTATGGTATAAAAACAAAAAATCATGCATTTTTCGCGCAATTCGCGGTACCATCAAATGCCTACGCTCTTGGGAATTTCTTTTCTGGTTAATTTTCTACGATGCCGAAACCCAGAAGGGCCTTTGACCACACATACACTCTACATACAATCATAAACTTATAGCTCTAAATTAGATAGATCGTCTTTAAAAGACTCACTGTTGCTTTACTGGGTACTCTTTAATTCGGTTCTCTGCAACTGTCGATCCGTGGCCACGGCTCCTGGTTGCGTTGTCTCCGTTTAAAATCGGGGAACCTGTATTTCTCACGCAAGGTTTAAAGCATTAAATTTATATTTATCTTTCTATATTATATGTATATGTTTTTTTTTTTTGAATACTGGTGGACGGAGGCTAAAGCTCCAAAATCTTTCAAAGATACCAATACGCCCACTATAGCAGGTATATAATAACGAAGTAGCCGATATTGGTTATGCCCGATTTCCACGTGCTAAAAAACCACCCATTTATGAGAGACACTATGAAACTGGCAGAACGCACTTCATAGTAGTAAATTTTCGCTCTCTCATAATACTTATTGACTACACTACAACTAAGTTAACCTAACAAGTAGTTTACGCTTCCGTAGTGTTTATCGCATTGGGTAGGTTGCTATCCAGTGAATGCACCTACTAAAGCCGTTCATTCGTGCGGCTTCACCCTACGTCGCTAGATCGAAGGGTCTTGTTCTTTGTAGTCGTCGCTCGTTGTTTACATCGTTAAGAGTCTCGTTGAGAGAACGGATCATTTCATTGTTGCAATGAACATGAAGGCGAGCATTTGGCTTTCGTGCAAAGTTTGTTACTTCTTCACTCACGGTGGCTATTCCTAAATCTCTGTGAATATCACAATTCCTAATATACCATGGAGCATTCATTATTGCTCTCAGTCTCTTGTTTTGGAAAGTCTGCAACACAACCCCAAAGTTGTATACCGTATGTCCAGGACGACTTCAACACCTGCCTGCATAAGAGCAGTTTGTTATACAGGGTGTTTCCAAATTCGATGCAAATATTTTGACACAAGATTCTTGGGTATATTTGAAGAAAAAAATTGTTCTACAGTATGGGCCTATCTCAAATTTTGATACCACTTATTGGGAATTTAAGAAAACACCTACTTTGAGGTACCTTGACCCATACTAACACAAATATCTCCGCTAACACTTACAACAGGTACTTCATTTAGGACTTAAATTTTAGAAGAAATAGTACTCCTTTTAACTGCATTAAAATAAAATTGATGACTTTTTTAACTTTCGAGATATTTGCTTTTAAGTCGGATCCTTTTTCCCTGCCCATGACATTTTTTTGACTTTCAAGACACATTTCTGCGAAAAATGCGTAATAAACATATCGGTAATTTTTTTTTTCTAGTGCACTTAACAATACTTAATAAAAATTGCTAAGACAAGTTACCCGAAAAACCCACAGATTTTATGATACTTGGGAAATTCCATAGCAGGTAAAATTATGAAAAACTCTTTTCACGAAGCCGCGACAGGTATAAGGTGGAAATATGATTTGTTACCTACTTTTATAACCGCGATTGACAACAAGAACGTTTTTTTGACTATGTATTAATAATTTACGCAGGTTTTAGAGCATGCATTTTTATTAGACTACCTGATAAAAAGGTAATTTCCCTATAATTTTTCTGTTAAATCCCAAAAAGGATTAAGTTTGAGGTTGGTCGCCTAGTTGGAAAATTTACCTAATGTAAATTGTATAAAAGGTTAGAAAACAAAATTAAATCCATCAAAGTCATTTTTGGAGCCGAGGTGACACAACAGTTGTTAAGAAACCCTACTTGAAATGGCATCTTTTACAAACGAAGAATACGCCGATATTATCTACGTTTATGGGATGTGCAACGGAAGTTCTATTAGAGCACAACAAAGATACCATCAGCTTTATCCTAACCGAAGAGTACCTAATCCCCGCGTATTTACAAATTCGTTTCGAAGACTTCGGGAAACGGGATCTGTTTCAACAAGACGACCTAACGCAGGAGCTTCACCAGGAAGAATTGCAGTTGATGAAAGAATACTGGAAGCGGTTGCAAATGATCTATCAATCAGCATCAGGCGCTTATCCTTGCGATTTAATGTTTCAACACATAATATTGTTCATCTCCTGCATACGGAAAACTTGTATCCATACCACCATACACCTGTGCAGGAACTGCTTCCGAGTGATTTGGAGCCGAGACTTGAGTTTTGCAACTGGTTGTTAGAGCGGAATTTGGATGACAACGGTTTTATAAGCAGAATCCTATGGACGGTCGAATCTCAATTTACTAGAGATGGGATTACAAATTTTCACAATCTACACACATGGGCTGCGGAAAACCCACACACAAGGAGAGAGTCATCATTTCAACACAGATTTAGCGTCAATTTGTGGGCAGGTGTTATTGGAAACAACTTAATCGGTCCCTTCAAACTGCCTCCCACACTGAATTCTGCAAACTATCTGGAATTTTTGCGCAATGATTTAACAGATCTACTGGAGCATGTTCCGGAAACTCAACGAGCTTATATTTTCAACAGGATGGAGCAGGATGGAGCCCCAGCCTACTTTGGTCGCGAGGTTAAGAATTGGCTGGATGAAAAGTACGCTGGTCGTTGGATAGGAAGAAATGGACCAGTTCACTGGCCTGCAAGATCTCCAGACCTTACAATTATGGATTTTTTTGTATGGGGGAGAATGAAAGAACTTGTTTATTCTACAGAAATATCAACTTTTAGAAGATCGCATTCTCCAAGCCTCGTCACAAGTGAGGCAGGAGTTATCCTCAATAAACGTTGACAGCGCAATCCAAAAACGGGCTCTAGCATGCATACAAAATGGAGGAGGACACTTTGAACACCTTATTTGATTGTAAAATTAACTTAATGAAATAAAAAAAAACATAAACGAAACACAAGTATTTTTATTCAGAATAATAGGAATTGAACACTATGAATCGAGTTTTTCATAATTTTACCTGCTATGGAATTTCCCAAGTATCATAAAATCTGTGGGTTTTTCGGGTAACTTGTCTTAGCAATTTTTATTAAATATTGTTAAGTGCACTAGAAAAAAAAAATTACCGATATGTTTATTACGCATTTTTCGCAGAAATGTGTCTTGAAAGTCAAAAAAAATGTCATGGGCAGGGAAAAAGGATCCGACTTAAAAGCAAATATCTCGAAAGTTAAAAAAGTCATCAATTTTATTTTAATGCAGTTAAAAGGAGTACTATTTCTTCTAAAATTTAAGTCCTAAATGAAGTACCTGTTGTAAGTGTTAGCGGAGATATTTGTGTTAGTATGGGTCAAGGTACCTCAAAGTAGGTGTTTTCTTAAATTCCCAATAAGTGGTATCAAAATTTGAGATAGGCCCATACTGTAGAACAATTTTTTTCTTCAAATATACCCAAGAATCTTGTGTCAAAATATTTGCATCGAATTTGGAAACACCCTGTATATGCTTAATTTCGATAATCTTCCGATAAGCCAATACATTTCTCTGACCCTAATCTCGAGCTCGTCACGCTTCTTCTTTACGTATGGTTTCCACCTTAGTTTAGCGTCCAGTATCATTCCTAGATATTTCGCTTCATTTGCATAAGGTATTTGTGCAGAATTTATGAACAGAGGTAAATTGTTAACCCTACTATAAGTGAAATTCACATGCGTAGACTTGTTCTCGTTAAGAGCGATTCGCCAAGTCTTCGTCCAGACACAAATTCTGTCCAATGCTCGTTGGAGGTTTCTCGTTGATGACTCGACTGATTCACCTGTTGCCAGGACTGCCGTATCGTCTGCAAACGTGGCCACGACTGTCTCGTCATCTAGAGGCATATCTCTTGTGTAGAACAGGAACAGGGTCGGGCCGAGGACACTTCCCTGGGGTACGCCAGCCCGAATTTGCTTGAAACTCGAGTATTCGCTACTACACCTAACACGAAAGAGTCTGCTTTCAAGACAATTTTCCAATATTTTAAATGTTACTTCCGGCAGGTTTTGCCGTAGCTTCTATTTCAATGCCATACCTTGTCGAAGGCTTGCGATACGTCGAGGAAAGCACTTGAACATATTTTTTCCCCTTCTAAGGCTTTTTCAATTTCATGCGTTATTCTGTAGACTTGATCTATTGTGGAATGGTTAGGTCCGAAACCGAATTCATGATCCGGAATCAAGCGTCTTTCTGCAAATATTGGTTGTAATCGCTTCAGCAGAAGTTCCTCGAATACTTTCGATATTATCGGCAGAAGCGATATGGGCCTATAAGATTTTTTATCATTTACACATTTCCCCGGTTTCGAACCATAATGACTTCAGCAACTTTCCATTGCCTTGGAACGTATAGAAGTCTAAGAAAAGCGTTTATCATATAAAGTAGCTTGACTAGTGCCTTTTTTGGTAGTTCTTTCAGTATTTCTCCAGTGATGAGGTCGTAACCCGGGGCCTTATTATTTTAAAGTTTACTTATTGTCTGTCGGAGTTCAACTAACGAAACTCTTTTCATTCTAAAGCTATCAGGTTCCGCGTTGTTGTTTTGAACGTCAGCCAACGGCGGACCGTCAAAAGGCTTGAATGTGTCTTATAAAAGTTCAGCAATGGAATATAGGTTTCTTGATAGACTTAACTGCTTTCCACAGCGAGTAGTTTGAGCTCCTATCCGCCGACAAGCCGTCAAGGTATTCAGTGGTCTCACGATTTTTAAAATCTTGCAACATTCCTTTCAGTTAGTTAGAGAAGTGGTTTTGAAGAGGGTTTTGTCTGGGGGAGCCCTCGTGCCTTGCCATATTCTACGCGCTCTTCTCTTTTCACGAATTAATTCTTCGATTTCGAGCGGATATGTTCTACGTACATGCCCTTCGGTGCTAACTTCGTTCTTTTAGGACGAAGTGTTGTTCCAAGCAGCGTTATGAATTGCTTCAATGAATTTGTAAACTGCGGTTTCTAACTCGAAAGGAGTTTTCAATGGCACATTCAAGCCAACACCCTCCTTACAGTCCTTTTTGAAGGCGTCCCAGTTAATGTTTTTGCTAGCTAATCTAGGAGCTCTTTCTATTTTCGCCAGTCTTCCACCCATCTTCAAGATTACTCCTGAGTGGTTTGAGCAAAGATCATAACACTCTTCGATTCGCGTAAGGTATTTGGGGTACCCATATGTATATGTGTGCGGTTAATTATATTTCCCTTACCTTTTTGATTTTAATTCTTTGCTGATATTAAGCTTGTCGCAATACATAACTTTACCTTTACAAGAATATTTGATTGATCAGCAATAAGAAAACACTCTTCTCTTCTTGGGGCTCGAACCTTGACCCTCGCTTTTGCTTTTCTGACGCTTCTACCAACTGAGCTACCGTCAAAATTTGGGTTAGCTTTGGCGGAAGAGCCACTTGAGACCAATCGCAGTATGCAGTTTTCTCGTAACGAAAACCTCAAATCAAGTAAGTACGATTAGACTTGCAAACGACTCTTTTGTCCACTTGAGTCCTGCCTACACCAAAAAAATAGCAGAACTTATGCACTTTGATCTAAAAAAAATTCAAGTATGCAGGTACATACCTCACCTAGGCCAATCAGCAAAAATTTTTCTTTGCTTCCCTTTAGTGGAGGTTTCTCTCAGCTTGACTAAGTGGATTAGCACTTAGTTATTATTTTAATTAGTGCAACCTGGGCATTGGCCCTACTTTTACAGAAGGAAGCAAAAAAAAATTAAATCAACGTTTAAAACTTGAGCAAAAGTTTTACTTTCCCGTGCTCAAGTCCTAGAACTGGGCCCGCGCTCGTTTCGAGAAAATTCCTTTGTGGCAATGAAATCATTTACTCCTCACCCAAAATTCAACCCGTTGGCTTATGGAAATGAACCACATAGCCCGCTGGATCTTTTAGCAGTGGATTCTCTCCCCCTTTGAAACAGCGATGTTTTTGCCTCTTTCGCTTCTCCCAATTGCATACCCTGCCATTAGAAATAAGGGGAAGCGGGAAGAGTGACCGATCTGACCGGTCATAAATTTCCCTGTTAGCGCCATCTTTGGGAGATCGAAAATGGACTAAACAGCTTTTAAAGGTTGCAACTGGTTTTTTTCTAAGCCAAGCCAGGTTTAGTGTTTTGCTGCACAGTGCTGGCTATGAGAATCTGCAACAGACCTTTTAGAGATATGATCGCGACCGACAGGTGAATCGATAAAGCCACGTTCGTGTCCGTTTGTATGTGTGAAGGTTTTAGGTCTTCAAGATCAAGCTAGAGAACTGAAACTTGGTACACGTCTTGGTTCTTTTGCTCCACAGACAAAGTGTGATAATTGGCTCAATACGTCAACGACCACGCACACTACCGGCTTCAATGTGAGACAACCTCTATTTCACTTTTTTTTTTAAAAATGCCTTTTGGTCAAGTCAGACAAGGCCAGGAACTTAAATTTTTGTACTGAGCAATATTGGCCTAAAACCTTTAACAAGGCAAAAATTGGACCGCCCACAACTTTGCTCCATACGAAGTTTTGAGCTCCATACGTTTTATATACACACCAAATTTCATTATAATCGGCACCACCGTTAAGATTCCAGAATATTTTGAAAAATCATTTTTGAAATGTTTTTGAGCTAAATCTCAGAAACTGCTAAATATCCGAAAATTTCTATAGTTTTCCCCAAAATTGCAAATAGTTCTTGATGTATGTGATTTTTTCCAAATCATTTGGCCGATGCTATATCGGAGATAGTGGTGGAGACATAACTATTCGCACGATTTTTTTCGAAAGATTGCCAAAACTACAGTTCTAAAACTGTTTAGCCAAAATTTGATTTAAGCTTTTGCTTAGCCTTTGGCTGTTTTATATGTAAACCCAATATCGGCTTTTTAAATAAAGTGATGAAAAAGTTATGACGTTAAACACGTTGAAAATGGGTATCTATTTTCCATTCCTTATTTCTCAAAACTTTTCAATATTTGGAAAAAATTGATTTCATTATAAGAATCCAATATTTTTTTGGCGTAATTCTCCTTTTTCTTCTTTCTGGCTGTAAAACTAAAGATAAGGCCAAAACACTTTTTGTCTTTTTTACCATCAATATTATAACGAATAACAATATTATAAACCGTTAAAACCGCTAAAAAATTGCCCTTTTCATGCGTATGCGTTCTCATTTTTTTTCATGGACTTTATAAGTGTCCCAAATTTCGTCTTTCTACGACTTACCGTGCAAAAGTTACACGTGCGGACGGACGGACAACGGAGTGATACCATACGAGCTCCTTTTTCCAAATCGACGCTCTTTGAGCTGTCTTTATCTTTATGACTACATATAACGAATAACTAACATATAAGAAAATTAAATTTTAAACTAAAAATCAATTTGTCATCCTCAATCGTTTTCAACCTTAAAAAGAAAAATAAAAAATTTAAAAGATCATAACCGTCCCGAAATGGTTGTCTGGCTACGGCCTTGAGGAGGTATAAACCTAGCTGAGAGGTTCAGAGGAGGCAGCTCAAAAGAAGCCCAACCGTGAACACGTGTTTCTCGTTTTTAAATTTTATAATTTGACATAAATTATACTTCGGGTAAGAGCAGTGCTCAAAATGTATATTATATCTAGTTCCTTTTTTAAAATCATTTAAGTATCCAAAGTCCCTCTTGTAAGGTGACCCCCCTGAACCTCACATGAGGGGTTTAAATTCTCTTGCCTATCTTTCTACACCTAACAAAAAACAAGTAAACTCCACGCACGCCCCAAGCATAGCTTAATGAACCCACCTCGTATGTGTTAACATCTTGTTACCGCTTCCGTGGGGAGAATAGACAAGAACGCACTTTAGAGCTACAGAAGTGCCGACAAATTGTTGTATAGGACCGTCTTAGCAAGCTGTCAGTCTCGATTATCTTGTGTTGGAGTGCTACACTCATATACTCTGCTGTTATGCCTACCAGGGCTCCTTAGAATAAAGGTCTTAATCAGCGAAGCGTGTTGCGTGCCTGTTCGTTTATTTGTCTGAGGCCGCAATGCATTGTGTCTTGTGATCGTTACGCCCTTTGGGCTCCCATAGTGATGGAGCTAGCCTGTTTTCGGTTTTATACACTTGGATTGCACGCGGCAGTGTAGTGTTGATAATGATGTAAATTTACCGCGATGGACTCACGGAAGATCTAGATTGATGAACGAATTTGTTATACTTGACTGTAATAGATATTAGGCTAGCTCGCGGCAGCTTAACCGTCTCTCGACCGTAAATAATAAGGAGTCTTTTTGGCTGCTCTGAAAGTGAGGTCACAATCTCATTATACATACACAAGAGTGTGATAAACGATCTGCCATCGAGAAGAATGACAATGACGATAATGACAGATTAAACGCATGTTAGGAGTCTAGTAATGGTTTTAAATTTTTGGAAGAAGTGAGAAAATTTGTCATCGCCCTGAATTTTAAACCACTGACAAGAGTTGATTTGGTTGAGTTGATTTTGGTTTTTTTTTTAGGTAGACGCCTCATCTGATTTTCGTTATAAATAGAAAGACCTAACGACAACGAGCAAAAAAAGAAACTGTTTCAAGTTTTCAAGCATTAAAGCACTATAGTAGTTTGATAGGCAAAAGATGATGCATGAGTAGGTATGTAGATTTTATGTGTGAAATGGGTTGTGGTCGAAATTCCGCTAAAGTCAAAATTCTAAGTGCGAAATTCTGCTATCAAAATTTTATTTTACAAAATTCTAAAAATGCCATTTTTAAAAGCCCTATCAAAGCCCTCCGTACCTGATTCTTTTTTAGCTGTCCGTCCAAATATGGAAAAAGGGACCTCTTATGGTTGGTATCACGACGTTGTCTGTCCGCCCGTCTAATCTCGTTGTAACTTCTGAACGTTTAGTCGTAGAACGACAAAATTTGGTGTGCTCTTAAACTTCGAAAATAGTACGAGATCGAGAACGCATACCGGGGATTTTTTTTTTATATACATAATGGCTTAGTTCAATTTGAAGTTACATGGGAAAATTATCTTATCTTGAGAAGTTTTGCAGGAAAATCGAAACGTAGGTCTAGTAAATACAGTACTTTAATGAAAAAATCTTAGTCTATTGAATATATTGAAAATGGATGACATTTTTCAAAGTGATCAAAGCCACAAGATCCAAGTGCTAAGCTAAATTTTTAGTGAAAGAGTATTAGTACTGCTGTTTTGACGCATTTTCGAGGAAAATCGCAAAAATTCCTGTGCTCCCCCTAACTTCTCTTGTTAAAGAGTACCTATACACTTGGAAAATGTGGGGTGCCGTGGCGTAGTGGTTAGTGTGTGTACTTACTACGCCGGAGGTCTGGGTTCGAATCCTGCCATCGTCACCTAAAAAAAAAAAAAAGACTTGTTCTTTTTCACGGTCCCCACCTCCGCGAGGGTCTGACAAGCCCTCCGAGAGTATCATTTGTCTTGAAAAACTTCTCAAAGTGCCGTTCGGATTCGGCAAAAAATTGTAGGTCCTCTTGTATGTAAAAAAATTAACACACCAGCATACATTGTTGAGAAGTTGGCCCTGGTTCACCTCGAGCTGTTGCGCCACTCTATTTATTTATTTTATACACTTGGAAATGCATGTTTCCTTTAAATAGAGTGGCGCAACAACTCGAAGTGAACCAGGGCCAGCTTCTCAACAATGTGTGCTGGTGTGTTAATTTCTTAACATACAAGGGGACCTACATTTTTTTGCTGAATCCGGCACTTTGAGAAGTTTTTCAAATCAAATGATACTCTCGGAGGGCTTGTCAGACCCTCGCGGAGAGGGGGAGCGTGAAAAAAAACAAGTCTTTTTTTCAGGTGACGATGGCAGGATTCGAACCCAGACATCCGGCGTAGTAAGCACACACACTAACCACTACGCCACGGCACCCCACATGTTTCCTTTAACTGTTAGCAAAATCCTATCTTAACCAACTTAGTTGACCTTATCTAAGATCTAAACCATCCCAGTCCTACTTTATTGCAATGACGTATGGACTCTATTTGATGCCCATGAATATATCCTTCGTTACCGTGACAAAAAACGGAGAAGATAATTTATGAGAGAACTTTGAGAGAATGACCTTGAGTCTCAGGTCGCGGGTAAAAGTTAAGGCTTACCTAAACCAGTTCGGAGTGCGCATCTTGGGGGTAGTTAATTCAACACCGAGCTAACAAGGCTGAATTTAGGCCCGTACTGTAAGGGAATTTCCTAAAATCCTTTATGACGGTGTGCTTACCTTCAGACCTTTCATCCACTTCACGCTATCTATTAGCAAAATAAATCTTTTTTTGCAGATAGATAGTGACTCACATACGCAGCAAAATACCAAATATATTCAATAGGTACAGTGACATTACTGCCACAAATTTATTAATGTTTAAATCGTTTGATTGTTTAAAGTTAAAATTTATGAACGTTAATTTTAAATAATAATTTTATTAAATACATGCGATCACCCGTAAAAGTGAAAACATACTATCACTCAACTAATATTACATCTAAAAAAAATTTAAATTAAAAATTAAACAATACCAATCAAATAAACATGTAAGATTTATACAAACATACATACATGTTTAAACTATAAAAAACTACGTATCAGTAACAAAATAAAAAAATTGTCTCTTATATTTTATTGTAGGTTAGGTATACATACTTTTTTTTAGTAAATAATTCATAATTTCCCAATCAGTCAATTTTTTTAAATTATTTTTCACTTATATCTTAAGAAAGAAACAAAATCAAATTTTTATATCATCCAATGTTTGAAGTTTTCAAAAAATTGATTTTATTTAACAATGATTTAATTTCTATGATTTTCTTAACCAAGGATTCCTATATCTAAATGGATTAAATTAAAATTTAAAAAAAATTATGCAATACATATTCCGATAAAATTTAAAATTTCGACAAAATTGTTTTTTCTTTCTATCTGATAAGGTATTAAAAATAAAAAATTAATATATCGATATACTTTTTTTTTCTATAATTTTGATCGTTTATTTTATATATTAGTTGATTTGATTTAGAAATGTGGAATATATAAATGTGTTGTTATTTTTTTCCGTCGTCTAATATGTTTGTGATTGTTTCTCTTATATATTTTTTTAAATTATAATTTATTTTAACAATAAAAAAACAAAAAAAATATATCACTAACTTGAATACTTTTTTGGATTAATACAAAATTTTATCAATATAAATATATCTGTACCTATATAAATTTTTATAATAGTCTAAAATTAATTCATAGTTTAAAAACAGTGTCGAAACAAAACCTGATATATATTAAGGAAAATTATTATTAATGATTATATGTTTTTATATTTGTATAAGAAACAAATGTAGATTTAGGAAAAGTTCTTCTCTAAAAAGTGGGTTTTTTTTTATTTTTTGTAAAAAACGAATGCTATCAGGCCTTGCTTCAACACTACTGAAATCTTTTATCATATCACAATAAAATTTTTTATCGAAAGCTAAAACTATCATATAAATGTATTTCCAATAAATATAATAATGATGGTGTTGTTTTAATAGTTGCAGTTCGCCAAAAATAGGACAAAACTATTTTTATAATTATTTTTATTTCTACTTTTCAAAAGTCAAAAGTGCCCTTTTTGATCTTGTGGGACAACTGATCCCCATTATCTGAATGAAGTTATTATCATACAAAAAGAGAAAGTTAGGAGCGTCAAGTGCAGTTAAACCAAGATCATGGAATCTAGTTTCTTAACGCTTATTTTAACGTTAAGAAACTAGATTTTTAGTTCTTCATGTAATTACTGTGAGCGATCGATACCTGATCGACACTGAAAGAAATAAAAGTTCCGTGAAATTGAACGCACCTCTTTTCGTCAAAGTCGTTCTATCTTCTGCAATAATCTGCGATAATTCTAAAAAAGGTAAACAAAATAATAAATTACAAATTAACAATTAGTCAGTAAGATTTGGCTGATAATTTTTTTGGCCAAATTTAAAAATGACCAACACGTGCTATTTCGCTGAAGAGGTTATCTGTACACTCTACGTTTAGTGAAAGTAATTGTAGCCAGTCAATTACAAAAAATCACTGGTAATATAGCGCCTGGTTATTAATCTTTAAAACTCACAAGGCGTCAAGGTGCTGGCAATAAAAACAAAGATAAGACCCTTTAAATCACTGTTCTTGAATATTGATGAATCGACTTTTAATAAGCCTACAAAAGATATCTGGCTGACTTTAATTTAGAAAAAATATTGCCCATCATAATATTTTTTATTTTACGCATTAATTCAAAATACGTTTGAATTTTGTTCAAACTTTAAAAATTTAAATTGACTAAATCAAATATTTTGTCTGCACACCTTCAAAAAGATAAAGACGTTCATAGACCCTCGCTCAGATTATCACTTGCGATAGGCACATTTGCCATTTATCTGCACCTTCAAGAATGTCTTTTTATCTGTAAAAACAAGACCAAAAAAAAAACTTGTTTGTTGACCTATGGTAAAAAGTATTTAATGACTTGTATAATTCTGAGTGTTATTTATTTTTTGATTTTTTGCAGTTTTATACAGAACATCAACAGCTTCCACAATTTGGAATCTTAGAAATTTCGGGTTAAGAGAAGTCGAGGAATCTAATCATAGACATCATTTGTGACGAACTGAGTGACTCCTTTAAGGTAGGTACTCGAATTCATCGAAAATATATGAGCAAGGTCTTACATTGCTATTTCTGCAAAACTCAGATAAGATAGGAGGGACTCGACTGAATTAATTTTCGCACCTATCGGTCAGTTCTTATTGTGTGAATGGCCACATGTTTGTAACATTTTGGGGTCAAACTCACCCTCTGGAATTTCAATAACAATGATCGGCATTCTTTTGTCGCCGAGGGGGCAATAAAACTTAAGATAAACACATGTGTTGCGAAGAAGATAAGCTCGATATAAAAACCAACTGAGTAATCACTGGGTGAGATTGGCTTGCGTAAGGCGACGCGACGTGTTGCAATATTTTTGAACTTGACTATTTATAAATAATTAATTTTATTTGACCACTGCACTTCTGGCACTGGTAAAATAGTTTGTCAGGAAAATAGGGACTCTCTGCAACTGCATGTTGTGGTAGCCAGGTTACAATTGAGCCTCCTTTTCAAACTGTGCATTTATCTTGAAAAATGTTGTTGTTACCAATATATTAAGAATGTATGAAAAATACTAAAGAGATGAGCAGCCTCGATTTGGTAAAATATTTTGACCTATTTTTTGACTTCAACAACAACTCTACAATATAAACGAAAATAATAAAATAGAAAAATAAATTATGAGAAATGAACAGAAAATGAGTATACATGTTGCTACAACAATTTTCAGGCAACATTATGTTTTAATTAAATCTCAGGTTTCAGAGCGCTGCTTCTACTTAAGCCAAAGTCACACTTGAAGTTTGACTCGATTCGGAGCTTGGAATCGTTGAATACATGGAGTCCTTTTTCTTTTTGTTGCGTACGAAGAGCATGTGCATAATCAGAGCACACAGGAAAGTCAAAAGTGCTGCCACAGCAACAATAATAATGAAGTCATTTCGATCAACTCGAAATTCGTTAGGTGTACTAATAATGTCCGCATGTGGTGTTGAGCTTGTGCTATCTTGGTCCTTTTCTGGGTCCGTTATTAGCTCCGGACCTGAAGTGGTTGATGTCGTAGTGCTGGTGGTGGTGGACGACAAAGTGGTTACTTCAGTTGATGCTCCTTCGGACGATTCGGACGTTGGTGCGTTGGCTGTCGTTGTTGTTGAGTTCTCGACTTTGGTGCTGGAGCTTGAGCTTGAAGCTACATTCGGTGCCACGGTTGTAGTCGAGCTCACATCTGTTGATATGGTTGTGGTTATTGTTGTTGATGTAGTCGTAGGACAAAACTTGCAGCAGCGACCCTTAATTTTAACAGGTTTTTCACATTCAAGCGGCTTACAGAAACTCTCTACGCAGTGACTCTCACCATCGATACACTTACATTCCTTGCAGTCGTCATCTTCTAGCCAACTATCACCGTTTATGATCGGTTTATTCAGATACACTGAGAAGCAGTTATTGGCGCTTTCATCATCTTCGGTATCCTCACAAAGCTTTTGGCATAGTTTGTGACCTGCAAAGCAGTCACATTTGGTACAATCATCTAGCCAGTACGATACATTTGGTTGACTGGTTAGGCTACATTCCACCTCCGGAACGCATTCGTATTTTGAGCAACAGCTTCCCGGCAAACCATGACCTTCCTCCGTTAAAGTGGCTAATTTTCCCCTGTCGCACTTCGGAACCCCCGGACAAATGCCACAAACACACTGGAATTCTGGACAACATTTTTTGATTATCTCCTCTGAGTGCTTTTGTTCACCCTTGTCCAGATCACGCTTCCATCTTCTATTGGGCTGGTGGTGGTTGTGGTATTTGAAGAATTCCGGCTCAAAGCTCCTATAATCACCTGGAACTATTTTAATCGCCTCGCGACGCCTATGCTGTAGACTGCGCTTCTGAACCACATGCGGAGCACTGGTCGACGTTGCTAGCCACAAACTCGGAAAGAACTCCTCAA
This sequence comes from Neoascia interrupta, assembly GCA_947623515.1. Classification (NCBI taxonomy): domain Eukaryota; kingdom Metazoa; phylum Arthropoda; class Insecta; order Diptera; family Syrphidae; genus Neoascia; species Neoascia interrupta. Next base: position 143,245,186 of record OX392463.1, read on the forward strand.
TTAAGCCTCTGCTAGCAAGTATTTGAAATGGATTTGGCTCGTTTTCGTCATCCTCGTCGTTATCATCTTCTGTATCATCTGTGGACGAGGATTTTAACTCACTGTCTGCTGGACAATCAAGGTCCGGCTGTGGACAGTGAATCTCTCGGCAGTCATCTTCAGTGTGGTCTGAAATAAAATAAAATAATTTTCTTAGCTTTAGTGAAAAATTGAAAAAAAAAACGTTGTATAAGACAAGCTCACTTAAGACACGCCCGTAAAATTGGGCGTGGATTAAAAAAAAAAATTCTTATTTCATTAAATGCACGGGGAAGTTCGTTTTAAATCCAAAATTAATGCTAAAAACAATTTATTAAAAACGCCCCTAAAAGTGGGCGGAGTTTAAAACTTTGTATGGAGCGAATTGGCGTAGTGGTTAGTGCGTGTACTTACTACGCTGGAGGTCTGGGTTCGAATCCTGCCATCGTCACATGAAAAAGAAAGACTTGTTCTTTTTCACGGCCCCCACCTCTGCGATGGTCTGACAAGCCCTCCGAGAGTATCATTTGTTTTGAAAAACTTCTCAAAGTGCCGTTTGGATTCGGCAAAAAATTGTTGGTCCCCTTGTATGTAAAGAAATTAACACAACAGCATACATTGTTGAAAAGTTGGCCCTGGTTCACCTCGAGCTGTTGCGCCACTCTATTTATTTATTTTTAAGGAGCGAATTAAGCGAATACCTTTAAAATTTCTTTGTTTGCATATTGAGGGTGTGGGCGGTTTAATTTTCGTCCAGTAAAAGATTTCTGGCCACTCGTACTATACAGCAAAACTTAAGTTCCCAAGCCTTGTCTAATTTGACCAATAGACCTTTTGAATTAAAATGCAAATTTGTGTGCGTGCCAGTTGTCGGATCTTAACAATGTTCATATTTTATTTATATAAAATGAAAACTCCAGCTACATTGTAAATTTTAAACCACAAAACCATCCAAGTTCCAAAGTTAAACTGAAATTAACCCCAGAAATAAGTTCTTAAGTCAATTTCGGTCCGTATTTAATATCGGCCTTACTAGCCAGTGATGGTACTGGAGCAGGTGTATGCTCTGACAAACTCGATATATTGTCACTTCAGGTGTCTCGTCACTACAGGTGCTCTGAGATCTACGCCTACCAAGGGATTAGAGACAATCCTAAACGTTTCGTCTGTAGATCTCTTTATAAAAGAAAGCGCCGAAAAAAGCGCTATAAGACTTCAAGCCAAAGGCAATTGGAGTATGAGATCGACAGCACACAGCTCAATCCTACACACATTAGGATGCTGTGTAGCAATAACAGACCATATAATACCTTGTCCTAAATTCAATCAGGACTAGTCCATTCACATTCCCAGCAGAGAACTGGGGGCTCAATAATGTTATAACCAACTCCGATAGCAATCTATACAGATGGCTCCAAATAAAGTGAGGCTACTGGAGCAGGTGTATGATCGGTATCTTAACTCGGTATCTTAACAAGCAGAAGAATGCTGAACTCATGCAGTATCTTCCAAGCCGAAATTCAAGCAATACTTATAGCCGCCGAAAAGGTCAGTTGGAACTATCACAGGAGGATATTTCCATTTATACGTAGGCAGCCAAGCAGCCATTAAGGCCCTGGCAACACCAACAGTCAAATCTCGTGTAGTAGGACTCTGTCGCTCAGATCTTAGGGTTCTAAGCAGACAGAATGATTCGGCATTGTTTGGGTACCAGGCCATAGTGACTTTATCGGGAATGGAAATGCTGACGAGCTAGCGAAATATGGATTACATCTATGTATCACAGTGACACAGCGGACAGAAGAACCCATCCTCCACTCTCTTTTGTGACAGGCAAAATGTCTGCGACTATTCACAATAACGCCCAAAACATATAGGAACATTTGCAGAGCTGCGGCCACACAAAGGCGCTATAGCCATCTATAGATGGTAGCAAATCAAAAAAGCTTATAGCATTAAAAAGGCCGTCACTGTCCATAGCGACAAGAGTGATAACGAGCAAAAATATCGGCAGCAAAATTGGGAATCACTAACACCAACTACATTTGCAGGGGATGTCGTGATCCAGAAGCGGAAGAAGATGTGAAATACCTCCTCTGCCAGTGTCCAAGTGGCAGCAGACAATGTGTTCGACTTCTGCGCCAATACTTCTTCGAGGAGCTGAACGAGCTTGCAAGTACATCGGTGGCGAATATTGTAAAGTTCAGCAGGGTGCCCGGCTTCAACTGACTAAGTATCCTAGTTAAATTAAAATCTTTATTCCTCACAGGTTCTCTCCATGGGGTGACGCTTAGGGCCCTCGTAGGTCTATGCGAGCTTGTGGCTTTTGTTGCCAGCAACCCTACCTAACCTTACCTAACACTGGGTTAACTCCAGATTAGTTTTGTTTCGAGATTAACAGGCAGTTTAAGCTGGGCATAGCTCAACACTGATAAAACCGCCGGCCCTGAAAAAACTAAAGCAAAGTTTTTCAGTGCGAGATAGTCTAAGTTTCGGAGTTAAAATAGCCCCAGAGATAAGTTTTTCGGTCAATTTTGATCTGAGGCTAATCTCGGCTTAACTTGCCAAATTTGGTGGGTTAATCCCGGATCAAACTCTGAAGAATAGTTTAAACTTTTTTGAATGCCTTGTTCAAATGAATTGAAAAATGGCCTTGTGAAAAATGGCATTTGAGTAAAGTTTAAGTTACAGACCTGTTTTTTTCTATATTTGTGAAGTAATAGTTGGTAATTATTGCTTGCGAAAGCCGAAGTTTTTGTCAACCCTACTGTAGGAGTTAACTCTGAACTGAAAAACTGCTTGCTGGGTTAACTCTAGATTAATTTTTTTCCGTTACTAACAGATCTAAATTTAAGCCGGGAACCGGAAAATCTTAGGGCTTCTTTTTTAGTGCGAGATAGTCCGAGTTTCGGAGTCAAACCCTAGAAATCAAGTTTTCAGTCAATTTCGATCCGAGGTTAATAGGTTTAAATTGCCAAATTTTTTGGGTTCATCCCAGATCAAACTCTGCAAAATAGTGTCTTTGAATGCCCCTAAGGTCCGGTTTTTCAGTACTGAGTTAAGCTCAGCTTAAGCCAAGATCTGTTAATCCCGTAACAAAGTCAATCTGGAGTTGACCCAGCGAGCAGTTTTTCAGTGCAGAGATAATTCCGTCAGCAAAGTTGTCAAAATCTTCGACTCTCGAAATTATTGACTCTCGCAAATCTCAATTCACATAGAAGTATACACAAGAAAAGGAGTTCGAGTTGTTGTCACCGAATTTGGCGAGTTAAGCCGAGATTAATCCCGGATCTAGATAAAATAAAAAACTAATTTCTGGGGCTAATCTCAGTTTAACTCGGAAACTCGGACGATCTCGCACTGAAAAATTGGCCCTTAAAGGTCTAAGAGTGTCTACGCAGGGGGGTGGGTTGGGTCAGGGTGTGGCCTTTCACAAATTTGCGCCTATTAGGCAACTCATATTTTTGCCGATTTAAAACGCTACAAAACAAAATTCTTCATGATGTCACTATAGAGGGGTAAACCTCATGGATTGCTCATTCCCTCTCGCATTGTAGTCCACACACTAACAATTATTTCAGGTACCGCCCATGAATTGAACAGAATCGCAAATGAATGAATTTTCCTAATTTGTGGCACCGTAAACCTTAATTAAATATTGACAAACTGTTAATACCAAACTTTAAAATTTGAGTGCCTCCAATTTGGTACCGTTCGTCACCCAAAATACACGCCCATCATGCCCGGTCACGTTTCTTCCGGACTTTGGCATTATTTTCACATTTATGGTTACAATCTCATTTCAAACGACCAATCTGAGTTCCGAGAACGTCATCCCATCATCTTAAGCAGTCATGGTAATTAGTATGTTTCTCCACGTTGCGTTGTCCTAACTTATGATGTCACCGAATTTAATAGGTCCACAGCAAGGCATCAGCCAGCAGAGGAACGAAAGGGCAAACTAAATCAACTCCCATAATGAATAGCTTCACCCAGGCGTCCAACCAATTGTTCTCGACTATAACACGGCTTCGATTCTAAGAAGAACCCGCACGTAATGTCCGCAAAGCCCATAAAGTACAGCAGAATAGCGTCAGCGGCATCGTTAAAACACAACTTGGTGGTTTAGATTCATACGCTTCCGTTTTATGACTATATCGGGCACATTCTCTGCTCGCACACAGGTGGTGGTGGCTGTGACAGCTCTTGTCTCTGGTGTTGGCCCAAGAACTTCTTTTACAAGAGTTTGGAGAATTTATATATCTTTATGTATTTTTTTTTCCAACTTTATGGACTTGGCGACGCGCTCACATAATAGTTGTGGTATAGCCTCTACACGCAAATAAAGTTTACGCGACGCAGTCATAAAAAAATTTGCAATAACAATCACACAAATGGCTGTAGTAACTGTGATAACTGGTTGAGACTTAGCTTGGATACCCAATAACCTGATCCTCAGATGCGATAGCGGCGCAAAGAGGAGGAGCTGTTTATCAGCAACAGTGGCAAGGGTAATAAACGTTGGCTTTTTAGTATTCATGACAGTAATTTAGGCAGGTGGTGGAATCCTTATTATCTTATATTGCAGACAGAACAAATTGTATTATAATTTTGGAGCTTTGAATACAATTATTTTAGAATTTTTAGCCGATACCACAGCGGACATAAAAGTAGGTGGGTATTGTAGGTTTAAATCAGTTTTTCAACAGAATTTCAAACAGGATTTCAAAAACAATTTAGCTCAATGCAACAGCCTTTTAATAACGACCTCTTTGCGAAGATATAGGTATGGTGATAGAATAGTAATAACCCCTTTTTTTCAAGTGGTTAGGGGTTATTACTATACTGGTAATAATTAAACCTATTGGTTTAATACTTGTTTGGAAAAACAAAATGAAAGAGTTTATAAATTAATTTTGTAAATTATTTTTCCTTAAATAAATAAATAAAAAATAAAACAGCTTGTCGAATAATTATACGAAGTTGAGTTGAAACTTTTTACATTATTTTACGTTTTTGATATCAACATTTGGAAATTTTATTTTTTAACAAAAAAAAAAGGATATTCTAAGGTTAAACCATAATCACATCTTGTATGAAATCTTGCGGTCTTCTTGACACTCCATTATTTTTGTCAAAAACCCGATACCCAACATCAAAACAAAGTAAAACTTTTCAAACTAAAAAAGCAACTTTCTCGTCGATAACTTTGCCCTTTCCTAGAATCTAGTCTTTCACAATAATTCTTTTGAAGGTTTTCTTTCTACAACGAACACAACTTTTTTCCTCCTTGCGTAAGCCGCAAACGCCTCTGTCGTATAAGTAGATATATTTGTGTGTTTAACAATAAATCTTCAAAGGTTCACAAAGGTGCATGTTAATCCATGAATCAGAGAGCAAACAGGATAACAACTTTCACAACACAAAAAAAAAACTTTACACGTTCAATATGATATTTTTTCCTCACAAAAAAGTGTACGTTTCACTAATGTACACATTGTTGTTTTCATACACAAGTGTTTCATACCTATACCACCATATGTATAGAGAAGATAAACAGGATGTGGATTAAAATTAATAAATGTAAAAGTTTTTGCAGCAGTAGTAGCAAAAGGAGATCTGTGCTATAGAAAAACTTTTCCTCGTATTCTAAAGGGTTCCTGTGTGTGATGATGGCTGGGTGAACTTGATAAGCTTAAAATAGCTATAGTTTCATTGAGCGGAAAAAAAAACACACAAACAAGGACCCATAACCAGGAACTATACTTGGATCGAGTTGAGTATTCTCATATGCAAGAAAGTGTCGTCTTTAGTTAAAAAATAAACTTTGCGAAGAAGCAAAATCTGGTGGGCGGATAGGATTTTGCTATAGGTTACATCTATCGAGGAAGCCGTATTCATGTTGCTGCTGATAGATCTTTTTAATCGAATAAATTAAATTAAAAGCACTATAGGGGCTTTTGTGTTACCCAGGTGTTTGCAGAAAATCACGTGAAAGTGCATCTTTAAGAGAACGCAGGCACCTCATATTCCGGGTGTACTGAAAGTATTTTGCATTAGGTACATGATGAGAAGATTGTTAAGATACCTATAATTGGTATGCCAAGGATGCTTATCTTAATTTTAACTTGAGACCAGATAACAGATACATATTTAAGTTGTTTTTAATCTTCATTAAAAAAAAAAACAAAGTGCAAAACTAATAAAACAATGTTTTGATGAATTTTAAAGTAGATATGAGGTTATGTGAGGTGCGGCTGTTCCCGCTCCGCGGACACACACACAATTAGACCAAAGGAGCTCAATTGAGATATCTTTTTTTGTAAGACCGGATTTACCAACCCGAGGACCTAAATCATGACTACCCGATTTTTTTTTATTCTTTCCTTGTAGTCTTTTTAACCAACAATGTAATTATGAGTTTACGATTTTATTTATTTTTTTAATTTGTTTCATTTGCTATACGTTCTAGTTAATTATTTGCTTAAGTTGAGATGAGATGAGGTGTTGTTCGCAAGAAATTATTTCCACAGAAAAAATATTAATTATTTCACTGACAAAAGAATACAGGATAGCCTCGTGGCAATGATCGACATTTTAGTTCCTTTCATTCTAGTTTGCTTGGTTTTAATCTGTGTTTCCAGTTGTAGTCTTTTTGTTGGTAGTTTTTCAAATGAAAAATTGATGTGCGGATTTCTGAAAGGAGTTTTTTTTTATTATAATACTCCTTCTAGGAAAAGTGACAAACCCAGTCAGAGCACACCATAGCGCCTGATGGGAAATTTACGGGAATGCCTTCAATTCCCTTAGTTAATCCTTTTTAACTTTACCTTTCAGGTATGGGATCTACAAAGTGAGAATTCATGATATTCCAGTATGTGTGCTAGGCCAGAGTTTTACAAAAAAAACCCCATATTGTTTGTGTAGTTACGCCAGACTGAAGTTGCAGCATCCTGAATGAAAAAAAAACTCTTCTTTCCTGGTTACATGGAAAATGGAAGCCCAGGAAAACTTGGTCGTTTCAAGTGTACCTTCAATTTTTACGGATTCCCAGAACACAACTGGTTGGTGCAGATGAAACAGAATTCTGGATAAATATCTCAGTTTTTTTTTTCCTTACTTTTGCTAATTGGAAATAAAAGTTTTAAATTTTTTTTCTCTCATGTTTTGTTTTCAATTTATATCAAACTGAGTAGGTAAAAGGTAAATTGCACTTTAATGCCGTAAATTATTTATAAACTTTTCCAGAGAATAGGTTGGGTGTCGTTGATAAACCGGTGGTGGTTCACCGTTTTTTATTTCACTTATAAAACTTATAAGATTGCTCAATTTAATTTTTCTTCAGAGATTGAGAAAGTCTTGTTTAAATAAGTAAAAGCTCAAAGTGTACAAGTTCTAAGCCAAAGTTGGCAAAAGTTTTGTATTATTTCATTTATACCGACTCGAAGGAAACTTTAGACAGTTGGCTAGGTACCTACCTACCCATTTCTCAAAAAATATTTGTGCAGGACATTTTAATATATTCTAAACTATAGGGTTCATCTAAACGTGTGTTGAGTACCGACCGCAACTCAAACTTCTACGAATAAGTCAAGTAAAATTGCTTTCATGCAGGTTTTAGTGTAGGTAGCATACAGAGGCAAAAAAAAAAAATCAACGTTCTGACCCCACTCTCTCTACTTTACCATCCCAAAACAGGATCACTATTCTATAGGAAAACCCTTACCGTAAATATGAATAATTCCTGACATGTCCAAGTAAATATAAATAAATATTTGTCAGGACACACATAAATTTGTCGTATCCTTCGTCGCATAGCCAGACAAGTCACGCACGCGAGCACAAATACCAAAACACCAAAACACCCGATAGACCACCGACCACCAGCAGCAAAAATGTCCCCCTTTCTGCTGTTGACGGTCTTTGGGGAGGAAGAGCGCAAAAAAAAAAAAATTAATGCGGATGACATCTCAGTGACAACGTCGACATATCATCCTCTTCTATTTTGTTTTGTACTTCGTCCTTCTGCAGCATAGAGCTTCTGTGCGTAGGTTCGTATATAGATTGAATGAGTCGATGGATGCTGATGGGCCAACGGATATGGCCCCACTCTTCTCCTCTGCCTTCGAGAGGAGCAATAATAAATTTCATGTCAGTGTCATTGCTCCCAGAAAAGTGATGAAATAATGGACAGAGAGGGTGGCGATATGGGATAAAACATACCGAGACCTGTGTTTACTGCAAGGTGGTTGGTACTGCATCAGCTTTCTGTTGCCAGCCAGCCTAGCTATACGGCTCTTCACTTAAAGTTGGAATATTTCCTTTATTTTTAGCTGTCATTTTGATTGATATGACAGACGAATTGAGAGCGCCCCCTATGTGAATTATTTGAATCACATTCGGGATGACATATGTGCGAATTATGAAGTGATTTATAGAATAAATGTGTGGGAGTTGTTGGTCCCATGTAGTCAGAACACCTATCGTGATGGTTTGAACTACGAGTATCTGGTTGCAGACAACAAGTTTTCATATGGCGGTAAATTTTGACATTTAATTTAGTAATTATGGAGAGAAAGTTAATGAAACCAGATAATGACATTCAAAGTTGTATCTGCGCGAGCTTGTTCTGTTCAGTTAAAATTTTCATAGAACAATGAGATATGCAATACACCTACATATATAAAGTGCTGTACGGGTTAGCCTGCTACTACACAGCATTATACTCGAGCAATTGCATTTCACTTTTGGATTTTTTTTAAGCTTCATTTTTGGATTTTTTTTAAGCTAAGCAACAATTTAATGTTTGACTATGATAAGAGTTATTAGTAGAAATAAGAGGATTACAAAGATAAGCCAGGAGCTTACAGGCTGACAAAGAAACCATAGCGTTCTGCATATCTACGCGGCGAACAGGTTATATTCCAAGCAAATAAGATCTTTACAAGAGATAAAATAATGTGATCAAGCCTTTACAGAAGATGACGGTATTCAAGACATATTGATGCGAACTCACTACCAAACTGTCTTAGGGCCTAACCTTAAGAGACTTAGAAGGGCTTAAGTCGACTTTCATAAATTTCCCATTGGTTTGCCACGACCATAATAGTATTTTTCTCGATTTCGTCAGGTTTCCGCTGAGTTATGTTAGATTTTACTTCTTAAATACAAATCCTTAAAAAAATCTATAAAAACAATTTGAGGGTGATATGGCCCCTACTGGTGCCATATTGCATTTTACCTTTTCTGGTGTTTTTTTGCCACACTTGTTTCAATTAAAATTTTTTAAGCTTGAAATAAGGTTTTTAAATATTGGCATATGAAGCTTTATAAATTGATTTGTTGATATATTGTGTTCAAAAATAAGTCATTATTAAGTGCGAGTTATCGAAAAGGCGCCATATTACGCATGGTGCCATATTACCAGGCTTACCGAATTTGGAATATGTGCGATTATTCATCAATAATCATTTTCTTGTGCCGCCCTTGGAAAGGGTCGCAGAGCGAGGGCGCCTAAATGGTCCTTCGTTTCCGATATTCCGATACTTATTTAAGAGATACACAAGCGATCCTCAGGCGGGTCATCTGCTCCCACTGCCTTTTTCTTGGCCTACCACGGGGGCGATGTACTCGCGTCTCGGCTAGCATAACCTGCATAAAAAGTCTGTCAGGGGGCATGCAAACAACGTGTCCAAACCATTGAATTGTTTGGCCATTATTTGTTTTCATTTACTTATTTTGCTCATTACTTTAATTGAGTGAAAAGGTCTGGAAAATACAGAGGAGGTTGTTGTAAATTAGAAATTGCTAAAGCTTTATTCCTTGCCAAAGGAATTGCTTGTAAAAGTGCCGAGCCAATTTGTTCGCAATAAGTCTTTATTATACCCGACCGAGGGTATATTAATTTTAATGCATAGTTTGTAACACAGTGAAATAATCACCGTAGACTCCTAAGACCTTTTAGAGATATAATCGAGACCGACAGGTAAGTCGATTAAGCCATGTCCGTCCCCGTCCGACCGTCTGTCCGTCTCTCCGTATGTATGCAGTTTTGAGGTCTTTAAAATTGAGCTAGGAATCTGAAACTTGCAGCGTTGCTTGGCTCTCATTTTGTACAGTCAAAGTTTGAAAATTGAGAAGATCCGCTCACAGCCACGCCCACAATTGGCTTGAATGTCAGACAACCTCAAATTTATATTTTATTTCAAAGTGCCTTTTGGTCAAGATAGACAAAACATATGAACTCAAATTTTGGTGGAGAGCAATATCGAGCAGAAGCCTTTATTAAGACAAAAATTGCACCACCCACTCTATTGACCATGCCCACTTTTAACATCTGAAATCTTTGAAAACCTGATTTTCCGGGAAATTCATTCTAAATCGAAAAAAAAATTATATGACAATTATTAAAGATATTACCATTTGCTAAGTTTGTTGCATACAAAGCCTAGAGCTCCGCCACACTTTTAGGGGGCGTTTTTGGGAAAAAACTGTTTTTTAAGTATTAGTATTCGCTTTTAACGCATTTTCTCTCGATTCCAACGAAATTAGAGTTGATTGATTTTAATTTTCAGGCCAATACAAATAATTGACATTCAGTATATGAAACAGACCAAAAAGTTTTAAATTTGGTGCTAATGGGTAAGGGTAAAGAGGGTAGGGTATTTAAAAGTTCGTTACAGACGAATTCTTGCACTTACTTACTTGTTTAGTGCTAATCTGGAAACCGCGAATGAGTTGTCAACCAGACTATGGGTAGTAATTATACTTCGTACTAATTGTAACTCTGCTTTTATAAAGGCAACTCAGGCGAACTGGGCCTTGAGGTGTACTCTGGGATTCGTTAAGAGATGGTATAAGGAATTCTCCGGCATCTGTCACTAAAGTTTTGTCACAAATTTTGGCTCCATATCCCAACAAACTCGCATAGAAATTATTGAAACAGTCCAGCGAAGATTTCTCCTTTTTGCCAATCTCAGATCAGTACCCTTGTTTCGCCTAGTAACCCACTGCAGTTATTATGGATCAAGAATGTTGAATGACAAGAATGTTAAGAATAATTTTAGCCTTAATTGTTCCAAACCATTGCTTAAGAAAATATACTCCTTAATTCTATATCTAGTCGTTATCAAGTAACCTCTACTGCCCCATCTTTTATTGTCCAGAAGGTTTCAGAGTATTAAAAAAGTGGTATTTCCATTCTGCGGTCTCCTCCCGCAAGAGTGTTTCATTATGATGAGTGACGACCCTTCTCACTCTAGTTTTTTTTTCCGGGATGCAACCCCAAGTCCCGAAATCAACTATAGCTGTTCCCCTACACATTAAAAATAATCAATGAATAGATAACCTAAATTTTTCTTCTACAGGTGGTATTTGTATTTATTTGAAAAATACTCCCGCAGCCCTTTTGACTACGGCCGAGGCGTAGATTCTGGAGGCCCTAGGACTAATTTATGAAAAAAGAATCAAGCACATCTTGAAGTGTTCGACTAGCTCGGCAAACTGAGTTTAAGTGAGGTTAATACCCAATAGAATATTACAATACTGCTGCTGAAGTATGACTAGGGTACCTCTTAGATTGGTGGGCTCTGGAAAAACTGGGCCCTGCGCGGCGCAAAGCGGAAGAGAAAAAGGAAGTAGCTGATCGATTGGCGGTGCAAAGAAGCCTAACTGGCTGACGGCGCAAGCACTTCGATCGACTTTTCGGCGGGGTTTATCAAAAGGAACAGGTGTCGGTACAACTCAAGGCTTCTCGATTCTCCATCTTTTCGAGTAACGTCTTCTCTTCTGAAAACCGTATTATTAACCGGCAATTTTTACATTATCTCAAGCAAAAAAAAAAAAACTTGTCTTGTATGCTTTCAATAAGAAATACAGAGCTTGGGGGCACAATTTTGCATTATGGAGCACTGTCTTTGAAAGCCCCATACCCAAAAAAAGATTTTCATGTACTTACTTGTTATGGGCCTGCAGCTCTATCCATCTTGTTTTATCTCCCCCCATCCAAAGTGAATGGTAGGCGTAAACTTATTGGCAACCCGAACACAAAGTGTTTTTAAAACTAAACTCCACAAAGCCCACAGTGTGTATTGTCATTTGTGATAACGCGAACGATTCCAAGCCAATTCTATTGCTGCCCTCACTCCAATTACGCACCACATTCACAACACAATTGCCAATCAATTAATTATATTCTTGTAGCGAGCCTGCCGAATTGACTGCGGACTCTGGCCCAGTCGCCTAGTTTTGTCTCTTCGATAACGAATGTTTACCAGCAAGATTTACAATACATTGCGCAAATGGCCGACGACTACCAGTACCAGCAGCAGCAGCATGCCCATGTCCATTGGGACAGTGAATTTATTTATATGGGTCAGAGTTATATACGTAGGAAGATAAGAAATAGCAAATTATTGTGTCATTCGATTGTATTACGGAATTTATGGCCAATGGAACTGGAAAGCTAAAGCCTGCCGACTGCTTCCGTAGATGGTACAGAAGTATGTCTTGACATTAAGTACTTTTGGAAAAACATAAGTAAACGTTGTAAGATGTCATTGAAAACTGCTACTGCACACAGAGGAATAATATTATACTTGCTTTCTACGAAACCTTTGCGCATTTTACTTGATTTTCCATAAGATGTGTTCATACGCAATTTGAAAAGCTGTTTTCTAGACCCTGAGCTCCTTGTAAGTATGTAAGCTGGTTGTGCGAGTGCATCTGAGGGCTTTCTTCGTTGGTAAATGAAATACAATCATAAATTATGATTTCAATGATTTTATATTAATGCACAGATATTAGGGTGCACAAAATTCCTCTTTCGTGCCGTGTTTATTAAGCAAAAAACATCAGACGATGCACACTGAACACTTAAGTTTTAATTGGAGTATCAATACAAGCAAAATACAGTTAAAAGAAAATAAGTGTGCAAAATGACCGCTGCCTTACAATGCACCCACCTACAATTGTGTGTGCAATCAGGCCCCTTTAAAAAATTCTTTTAAAAATTAGCTTCCAATATGAGTTTATTGTCAGCAAAATTTAATGCTTTTTTGAATGCACTTCCTGGTACAAATTCCAATTGAATTTGTGTTTTAATTTAACAGATCCTTTACGTAGAGCCTGTCGTCATCATAACTAGGAAAAACGAGATTCAATATAATTGTTGACCGCAAACATCGAGAGTAGTTCACATCCTTAAGTGTGCCAAAAATATCCTTTGATCAAAGACAAAACGTGCCATAAAATCACTCCTTCAATATATACCCACTTATCTAATAAAAGAAAACCCTCCGTCCTTTTACTTATTCAGAATCAACTTTCATTTGCAAACTCTTGGCACGATAAGAAAAAATCACTGCAAACAAGAGTAACCTTCGTTTTTGCTTCAAAGGAGATCGACCTCTGCATTGACTCTGATTTGACTTCAAAGTGCACTTTCCAATCAAAGTGAAGTCACTTCAACGTTTCACTCAGAAAAACTATTTTACCGTTCACTTGCTGCACATCTATGAATGTATAAGTGTATATAGCTGTAGAAGTTTTGACGTTAAAGTCGCAACAAGGATCAATCAATCAACATCACTGTTGTGGCAAAGGTTGTGAAGTTTTTCTTCTAGTGTGGCCAACTAGTGGGTGTTGGTGTGGGTGTTTTTTTTTTATTTTTTTTATTGACTCTAGACGTAATTGAGAACTAAGTGGATTCCCATTTTGTGCATTTCACTGTATTGATCCTAGTTAAATCCTTACTCCATCAGAGTTGAAAATAAAAGGACACCAGCAAACACTAAGCGGTCTTATTGAGAGTGAGAGAAAAAATAACACACAACGATGCATTTTCCAATTATTTTCTACCATGAATGCAAATTGATTGATGAGCGGGCGAGGGAGTAGCTAACGTTTATATTTTTCTTGTTATCCTGTTTTGGTTTGCCAATTTTTTATATTGAGCAATCCACTTGTGATTAAAATATGCACTCAGCTAAAATTCTATGAAAAATAGAGAATGATACGAATTCCTACTGGTGGTGGTGGGAGGATTAAAAAAAAAGCTTGTACTATTTTCGGTAGTTCAAACGGATCAGGGAATTTGCAGTGAATGCAAATCGATTGGATTTTCACAAAAATACATTGTGCGCGTATTAAACTCATTCAGTTTTTTGGTGTATGTTTGCCAATCAATTTAATATTTTTAGCACTTGAAAAGAACAATAGGATATGAATAATTTGTCGCTCACCGCACTTTGCACAAATTTATTGGAATTATCATGGAGAAATGAATGTTGTTGATGAATGAATATTCATTTGTTTGTATTTAGCTCAAGTTGATATTTTTTTTAGGTGAGAACAGGTAAACGAAAGGTGAATTAGCTTAACATTAGATTATATTTATTTCTTGACTTGTGCGATGCAATATAAGTTTAAAAATATGCCCATTGAGTGAAAAGTCATAAGCTTTAGGGTCGTTTTTTGTTGGGTAAATCATTGCTGACTATTCCTGCTTAAATATTCTATAACAAACCTTTAATTAAATACAAAGTTAAAAAGGCACATCAGTATGCTATAAGCTTATGTAAATATAAGTTTAAAATATATTAAGATATGAATTTGATATGAAAAGTACCCATAATAAATTCATCTAACAACCATTTGTATCATAATTTAAAATTAAATTGGCAGCTTTAAATTGTAAAAGTGAATTTTAGTGATCGCCGCCCGGCCGGGTGTACCATATATTTTTTTGGTAGAAGAAAAGCAGAGCTTTCATGTTTCAAGATGGACATTTCTACCAGCAACTTGTAACTTAATTATAAACATTATAATAAACTTACCTACATACACACATGCAGCAAATTCTATTTAAATCCGATTGAAAACACAGTGTGAGAGAAAAACGTCAGTGCAATTTATAGACTCTGAAAATGTGGATGGTTTAATGCCCAGCACTAAGAACCTTAAGTGGGATCTCACTGATTTAATATTGAATGCACTTCGTTGGCGGTTAACAGGTTTTAACGTTGTTTATAGTTGACAAGAAATTAGTTCACTCCCTAATTCACAGCCAGATAAAAAGTGTTAAACCATCACATCTGCACCACAGACCACTTCCATCTCGGGTGTCGTCCAAATAGCCTCTTTGCATAAATAATTCACATAAACCAACAACAGTGTTAAAAGGGTTGCTTAAGGGACTATACTTTTCCGCCAATGCGTTTGACGAATTTTAATTTTTGTAGTCTATCTAGGCCCCTTGACCACCTAGCTGTTATATGTCTCTGTATCGAAGAATAATTAGAAACGAGGGAGCCAGAAAACAACTTCGTTCTAAAAATCCCAATAGAAATAAAACGTGTTTGTGACAGACCTGTTATACGAGAATCTGTTATACGTTGACAGTTTGAGTTTTCCTTTTCAAGTGTAAATCTGTTGGATTAAAAGTGACGTAAAAGAGGTTCGTGAAAAGGGTGAATGAGATTAACGAGGATATTTATTTTCAATTACTTGATGAGGGAATTTAAACTTGTATGTGAAATTTTGTGATTCGTAGGAGATTAGTTGAGAGTTGTTTACGGATTCATGTCCGGTGAAGACATGGTATTCTAAAAGCCGAGACATAATCTACCAACAAAAATCTTAAAATGTACAATGCTCAAAACAACATTCTTCTGTAAGAAATTTTTACTTTTAGGCGGAAAACCTTGGAATGGAACCGTATCCGAAGTTTAATTTAATATTAAGTGCTAAAGACTTCGTGACCATTTTCGGAACCTTCTCAACAGAGCAGATCCATTGATAGAGGACGACCCTTTGATAGAGGACGACCCCCCAATCGAAAACGTTAAATCTAGAACGCCCCAGGAGATGACCGGATTCCTTTTGAATTCTTCAAAAACAACACTTTTGAATTCCTAGCTATACTCTTACGGCTGCACTTAACAGAATCTTTGCATACGGCCGATATTCACTGAAGTTTCAAAAAATCAATCCAACTCAATCCACAAAAAATGCGACTAAGAGAATGCAAGCAACTATAGAGATATTTTGACACACTAACCACTACGTGGGGTGCCGTGGCGTAGTGGTTAGTGTGTGTGCTTACTACGCCGGAGGACTGGGTTCGAATCCTTGACTTGTTCTTTTTCACGGTCCCCACCTCCGCGAGTGTCTGACAAGCCCTCCGAGAGTATCATTTGTCTTGTAAAACTTTCAAGTTCGGATTTGGCAAAAAATTGTAGGTCCCTTTGTATTTAAAAAAGAAATTAACACACCAGCATACATTGTTGAGAAGCTGGCCCTGGTTCACCTCGAGCTGTTGCGCCACTCTATTTATTTATTTTTATCATAGAGATATTTTCTTTCTTGAACAAATCGAACAAAATATTTGGATCACTCAAATTAGGTGGAGTCCAATAAAGTTTTACATGAGTTCCGGGCCAGCTTTGGAAAAAATTATACAACAGTGGAGTGGACCCTTTCTCGCTTGTTAATATTGCGGAGTCCTAGAAAAGTGGAAATAACAAAATCTTAGGTATACTTTCTTCGCTTTCGACTTTCGTGCTGTCATAGACTCCATTCCATGTAGTTCCCCTTCGGTTTTCGAGGCTTGTGGGGAATACCGCTCTTATGCTGCACTGCCGTGGAAAATAATAAGAAGTTTTTTTTTTCGTATTGTGGATTTAAGATACTAGCGGACGAAATTACGAATTAAAAAAAAACTGTGTGAATCAGCAGGGCATGTCTCTAAAAATTTTAGTTATCGCGGGCTATGCTCTAAAAATACAGTGCACACGATTTATTCTTTGTTCAAAGTTGATCACCTAACTAGTTTTTTTAGTTTTTTTTTTATTTTTTTAAAAACGCCACCTTTTTACTAAAGGAGATTTTCAATTAATAAATTATGACATTTGTTGATTCGGAGCTAGACAGGGGTCGATTGAGATGTTGTATCCAAGGATTCGCCTTGCGGATTGTAACCCGCCCACTAGTTTTAAAAATTAACTTAAAAATTAACGAACTGTATACCCTAAAAAGGCACCACTCGGAGTTTAAGACCTCCGCGCCGGATTTGAAAGCTGTTTACATTTTCATTATTAACTTGTACACAGGGGTTAAATTAAATAAAATTTATTTTATGTTGTTAATACCAATTTGATTAAATGTGTTTCCCAAAGTTTTGATAGGCTTTTAGGTCGTTTATTGATAGGCAAAAAAAAGATTTTTTTTTCTTTTCTGCAAAAAGTTTTCAAATCTGGCACGGAAGTCTTAAATTCCGAGTTATAGACCTAAAAGCCTATCAGAACTTTGGAAAAAATAAAATTTAATTTATCAAATTTAAAATCAATGACTTATTGAAGTTTGAATAATTTTTTGTTTATTTTTTTTTTCTTTTTTTTAGACTTCTTTTTTTCCAAGACTTTGGTTAAAAATAAGTCATGCTTTGAAAAAAGTAGCATAATTGAGGCATTTAGAGAGTGTGCAAAGCAGCATATTCAAACAAAGCCTTGTACACGCGATTGTTAGATCATGCAATATTGTCGGATCTGTTGATGGTAAATTTGTCCCAGATATCTTGAAATATTTGGCAACATTTTTAAGAAATTTTTTCCACTCACAGAAGTCCTTAATATCTTAAAATGCTTTTGTAAACTTATTGGGGACATGTTTTCTATTAAAATATCTGACAATATTATCAGATCTGGCAATCGTGAGAACAGTCTTTTTTGGAAATCGCGTAGCAGTTTTGCTACAATCCACACAAATAGGCAGTGCTGGTTGGAATCTGAAGATGATAGGTGGGTCTATATGGTGGGTATCTGTTTGTCTCTTTCGTTTAGGATTGCAGGATGTTTTCGTAAGTCTCATTAACCACATCGCAAAGCCTATATAGGGGTTGCGACAAGTTTTCACTCCTATAGAAATTCTGTAAGCATATGCAGATTATTTTTTTACTTTGGTAATTTCTTAGAAATTTGTTTAGGCTTCTTTTTAAGACATTGAAGGATTTCCCAGATTTATGCTCAGTTGACCTTTCCCTTTTTTCTGAATTCTTCCCCTCCCTTCTTCCAGCAGGTAGGTTGTAGAAGGAAACTTTAAGTGATAATTAAGTTGAATCCCAAAATAAAAAACTCCCTTGTGGGGTTTCTGGTCCTCAATTTGGCGCCTTCCCAGGTGGCCGATAGGGGATTGCTCACCAGATATGGTGGTTACCGGCATGGAAAATATCCGGGGCGGGCCAAAACCAGCAACGAACGAAAAATCTAGAAGCGTCTGTCTCAAAATGAGCGGCTTCCTGGTCAGCGTCTGGTCAGCCGACCCTAACCCAGGTTAGGGTCGGCTGAATACAAAACATCTCTTTTTTTTCTAATATGCATATTGAATGGACAACAATAAGATGCATGCCAGATGTTTTTATGAAATAATCTGCTGGCTATATTATTGCTTTTCTCTGTAAAGGCATAACACTTGCGGGGGGAAGCTTTGGTGTTTCTGTGCAGAGGTTTCATGTTTGGCTCATCAGCGTTTGTGTTGGATGGAGAACTACTTTTCTCTTCTATCTTATCTTTTCTATTTCCAAATTCTTTCCGTTCGCGATGTGCTACGCATTTGAAGGATAATCACAATCCTTTGATCACGAGCATAATATAAAAAAAGGAATTCAGCCATTGAATACACTTTGATGGAATATGAAGGTTAGTGATTAAATAGACTTAACAATAGGTCAAACTGTCCTATGATCCAAAGCCCTACATCCATAAAGAAATTGTGTGGGTTTTTCCTCTGACAAAATTATTGGTCCATTAAACTCCCGTGGGCTGTTCTATTAATTATTCGAATAAAGCCACTGCTGCGAGGAAATTTCACAGGATCACGATTTAAAAAATAATTAAATTCGAAAAGAAAATTATAAATAATTTTAATTTATAGAACCGTTATGTGTGTGCGAAAACCAGTAATAAACCCATATGTGTTGGGTGTTTCATTGCTTTCATATCAATTATTAATGATAAATGCCAATGCACAGCCACAATGGACAGTACACAAAAACCTATGCGTGCAAAATATGTAGATATGAATTTGCAAGTGAGGAACATGAATTGGCATAACAAAAAAGCCATCACTTTTTTTTACAATCTGACATAAGCCAGAATAAAAGTGTTTGCACATCGTTTCCGACCACCGGAAGGCAGTAGAAATCGAATGCTCTACAATTTATAACATAAAATTTAAACAGGAAAACACAATGCAACTACAAAGCTATAAAAATAACATTTTCATGTATCGATATACTGGAATTTAGGTATGGTGAATGGGTCACTCGGAAACAATGATTTTTACTTTTTACGAACATATATTTTCATCGATTTGATAAGGGCTTCGGCTAACCAAGCACGCCATGGCATAACATAAAAATGTTGACAAACAGTGTGCCCAGAGATTAAAAATATATCAAAAAAGTTTTTAATGGCTGTGCTTGGCATTATTTCATTGGCATGATAGTTAACTGAAAATCGCCAAAAGAGAGAGCGATAATCCTGTTTTTGAAAAGTAGCTAAATTAATAGTCCAAGGCGCCACTACCCACCCCAAACATAATGTCGGATGCGAGCCGGATGACCCTAAGTAGTTAAATGGGACAATTTTGATGGGCAGTTAAGGAACTATCCGGATGTTTAACTCAAAACTTTTCTTTAATGCTCTTGTATGTGTGTAGGTTTATAATTTTTGCTATATCTTGTTCTTGTTTGGTTGTAACGATTTTTTTCGCTTTGTGAAAAAACAATCCAAAAGCTTTTTAGAGAATTTTCCTGGGGCTTGAGGACTTTCCTTGGGGGGGCTTGAGAACTTTCCTGGCTGTATTTTAAAGGCTAATTTATGATTTTTGAACTAGGAAAATTAACGGCTAATTTTTTAGACCCATCCATAATAGGTTCCTTTTTACTTTAATTCTTATCCATTTAACTAGTTCCAAAAGAACCATTGCGTTTTTCACGCCACAAAATTGCATTACCTCACTCAGCTTCATATTTTTCACTGCTCATTGTGACCAGTATACCTTAAACGTACATTGTACATCCACTTTCGCCTCTCTTGCGAGTCAGTTCAAGTCATACAAAATCCCCTTTCACAAAATCTAATTGAATCGAATTATTCATGTCGTTGACATTTGATTAACTCTTGCCGATCACCAATGTGATTTGTTTTTCACTAAATTAGGGGTTTCTCCAGCCTAAGGTGGATTGTGCATGCCGACATCAAATTTAATTTATCGCATGGCCTGAATCTAATTCAAAGTTAATTTTGCGCTCAAAAATCTATCAATCAACCGACTGGCGCACGGTCAAACCGACTGGCCTAAGGGCATTGATTACCGCCACCAACTATACGCCATCACTCAGCACAGCGATTAAATAAATTAACTATTGGATAAAAGTCTATACAACGAAAGTTCCCGGTTCCCATACAAACACATTAATTTGTACTCCCACCCTGCTACGCACCGGCGGCGCTGACCAGCGCTCCAGGTCAGCTTTTAATGGATAAAATTACTTTAGCAATACGCTGTACGTATTATAGCACACGTCCAGAGGACTTTCGGTTCAAAGATATCGAGCAAGCATGCGGATACTTAGACGTTCTATGGACACCTACTACATGTGTGCAAATGCCAACCCAGGTGGTTAATCGGATGTCAAAAGGGGTACTGTCATAGATTACCGGCGCAATGTGGTGTACTTAATGGTTGTAAGGAATGGAAACGTTTAATTTAACTGGAGAACAAGGGTCAAAATCGGTTCGTTAGAGTGGGGAAAAGATAGATGTTAGTTTTTCTGGAAAGGGAAATTCAGTTAAGAGAGCCTTGTCAGCTTAATCAAACATTAACTGATTGTTCGGCTTACATGAAATGCATTGGATTTAGTTTTGGTTTGTCTTATTGATGTTTTCCATAACAAGGATCCTAGGCAGTTGAGAGATTCAATCAATGAGCTCAAAATTAATCGGAACCTACATCTGGTTGGAGTACAAATATAAATAGTCTTTGCAGCCTCCCGTTGACTTCCAATTCTGAATTTTAATTAGTGCATTTTGAACAACTGTTTTCTCATGGATTTCAATTACAAGAATTCTCCTCATTGCAACGATTTTTGGTAATCGGAATTAATTGTATGGCCATTATTCATTTCAGTTCGTCGATACAACAGATTGCTTCTACCACATTTATATGTATCCTTAAATCCAATCTACAGTATATTCCCGAAATGTCAATTCCATCAAAATGCAAATTTATTGACAATGCCACATGATCCTCTGCCTACACTCTCAATGCACTCTACCCAATACATATTTATATTAAGGGTGTCTGGATTTTTGGAAAATGTTCCCTGCAAATGGGAATTGCAAACTGTATCATCAAACATTGGTGGGTATCGCTAGTACGTACGTGCATATACGATAACCACGGATAAACCAGACCGCTATGTAGCCTTAGCTATTACTGATACCGCCAACGCATTTGAACGTGTGCCGACCAAGCATTACAACTAAATAGCCAGTCAGTCCTGATGTAATCGAGCCACAAACGTCGCCCAAATACTTCCAACAATGCTCATCATCCTGCATTCAGTAATGGAAAAAGCCTTCTAGCGTGTGCCAAGCGCACTCTTCCATTCAGTATACCGCATGTATTTGGTCAGTTATGGCGATCTATTAAGGGACGCAATGGCCGAAAAAAACTATTCATGCGAGAGGTTATACAGGGGTTATGTAGAGGTGCATATTTCATTATCTTATACTGCTTTGAGGGTTGCGATATGGACCATGTCCATGGTGATGTGGTTTCGTAATGGTGGTTCGAATAACGCAATAATGCTGCAGCTAAGTCAATTTTTACTTTACGAATCTCTTTGTTGAAAATTGGCTGGTAAGGTGAGTTGAATCAGGGTATCAGGCTTTCATAATAATTTATAAGGATCGCAGTCGAAAGCCACTTTGGGTGCTTGAGTTAAATTTTGCTGCTCTCATCCCACAGTTATAAATTAAGAATGCGAATGCAGAAAAGAGCTGGCGAGTGTTTGCTAAAAAGTGAAGTTCAACTTAGTTCTTGCGTTGTCGTAAAATTTTTATAATATAAGGTGTTTCTTAAAAAGGGCAAAACTTTCCAACAGAAAGTTGACATGGTCATGAAAATTGGGATCCCCGCATTACGAGCTATTTAACTTCTTATAGTCGAAGTTAAATGTCAATGGATAAGCCTTATGATAACAGCAAAATCATAACTCGACCACACCACCAGTGTATGGGCTAATTTCTTTGGCTCATTATCTGGAATAAAAATTTGCCGTGTTAACATTTCGCAACAAGTGTAAAAATTATTTTAAAAATAAATTATTATGCTGAAGACCATATCCTCCCAAGGCGATATGGTACATCCTATCAGGGAATACAGCGTATTGAAGTTTTGTCATGTTATTGTTGCCCACATTGTGTCAAACTATCTTATTAATCGCTTTCAGTGAGACAGTGTTGAGTGAAAGACCAACAGTGAGAGGAATGAAAAGAATCAGAAAAAAAAGAAAAACAATTCAGTATTTAGTTTTGTATATTAAAAAACAAAACAATTTAGTATTTTAATAACTAAACAAAGAACCTTTTTCTAATATTTGTCTTTAAAAAAAGTAATGAAAATGAAAAAGTAATGACGAAAAAACTGTTAATTTTTGTTCTTTCATAGAAAAAATACCAATATGACAAAAATCACAAAAAAGGTTGCAGTATTTTTACTTTTTTATGGCATTTTTTTTACTTAGGCATAATTATCATACGGAAAAAAATCTGTGTTCAGGTCCACAGATGATTTTTTCTTGTTGTTATGGAAAATTAAAAAAAAAGCTTCAAAAAAACACCCTGTACACTTTTTTAAGATGTTAATATGTTGGACGTTAACGCTCAACGGAAATTCGTAAGCATTGGAATCAAAACGCGTGGAGGATACAACAGATATTATGACCAGTATTGTCATGCCTGACATGTTTTCAGAAAAGAGAAAATTGGATCGTCTCACTGTTTGCACAGTACACCTTAGTGTTAATCGTTATTCAACAAAATTTAAACAAGATTGTCAGTAACAGTAAAATAGCTACCACATAGCTTCAACATTTTAACATTTATAACACTTATGTACTGGCCAAAATTAATTTTTTTTTTAAGTTTTTGCTTGCAAAAATTAATATAAAAGTATAGAATGTCAAGTGAATTTCTTTTCTTAATTTCTAATTGTAATAATTGAAATTCTAATTGTAATTTGTTTGAATCAAGTTTGAAAATTAGCTGAATTAAGTTTGAAACTAGCCATAGACACGCTTACTACAGGCATGTATGTGCGACCACCTCTAATTTAAAAAAAATACATTTTCCAAATTTTAGCTATGTTACAATGGTGCTAGTTTACTCATTCTTGGTATGTAATATTGCCTTTTAATTATCTTTGAGGTGGTAGAAAAAGTTTGGCCTTTTCATTGACCACGCTCACATTTTTAAGGGATTTTAGACTGAAATGACAGTTTTTCAATAAATATGTGTGGAATTTGACTAAATTATACCCATTAGCATTTTCTAACTTTTGTCTGTATATAGTATATTCCTCCGCCCACTTTTGTGGGCGTGGCGTTAAAAAAGTGATTTTTTGAGTTAAAAACGCGGAGTTTTAGGCCGAAATGCATAATTACCTAGTATAAACCATTCAACAGTTATATTTTTATATCCCGCCCACTTTTTGGAGGCGTGGCAGTTTCCTTTTTTGGTAGGGTAGGGTTTTTTAAAATCCGTCACAGACGGACTGAGGTTTTTGTATACGCACTGTCTCACTTTACCACTTGTTTTTATTTAAAATCATATCGACTATTTTTTTTTTTGAATACCGTTATATTGTTTGATTCTCTGAATTTTTAAGACATCTTAAAAATTTTTAAATTCTCTTCATACGTTTTATATACACACCAAATTTCATTATAATCGGTTCGGTTTTACCGTTAAGATGCCAGAATAAAATCAATATATAAAAAAAATAATTTTTGAAATGTTTTTGAAGTTTTTGAGCTAAATCATAGAATCTGCTGAAAATTCAAAAAATTCTCTAAAATAGTTTTCCGATTCTATGCATAGTTTTCCGAAAAATTGCAAATAAATATTTCGAGGCCTAACAGCATCGAAGATAGTGGTGGAGACAACATTTTTTTTTAGTTTTTTTTAAATACGTAAAAACTGCAGTTTTAAAACGGTTTAACCAAAATTTTACTTAACTTTTGCTTAAACTGTGGCCGCTTGATATGTTTGCCCAATATTGGTTTTTTTGAACAAAATAATTAATAAGTTATGACCTTAAACACTTTGAAAACGGGCACATTTTTCTTTTCCTTATTTTTCAAAACCTTTTTAATATTTTGCAAAAATTCGAAATTATATGAACATCAAAAACGTACACTAATATACGTTTCAGTTTGCTTTTTTCGGGCTTAAAAACTTTTAAAATTAAGCACCAACACAAATTTTGCCTTTTTTACCATCAAGATTATAAGTGTAATAAAAAAAAAATTGCATTTGTATGCGTTCTTGCATGGTAACAATATTTGTACTGTTGAATAAAAATAACACGCTGGTACTTTTTGTTCAGATATTAAGGCTCTTTAGTTCAATGATTGTTTGATTGTTCTGATTAGAGGTGTCGCATTAAATTTAAACTTCCTAGTTGAAATTCTCCGGTACCGGGTTGCCTCCACACGGATTTACCAATCATAAGAAATTTCATGCAATACGACCTTAGAAATCGGGACACAGAATACCGAAAGTGTGACTCAAAAACCAAAACAAAACTCTTTGATCGAAGTTAATTATTAGCCCGACCTCCAAATTTCAAAGAGATGTAATGTTTATTAATAATATTTTTAATAAAATCTTTAAAAAAGAGCTTGCCTCAATGGAGCTTCTAGACAAGTTGAATTAAGTGTCCCAATTTGAGTGTCCTGATTAAGAGCGTTTTGAGTACGAGTACTCCTAAGTTTGGAATTTTTTTCCCGTTTGAAGAAAGTCCCAAAATCTGTTAGGTTTTACTCTAGCTACATTTGTGCATAAGAAAAACAATCATCATCTATTAATTTTTTTTAAGGCTGCATTTGTACGATCTATATCGAAACTCATGTTGACTCCGTGAATAGGTACGTACAACTCTGTGAATACGTTGTGAACCATGGTTTATCATTCTTAAGATGATAATAAGCAAAGCGGGTACAACCAAATAAATGCAACATAAAAATGTCTCAATGTTTAGTACATGTTTTTTGTTTTTGCAACAATTCACTTCAAATTCAAGAACTGCTCAAGTATTACTCTGCGTGTAAGCTCTGATATTCCATTTCAACATAATAGTGTTGCAGGGAGTACTTAATTGAACTAAATGTTCTTTTTACTAGTGCACTTGCTTCCACCTGCTCTAAGGAGCGCAATCTAGTTATTCCTCTTCCAGCTGTTGTTATGTCCTACTTTTTGTAGCTTCAAGTTCTGCGTACACAGAGCACTCTTCTCATCCTGAATTAAAGCTGATGCTTTATTTATATTTAAATACTTCTCTTTCCCTATTCTATCTGTTGTAGATTTTTTCCTCGTAAACCATGTTGCGAGTTTGTGTTGTCCCTTCGCAGTAAAGTAGTACGTTCACCTTCAGGGCATACTCCAGGATACTATAGGGCACTAGGAACCTACTGAAAAGAGGACATCACATCATTTGTCATGTTGTTTTATGTTGTTTTTTTCTTAAATAAAAATTGTATAAATGGTCATAAATTGTCTTTGTCTTCCGCAAGAAATGGCTTTATTTACTAAATTTACTTTAGTCAATTCGATTTTTTATCTCAAGGCATGTTTTGTTCTTCAACCATTGAAAAAATAGTTTTATTTACTAAGTTTTCCAGATTTTCGATTTGTTTTCATTCCGAGTTCCATGCAAACGTAAAAAATAGGAAACATGCAAATATTGAGTGTCCTTAGCGGTCGGTGCACAACCCAACGCGACGTTCTCAAAAGGAACTAAATTTTGAATTTCGCAAAATTAAATTTCTTCCTTTGTCATGTGAACGTGCCAACGTTGTGTCCTGCGAAGAAGGAGAGCAGTGAAGAAAAAATGAATAGAAAAATGCGATTTCTTGAACTGGGTTTATTAATTTCTTCTTCCACGGGTAGCTTCCTTCAGCGGTGGCTACGAAGCGAAGCTATCCAAAGGGTTGTGTTGCGGTAACGTTGTTAAATTTCAGTAAAGAGCGTTATGAGCTTAAAGTTTTTTTTTTCAAAGTCAAGTCGGACAAGGATGCATATTTTTTTTCACCAAAAAAAAAAGAAGGAAGTAGAACAAGTAACCACAGTTTGCTCAGATTGTTAAAGTGGTTTTTTGTCCTCTTTTTCAGTCGAATAGGGAAAGAGCTAAAGTGGTTTAAGTGATTTTTAGTTTGGTTATAAGATTGAGTTCACTGGCAGTAGCATGTTAGGTATTTATGAAGAGAGTCTAGCAGATACTATTGATGGTCGTCAAGTGTTGGAGTTCAAGGCTGGGAGTGAAGGACGAAAAATTAATTTTCAAAAAAGAAGGATACAACCGCCAAAGTAAAGAGAGTTCACGACAGAGTTATAAAGTGGGTCTTTTTTTTCGCCATCCATTATCAAATCTACTATTTCAAGAAATAATGTTCAGATCCCTTTCTATACATAAACCTGTGTGTAAATATCCCTAGAGTTACCCTGGGCTGGGCTCAAATCTTTTTTTAAAAGTCACGGTTTGCTTGGCTTCATAAATCATGAAGTTTGTAATAGTTACGTGGAGTTTTTATGAAGTTTAACATTACTATAAAACTATCAGGGACAATTATAAATCTGACTGCTTCAAAATTTTTTATTTTCTTTTTATTAAGTTGGTAAAAAGGGCACAATTTTTCCATTTTGAAAGATATTTACATACGCACTTTAATATAACAACGTTTGTCCGATGTTGATAAAGCATACGTTTTAAAAGCTTCTTAATTTGTGCCTCTTAATTCATTTAAAAAAACAAACCAAATGCTAGGATTTTTTCTTGAGTTAGGATTTAATAGATTAAATTTTATCGCGTCCCACAAAATGGAGCAAATTTTTTTTCCTAGCGCTGAGTGCTTTACGAGCTTTTAAAAAGACATTTTATAAGCAGTCCATATGGCTGATATAAAACTTCGTTAATATATTCAAACACCGCTTTAAATGCCTATATACTAGTTTTGAAAAGCGAAAGTTGAGAAATAAAAACTGTAGTTGATATTGTGTTGCGACATCACCTCACTTATTGCATTTGCCTAAAAAGAAAAACATTTAATCTTTGTTTGAAATCATTTATCCCTAATTAAAATGTTTGTTTTTTTTTCAATTAAGTAATGATCTCATTTTTGTTCTGAGAATTGCACGTGTGTTTCATTGCAGCGTCCTCTCCATTAAAGCCGAAACACGATATTACCAATATTTATTAAAGTAAATTTACATTTTTTTTGCAATTTTTATGATGTGAGATGGCGGTTATCACAAAGAGTTGCCGCCTTTAATAAATTTTCCAATGAAATTGCATTAATTTGCCAATCATTCAATAAAAAAAAGGCTGCATTCAATGAAGAAGCAAATTAAGTGAATTTACCCAATTTGCAGCGATTATTACACTGTATACTGCCAATTACTCGTGCCGCACACACTTTTGCTTTCAAGCTGTTTTGTTGACGTCCTCACAAGGCAAAAAGACTAAAAAAAATAAACACATATCTCCACTCCTTTGACTTTTCATCGGAAAAATGCAGCTCGGAGTCGTAACATTTGATGACAGTGTGGGGCTTGGCAAACAGCTTGGTGTGGAATCGTAATAAAATCGTAATGAAGTTGGGTACAGAAGCAAAATTAAAACGCCAAGAGTGTGTGGCAGTGCGGGGCAATTGCCACTGTGACATGTGTCACTTTGATCTTGATTGGTGTTGCGTTTTCAATGTGAATTGTGTGTCAAACTAAAACGATTTGACATATTTCTCTTAGATTTTCTTGACGTCGTCAGGCTGTCATTGCGTGCGGTTGCACGCAAGAAATATCCAATCATTGAGAGGCAAGAATAAAATGATTGGCAGCACAAGAAGGTCGTCGCAGAATGCGCGTCATGACGGGTAATGCAATTTCTTTGATGAATCTTAAAACGAGGCATATACATACCTATACGAATATATTTTTCGGGCTTTTATTGATTTGAGTGAAGACTTACATACCAAAAGAAATTGACATTTTATTGAATTGTGCTGTGTACAGGGTAATTTAAAAAACACTAGGTTTTCTTTTGTTTTTTTGTTATTTTTAATCTTTCAAAGAGAATAATTGTTTTGCAAAAACAGCAACGCTTTGAGGGAACGCTTTTCGAAAGATTTTTTATAAGTCTGATCTTATAAGTTCTTTCTTACATTCAATAAGTAAAAAAAAAAATTACGACTTGTTATTTCTTTAATTTAATGTCAGGAAAGGTGGCCGCTGTGTTATAAAGTAAAATTATTACAAAAAGCTATTCAAAGATTTCAGCTCGATAGGTTCCAAAACCTTTTCACTTGGGTTTTCATGACGGTAATGTTCAAAGATGGACTCATGTTCGTTTTGCTCAATAATCTCGGGTGAGTTTAAAAATGGGAAGCCAAACTGTTCAAAACATCGTTGCAGGTTTACAACCGCAGCTCCATAAAATACCAGAGTGTCCAAATGCATTTACAAAAATCAAGGAATTAAGTAAGGAAGTTAATATACCTATACTTATGTCCGTCACTGATAATTAGTATACCGAAACATGCCTTATACAAGTTTTCCAAAATTTACTATTTGCTTTTTGTTCTCCGTACACAGCTTAAGAAAAAAAAACCAACAACTTTCGTACGCTATCGAGCATCAACAAATGTCGAGCAGCACCTTGTGAACACAGTGCCACATGATTTTTGGATGCTTTCTACATTACAAACCAGTGGGTAAGTGCTACAGTGTGTACGCAGAAGTTACAGTCCGTAAAACGGAGCGTTGAATGCCCCATCTTACCCCACATTGTAAAATGCTGATGGCATAGTTATTTTTTGACATTTTATAAGTCATGCAAACTTCGAAAAGGGGCGTGGTCCAACCGTCCTTAATTACAAACTAGTAATTATCAGATATTTCCTCAGATATTTCCCAGTTACACTTAAATGTACGTTAAAATGCAATTTTTTGGTTCAAATTCAATATTTTTGAAAACTCGACCCCTAAAAGGGGGCGTGGCTAAAAACTTTATCTGAACGAAATCTGGACTGAAGTCTCGTTTACCTAACCTGCTACTTTTTTGTTTCATGCTTTTCTAAATTAGGCTCAAGGCCAGTCGAAATCCAGTTTTTCTGGAAAATTTTAGGTTTTTCTTCAATGCTGCCTCCAAATGTGGGCATGGCCCAAAGTCTTGTACAAACAAAATGTGGAACTAAGCGTTTTCTACATAAAATATTAAGCAAATTTTTTTCAATTCCAAGCAAAAATATTGAGTAAAATGCATTTGAAAATTTACCCTTAAAATAGATGCCACGCCTAGAGGAGGTTAACCAATTAAATTTGCCCTTTTTGGGTCTGATGCTAAATGTCAAATTTCAAACGCCTTTTAGAACGTCTTACAGTTTTGAAAACTCTGGATGTAGTTGCACATTTAGACCGATTGTGGGCGTGTCTTTGGGCGGATTTCAAAATTTTTTACACTTTTACTGCTTCGCATGACGTGGACTACGTACGAAATTTCAGCACCCTAGCTCAAAATTTAAGGCCTAAAAACATGTGACATACAGACGGACATGGCTCATTCGATTCAGAATTTGGTCTCGATCATATGCCCTTAAGGTCTTGGGGGTCTACCATTATTATTTCACCGTTTTACAAACTATTTGACAAACTTAATATACCTCCTATCCTTTGGGATGGGGTATAAAAAGGATTTGAGGGTGAAATTTTTCATAAGGATTCTTATTTGAGGATATATCTATGCAGTATGAATTTGGAATTTGGAAAACTCCAAAAAGCGTTTTTTGAAAACTCTTTTTAGATATGTATCAGTTTGCTGTAGAAAATTGCTAAAATAAATGGGGAATCAAGCATTGCAGAAAATCATTTTTATGCTTTATCATTTAGCAAGAAAACGAACTTGGTTAAAACCTTAGGCTTAGAAGGCAGCATGTTCGCCCTTACTTTATTTCACTACAAGTTCCACGGACCTTATATCATGGACGTTATGTCATGCAATTCTTTACCTGGCCTTTCTGTTACCTGGCTTTATATTTATTTCATTTTTGACATTTTGGGCAACATTATGGAAAATCAGCCAAAAAGCAGAAAAACAAAATTCGCCCAAAGCGAATTAAAAGTCACCCACAATTTTGTTGGCGGTTCTTTGTTTCTCGATTTTGGGCAATGTTTCGGCCTCACACTATCTATCATCGGATTGCATAATTGAAAATTGTTATTATAAATTCTTATTCTTATAGATTCGAGACATTGCTTTACCAGGACATAAAGAATTTTTTTAAGATTTATTCTAGAGGCTGAAATAAGTCTCTTTATTTTTTAAGGCAGAGTTCGTTGAAAGAAAGTCAGATACAGTTTGGTTTTAGCATCTGATTGGAATTTTAATTAGAGCTGGTTGTTATACTCTGTTATAAGAACTGAATATAACAACTCCATAGGGTGAAACCGTATAAGATATAAAGACGCGATACCGTGGTAAAAGACGCGATAACCGTGATAAAAGACGCGATACTTGCCTTTGTCTTTGCTAAGAAAGGGAACATCGAAGATCATATAGAACACAGGTCTGGAGAAGACACCGAAGACATTTTAAGGAAACTAAAGAAAGAAAGAGGTCAAGATCATGAACCAAGGCTCAATATATAATGCAAATAAAAAAGTTCTTTATCGATATTAAAAAAAATAAATAAATAGAGTGGCCAACCAGGGCCAACTTCTCAACAATGTATGCTGGTGTGTTAATTTCTTTACATACAAGGGGACCTACAATTTTTTGCCGAATCCGAACGGCACTTTGAGAAGTTTTTCAAGACAATTAATACTCTCGGAGGGCTTGTCAAACCCTCGCGGAGGTGGGGACCGTGAAAAAGAACAAGTCTTTTTTTTTCAGGTGACGATGGCAGGATTCGAACCCAGACCTCCGGCGTAGTAAGCACACACACTAACCACTACGCCACGGCACCCCACTTATCGATATTAAAGAACCATGAAAAAATTCAAACCATAATGTATCGCAGTAAGAGCTAAAACAGGGTTCGTAACCTGACGGATTTCCTTAGGGGTAATTGGTCTCACCCAGAATCGCCTGGGCATATTTTGAAGCGAGACTCCACAACTTTTTCGGATTTTAAGGTAACAAACTCAAAAACTGTTTTAAAACTTGGGCTCGTACCAATTATGACTTGAAAAAAATCCATCACTAAATTCAATTCTCATACTTTTATTAAAAAAAAGGATTAGTGGAAGTTTTTAAGGGTCTAGCCCTTCTCTTTTTTGTCGCCTTCTTAACTATATTGTTAGTCCTAATAGTTTGGTTTATTAGCCCCCCTTGAATCAGTATTGATCTCTTTCTTCCATGACCATTATTAGTAAACAAAAACAAAACTTTAATTAACATTTAAGGTGGTAAACATAGGTGTTTTGTTGGGTTAATTTTTATATAAAGTTAAGTTAGTTAACATAAAAATACGTTAAATTGCTTCTGTTTTTTTTATTAATTTTACTCATATTTACTTAATTTCACTCATTAAGCCTAAATATAAGCCCTCGATCATGGAGAGATCTCTCATAACAAGCGATACCCTACAATGTTTTTCTAAAACTCTGAGAAGGCCAAGGGTGAAGCCTATCTATTCTGGTAAGAAATGCCGGAATAAGCCGTCTGTCAATTGTGTGATGCTACTGAATTTTGGGGTGCTAGTTGCCTAATTACCACCCACCTTTTCTTATACTCTCCGAAATTGTTCACTCATATTTTAATGTTTGATGCAAGTTTGGTATAAACTTAAAAGCTACATTAACTTTAAATGTTGCACAGGGTACACGTAGCTAATGCGTATTTTATAAGCATTTAATTTTGAGCTAAAATCACTTCCGGAAGAAAGTAGAGCTTTCCTAAAGTATGTTACAGCATTTTCTTTTCAAAGGCTTAGTTGAAGTTGAACACAAATTTTAAAGTGTTTATATCCACCGAATACTTAAACAAAGCATTATTTTTAAGGACTCCATATACACGAAACATTATGCAAAGTTTAAAATGCTATAAATGTATTATATCCCTTGATCAACAGGAAAATCGAAGCCTAGCAATGTTCCATTGGAATTAAAATATGTTCATAATATACAAAACCATTTTCAAGCAGTAGCGTTCAACTTGTTCCCAATTTAAGGGGAAATTTCGCAAAAACTATACTTTCAAAACCTCAGCTTGCCCAAGACAAAACCCTTAAAATAATTTTTTATTGGCACATTTTAGCACGCGAGCTTTTACTATAAGCCAATATTGAGATGGTACCAGATCAAATGGCTTGATTAAGAAGTCAATATGACATTTCTTGTATAACAACAGAAATAAGTTGATGTAAAATTTTATAATACAAAATTTCTTTAAGATTTTCCGTACTTTTCCATATTTTTTCATAGTTTTGTGATTATTTACCTCAAATTATATTTATGAATAAAGTTGTTTTCTTATTTATTTTTTTTAATCATCTGTGATATATTGTTTTTATTTATTCATTATTTACTTCTTATTTTGTTTAACTTTATTTTTAATTTATTTAAAATTAAAATTTATTAATTTTATTAAAATTTATTTTTAATTTATTTTTATTTATTAACTTTATTTTTTGTTTATTTACTGGTTATTATTTATTTTATTTTGTTTAGCAATTAATTAATTTATTTATATTAAATAGATTTACTTTTTATTATTTATTAGACATTTATCTATGCATTATTTATTTATAAATTATTATTATTATCTATCTAAGTAGCATTATTCGACTTAAGTTTAGATCTTGTTTGCTTTTCTGCTCTTCTCCTATCTATCCTTAATGGACGAAACGACGATCAGAGCTTATAATGATTTTTTTTATAGTTCGATAGATATAGACAAACTCGATCTTACAGTTATAGTAGGGTTATGCCACATCTCTAGAAATTGTTTAATGTAGCTTATAACAAGTGCATACCTAATTCCTGCTATAATAAAACAAAACAAAAATAAAACCATATCCGAAAATTATACAGCTACTCTCCAACTAACAGTTCGCAATCACCACAGTCCGTATCTCTGAGATGTTTTTCACGTTATCATCCAAACACGAAAACTCTTAAAAATTTTGTTCTGTAACGAATTTAATTTTCAATAGAATAAAGCACATTTTATTGCTTTTCGCAATCAGCAAAAATTAAAACTGACATTTCCTTGTTTGTTGATCCGTGATACCATCGTTTCTACCAAACACAAAACAAAAATCGATTTGAACATTTCGATTAACATCATTGCTGACAACATGAATTTAACACATTCGATTCCTCCTCACAATCAAGAGAAATATTCCACAAGTCGATGTCATTCACATGATGCCAGTGGTGATGGTGGTGGTATTGATTGTGCGGCATCAAGCTGACCTTAAAAATGTCAGACCAAAACAACCACGCAAACATAAAAATTCGTAAACCAATTTTATCCATCAAGTCACCATCAACGGCCTTACAGGATCATAATCAATTTGAAAAGTCACTGTCAACGCAGGACGACACAACGCAACAAATGGGCCTTTAATGGGAAATTTTTTTCATAATTAAAAGGACAAAGTTTTGCATAATCAGCCCTGTGGCTTTCTATTATGGTATTATCAGAATAATATCGCGGTATGTGAAGAAAACCAAGACGTAGAGATACGCGAGAAGAGAAAAAGTGTAGCAACTTTTAATTATAACACTGACAATTGAATTCATTAAACTGTCACTGGTTAATGAGGGCAACACGCAAATGAGGACAGAAAGGACACACTGAGGAGAAAAATCGAATTTTCCGAAGCACATCATTACGGAAACCGTTTTGTACATTCGTTATGTTGTGCTTTATTCTCTACGTACACACAGACACTTTGCCTTGTAAGCTTTAATATAAATTACACGCTTGGGAGTATAATGCCACAAAACAGTTTTAATGGGTGAAAAGAATCAGCAATAAAATTTGTTCAACCAACCAGACGGGGATATGTTTTAAAATAAATTAATGAGGAGATGGTATTATTATTTAAAGTTTTTTTTTTCTTTAAATCCTGGTCAAGCCATGATATGAAAAAAGGATTTGTACAGTTGATTCGCAATTTATGTGGGTCAAAGTGGGCTTAATTCGATTTATAGCGATTTCATTTTTATATAGTAAAAAAAAAAGTAGTGCTTTTTAAGGGTTAAGTATGCAGCTGTTGTTCTTAAGCTGACATTAAATATATTTTCTGATAATATTACGACAACATTAATCAAAGACAAAGCATTGCTTAAGTCTAAAATGCCTTAATTTATCTTTTTTGTGTGTTAATGGTTTTACGGAAATCAATTTGGTATAGCGCCAACTCAATTTTTACTTTTTTTTTTAGTCAAGGGATTTCAATCGCAAGCTGTTCATATTGTTTTTGTAAAATTTTTTTATTTTTTTCTTGTTAAATACTAGTAACGATATTTTTTAATGGTATTAAATACCATCACCTATTTGTATTATTAAAAACTTGATTAATTTTTTCTTTCATTTCAGGTATATTGTGACACTTCTTGATCCCTAATTTACAAAGGTAATTACATTCATTTCGCTTCGTAGCATATACTCTTAACCCCTAGAGATCTTTGGATAGCTATGATATTGATCAAAGTTAGCATGGCAAAAGCATAATGCTAAAAAATCAACTTCCAGTGCCCTCATTTTACAATATTTTCCGCCCTTTGTTTGGTTGGAAAAAAAATCACTCATACGCCCCAGTGTACGTGACGTAATTAATTTCATTCGGTTATGTACCCAACAGAAAAATGAGCACACATAAGAAAGTAAGCAAACAATTCAAAATTCTTGTTTTATCTTCCATAAGTTTAAGCTTGGCATCTCCTAACTGTCACACTCACCTGTGTGCCATCACAAATCTAATGGTATTTATTCACATCCTGTGGCATTAAAAATTTGCCTCACAACCTAATGTGTGTCGTTCTCGTAACGAGATAAAGCACGGAACGTCAATTCCTTCTAACTTTCCATGCATATACCCACAGTAAAAAAGAGAGAATAAAACGCCAACACCAATGTCTATAGATCGTTTGCAATAAGGATGTACCGCTACAGCATACACGGGTAAATTTTGTCAATACATTGCACCAACCATATAGACTCACGTAAAATTCTGCCAAAAATCATTTTGCATTGGTGATATGCCCGCCTGGAGCAGGGCAATAGTGGTGGCACACAAAAAAGTATCTCTACTCTACCCTATTTTTTTTTGCAGCATCCAGTTGTATACTGAGTGTGTCCTTGATTATTTCTAGTTGGTTGTTTTTTTTTTTGTATTCCCTTGCAGTATATTTACGCTTTTAGCTATACGGCATTGGACTTTTTGCATAAACTGAACGTTTTTGTGGAGCACTGAAAAAAAAGGACAAACTCTTTGTGCAGGATATGTGAATAAGTGCATAAAATGGACAAGCGGTATGAAGAACTATGTGGACGATGGATCGAAATGGACCAGCGAAATCGTTTTGTTTTTGCCATTTCGTGGGTGCTTCATAAAGAGGTTATGGTGTTGTTTTAGAGCTACCATTTCGATGAGTGGAATGCATTAGGGATTATGGCATGAAATAAAATATATAATAGAACTGAATTTTATTTGAATATATAGCGATAAAACTTCATAAATTTTTTAACAATAAAGTTACATTGGAGGGGAAACCGAAAATGCTAATACCATCATTTATGAACAATGGTAATGCGGGTATGAGTCATTATCTTTACATACATTTTTTCAGTCTTTTTTTTTATCCTTGCTTTTCTACGAGTCCTTGGCGGAAGAAAAAGGTAGATCTGAGACCCTTACCTTCATTTTAATCCTTCACACACAAACACATTCCTACTTTTCCGTTAATCTTTGGGAAAATAACTCGAAAATCAGTCAGACTGGATGAAATAAATTCCGCTCACGTTTCGAAGAAGTCGTCTAAAATGCGGTAACTTTTTTCTGCCGTCTGCCCCTAAAGTTTAAAACACCGGAAGAGCGTTTTAGCAAATAGCGTTCGCTTGCAATCGTCGTTATTACACACGGGCATAGGATTTGAAATTTTGTGCACATACTCTTGGCAATAATTAGCCGCCACATGTGATGACGAAGGATTTCGAAATGGTGGTGTCACAGGAAACAATTCACTTCATGGTACTCCCTGCAGCTAACGAGTTTTTAGGCTAGAGACACGAGACAGTGCCAAAAGCCACAATGTGTTGAAAAATCCCACAAAAATGTATGTATATATGTGACACTTACGTTGTCATAAAAGTCACAGAGTTATGGTTGACGTGTCTCTAAGCAAGCGCGAAAAGAAGAAGGTAAAATCAAGTGTTTAAATATTTAATACAGTTGTACATCGTTACTGCAACGGTACACTCCGCGTACTCGTTCCATTACTACCGACTAAGTCTCAATTGCTTAAAGACAAGAAAAATATAACAAAAATAAATAAATTCGTAAGGAAAAACAACAAAAGGAAGAAGGGCATATCAACTATACAATGAAAGAACGAGTGCACCACCTTTAATCCCCTTCACGCGACTCCTATTCGGTTATTGGCTGGCTCTTCAGGGCCGAGTTCATGATCCGGCCTGAAGAGGGCTTTTTAAAGAACTTTTAGTATCTGAAGATATTTTCGTACCTGCAGATGTCTCAGCTACATCAGTTTTCCTGCATCAGTTTTCCAAAAAAATTGACGGAGTTAGCGCAGCGGCCGTAGTTAGAGATGGGATAGAACAAACGTGGTTTGTGTATATAAAGTGGCCTACTGGATAAACATATTATTTGTTTTCAAAACCATTGCATAAAACCATATCGCCCAAGGTGGGTAAAATGGTACAGCCTATCGGGTAATATGGCACATCCGAATTTTTTTCATGTTACGTGCCAGTCAATGCTGACGGTAAGTAACAACAAACTACCCAACCAAATAAACACTAAAGAGCGTAACCTACTTGCTAAGAAAATT
The DNA here is from genome assembly GCA_947623515.1 of Neoascia interrupta. NCBI lineage: Eukaryota > Metazoa > Arthropoda > Insecta > Diptera > Syrphidae > Neoascia > Neoascia interrupta. The sequence goes on from OX392463.1 coordinate 143,282,559, forward strand.
TAATTGTAGACAAGAGAACGAAGCTTTGCTTTTATGACTTGTTATGTTGCCGAAGGCATGCTGGAACTTTTTATAGTGTCTCTTATTAATCGGGCAATTTTTAGTACGCAGGTGTGCAAATTAACCCCTGTACCACGTATATTTGAGGATTTTTCCCCATTACAGGATTAAAAAAAAGCTGGTGTTTTATTGCTATGTGTCAGTGTCTCATGAGCCAATTTTTGGCTGACACACTACAACCAACTATTTATTCTTTTTTCATAACATTGGAGACGCGGTACTTCATGCACAAGCCTTTTTTTTAGTTCTTCTGGACTGGACTTAAGAGTCGTCGCGAAGACTCATTTTCCCATTTTTTTCATCTGATGACGACGAAACGTTGAAAGCTCAGGAATATTTCAAGTGGAAGGCTTGACTTTTATTGTTGCTGGTAGATAATGTTTTTATAAAGTTGCTACCTTTTAATAAAGGTAGATAAAGGAGCTTGAAAGGTTTTAGTCTCTGTTGCTGTACACTTCTTTGTTAAGTCAGAGCTCGAGTTTTCTGATTGTTGTTGTATTGGCCAAATCATTTTTAACGTGTTAAACATTTTCTAGGGCTTATGTCGTTGGGTATCTGATCCTCAGTTTCCATTTTCGTCTTTATATGTCCAAAACAAACAAGAAACTTACAGCAGTCAAGAAGGTCTTACCTGAATTCAGGTATAAAAGTTATCATTTAATTCTTGTGTGTGTATTGTTTCGGCGAATGTTAAGACTTTTAATTTAACCTTTGTTAAATGCACAAAAAAACTACGCAGAGAGCGAAATGCCAACCGCTTATATCCCATATCACTTCCACAAAATTCTGCCTTTTACCTCTTAAATGCAACCCCGAGAATAAATTGAATGGTCTCGATTAAATGAAACCTGTCGTGTTTGTTTGATACGATATACATGCAAGTCTTTCCACGTTTTATGCCGTACGTTTATGTTTAAAAACCACTGCCGGTAGCAAGGAACTAACCGGAAATAATACAGCACAAAGATGCAAAAAAAAAAATTAATGAAAAAGCGCCAGAAATTTTATACAGCACACGTGATGCTCACCATTTGAGTCCCAAGCGATAACTAAAGAGAATATTTCTGCGTGTGAAACTATTGGAAAAAAATAAGATTTTCTGGGCTGGAAAGAAATTTGAAGTGCGCCATATTAGCCGTCTTTGCTTTACCTATTTTAATAAGGCAGTTTTTTTAAGAGGCAGTTTTTTTCTAATCAAGATCTTTCTAATAAATTTAATTCGATTTAAGTAATTATTGAGTTAAGATTACCTGGGCTCGATACTCTGTACTGAGAAATCAGCACTACGTGATTTTCACCCGTTGAATAATGAGCGAAGATTCAAGAGAATATTTATATGTGTCGGCCTATCAAAAAGAAGGAGAAAAGAAGAATAAATTTCAAGTGCGCTATATTACCCGTCTTTGCTTTACCTATCCTAATAAAATTGTTGTAAATTCGGTCGGCAATTTTTTTCCAAATCAAGATATTCCTTAGTTATTTAAGCCAATTTGAGAAATTTGTTAAAATTCTCTGGGTTTTGTACTCTGAACTAAGAAGTACGTGATGTTCATAATTTAAATCCCAAGCGATGATCTTAGACAATATTTAAGTGTGTTCGACTATTTAAAAACAATAAAATTTTCTGGACTCTGGGTTGAAAAATAACTTTGTAGTGCACCTATTCAGCCGAATTTCTACACATTTTAATAAGGCTTCGCGTTGGGAATAAATTTAAGTGCACCACATTACCCGACTATCCTAATTAAGATGTTCACTACATATTTAAAACCCATTTTAGAAATTCCTAAACTTTGATACCCTGGGTTGGCAGATTCCAAAGACAGCAATTTAATAATTTTTTTAAAATGCTTTCACTTTTAACTTCAAGTTGATTTAAGACTTTTTTGTCTAAGGATCAACTTCATACTGTCAAAAAGATCATACGAGTACTTAAGTTTAACTTACCTAGATTAATTTACCTAGTTTTTTAAAGGATCAAAGTAAATCCTAAAAATATTCAATCGTTCAAAAAAGCTAGGAATCTTTCGTGCTACATTCAGAGCATTTAAATTTTCTTCTCCTTTAAAAGGTTTTCCCTTTCAACACTGCATTGTACTGCTCTCAATCAATCAAAATCACATTTCCGAGAGCTTCTTCCTCATTCTGCGACGAAACGTGGTTATACGTCAAACGACTGTCGTCACTTCACTACCAGGCACAAATGCTATACACGGCTCATGATGAAGTGACGTCCACCAGCTCTATATGGTACACCATCATAAAATCATCGTCATGGTTATGGCTATCGCCGTAGGCAAGAACGACGCACACATATCGCCCCCTGGGCACTTGACCTCTGGAATATATCTTGGGTCGATGGTAAATTATTAATTGACCGAGAACTGATGATTGACCACCACCAGAGGCGGCGAGATATGCTCAGGGATAGCGGTCGAGACTGCGATGGATATTCCCTCTCTTGCCCGCAGTTGGAAGAAGAACACTTTCTTTGATTAAGATGAACGAAAAATTATGTTGAGCTGTATTATCGATCTCAATGGGCCCTTTCGCACATCAGTTCCTCCCCCGCGGGAATTAATTCTGTGATTGCAAGACGGTGTGATTTATTATTGAATTTAGACACTTTATCAATATATTTTCGTGTGCCTCTATTTATTAACCAAATTCACTAGGCGCCAGCCAAAGACAAATATAACTACAATCTATTTGTTGTTTAATTTATGAGACGTTTTTGCTTAAATTTATTCACATTCGATTGACTAAAGTGGTAGAGGTCGATTCCTGATTTTAAGATTTTTTTTTCTTATTTTTCATAGAAGACTTAAGTATAGGACTTGATTGCCTTGCGGTTTATTTCTTTTGGTTGATTGACAATCTCAATGACCTACTGCAAAGAGTTTTGATTGAACGGCGAAATGCAATAAATTTAAATTTAGAAATGAAATTCCAAAAATAACGATGATCTGGGTTGTTGAAAATTCAATAATTTGGGTATCCTTTGTGAGGGTAAACATTGGATGGTCATGGTGTATCTGTGGTCATTTGACCGAAATTTGGAAATAAGGAGGGTCAACTGGGAGCCAATTTAGAAGATTGCAGTTAGATTGTGTTCTTTTTGCAGCAGACCATCAGCGGATCTGTTTGTACAAAAATAGAGAGAAAATATCTCAGGAATAGAAACATATTGTAATGGCATACTTTTGGGGTTTGAATACCTTAGTCAACTAAAAGCTTTGGCTTTCTGCTCTTGGGTAACGAAGTCAGAAACTTGCAAAGAAAGTGCAACGTAACATTAATTTTTACAGTTTACTAAAGTAGGTATACTTAGTTTGTTCTAATGGAGACACAATATTTTATCAGGATTCCTAATTGAGGAAAGTGGAACAACTCGAATTGATCCTCGAACTGTGGAATCAGTTAACCAGTAAGCTTTTCTGCTCATTTGATACACCTGTTCGATTCGCAATTTAATGCTTCAAAAAAAAAAAAATGGTAGCACCTCATAATGACAATAGGAAGGTCCTGGGTTCCATATTAGTAATTATTATTATAATAATCACAATAAAAGCCATACAGGCCGCTCTCTGATATTAAGTCGTAGAGCGGAGTTGAAATAATAGCGGATGAAAAGTCGAAAGAAGAAACAGTTTGTGGCTCACCAGCAGGGCACGATGCCAAAATCTTTACTTTTAAAAGTCAAAATCCCTTCCCTATGTAGGATAACATGCGCTAACAGTAAGTTACCGTCCTGATTTTATTTAAGCGGTCTGTCCAAAAATGGAAAAAGGACTTCTTATGGTTTCACTCCGTTGTCCGCGCATCTGACCGCACCTGTTACTTCGGAACGGTGAGTCGTAGAAAGGTGAAATTCAGTACACTAATGAGGTCCGTGAAAAAAATGAGAACACATGCAAGGGAATTTTTTTTATATATACAAACATGACGGTTTAGTTACAGTTTGAGTTTTGATGTTGAAAAAGGCAAGAATTGCTGTGTTTATATAAAAAAATTTTGCACCCAGAAAAAAGAAAAATTGAATTTTATACTTAACAAATATTTTATTATCATACTAATTTTTTGAGAAATGAAGAATGGAAAATATGTACCCGTTAACAATGTGCTAAAGGTCATTAGTAACATTTAAACTAGCAGCTTAAGCACAGACCTTAATCAAAGTTTAGTAAAACCGTTATAAAACTGCAGGTTTGACGTATTTTCGAAACCTAATCGTAAAAAATGTTGGCCCACTACTATCTCCGATAATATAAGGCCAAAGGACTTGAAAAAAAAAAAAGAATCGCGCACATCAGGAATTATTTATAACTTTCGGGAAAACTACAGAAAATTTTTAATACTTAGCAGATTCCCACTATAGAAGATTATTTTTCGAAATATTCTGGTTCTTAACGGTGGAACTATCCCATCAAGGTCTTCTTGGGATGACTGTGTGCCTCTGGATGCGAAACGATTCCCTTCAACATGGATATATCGAAGACAAATGAAGGGGTAGGTGGGGGTGTATTCTCAGAAAAACTAAATCTTAGTCTCTCTTACCGTCTTCCGGATCATTGTAGTGTTTTCCAAGCTGAAATCATGGCGATTAATGAAGCCTTGCCCTGGCTTAAGAATAACGTTGAATCCGCCAAGGATTTACGTATTTTTTCTGTTTCTATGAACTCTTAAGTAGCCTTAGACTGCCGTTCGTCTCTAAGGGAGTTGTCAGAGCAGTTCAACACTCTCCTGTGATGGGTGCTAGTGCATAGTGACATTCCAGGAAACTGTAAGGCGGACGAACTCGCCAAACTTTCTACATTCTCAATTTCGCCTGATAAAGGCTCCTTAGGCATTCCAATTTCGACATGCAAGCTCGTGATAAAACTGGATGCAATAGAAAGAACAAATCTCGGATGGACAAGTGGTAGTACCTGTCTGGTAACAAAATAGATTTGGCCTAAGCTAGATCTTAAACGCTCTAGGAGTTTGACAGCTCTTAATAGATCGCACATGAGTACTACAATCGGTGTTATTACAGGACACTGTCTGATGGGCAAGCACGCGACAAGGCTTGGTGTCTTTTCTAACGATTTTTGCAGGAGCTGCATGGACGAGAAGGAAGAAGAGTCCAATCTCCACCTTTTCTGCACATGCCCCGCTCTCTCTGGGAACCGAAATCTTTACCTAGGAGCTTTCTTCTATAATGATCTTAGTGATCTTAGCACGACTGACCCAAAACTTCTCTTACGCTTCATTAGTAGCTCAAAATGGTTCAACGAGTAGGCATTTTTTTCCAGATCCACGTGAGATCACAAAGGACCTACATAGGTCTAAGTGAGTTGGGTTCTTCGAACCCGACAGCCACTGCAACCTAACCTAACCTAACGGTAGAACTGATTATAAGGTAATTTTGTTTGTATTTAAACGTATGAAAAAATTTCTAAAATTTTATAATTTTTATAATTTAAAAATTTCTGATACGGTTTAAGCAGAAAATTAAAAAACCCGCATTTATCGCATTATAATCGAGAACTAAAAACCTGTGTCCAGAGTAGATGGAAAAAATGACTATTACTAGCGCAAAGTACATGAAAATTAAAAAAAGGTATAACTGTATTTTAAAAAAAAGATTTTAAACTAAAAAAAAATGCAGAAAAAGGCTTAAAAACCTCGTCTCCTCCTCCAATATCTCGGTAACAGTAATTTATACCATTTCGAAAAAATATCAGACATATAGACAATTTTTTGGGGTTCAAAAGAAAAATATAGCTGGGCTGAAATATTGCTGAAATATTCTTAACTAACCACTTTAGTCATTCCTTGTGTTTCCCTGGTCCTTTCTTTATGTTCTGATTGAAGCTACGAACGAATAAAATTAATACTTGGCCTGTGACTCAATCACTGAATCTTATAAAGTTAACTTTTTTATTTACTTTTTTGATTTTTATGATAGGCCCAAATATTGGTTAGTTTAGGTTTTTGAATATTAATATTATGTCCTGACTAAATTTATAGTAGTAATAAAAATTGTCACCAACCAGGTGTTACGGGTTCAACCACTTTCTCTAGGAAACCACTTTCTCTACCACTTCTCTAGGAAACTTCAACCGTGATTTTTAAAGCATACCCGCGTGTGTTGTTTATCTTTCAAACCTTTACTCTCTCTTTGAAGAATGCTTATGGCCAAACTTGCATAAGTAGTGAATTCGTCCTTGTATTTGGCAGTATAGTTTTTAAAATTTTATGCGTTTCTGATTTAATTTCTTCAACTAGTGTTTTTTTTGTTTTTTGGTATATAGGGCGTATGGGTAACATTTTTGTTTCCATGTTGGCAAAAATATTTGGTTATATTTTTTTTTTAATAAAAAAAACTTCTGTGACATACATATACCAATGCGGAGCTAAATATTTAGTCACAAATATGTATACCTCTACCATACCTTACGGCTTACGCTATAAGAGCCATATAAGGGTTAAGTGTAATATGAACCGCACTGATCTGTGCAGTTTCAGATCTGCAATGCAAAACTTATTTGGGAGAAATTGTATAACAAATGAACACTCTCGTCGACAACGGCCATAAAACTCAATCGGATTGACTTTGTTGTTGCAATAAAGCTTCGTTATAAAATCTCTGCCATATTCATGATTTTAATTTTCAACAATTTCTTATGTGCAAAAAAAAACGTACCTACTTATGCAAATAAATCTTTTTCCATTGTGGAAGATAATAACACTCGTTCGATTTCGTTTGATTTACAGTTCTAACATGTATATTAAGGATCGTTGTTCTAAGTCGAATACAGAATGAGTAGCTAAAATCAACTTTCTACAACCCAACAAATCCTATTCAGGTCTCATGTTTTATAGACACAAAACTTACTTCATCACCTATTTCAGGTGTAAATATTTTCCCTCATTTATTGCTCATCTTAATACAGTCATAAAACTCTCTACCATCACTTCTCGACATTTTTTTTTCTATGCCGCCTACCTAAAACAATACGGTGACGACTGAAACCTTAAGAGCATAATAAACTGTGTCCACCCATTTTACGAGTATCTCATTAAGTTAAATGTAAACAAATAATTCTTAAATTTATTCCTCAAATCTGTCGGTCAGTGGCATTTTTGGTTGGTGTCAGTTCCATCCCACTTCTCAAAAGAATGTAGGTACACAAAAAAAAAGTTTCATTTTACAAATTTGTAGGTTAAACCTTTGTCCTCGGCTGTCACCTAAATATCATCCCATGGTGATGTTCTGGCAAAAATAAACAAAAGATAAAGTTTCAATTCGATTATCACCATCATTAGAATGTTTCTGTGAATTTCGTTTGAATTCGCAAGAAAAAAAAATCACCAAAATATGACGAAATATTTACGCAAAATATTTTTTGTCCAGTCGGATTTTTGATCAATTAACATGTCTCTTCGTGTTTTAGCTGTTGGTGCTATTCTCCGCCCACGCTATGAAAATTTATTCCAAAGTTTCTCCGAATAAAAATATTATAAATAAATATGGAACGAAGAAGCTGTCATAGAATACTATAGTAGAATGAAAATTAATGTATTATGAACCTGTCAACGAGGTAACACATTCAAGTGCTTTCTTTTTCATATTTTGTTGGTGACTGCTTTTGACAGAATTGTGCGCACAACAGAAACCATCTAGAAACGATAATCCTGCGAAGATTTACGATACTCCGATCTTAATAGCCTTGATAGTCATGACGACAAAATCATTATAGCACAATAAACGGGGGAATTTGGACAGCCAAAAGTCCAAGGAGGGGTAATATTCGGCCTCTTACTAATGAATGACGGATTTTTTTGGTTAACCTTTGGGCATATTATGGGGGAGGAGGTCTAGCTAATTAAAATGTTGTTTAGGGCCACGTTTGATTGATGCCGGAAAGTAATCGTTAACATAAATTGTTGTGTATACGATCATTACAGAGTTTTTTCTTATGAATTCGGACTTCTTTTTGATATGGTTTCTTTGGATTTGTAATTTGATGCAAGAGAATCAATAAAAAGCTTCGCTAGAAAAGCCACCTACAATGCTGCAAACACTTTTCGGCATTGATTGTACGGAAACACATATTTAGATTTGAGAATTAGTTTTTGTAATGTTTGAAGTTAACTATGGTTTTTTAAACTTTAAACCCTTTGAAAATAGTTTAGACTCGATTAAAATCTTCAAACCGAATTATTAAGAATTACAGTCATCCTGTTTCGGGAAAAATTCAAATTGTCGGGAAAAATTTAAATTGAAATAGTTTCAACAAACAACCTAAACAAATTTCTTTAGAATCAGGTTCGCATAAGGAAATCAAACAAAAAACCAACACATGTTGCAGGTAGGTATCTTACTTGTGTGACCATTTGGTTTGAATCAATTCTAGGTACACATTGGACGGTCAGCATTTCGCTTCGATTTTCTTTGCACAACCTCTGACGTGCAGCAGTTCCAAGGAAAGTAATAAAATTGATTTCGATTTGCCACACGTTTCCATGGTACAAGGACACAGGAACGAAATCGAGTCGCATTTTTGCAAAAATAATCGTAATAAAAACAAACGAGAAGAAAACTGTCCAATGAAAAATAAAATCATTTTTCATTCCCTGCAATATCCAAGGCTGTGGTCAACTCCATAGCAACAAGAAATGACTGCAGTAGGGACAGAGCATGGTTTTGTGGCGGCACCGCTAACAAATGTGCTGCACTCAATAGTTGAGAGGACTCTGTGTAGACTGTAAGTTTTATAACCAATTCAATTGCGAGATGACCTGGAAAATATGAAACGTGATCGAAGATGTGTCCCCTTCTCTCGTTTTTCTTTTCATTCGTTCGTTCAAGATTCAACTGTTCCTAAAGAGGGCTTCCTTGCAGCTTCTAGTTTTTGATTCCTTATCATTTTGCTGGAGGTTGAGAGTGGGGAGAGTGCAATGCTTGCAAGGAGAAAGTCGTTACGGAGATTCTGAAGTGATTTTCCATTTCATATTTTGCGATGACTACAGGATAACAGTAATGTTGTCTCGAAGTGGTTATCCATGACAGGGAATTAATGGCTTTTCTTATTGTTTCGATGATGGGCCACTCGTGATTTTCGATATGAAAATTGATTGGATTTGAACAGAAAATTGAATGAAACTGTGAAGTGAACTTGCTTAATGTGTTCTGTAATATATTTTTTTGGTTGTTAGTCGATCGAATGTTTTTAAGGTCATTTGTCCATTTTGGTCGTTATTGAACTAACCGTGAAAGGTTTCGTTTATGGATTGCTCACTTTGATATAAAGCATGATCCAACTTGTGCTTTAATTTTCCAAAGCACTCAATAAATTTAAAGAGTGCCAATAGCAAAGCGTGTTTCAATTGCCAACTGTTAGTTAACTATACACTTAACGAAATATCTCGGTTTAACACAACTTAAGACGTTAAAATTGTTCAATTGATCCTTGCAGATAACAGTCTTCAAAAACATGTTATTTTAAAGCTTAGGAAAAAATTGCCGTCCCCTTTTACATCTAAATTGGAGCTTTTGGAAATAAAGCCCTAGGAAATAGAGCCGCAGATTTAAAATAACATAAGCAAGATAAAAACATTTAAATGAAAAGTTGTAATCTGATTTTCTTTATCTCATCTTTTCATCTTTTTCTTAATCTCTTACAGATTAGTCCTTAAAGATTAAAAAATTGCACAAGATAAGATTAAAGTTGCACAAGAAAAGATCAAAAACATATACTGCAGGACCTTAAAGTTTAGTCCTTGAAAATTAAAAAATTGGAGCAAAGCCCAAAGCAAGGTCCAAATTAAAACAAACTTCATTAAAACAACTAAAGCAGTTAGTATTGAAAGAAGAAAAGGATTAAGGCAAAATTAAATAAAGCGACAAGAAACGAATTTTGATTTTGTTTAGGATGAAACTGTTGATAAGTGTAAAAGGGTGCTACATGTTCTGATACAGAAGGCCAGAAATGCAACTCGTTGGACTTCAAAGTAATACCACGAATACATAAGACTTTTGGACGAAATGTTCAAGAAGGTATTTTATTTAGTTCAAACTGATCTTAGAGCCCTTCTTAGGTTGTTGGACCTCAATTGGGCGTCTCCAAGGTATATAGGGTGGATAGCTCACAAGATATGCTGGATACTACTGATATGAAAAATACCAGGGGCGGACCTAAATCAGCAATTAACGTAAAATTTTGGAGCGTCTGTCAGACCAAGAAGATCATCGTCTTCTTGGTCTGTTACCCCAGTACAGGGCCGGGTGAATATTAAGCACTATTTTCTCATCCTACAAGCAAATAGAAAAAATAAAATGGACTTAATTTAATTGCGTATCTGGTACCTTTAGAATACTCTGCTGTGGTAGGGGAGAATTCTGTACTTCAAAACAAATTTTACAAAGGTATATTTTTTTTCTCGCTATAGAGGAGTATGCTCGATATTGAAATTTCTAATATTTCCACTGAAGATAGTAATTCTAAAATTGATCAAAAAATGTGCGTTAAATTTTATTAGAGTTTCGGAAAAAGGCAGTTTGATGGGCCGAAGTACACGTAAGTACAAGTAAGATTTAAGTATAGGCTTTGGCGAGCCTTAAGACTTCTTCGATGGTCATTTAATCTTCACCGCCGCCAATATTCTGCTTGACGTATCTGGTCACTTAGTTGACTTTTATCGTTTTTGGTGCTAGAGAAATTAAGCAATTATGATCAGGATTGACCAACTTCACAGCTGCACACGAAGCTGCATTAGAAGCAAACACAAATAATTGCAAAAAAAAAACTCAATTATGATGCCCGGCTATTGGTTCACTAGTAACTAGTAAAGTATTTGGTGAAATAACTGAAGAACCACCTCAATTACTGACTGAGCTACCATAAAATAACATAGTAGTTTTGGCGAGATGAATCAGTTATATAGCTATTGGTCCGAGGTACACTAATCTCCCCTACTATCATTGCGTTTCTCCGTAAAAGCATAATACTTGAGTGGGCAAGTTTTGTTTTTTCTATGCAGGGTTTCCATGCTCCGCACTGGCTCAACCGTCTTTTGTGTTGGAGTAAGAACTCTTTTTTTAATCCTGTATCGTTTATCCGCTGATTCTTTCCGCTCGTCATGTGCTACGCATTTTGAGGGAAATAATAACATCTTTATCGGTTATTACAAAAAAGAAGGGTTTACCCATTAAGTTTAATGCATAGTTTGTAACACAGAGAAATAATCACCGAGAACGACAGGAGAATTGATTAAGTTATGTCCGTCCGTCCGCCCACGCGTCCGTCTATCCATGTGTGCGTCTGTTCGTGTGTCCTTTTGTCCGTCTGTCTGTCTGTCCGTCTGTTCGTCTATCCGTATGTGTGAAGTTTTAAGGTCTTTAAAATACCTTTAAAATACACTCAAAATACCTTTAAAATGCAAAATACAAAGTGTATTTTGGTTCTTATTTTGTACAGACCAAGTGTAAAAATTGGTTAAATCCACCAACGGCCACGCCCACTACTGGCTTTGATGATAAAAAACCCGATATCTCGGAAATTTCACTCTAAATAAAAAAATTTTTTAATCACAAATATTAAAGATATTACTATTTGCTAGTTTGGTTCGTATAAAGTTTTGAGTTTCGCCCACTTTAAAGGGGGCGTTTTTAGAAAAAACTGTTTTTTACCGAAATAATTTTCGTTTTTAACGCATTTTGTCATGATTCTAACGAAATTACTATTAATTGATTTTAATTTTTAGCCAAGGCCCACTTCTGGGGACGTGGCCTATACAAATAATATATGAATTTGGGTCAAAAAACTTTAAGATTTGGTGTTCACGGTATACGGAAAGGGTCGGGTATACAAAAGTTTGGTACAGACGAACTCTTGCATTTACTCACTTGTTTAAATTGTCATTGAAAAATTCAAATATTCCCAGCTATCAATATCATAACAAGTAATATTAATTAATAATAACAATTAATAATAACAAGTGGCTGGGATGATGACAACGTTGTTTTGAAGTCTGCCAGGACTTCATCAGAACTTAGAAATCAATGCCATCTGTTAAGCCGCGTTGTCACAAGCAGCGTAAAACGAGAACAGAAACAGAATCCCATACATTAGCAACTGAAACCTAAATTCGTTGAATGCTTTTTGCGTTGCTAATGTATGAAATTCTGTTTCTGTTTCTGTTCCTTGTGGCAACGCGGCTTTACCTACATTCATCTGTCGTAATCATACTTAGACACTGGCTAGAAAAATACTGTGAATTTTCTGTTGGTAAACAAGTTTACTGCATTTATAAAAAATATATGTCTCCGTCCACTTTTGTGGGCGTGTTTCAAAAAAAGCGCATTTTTTTTGGTAAAAGGCAGGGTTTTCGGTCCAAAATTGATGTAACTGCATTGCATAAAGCGGCTTTAGGTAATATTTTTTATCCCTCCCACTTTTTGGAGGCGTGGCTTTTTCTTCTAAAAAAAATTGCAAAGCTTCTTTTTTTAGGTAGGGTAGGGTATTTTTCAATAACATATGCACTGTTGCACTTTCCCACTTGATTTTAATAGCATGGTTAAAGAAAGAAAGTAACTGGAGCTTACAGCTTAGAAAAGCCATCCATCTTACCGTTTCTAAACGCTCATGACATATGATATTTAAGCTTTAAAATGTTGTATTCTTGAATTTTATTATAAATCCCTTTCTTTTATAAACCCGCTTTAAAAAAGTCAATTTTATCCCACTAAATTAAATGATGAACTATAATAATGACTAGCCATTATTATAGTGTTTGTAGAATTGTAAATTGTTGTAGTTTTTCACTTTTCAATTTTAAATTTAATTTTGTATGGCTTTGCAATAGGGGCCACTCTCCAATATAAGCAACGATACGTTCGGTTAGCTTTTTAATGAATAATTTATCCCACTAAGCCCATGCTTAGTTTTCAAACTTGTGCTAAAAAGAAGTTTTACATATTAATATAACTCTTGATTTCACTAACTCCTAAATTGCAAGACAGTTTAAGTAAAGATGAAGGGCTTTCTGTTTGTTTGCAGGGTAGCCAATTATTGAATTTTTGAAGTATCAGGCATGTTTATGCTTTTAAACTCATACAAGATTTTATTGAATTTGTTTTTCTTATATCGCTGTGACGATTTTCTGGAAAGTCCGATTTTCAACCTGGTTGAGCATAGACCTGTTTCTATGAACACATATAATTTTTTAGTTTGTTTTTTCGATAAGATAAACCTTAGTTTACGTCTTTCATTGAAAGCTATAGACTTAAGGCAACCAATATATGCTTCCACCGGCCATAAAACTATGATAAGCGGGAGATGAATAGATTTATGGGGAGATGTATATTTTATTACTTTCCGAAAGGTTTTAATTATATGGGAAAACGCGTTTTATAAAAATTCAATTATAAAATTTAATTAAATTTTTGTCATGTAGAGAAACGGTTAAATAATCTTTCATTATTTTAGACATGTAGATATTTTAGAAATGGTAAGTTTATCAAAACTAAAGTGAATCGATCTAACTTAAATCTTAAACTATTAACACATTGAGCTGTACGAAATACATAGTTACTATTCTTTTGACTTCCCTACTTATTGTAGTTTGATGCATCATACGAAAATCATTTCCTCGCAAGCCATCCATCGAACGGTGGTTTCATTCTTGTGTTTGAAAAGAGAAAACTAGCCAGAACTGACAAAAGAAATGAACTTTCTTTTCAATTAGTTAAGTGCGTTCATTAAGTCTATTTGAGTTCAGCAGAGCTGTTCAAACCATGGCTAATTCTTCTAATTAGAACAAAACATTTTTCAGTTAAGGCTAAATTGTAGGAGATTTGATTCTAAACAGCTGAAGAAGAAGTCTTGTGTTGGTCTTTGAACTATTACCCCACTTATCATTTCATTATATTTTGCAATTATGTGACTGCTTTTCATATTCAGACAGCCTCAACTCCAATAAGGCAACTGTCAAATATTAATAAACAATTATTGTTGGTGGAACGCACAGAGTTCGAGAAGATTCAGAACTTAATACAAGTTCCCACTTTTACGAGTGGTGCTACTGCCTTAAGTTATAACAAAATTCTGAAGAAATTCGTCTGGTCTGGCAAATCCTTCCCCATATTTTGAGTTAACATGTAGCTATTTAAATTGAAATGTTTCATACGGTATCTTCTTAACATATCTTAATATCACTTGTTTTGAATTCAAAAGCTTAATGCAGCTGTTTTCTTCAAAATGGCATCAATATTTTCCAACTTTCAGCTCGAATTATTCAATTTTAATACATAAAACATCACTCACCATCAAATCATGATTTAATTTCAAATATCTATTATTAAATTATCGAATCTCTGTTGAATTGAATTTCTGTCGATCAACCTTTTTCGTGCTCTATGTTTTTCCCCATCGCAAGTGGTCTTCGATTAAATTTCTCACTAGAGACCAGCTAATTTTTTTTTCCTTACAAAACGGAATATCGATTTAAGCCAAGAGTTAAACACACATGCTATGCCCGAGGAGGCTTATCCCTGCCCAAAGGACCATTTTTCTATGTTTGGCCACAGCAGATTGTTCACCCAAAAAAAGGTTCATACTCCTTCGTTTGCTCCTCTGCTATGTTGCAGGGAATAATCGTTTTATTATTGGTTTTGGTTTACCAAAATAACATCCTAGGGTTGTTCTAACATATTTTTCTGTCATGAGGTCCAGACGGGACATTCTAAATTCCTGCGATTTTTTTTTTATTATTCAAAACTTTGGTGGCGAGTGGAAGGGAAAAGGGTTTCCAATAATTTTCCTATTGCGGTAAATTATGTTATCGATTTGGAGGCTTTGAATTGGTATTTAATAGCTTAGGCTAGATTTAAATGGAATAAGGTATGTTTTTTGCTCGTTGCCGTATGTTGAAAGGATTTATTACGGTTATGCAGAAACCATTTAAAGGATACAATACAATTTATTTTTCAAAGGGGCCCAACAGCCATGTTGAATGAAGGCAAATCTTTAGTGCTTGACAGGGGATAAAATGTTTCCATAATTATTGCTCATTTTAATATACAAGGAATTGAAAGACTGTCATAAACGTATCTCACATGCGTCATATGTTGCTGTACACTTGGGTGTGTTCACAGAACTTATATGCGAGATAAGCTCCTAAGAAAGGATTGTTTTCTTGTATCCTTTGTGTAAATATTGTAGAGCATAATATTATGCAAATGTCGGAATAATAAAGCTAATTCTGCCGTCATTAAGTCTTGTTTAGGGTATATGAATGGGATATATGTATTTTGAAGAAGATTTGAAGTTTTCAAACAAGTTGTACGAGTGTTTTGTCTTTTACTTGTGGATAATTTTGTTAATTAGAAACACTTTGTCAGGGAAAATTGTCATCTCACTGTTGGTTTGGGAATTATAGTTGTGGTTGTTATTATTTTCGGAAAATCTGATAAGGCTCTTGAGAAAAGTTCTGGGTGTGGATTAGGTTAAATTTAAACTATCAGAATTTCAAGAAGGTGGATAATTGTTTCGAGGAAATTCGTGACAGAATTGCAAATTAGGTTGAAGACAATCTCTGAGAAAGTCTTCTGACGCAGTTTTTGCTTTCACCATATGAGAGTAGGCGGTAAGACTAGATGATTTTTTTTTAAATAAAACCTCTTTGAGAGTTTGTCCGTAAATAAACTTCGACAGTCAGTGCTTTCATCAAAAGTTTCTTCCTCTTCAAACAGTTTCCTCCTAGAGGTTGTGACTAGGTGCACCCTAGTCACAACCTCTAGGCAAACATCGAATGGAAATAGAAAAAAAAATATATCCCGTTCTACAAACTTACGACCAACATAATCAAGTCGCCGTGCAAACACCTCTTTGGCTGAATCCTTTTGCTGTGTCAACAACTGAAACGCAAATACACCACACGTTTGGTAACTTTGAAAGAAATATCCTGACAGCCAATCTAACGTCAAGCTTCAAACATTTCCCTCCCCCCGAATTGTTCCATTACAAGGACGAGTTTGACACTATATTTCCACGCAAAACTGTACGACGATATGCATGCTTTGAGTTATGTTTACTTTGGTCCTAGAAAGAGGATGGTGTGGTGTAAGGCTCCTTCTGTGTCAACAATGTGTATCACCCAACAGATGCTGTTGGCTGTGGTTATTCCGTGCAGCCACTATCCCTTGGAATTTGCATAAAATTCTACCAAATTCTGGCTAGAAACTATGAACTTTTTTATGGCAGGACTGCGGATACGATTTTATGCAAGTCTTGATTCGCTTTAATTATAGATCCTTGTTAGATGCTTTTTTATAGTACGCGCAATAAAAAAAACTGGGTCAACAGACTGCGGTTTTTGTTTAATTTTTAATCCGACATGCGGTAAAAAAAAGTGTTGAATTCTACTATAATTACGTTCACCTGCTTTGGGTTCAAGGTTCAAGAAGCGTGTCATTGCTTTTTTTGGGTTCTAAGGTCCAATTTTATTGCTCTGTTCCACCGATTCTTTGTTTCAAGATAATGCTACTGAGACAGATGGAACTAATTGGATCTGGTTTTATTTGTGTTTTGTCTTCTTTTTGGCTTCATCTCCATGGTTGTGTGATTTTTATGTTTATGTTATCAAACTTTTTTGTTACCGAGGTTCTCACATAATTTATAGTATTTCTTTTTTAGATTAGAGTGTAGAACAAATAAAAATTAAATGAGAACGTAAATTATGTTATTAAAGTTGGCTATTAATGCGAATGAGTCATCGTCGGTTATAGACGAAGAAGAAATGGTTGGAAGCGAAAGATTATCAAATTCACATATTATATGTGATTAGCTTCTAAATTTGTAATCATTTCGTTTCATTTCTCATTCATTAAAAATTCACAGAGACTAATTAAAGTTGTTAATGAAATGAAATCAGGGGCAAGTTGAGTGGTTTATACTTTTTGGGATTCCGTGTCTATTCAATGTTGTGGAGTTACCTTGACCGCAGGCTGTGCATTTGCTAATGAGGAGGTGTCTGCAAAAAAAAATGTCTGAAACTTTGAATAAACTTCAGAACAAACCCATATTAAACCATCAATTACAAAATAACTAAGTATTTACTTGAAGGTATATACTTATTTATTGACGAGTTTATTAAAATTTGCATTTTGATGCTGAAAAAAAAATTACCTCGAGTATTAAAAATGAGCTAAGGCTTTGCTTTTAGGCAATGTTATGTCACAAGCATACCGCGGGAAGAATACAACATTTTTATTTACCTGCAAAAAAGAAAACGAGAATGTTAATATTTGAAGATATTAGTGAAAATATGTACTTTATAGTATAAGATATATATACTTTATATAATTATTACGAAAAAGATAATTCAAAAAAATTTACTTTTTAGGATTTACTCCATTCTTTGCTTATCTTAAGACTTCACGTTCTCGCCTTCCTAAAAATCTTAAATAGGTTTTCCGTCCAAAAATTCTGTTACAATATTGCATAAAGAATCTAAAAGTTACTTTCAATTTTATGAATGAAAATTCCTTCTACTTTATGGAGGCGTACTAAATTGTTTTTAGAAGTCCGTCCAAAAACCCGTTGTAACTTCTGAACGAAATTTTGTGTTCTTTTAAACTCCGAAAATTAAATGAGAATGCACACTCGGAAAAATGTTCCTTTACCCAAATAATGGTTTAACTACAATTTGAACTTCATGCGAAAATGGTTGAAATGTTTTTTGATACTTATTTTAAGAACTTTTGTAGGCAAGAACACCAAATATGAAAGTTAATTCAAAGGTAAATTTTAAATTATATAGATTTAGTTTTTTTTTTAATTTTGACAAGTTTCTGAGAAATGAAGAGTTACTAAGAGAATGAAGAGACTGCTAAGAAAGTAGATCCCGTTTTTATAGTGCTTTATGCCATAGATTTGGTATTCAATGTCACTTGGTCACAATGTCACAAAACTGATATTGGAATACTTATAAATCAATTCCTACTAGGGCTAAAGACATATTTCTATTAAACGTGTCTCTATTAAACGTGTTCCCTTCTAAAAACACACGTGTAAAAAAAATCATATCAGTTTTTAACGAATATGTTTTTTTTTATATTGACTCGAAAATATAAAAGAATTTTTAGAAACAATTTTTTTAAAGCTTCTTAACGGTTACGACGAACTAGAATTAAAGGAAAACACAGAGTTGGGCAAATTTCATTTGAATAGCGAATGACGAATGAATAAATTGTTTCTTTCATTATTCGCGAACATAAAATGTGTTCGCAGTCTTTGGCGTCTAGATGCTGTGTCATAGCATCTAGACGCCAAAGACTGACATTGTTTTTGTGTGGTTCTTAGGGTCAAGAACTAATGCATTTTGACGAGTTTAGGTTAAAAGTTCCTCCAGTACTCCTTGGGTTAATTTGACTTCCTTACCTGGTTAATAGACCCGAAAAATTATATGCCTCACCTTTCAAAAAGAATTTCTCAGCTCCTTCCCACTTTCTCCAGAATTCCTTGGGTTCATTGGAGTTCCTCCCTAAAATGCTAAAACTCTAAAAGAAAATGAACTCCAATGAAACTAAGGATTTATGTCAGAAAGTTGGCAGGAGCTGGAAGAACCCTTATAGTATATTATTTTTCGAAACTACCAGGTTAAGAATTCCAATCAACCCAAAGAACTCTGTAGGAAATTCTGATCCGAATAATTTTAAAATTTTTTTTTTAGTCGGGTAAATTTCCAGCCGAACAACTACTACTCCGCTGCTTACTTTGTACTTTCAAAATTTACCATAAAAATAACCAATTATTCGCTATTACAAATATTAACGAATAGAATCACAAAATATTTAATATTTGCATGCAATTTATCTGCGAATAATTTATTCGCGAATGATTTATTTGCGAATAAAAATATTGCGAACGAAATTTTATTCGAATAACTATTCGAACATTTCAACTCCACTCTACGACTAAACGTAAAAATAGAGAGGCCTGTACAGCTTAGTTGTCATCATAATTGTTATAATTTACTTAAAAAAAGACATGCTGGCAAAAAATAAAAAATAAAAAGAGATAATTGGTTGGACCTGGATTCAAACCCAGGACCTCCCAATTGTCGGTCATAGGGGCTACCATCTGCACCCCAGCCCACTTCCATCTCGGGTGTCCAAATAGCCTACATGATCTTTCTGCATAGATAATGCACATAATCTAGATAATTACTACCTAGATAATTATTTATTCGAATAATGCTCAACTTTGGGAAAACATAAAGTGCTACCGCAGGAAAACAGAAAGACAGAGAAGAAAATATTGAAAAATCTTCACTTTCCAAATTTAGATAATTGTGTAAGAGTAAGAAAAAGCGTATCTTTCCCCACTATCTCCCAAACGGTAAAAGCTATTATTTTTTAAAATAAATAATGAACATAGTGTATCGCAAATATTTTTAGGGAAAGTTATAACGAAATTTAAAGATTAAAAAGTTGTGAAATCGCTGTTTTCAACCTAAGTTTTTTTTTCCTTAAGTAAAACTTAATAAAAAGAGTTAGACAAAACATATGTCTCCTAACCTACTACCAAACAGTAAAAGGCATAATTTTGAAATAAAATACCGTATTCCATACAGTGTTGTAACATCATATCTAGTGTTATCGAAACTTCATGTTTTCAACGGTAAATAAGAATTATCAAAACCGATTTTTTTTTAGTTTTCTAGTAAGTATCTCAACGGTTAACATGATTTTGTTCAAATATTATAAACATTCAATGCGTGTACACAATTTTTTACCGTTTTCTCAAATTTTGTGCCCACAGAAGCTAAAAAAATTAGTATTTGGAATACAAAAAAAATTAGACAGCTATATTTGAAAATATTTTCGTTTTATTCGTTTTCCGGAATTGAAAAAAAAAAGTTAAAAAAAGGTTAAAGGTCATAAGTTCTTTTGACCTAATTCTGTTTTAGCCCCCACGGGGGCCCCTTTCACGTTTAATACCTCAAAATATTATGAGCATAACTTTGAGAAAAAAGATCCATATTGAACTTCTAAGATTTTATGGGAAAATACAGCAAGTTTGAAGTAATCCAATTGATTGACTAAAATTCATATGACTTCTTATCCACTTACATAACATTTCTTACATAACATAACTTCTTATCCACTTACCAAATTTCACGCAAGAACACTTGAATATCAAGCCAAAATATGGTAACGTTTTGAAAAAATAAACAGAGAGCGGGTCATTATTCTGTTTTCAAAATTCTGCTGCTTTGAAAAAAAAATTGTGCTTTCAAAATTTTACTTTTCAAAATTTTACTTTTAAGAATTCTGACTTAAAAAGTAAAATTTAGCGTTTTCTTCTTTTTAGAGCAAATAAACACACTTTGAATTGAAAATTTGAGCAATTCTACAAATTGCAATGCAATAAATTGATGGCAACATTCCACCATTTAAGTACCTGGTTCAGTTTAAAACTACCCCGCCTTGGGTTCAACTAAGAATTGAACAACTGGTTACAACCTCACTTCACCTTAGATTCACTAAGTTTGTGTAGTTTTGAAGAAAGATGAATATTTTTTGCTTATGAACTCCAATTTTTATATTTCAGGCGAAAACCATATTTCGTAAAAGACCTGATCGTTTTCTTATACCTGCCATTATTTGATGTGAAAGCTATGCCACGTTTGGAAGGCCTTAAAATGTTTTAACCTAACGCAAAACTTATGAGAAAAACAAAACCCTTGTTCATATCCAAAAGAGCTGACATATGTACATGCACCCATTTTACTTTAGCATGACTTTGAGAGCTCTCCGTCATTTTGTGGTTCTCGAGGTAATGTAGCAAGATTGCTCTTCACTTCACCTGCAATCAGATATGCAGCGTCAGTTTTCATGTGCAAAGTTTTTAGTTTTGAAAAAGTTAGTCTGATTTGTATACGCAAGTTTCCAACAGTTGCTTTTTAGAGTGGCGCGTGTACTATATATTTGTATGCAAATACTTTGGTTTGGTTTTTAGTTATAATTGTTTCTTTTTTCACTAAAATATTCAGCCGAAAAAAAGGTAAATGATACCATTTAAATGAGTTTTAAATGTGTTTTAAGCGGAAAGGATTCTTAAGTAATTTTTTGTTGTAGTACACAAGAGCTGCGACGATCTTTTTGTTGCAATAGTGCTGAAAGCGAGTAGATAGGAAGATGACGACTAAGTTTCTTAGCTAGAAAACTCCGTACCATACAACAATCTGAGCTGCAAATTTAAAAAAGAAGTTGGGACACTTCTATTTATTTACTAATAAAAGCAACAAAACTTTATGAAGGCTTAGCCTCGAATATTTTTGGTCTGAATAAGTTTGAGCAAATTTTGATGAAAATCAAAATTATTTTTAATGGTTTTACATATCCCTTATGGTAAAGCTTTGCTGACAAACCAAAATAGGGTTAACCAAAATAGGGTCAAGCTAAAAGGAAAAACCAAACAAAACATTAAACTTAAATAAAATAATAATAATAATAATTAATGAAACATTTTAATTACGTTCTTTACATAAGAATATAAATACTAACAAAATGCTTAATATTTAAATCAGTAAACAAATGCAATAAGTACTGTTAGATAATAAATAAAAAAAATAAAAAACAGAGTAGCGCAACAGCTCGAGGTGAATCAGGGCCAACTTCTCAACAATGTATGCTGTGTGTTAATTTCTTCACATAAAAGTTAATAAATATAGGAGAATAAATAAATATTTATATATATGTGTAGTAAAATAATAAATAACAGTCACATTAAATAAAAAGATAAATAATAATATAAATATAATTGATGTGTAATAATAATAAATAAATAATAATAATAAATACAAATAAGTAAACAGATAAATAAATAAATAAATAAGTGACTTGATTCAATGATAATAAATTAAATAAATAAAAATATTATTTAAAAGTTTATTCATTTAACTGATATACTAGTTTGTTGTTTGGATTATTCCGCAAAATTTTTTCCCTTAACTTTGTTTTAAGGAAAATTCAGTTTTTAAGGAAATATTCAATACTCCTTTTCCATGAATTTTCGCTTCAATGTCCCAGAAACTTGAATTCAGACTTTTCCTGTCTAACTGTTTGTTTTCAAAGGACATTTTTTATAAATCATCCTTTTCCACTAACTAAAATAAAGACTCTGTCCATTTCAAATGGAAAAACTCGACATCATAGCCTTTTACAGCCTCAAAAACCTTATCATCCTTGGAATTTTGTGAACAGAAAAAACTGTTGACTTCAACTTACGTAATTAACATGTTAAGAATCCATCCCTAAGTTACTCTGTAAAGGACGATATTGTCCCTGCATTCTTCCGTCATAAATTATTCTAGCGACAGCTTTGCATTAATCCTTTTTCTGCTATGACACCCCCGGCCTAGTCGATTAATATCACTTCAGTCTCGTCTTGTTTGGCCAAGGAATTCCAATTCGTTCATTTCGGAAAGGAAAAAATGAATTTCTTTCTCATTTGTCTTTGCTAAATGTTCGTCCTTTTTTGCCTTCCAAAATGGAGGGAACGTCCCTTTCAAAGCAATTAATCTTTCAAGCAAGCGCCTCCAATTTCGCCTAATGCTTCCTTCGCTTTTGTGGACCATAATTCAACGTTAATTGACATTTTGCCTGTCTGCCGGATGCCTCAAGCCCATTTAACCCTTGCATGCGTAAGAGCATGTTCGGTACACATTATATGCTCATGCATTCTTGACTGTTGTTTCGGTAAGTCGGAACAACGAGAACCTATACCGTTGTACATTTCCGTTTCCATCAACTTACCAAACGTCAGAAATGTTTAATTAGACTTTTGTCAAAGGTGCGCTCAGCTCGTATGCAACATGCCTCTAATGCGGCTTAGAAAGTTAAGCAACAGGAGGATGCAAATAGCGAGTGGTGTACTTTGTCTTCGGCTGCTATAGCAATACACAATGGGTATGGGATGAGTCGAAAGAAATGCACTCATGCTACTATGGAATTTAATTAGAGAATTGAGGAATTCGTACCAGTTGTGCAGCTACACCTTTCTTGTATTTCGTCAATTATTTGTGATGTGCTCTGCTGCACAGGAATTCCAAATGATGTGTGGGTAAATGAAAGCTGAAACTCTCGAAGAAATAAACTTTAGTACCTCCTTACGTGGTATTGAAGAGACAGTTAATGAATATCGAATTTGTTCAAAAGAACATGGAAATCTAATTAACAGGTCGTTTAGGTTCTGTTTAGTACAGCTCGTTTAGGTTATGTAAAAATTTAAGGATCTGGCTAGAGAAGCTTGCAACATGCAATCGAATCAAGAACTTTTTAGTTCCCTCTTTACCACAGGTACAAAGCGCTTAGCTCATATGCTAGTTGCTAAAAGGTTTCCCATGTCTAAAGACTTCTTTCTTTTATATGTATCCGTCTGACGTTCAAGCATCGTTAAAAATTTATGTTGACATGACAGACTATCGTCAACAGCGACGAGACATAATTTCCAGTGCAACATCTCAGATGCAACCTTGGCGAACAAAACATACTGTCCCAAGCCTCTTTGCTGCTATACTCGACCGTGTGCGTCTAAAGATCTTAAGTGAAATTAATTGTCAGTGATTTTCTGCACCCGATCAATTATCCAAACCAGTATGTATATCTCCCGGCATTAAGTGCAAGATAACAACTATCTATTTGTGCAGCTGGCTACAAATTCATTCGGTCCTAGTTGTTCCGTTGCCCTCTAGGCGTTCGCGTTAATTTAATCAGGCACGAATCGGGACATTTTCAAGGGGAGAGCACAAATTTATGACTGTAATTAGACTGTGCAATCTGCGATTGTGTACCTACCCTGCATCACCGTATTTAAACAGAAGCAGCACGCAGCCGACGACGCCAAGGCTTTGGTCGCTTATACTTTGCATCGCCAAGATCTTCAGGGAAACTATAGAAACCTAATGACAGACTGCCTCTGCCAGGGCCATGTGCGGTGTGTGCTTCCTTGTCGCCCGGGTTGTCTAAAGCGTTTGAGGTCATTATTTAGTCATGGGAGCTTAGCTCCATATAAGGTTGAGTGCGCGTAGCAGCCAGAGCACTCATCATGAGAACGGAACTATACGGTGTAATAAAACTGACCAATCTGATTTAATGGAGCCATTAAAGCAGCCACAAAGTGTCGTCGCAGAAAATAAAAATAAAACAAACTACATTATTGTGTGTAATAAAACATTAAATTTAAATTTAGGGCACCCTTCGTATTTCATGTAAGTTTTTGTTACAGTTTTCTGTTTCGACTTGTAGTTATTTTTTTTTATGGGTCTCCATGACTTGGTTTTATGTATTTTTAATAGACCTGTGATTTTTGGAAAAAATATTCATGTTTGACATATTGGCAGACATTTTATGCGTGTTTTGCGTATGGGGATAGTTTTAAGGTTTATATTTCCCACGAGGATAATAAATAAATATAAATTTGGCATCATCATCACTTTATTATGGACGATTTTTGTGCGTTAGCTCGTTAATATCATATTTTATCAAAGTGACAGAAGAGATGAGCATTTCACACTGGGATATATTTTTGTTTATCATCAATTTCTAACAGTTTTCTGAAAATATCAAAATATGTGAACCAAATACAACTGAGACTGTTTTACAAAGAGGTGTTGTATATAATAAAATAAAACTCGTGCAGAGAGGTCAGTGTACGTTTAATATGTTTACAAATTTTTAGATTGTATTTAATTTAGCTTTTCTTAAACACACTTTAATGAGTTCGTCAAACCCAATAGAAATGTTTTTATACTTGTAAATTTTGCCAATTTATAAAATTTATTTTAATTCTAGAAAGCTTGCCACAAAACAAACACTTAAAGTGAAAAATTTGGTATTTCGCGGAAGTTGTTCTTTTTTGTAAGGGCGTTTCATTGTTTTTAACTGTCCGTCCAAAAATGGAAAAAGGACCTCTTATGGTATCGTTACGTTGTCCGTCGGTTCGTCCGTCCGTCCAATTGCTTTATAACTTCTGAACGGTAAGTTGTAGAAAGACAAAATTTGGTGTGCGTATAAACTGCGGAAATAGTCAGAGAATTAAAAGAGGGCAATTTTTTTAAGCACAAATAATGGTTTAATTACAGTTTGAAATTTCATGTGAAAATGGGTGTTAATGCTAATGTTTTTTAGTGTTTTTTTTTTTAAGAAGTTTAGCAGGCAAGAACTAGAAAAACGAAACTTAGGTTTAAGAAATACTAAGCTTTAATTGAAAAATAAAACTTTTCGAAAATATCAAAACGTTTTTGAGAAATGAAGAGTCGAAAATTCATGATGTTTTTCAAGGTGTTGGAGGCCATAACTTTTGAACAAAAAAAAAATCAATATTGAACACACGTATAAAGCAAATTAAAGTAAACGAAGTGCTAGGATCATATTTTTTGAAAACAATGAAAAAACGTGTTCCCCCCCCCCCCTTATCTCCGGTGCTGTTTGGTGGAATTCTATGAAAAAAATCACACGTACCAGAAATAATTCAAAATTTTAAGGAAAATTATAGCGAATTTTGAAATTTCAAAATCTTCTGAGATTTAACTCAAAAATATAAAAGCATTTTCAAAAACAATTCTTTTAAGTCTACTAGTAGCTTAACGGTATAAGCGATCTTTTTCAGATTCGGCTAAAGTAAAAAGCTTACAAAAGGAAGGAAGGCTGCGTCAAAATTTTTTAAATTGCCGTTTTTAACCTAAGTTTTTAGAAGCCTATTTAAAAAACGAAATAAAAAAGGAGCTTGTTTTACCGTTTGTAAATGAACCGGTGGCCATAGAATTAAAAAAAACATCCAATGCTAGTGCTGCTGGTTGTGCTATTGGAAAAAAGTCCAACGGGAACTGGAAAAACCTTCAAAATATTTGTTTTATGGATTTGAAATTTAAGAAATTATAAAAAAGGTCAAAAGAACGCATGTCTCCCCCTATATCCCCCAAAAATTATATAAAATATAATTTTATATTTTTGATACTCTCGGAGGGCTCGTCGGACGCTCGCTATATGCTTTTACGAATTTTAACGGTATTCGATTTATATTTCAGGTTTCATTAAAATTATATCATAAACCTACGGAATTCCTCATATGAGACGAATTCATAAGGGGATTGATTGTACAACAGTTCTCATTAGTATTTCGTGAAATCCTTGAATTTTATAGTCTCAACATTGATATGCATGAATGTTGGATTCCAGGCAGTAAAATATAAAATAATCAATACATTACTTCATTTCTGTCAAAGAGAAAAAGTTTTTAAACATTAAACTGCATGACTGCATGGTAATGACACAATTTCCTTTATTTTTTATAGCAAGCCTTGTGAATTTCATGAATCATTCTACATTTCCGAAGAGCTTCTCAATAGCTTCCACACCCCCATAAAATAGTTATTTAGATACACAATAAGATGAACTCATTAAGGTTAGTCAATCGCTTTTCGTGTGGTGTGTAGTGTAGTATGTAGAGTCGGTAGAATAAATTAAGTTTAGTGCAAGAGTTTATTGCTGTGTTTTGACTGATGGCACATATGTCGTCAACCAAAAATGATTCACTGGGCATTTTCTGCAAAATCTTTTCATGAGTCACTTATACATTGTCTATATGTGATCACATGCCATACCCAAGAGATCAGTAGCCTTAGCATAACTTTATTGTAAACATTGGCTAAGAAAAAAATGATTCACAACTGCCTGATGGTAAACCAAACCAAAAAAATATTGGAGCCAAGTTGCGTTGCAGACGAAGATCCGGAATCTGGTATTTGTATGGAAAGTATAAATTAATGGCGCCTTATTGGGCGCAAAAGCATCGGAAAAATATTTTATTATCAAATTAGCAACTTTTTGACGTGAAAGCTTGCGGTTAAAATAGCAAAGTAAGTAATGGAACTTTATGGGTGGCAAAATTAGCGCTGAATTATAATGAGATTTGATGAAAAGATTTGTATGTTTCTTTTTAGAAAGATTTTGACCAATAAAAAAAATATCAACAGACTTCTCGAAATGTTGTCCCAAATGTTTTAGCAACTTTATATTAGGCCAGACGTTAGACTGTACCATTTTTGTACCCTATCCAGGTCAATGTGTCGAAGTACTGTGCGCTAGATCCCGGGTAGGAATCCCGACTTTAAAAAAGCAAGCAAGTAAAATGTTTTTTAATGGACTCACTTGGGTGACATTTTGACTAACTCTGCGAAAATAGGCATATAGCATCAGCCAACGTGCCAATTTCAACTAAAATGTCACATTTCGAAACCCTTTTTATCTCCTTTGCATTCAATTGGCATGGCGCTGAGGTCGCCTTTCAAAATGAACAATTTCTTATGCGATGAGCAAACAACAGATAAAAGATACGAATCCGTGAGAAATGAGCAAAACAAAAACACCATGAAACTTTATAACTTATGACCTGATGATGTTATTTCATCACACATTGTCCATCAATGTCGGATGCCTTCCTTTTGTAACCTTGAAATTTACGTGGAATACTAATCCAATAACTATTTGCACATTCCTCAACATACTCATAAGTGATGTTGCCAAATGTATACACAAGTCCTTAATCATGGGAATTTCTCATCTCCCCCGAAACACAAACTCTTTCGGTATAAATGAAAAAAAAAACAAAACAATTATTCTGGTTTTCCTTACGAAGCGCCTTTCGAGAGGTGGCGCGGTTGTTCTTTCATCTCCCAAACGAGCACCCAAAACACTTTGAACCATAGTATAGAAATTCCGCAAGAACAAGCTACCTTGTACACAGTGTGTGTGGATGAATTCCTTAACGCCCATTGATTGAAAAATCCGAATATTCTTTAAAATGCAAGCACTGTCGCCCGTGTCGAAGTTAGGTGCTACTGTATTACGCGACTTATACACACCCACCCCCATTCCCTCATGAGAATGTACCCCACTCGTAAATACTAGATACATTTTGCTTTATGGTCTCCCATGGCAGATTGTACGATTTAAGTACAAACGCCCGCGTATAGCGTGTTCAAGTATCTCAGTGCTTGAGTACATTAGACGTAATTGTATGGCTTATACGATTAACACGCCGTTAATTTGTTGTTCATGGATGTGCACTATACGTCGGGGGAATATTTAATTAGCTCGGTGTGTACGCAGACCGTATGGACTCGCTCGACGCGGTCGGCGCTTTGATTTATCGATCTTTGAAGCTACAGTTCTCTGTGCTGGTCCAAAAGGGTCACCTTTGATGTAATGTTGTACTCTGTATGTTGATAATGACGATGACGAGAATGTCAAGTCTGTTGGACTGTTCCATCCAACTTCAAAAGCATTCCCTCTCGGACTGAATGTTTATTTATCATGTATTTGTATGATGGCTCGCAGTGCGCTTTTGTGGGGTATTTAATTTAAAATAAATATTTAAACAGTTTGCAGTTTGCTGGCAGTTATTCGTCAGGCGGACGATACGTATGGCTTCGTATGCCATTGTCCGGATTGCACACTTGGATCGATGACTGTAATTTCTATTTATCCCTTGAGGCTGTGATGTCTATGCATTTATATACATTTGTTTGGCCATCAAAGCGCCGGATGTTGTTCTGGCGCAAATTTGAGCTGGAATTCCCATTATTTTTCTTATTTCCCCTAGTTTTTTTCTGTTGTTGTTGTTGTTGCCCAACGTTCTGTGTTGTTTGTCTAATTGAGTGATTAGGGAGAACACTGCTGATGTAACCTTCAGGTGGGAATTTGATGCGTTACGTGGATTAAGGTGGGAGAAGTGGGCAGTGATGCTATGTGATACTGCGATTTGTTTTATTTAATTGGATGTGTTGAAGGGAAATTATACATTTGGATATAGACAACGTGTAGTTGAAATTTGTGTAAGTATTTGCTTTGGCCACTCGCCGCTGTCTGACATTTGGTGTCAAAACGAATTTTGTGTTTGAAGTCGCATTCAATTTGATATATGCTACACCAGCAACACCTAAAGTATATTGAAGACCCACAAAAAATGTTGAAATTGTCATAAATCATCGTCAAAAATATGGTACAATATTAAGACAAGTGCGTAAGTACAAGAGTTCGTCTGAAACGGACTCCTATATACCAGACCCTTTAAAACCTGTTACACCAAATCTAAGAGTAAATTATTTGTGTTGGCCACGCCCCCAAAAATGGCGAGGCTGAAATTGAAGTCAATTAATTCTAATGTCCAACCCAATTCAAAGTGCGTTGCCGTGGCGTAGTGGATAGTGTATGTGCTTACTACACCGGCCGGAGGTCTGGGTTCGAATCCTGCCATCGTCATCCGAAAAAAAAGACTAGTTCTTTTTCACGGTCCCCACCTCCGTGAGGGTATGACAAGCCCTCCGATAGTATCATTTGTCTTGAAAACTTCTCAAAGTGCCGTTCGGATCCGGCAAAAAATTGTAGGTCCCCTTTTTCGCATTAATAAGACTGACCATTAATGCTTGACCATTAATGCTCTTTATAGAAATTTTGATTGCTACGCTTTGCCTAATTTTGCCAAAGGACATTTTGAAATGGAACGTTAAATGGAGGTTGTCTCACATTGAAACCATAAAATAGTGAGCGAGACCGTTGGCAGGTTTAACCAATCACACTTTGTCTGTAAAACAGACGAACCAAATGGTGCTATAATTTTCAGCTCTCTTGCTTGATTTTGAAGACCTAAAACCTGCACACACACAAACGGACGGGCGGACGGATATGGCCTTATCGATTCACCTGTCGGTATCGAACATATCTCCAAAAGGTCTTAGGGGCACAGTCAAATAATTACCGTTGTCTGTTAATTATTTCACTCTGTCGGGTAAAATATTGCATCGACCTGATACGACACGAGAGCAAGCAACGAAATTCAACGACGATAACCTGGTATGGCTCTACAATCCGCATCGTAGTCTACAACCCACATCGAAAAATCGCTCAAGCTATATGCCATTCTTTTCTTCCCAGATGACCAATTGCCTAGATAATTGTCACGGAAGCACTGATGATGTTCTGCTTCTTGATAAACAAAACTAAAAGGGCGCCAATGTGATGTGGCGACAGAAATAAATAAAATATTTCTGTGTTCGAAGAAAAAATTAGTTAAAGTTATATTCAACGAACTAGGCAAAAACATTCCTGAATTTTTTTCTTAGCCCATGATTATTTGCGGGAGAGTGTCATACACAAATAATTGTCATACAATATTTGAATTCAACAGCCAAAAAACTTCATGATTCTGTGTAACAGTGTATGTTGGGTACCAAGGTAAAACATCAGAAGCGCTTGTTATGGTCATCGCACCTTTACAGCACCACATCATAAAACCTTAGGTTCTTGAAATTGAATCTATACTAGTAACGGGCCCCTTAGAAAACCGCTATAATGGCGATTTAGCACTTTATAAAACCTAATTTTGAGTCCAAAAGGGTTCTACTTCGAGCTCTTATAGAACTTTTTTGAAGAATCCGCACTTTCATGGTGTTCACCTTTTATTTTCATGGGGTGGTTTTGTTTTTTACATGGGTAAAGATTCTCATTTTGTTCTTTGTTTTTGAGACAAATAACCTCGTCTATGTTAACTTAGATATGTTGTGTTCTTCTTTAAATTTTAAATTTAACATTAAATAAATAGTGCAAGGTTTTATGTAGATTCTAATAACACCATTACTAACTGGTGTAACGAACTATTACAAAGGTTTTGCACTTTTTTTTTGTCAAACATGGCACTATTTTTTTTAGGGTTGCCATCAATATCTATATTTATATGTTTTCCGCTGGTTTCTGGTCCCTACTAGATGGTTTGATAATTTTTAATTATTGACACGGCAGGCATTAATTGAAAGGTATTTTTTGCGGATATATTTTATTCTTATCCATGGATGCAGTAGATACCCTAAGAGTTTTAAACTTCCAAAGAGTCTGAAAGTGATGTCAATGAGCGGATAAAATACTTGAGCTGCTGGACCAACAAAACCTTAACAAAACTTATTTGGCACACTAGGCCATAAAAAAATAGTAAAAAAGCATGAATGCCGTATTATCCGGTTGTCCAAAAGTTTGGATGAAAAGTTGATGATAAAGATTTCTGTATTGACTATTCTAGTTATCTGGCGTGCTATGCCCATCCGGATGGGATGCCGTCGTTTTGGCCACTCTAGCAAGCCCTACTGGTCCTGGCTCATATGATCTTCTTAGCGAGTGAAAATAACGAATTTTCGTAGGTTAAATTGACGGAAAAGTGGTCAACATGCACCCTACTAAACCTTTTGTTGTTCTAACCCTTAATTAAAAAAAAAACAGAAATTAAATTTTTGTGTAGTTTAAATTCAAATCATTCTGTCAAAAATGTTAAAGTCTTATATATCAATGTTTTTCTTAAAATTTTCTGCCAACAATTTCTGTTAATTACATTATTTTCATTATGTAACTATGAAACTGCGCTATAGAACTTAACTCCTCAGCACTTCTATATAACCTCAATGCTAGAAGCGTTTATAGCGCACCGTTTGCAAAACTAATGGTGCTAGCACTTTTAGGTTTATAATTATGGTGCTTTAAACGTTTCTTTTACCAATTTTCTAACTAAATAAGCTGCGCACCTTGTAAAATCATTAGTGCTATTGAAGAGCATTTCGAGTGTCTTATAAGTCCAATATTAAAAGATACCACATATTAAAAGATGTCCACTTATAAGACAATGCTTATGATTCCAGAGTCATGCTACTTGGCTATTTAGAAACGCGTTACGGACGAACTCTAGCATTTCCTCACTTCCTTAAAAAAATCTTTGCCGATAATTTTTAAGGTCTTTTAAAATAATTGAGAAATGCGCCTGATCTTTGATCATCAAATCGGTTTTAGAAGTTATCATTTGACAGTCGATCATGCCTTTAGAATAACTCACAAAATTTCAAAAATCCTTGAAGGGAAACATATTCAATTTTGCCGTTTGCCTTTTTTTGAAACCCTAGGGAAAATAAAGTCAATCAATAAATCATTATGGTACAAAATATAGAAACATATATGATATGAGCATGGTTATATTTAAGCAATAGCTAAAATTTCTTAGTAAGAAAATTGTTCAAAACGTTTCGAACATGCAAGATTTGCATTATATGACTTTTGCATTTACAAAGGCAGGCGCCAAGGTGTTTTATTGCTTCTGTAATCGAGCATTTGTTACAAACCTTTGTTTTAGTTTCGATGCTAACTAACTTAACTACAAAATAAGTGTATTTCCACTCAAACTTGAAATTGATTGATTGGTATTATTTTCCGCTTTTTTGAACTTCTTTGTATAATCTTAAAATGGATTTAATGAAAATAATGAACTTGAATAAAATAACTAATACTCTTCCATAACTTCCATATGCAGAAAATCATATTTTCCTACAATATACCTGAACCTTTTTGTCACTTAGATTTTCTTTTCAACATAAATACCAAAGTTTTGCCACCCTTTTTGCCAAAAATTCCACTAAACTTACGTCAAATGAACAGTTCTCTCATCCCAGCTCATTATACAGGCATTCAAAGTCTCAACCACACACCTCCTCCTTCCACCCCAGTTTTGGGGTCATGAAACTTACGCAATTTAAACTTTTGGTAATTTCCTTGCCTGCTAACTTCCTTTATGATTCCTTTGAAAAAGGGAAATAGGACGCACCATGTCTCCTCGTTTAATTACCATTTTTCATAGGATTCTTGCTTTATTTTTATATAAAGCCAAAACATGGATTAATGGAATAATTAAGACCGACAAAAAATTCACCCACAAATTCAAACTTTAATTTGATTCTGGTGTATCTATAAGAATTATGGAAATGACCAACCATTTTGTGTATAGTATTTATATGAACGGCAGGATATAAATTTCTTTTTCAATTTCTTTTGGATTTAATTTTTCTTTTTTATTGCCAACGTTATAGAATTGAAAATTAATTGGTGACACAGCAGCAAGTATACTGTCTGTACTGTACGCGTGCATAACGATATGACAACGAGGTGTAGGAAAAAGGAGCTGATAATGACGAAATTAATTTGCAGAGTCGCCTTCAAAGTGAAAAGTTGAATAAACACGTGTATAGCCGACGAAATTGATTTTAATAAAGTTTTAATTTTATCCTTGATTGGGTAATGGCATACCTTTATGCTTTTTATCTCCTCGAGGACGTTGGATGGAATGGAATAAAAAAAGAATTAAAAGTTCAACAGATTAACTTTTGGAAGTCATTTTTAATTTTTTTCTTAAATGAATCATTAAAGCTTATTTGGAGAAATACAGTGTGAAGAAGTTTTAAGAGTTGACTCACAAATTTCTTAGGCTGGCCAAAAACACTTAACTTTTTCTGGCAGATAGTCCAAACTGTGCTATGAAAAATGAAAAACAATAGCATCGATCACTCAATATTTAGTTCCACAATATTTAGGAAATATTCCAGAAAAGTAGGGCGAAGAAATATTTTTTGCTGTAAGAGCACTGCCACTGTTACTATATTTATGAGGTGATACCTGGATACTGGTACTATTGTCGCCCATTTGTTACATCGATTGACACTTATCCATTTTATCCACTTACGAGTACAGACTTTCAAGAGACTAGAGCTACCTGCCAAAATCCAGATTTAACCCCACCCACAAGAGTAGACATTTGACACACATTTCCTATCCACCTGCAGTCATGCTCCACAATGCAAAACACAAGTATCCATCCAGTGTCTGGTCACTTGGCAAGGTCTTTGCAAGTCTTTCACACCTAACAGGTAGATTTCCTACATATATTTGGACTGTGGGCGTTGGCGGGACCAAACGTCAATTTTAATTACATGCAGAGGCCCATACAAGACTTTGGTTGCGCAACTTTCAGGCTCTAGTTTTGCATGTCTGGCATAGTTTGACAGGTGGCGGGCACGAATATATCATTTCACAAGTCTTGTCCTATTAACACATAGGGGTGGGCTGGTTGTGTCTGGAAGTGTATTTTCTTTTAAATCTGATTTATTGGCAATCTCCTGCAGGTGAGCAGTCACACTTTGGTTAAAAATGATGCTTGAGCCTTGTTTCAAGGAAGTTGTAATTTTTACTTACCCATATACGAGTCGAACCAGTGAGCTTAGCAGGAGGTGTGTATTGCATTTTAGTCTTGCATTTAATTAATTTTTCTAGACATTCAGGTGGGCAGGGTATGTTGATATCTTAGCAGCCTACTGTTATCAACTGGCTTAGATCTTCAATCGTATTAGATTTCGTTATGCTAGCAGAATAGGTATCTTGTGTTGCTGTCAGCATTTGAATTCATTAGTCAAAATAAGAGTGGGTGGTATGACAGGTTGGTAAATGTAGGTAATAGTATTTAAGTGTGCGATTACAAACAGAAAACGAATAAGTAGAAAAAAAGTTTCAGCCTCTTATTGAGCAAATTGTATTGAAAAGAACAACTTCAGCTTGATTTGTCGTAAAAGAAACATACATAAGTAAACTTTCCTCCTCCGTAACCTGTACTTATGTACATACATATACGCTTCCGGTAGATATAGCTGTGTAAACACACAGCGTAGTTCCCATGACAAACGTGCTGTAAACACTCGACTGCCAAATGCTCGGTTTACAAGTGGGTGGCGCGAAAGAAAGTGAAACAAATGTGCCGTCCAAGACATTGTGGCACCACGCCGGCACAACCCCACAAAAATATTCGCACAGCGCAACATACACTCACGCAAAAAGAGTCGCTTCAAACAGTAGTCGGATTCAAACAGTAGCCGTTAAAAAGCCGACGTAATGCCGTAAAGTATATCTTCATCTGGCATTCACCCCCACAATCTGAAAACAAGAACCCCGCAACAGCATGTCAGCTAATTCGTTATTTGGTTTCTCGCCCACAAGCACCAACACCGCCAAACAAAACGTCATCGCGTCGCGGCTGCGATATTTCTATTAGGATACCCGCCACAAAACCCCCCACAACCATGAGACGTATACCTAGAACCAAACAATTTTGCTACTTAATTCTGTAGATGACTTTATTTCGTGCCCTCCTCCTGAATAGCTGCTATTGCTATTCCCTACAACAAAATCGAACACGAGACGTTTCTTAGAAATTCACTAAAGTTTCGGCGAAAAAATAAATGCATGACATCGCATTGCGTTGTGGTGCTTGAGGATGACAGATGTCCGCGCGAAATAGAAAAATTACTTGGCAGCATGGGTGTTTTTTTTTAGGAGATGTCGTCGCTTGATTGACAGGTCTATGAGATGTTTCAAGGTCGAAAGAGAGAGCCGTGTGAAACTTGAACGGCATCTGATGGAAGAACGTAATTATTTGTGACACGATTTGGGGTTGCACTTAAAGGATTGTTTTTTT
Source organism: Neoascia interrupta (assembly GCA_947623515.1). Lineage (NCBI taxonomy): Eukaryota > Metazoa > Arthropoda > Insecta > Diptera > Syrphidae > Neoascia > Neoascia interrupta. The sequence continues at coordinate 143,318,003 of OX392463.1, forward strand.
TTTCTCATTGGATACTAATGACAGTTGGACTTTATTCAATGTTATTGCTTATTGGTAGACTGGTTTTGAAACAATCTGTCATCCGAGTGGGCACGGCCGTAGTCGAAAGAAAACTGAACGACAGTAATTAATTACCAGATGGTAAATCCTTTTTACGCGAAATTTCACCTGTATAGGCAACAGGATCGACCATGGTGATTGTAAATTAATGGATGCTTGATGGAGTTTCACTTTTCAGATGCCGCTACGTAGTAGGTCACGTCATCATGATTGATGAAGACACACGTTGTTGACATTGTCAGGTGAAACACAATGGTTGTGTAAAGATGTTGTCGAAGGAGCATTTGGGTCATTAGTTTTCGATCGAAAGTTGTTTAAGAGAATGTTTTTAAGCAAAATTTGGACAAATGATGGGATGACCTCGTAAAAGTCGTTGCAGATGTCATGGAATATTTCTCGGGACACTTTCTGCGAGGCTAGTTATGATGATAGAACACAAAGATTAACTTTATTAAAAAGTGCATTAAAAAAAATAGTAACATTTGCTTAAATTGTTTTTATTGCGCTTTGGGCAATATAAAATTGAGACTGACTTGTGACTGGTGAGACGAATGAGTTCGCTCATCCGTCCATTTGTCCGAGTTTAAACTATGCTGTTTTATTTATTTAATAAGCACTAAGAACAAGGAAATCTATGCCCAGGGATCAGTTGTTCGGGTTGCTACGCATTGGTCCCAGGCTCGAAGCCTGACAGGGGAAATAACTTTCACGGCTGCACATCCGCGAGGTTTATGGCATTACCAGACTAATGCCATAAGAGGCTTTTCAATCAGTTCGGAAAGGGCAAAAAACAGGTCGTATCCACGAAGGAACACCAATAACGCGCTCATACATTATTCTGATAAGTCAGGCTATCTAGCTTCTGGTAAGCCTAAGTTTTTTTTTTGTAGATCATCATCATTTTCCTAATCGCTTATTTATTATCTATTAAAGATTTTAATATCAATTTAAAGAAGGTCGTACCTCGTGAGCCGCGTTGGGCTCAGATATCCTTCCATAAATTTAAGAATTCCTAAGAATTCTTCCATAAAGAATTCTTTTTACAAAATTCACAGCAGTGAAAAATAATAAATAGGGGAGGGGATGGGGAGCGTGCCGCTTTTCTGCAGCCTTGCTTCGTTTTTAGTGGTCTGCCCAAAAATGGACAAATGACCTCGTATGGTATCACTCCTTTGTCCGTCCGTCAGCACCTGTAGCTTTTAAACAGTGAGTCGTAGAAAGATAAAATTTCGTACACCTGCGAACAAAATTAGAACGCATACAAGGGCATTTGTTTTATACACACATAACGGTTTGAATAATAACAGTTGAATTTAATAACAGTTTGAATTTTGATGGTAAAAAAGACAAAAAGTTCTTTTGCACTTATCTTGAAAAGTCTATCTAAAACGTATTGAACGAAAATATTGAATTTTCATAGAAAATCATATTTTAAAAAAAAAATATTGAAAAGTTTAGAGAAATACGGAATGGAAAATATGTGCCCGTTTGCAATATGTTTTAGGCTACAACTTTTTAATGACGTTATTCAAAAAATAGATTTTGGGCAAACATTTAAAGCAGCTATACATCTAAAAGTCTTAAAACTGCCGTTTTGACGTATTTTTGGAAAAATAAATCCCAAAACAAATATTGTACCCACGACTATTACCGATGCTATAAGACCAAATAATTAAAAAAAATCGCATATATCAAAAGTTATTAGCAATTTTTGGGGAAACTATAGAAAACTTTGAATAAATTTTAAAAGCATAATTTTGAAAGCCGAATTATGACCCGCTCTTTGGGAAGAAGTTCCAGGTGGGTGTATGAGAATTCCTCCTTGTTTAAATATTGAATATTCGAAATCGGAGCTAATTTTTTTCATTCAATACCATTAAGAGTTTCAGAATGGGTTTTTAGCAGTGTCAGCAGGTCCGTTGTCTACTGGAAAGGGCTTGTACAAAATTTTGTATTAAATATCAACAAGGGTTCATACGAAGGGTACAAGTGTGGGCAGAAAATAAAAGCTAGATAAACTCCAAATTCGACACGTTATAAGACATAAAAATAGGAGGTGACTTCTTTCATAGAGATTTCGCCGTCCGGAGTTAATGGGACTGAGCAGTTATGGTGGATCTGAACGACACATTTCAATTCAGTTTGATAAATCCAAAAACTTAAAAATACTTTTCGAAAGTTATGCCGACACAAGGCAACTCGTTTTAATGACCTAGTGATTAACGGGTGGCGGGTGGCTCTGCACTTCAAAAGCACAAGCAGGTTGTATATGTTGCAATACAAACGATGCTCTAATACTTTTTCTTCTATTCCACTCTTTACCACTGGAAAACCCAGCTGTTAAAATTTGACCGCTTTCAAGGTCAAGGTACTTCCTTCAAAGTCCTTGCGATCCACAAATTTCGCTTTATGAAGGGTTTGCTATTGTGAATCAGACAAAAAGCATGGACACCCCTAAGATATGCAACAGTTTACTTAAATAGAATTCAGTGGATTTTGTTCATTTGAATGCATTTTAATTGCATAAAGAATATATTTACTAAATTTTGTCCTTTCGGTCCAAATTTACTCACTTACTTAAGGTTACGCTACAGTCCGGGGTGGACCTGGGCCTCAGCCAACAAGCTTCGCCAGCCAGCTCTGTCTCTAGCTAGCTGTCTCCAGTTTCGCACGCGAAGTTGGCTGAGATCCCCTTCCACTTGCGTGCGCCACCTGAGTCTCGGTGCTCCTCTACCACGCCGTCCCTGCGGTGTGTATTCGAAGATTTTCCGGGCCGGGGCGTTGGTGTCCATCCGCTCTAGATGACCCAGCCATCGTAGACGTTGTGTTTTGACACTTTTGGCTTCTCCGCCTATGCAGACGGGACCGTAAATCGTCCGAAGAATTTTCCTCTCGAAGCAGCCTAAAGTGTTTTCATCCGCCTTTGACAGGGTCCATGCTTCTGCACCGTAAAGCAGGACTGGGATGATGAGGGTCTTATACATGGACACTTTAGTTGCTCAAGAGAGGGCTTTGCTACTCAATTGCTTTCTTAGCCCAAAGAAACAGCGATTTGCAAGAGTTATTCTTCGTTTGATTTCAGCGCTGGTGTCATTGTCTGAATTGATAGCGGAACCTAGGTAGACAAAGTCCCCGACTACCTCAAAGTTATAGCTGTCGATGGTGATGTTTTGTCCTAGACGTCGGTGTTGGGTTTCTTTTCTTGATGACAGCATATACTTGGTTTGGCCCTCAATGACTGCTAAACCCATATTCGCCGCTTCCGTCCCAATACTCACGAAGGCTTCACTGATATCACGCTTTGTTCTACCGATTATGTCAATGTCGTCTGCGTATGCGAGTAGTTGAACGGACTTTTGAAAGATTGTACCCCTGGTGTTGGCGCGAGATTTCTGCACAATTCTCTCAAGTATGATGTTAAAGAAGTCGCATGAGAGCGCGTAGTCTTGTCTAAATCCAAATTCCACGGTCCAAATTTACGTCTTTAATCAAAAATGTGTTATCAATGTAAAGGGTCCGCCATCTAACGTTTTCTTTTCAACTAGATAATTAGTTTTATCCTTTCGCTGAACGAATATGGTTGTATATACGCTTGAACAACGTTGGGAAATATTGCGAAATTACTTTGAAAATCATGGTAATGTTGCAGAATGTGTGCGAAAATTGCGTACGGATTTGGATCTTTTCAGATGAAGCTCATTTTGATCTTGGCGGGTATGTAAGCAAGCAAAATTGTCGCGTTTTAGGCACAGAAAACCCGCACGCATGCATTGAAAAGCCGATACACCGAAAACGAGTCACTGTTTCGTGCGGATTTTGGTCCAGAGGCATAATTGGGCAATTTTTCTTCGAAAATGAGCAAGGAGTGACCGTTACAGTCAATGGCGGTCGTTTTCATGAAATTTAATTTAGAAATAATCAATGTTTAAAGTTGATGGAATCATTTGAAACTTTCTAAAGTTATTTACTTCTTGGACTTAAGTTACATATTAATTAAAACGATTTTTTTATCACTTAATATTCTATCTTATTTTTAGCAATACATATTTTATTAATTCCAGATTTATACTATTATCAATATTTGCTATGTGGTATATTTGGTTTATATTTATTACCTACATTCAAATACAATCGGCTAACAAAGAGGCAGATTGACTCTCATTGTTACGGTACTACAAAATGATAGTGATCAGCCCGACATTGGAAAAAAGTATTGTTTACGAAATATTTGAAAAAAGTAGGTTCGAGGGTCCTTGTCTTGCAGTATAATTAAACTTGCATAAGATATTAGATCTTTTCAATCAAAAAATTATTTTTAAAAAGTTATTTTTTGATTTGATTAATAGAAAACGAATGTTAAATTAAGTTTTTATTTTACCAACACAGGCTCTATGTCATGCCTCATTTTCATGTCTTTTAAGCAAAAGAAATCAGTATTAACTATACTAGCAGATTCTGCTGATTTACTCAAAACGTAGGTCCAGGTGGTACAGTTTATATTTAATCTTTGTAGCTGGTAAATAAATAAGCATTAATAAAACACTTTTTATGCTTTTCATGTTTTCAGCTATAACTTGGGATTAACAACGCAGTTTTAAGTCAAACGAACAATAAACCAGCCTTTTTAATCGTTCCGCATATTTAAACGACTGTCTCAACGACCCTATAATTAGGTATACCCAAAGAACAAATGTGCGTATTGTATAGGTAAGCTTCAAAGATATGAGTTTCGACGCACCGTAAAATTTTAACAATGAACTGACTTATTGATATATGTATGTATGTACCTCCCAAGTTGTTGAGTTTAATGACAGTGGGCTGAACCCATCGCTAATAAATCTTGTATAATAACCATCTGTATAGGCTCATGTTGTTACCATAAAAACTTTTCTCACCAATAGTGCCTCAGAAATGCATAAATCAACATTAGTGAACCGTTCTTATTCAGATGGCACCTGACAGCACGCACCCGGCCCCCAATTCCATGCCTTAAAGCATTTACCTGAACGTAAGTGGAACCAAAAATAATAAAAGCTAAAAACCGCATTAACCTAACAGCGCAGTCGTAAAATTGTGTAAAAACCGTAATTGTCAGTGTCGGCGTACAATTAGTGTGCCGAGATGACAGATCAATATTTATGATCAATAGAGTCAAATTGCCCAAATAAGGTTGAGAGAAATTGCAAGCGAAAAGACAGAAAAAAACAAGACACGCAAAACATGTTTGCACCGCCTTTTGTTGTTTGCGTTCGGGCGCCACATCCAAAACACACTCATTTGCATTTTTCGACCACAAAAAGCCCGGCAATATCCAATTTCGAATGCGAAAACAAAAAAACAAACAAGCAACACAACGGAAAGGCCAAATTTAATTAGCATGTCATCGATGATTATGTTCGATAGTGGTAATGACGCTTAAGTCACCTCAAGTCGACACGGCCGGTGAAGATGATTCCGCAGTGACGCCGTCGGTCGACCGCAACGACACCTTGAACTTGAACTAAGGTGACTGTGACTGGGCAGGCAACAAGTTTTTGACCAAAAATAACAAAACTGGAGTGGTTTGGTGATGTTGAGAAAGAATGACAGAACCGTACAAATTGATGACAGGTAGGTAATTCCTGAGAGAGTATTATATTCAGGTAAGAAGAGGCACAAGTATAAGCACACAACCCAACGCACCTCCAACGAAGCAGATCCATTGGTTACATACTTTGACAGATGACACGCGAGTGCGCGCCGCGTGCTAGCTGCTGTGATGTACGAGAATCTTGGTGCTGGCTGTAGATGGAGAATGGTGCTGCTCTTTTTTTTCTGGGTGCAACCGGATCTACAAATATGATGATGCGTGGGGAAATTTTCAAGCAAGTACTCGTTATGATGTCGTGTGAAATCGTGGTAATAGGGTGGTAATTGACTGAGGAATTTCGGTTCGAAAATACAATAATCGGTGATGTTACCCCGCATCATATCACGAGGCAGTTAAAGATGATTTTCGTGGAATGCCTACTGATTGACGAGTAAATTGCGGAGCCAAATAGGTGCTAAGTAGGCCAATCGATGGGGGAATGTTGATTTTGAAGTGATTGATTACGATACAAAGTGTGCCTCACATTATAGGGGTCAGAGGGTGAGTTGTCGAAAAAATTGGGGCGTGTAGTGTTCTCACCACGAAGTTACTTGAGCATCTTCAGCCATTTGTCTACTTTTGGCGGTTGAGTTGTGGCTTTGTTAATGAAAATACTACAGAATTACGAGAACTTATCTCCGCAAGTGTTACCCCTTCGTGAATGTAACCAGCTTAACCAACAGAGTATTCAGTTTCAATATTTGTCGTAAAATTGAATGTTGCCCATTTTATTTGTATGTTGCCTGATTAAAAAAAAAACAAGAGGGTTGTCAAACATAATTGACCGAAACCTGGATAAAAGACACCGACCGGGGAGCTGCTCATTGTAGGTAGCGGTACCCAAAATTTCAGAAAATTTCTAGAACCTCAGGAGAAATGCGTTGTCATGTTTATTCTTTAATCTGATGCCCAGAGATAAAGAGTGCAACAGTGCGTACGTTAAAGTTCCAGTCCATCTGCGATAAATAATACAATACCCTAACTTACAAAATTTTAAAAACAATGCAAATTTAAAAAAAAACAACGCCTCCATGAATTGGGCGGAATGAAAAATATAGCTTTTATTATTCTCTGTGTAATGCAGTTGCATAGATTTTGGTTTGTAAGCTCTGCTTTTTCATTGAAAACATAATTTTTTTCAAAGCCACGCCCACAAAAGTAGGCAAAGATATATGGTATGCATGCAAAAAACTTGACAAATGCTTATGTTTGTAATATAATTATATCTCTTTTCATATAAACTTATTAAAAAAAACATAACTGAATGCTGAAATTGATTCAAAAGTGGGCGTGGCTAATTTTTGGATGAAATTTAAGGCGCTTTCCCAACACGAACTTAGGTAAAAGAAGATCAAAGAGTTTTTTTTTAAAAAACAGTCATGGTCGCACATGCAGGGTTATAGTGGGTGTGTCTGTGGGCGGATTCAATAATTTTAAACTTGATCAGTAGATCAGGATTTCCGGCTCAGCTACCGAATTTAATTTTCGTAGAATTTAAGTCGTAAAAGTTTTCAACATACGGACTGACGGACGGACATAGCTTAATCGATTCCCCTTTCGGCCTCGATCATATCTCTAAAAGGTCTTAGGGGTCTACGGTGATTTTTTTACTGCGTTGCAAGCTATACATTAAATTTAATATACCAAGTCTACATCTTCGAGCAACAAGTTTTGGTGCAAGTCTATATTCCCTGCGGAGGAGACTTGCACTTAAACTTGTTGCTCGATATTTTCGCCCAAATCAGAAAGTTTCTATATATGTACCTGATATACAGGTCCAAAAGTGATGTCACAATGAATCTCAGTGTGTCCTTGGCAGAGCGGGGACTGTCTCTTAATCCAACTTAAGAATCTAAAGACCAAATCTTACATAAAAAAATATTCTATAAACATGTAAGCACAGTATAAGATCATAAATTAAGAGACGCCTCCCAGACACTTTGCTGTCATCTTAAACTGGCATAAACTTCTTATCTTCCTACCTTATGATGAATCTGTCTAACGCCGCGCCCGCCGGGGATAACAGTCATCATTACCCTGCACTTCTTGGCCTTATCCACTGACCGAGAAAAAAAAACACTTAAACATTTAACTACCAGCGCCATAAAACTTTCATTACACCCCAACAAAAACATATCCGCTTCTCATACAAAAGTAATCATACATCTCGATTACGAATTTATTTACTCCCATTTCTGGACACTACTTGCTATTACCTCTCATCTAAAAATACCTACTTCCTACTCCGGCGGGCAATTCATCAAGGAAGCGACCTTCGTTAAGCTGCATGTGGAGATGGATGCGTGCTATGTGCCTCCACCCACACCCATACAACTTGTTTTATTGAATTACACGCATTAGGCGTAGAGTCTCTAGTTTTTACATAGAGGTCAGAGTGACTTGGACCGCCTCGCGATCACATACTGTGTACCTATATAGCAAAGTGGCGAGCGTGCAAAATCTGTCTTCGGTCAGCCAACTTTTTTACGACTCTGCGAGCCATAAAATCCCAGCATGCAATACAAAATGTAAGAGTACTTACGTGTGATTGTTTAGCCACCCACCAACCCCTATGGCGAGCGACAACAGAGCGTAAGAAATTCGATGTGCTTGACCACATCAGGACCTTTTAAACATGAAAGTACTCATTTTACGGATTATTAAGCTAAGCTCGGCACATGATGCATTTCGGCATGTTGACGCCGATGCTGCAGAGTTTCGTTGACCAGACTCACTTTTTTATTATGGCACAGCAGCATTGATTGACATGAATTTCATTTTTATTACCTCAATAGATGGTGCACATCAGTACGTACCACGTGATGTGGTTGTAAATTGTGGCGGTGTTTCGAACGTCAAACGACGAACGCTCCCAATTGAATGGATGCACTTTTGCAGCTAATTTTTGCTATGGTGACGGCGAAGGCGGCCGGACAAAGCGCATTAGTTTCAATTTGAACTTAACGTTTTGCATACTAAATGGACTCAAACGATTTATGGTGGAGCTTAGAATGAGTTATTGCTCCATACGGGTACGCAATAGACCGACGCTATGCATTATAATTAAATTTTCATATTTTGTGCAGAACACTAAGAGAATAGCATAGCAAAAATTATGGTTTTGGCTTTAACTGTGCTCTATGCATGAAGGGTAACACAATTGACCTCTTTCAAGGAAGCTCGAATGTCACATCTAACCCAAAACATCGTTTAAATATTTTCCAATCATTTGCGTATAAAATTTAATTTTTTGTTGATTTGCTTCGAATACCTATTTATAACAAAATTTATGGCAAACAATTAAAAATCGACAATAAATTCCAAACCAATAAAAACAACCCAACCATCTGTACACTGGTGCCCTACATCGCACATTCAAGTTGCGTTCGATACACAAACCAGCCACCTAGCACAACCAAATCATAAAATTTAAATAAAAAAAAAAAAAACAAAAAATCATTTCAATTCAAAATCCATCATAAAACTCTACCGCCTCCTTGGAGCTCACCCTCAGTGACACATATTATATGCCGAGTGACAATTGCTGGACGTCGAAAAAGTCGTAAAAAGCATTAAATTTCCAAAACGAATAATTGAATCAGAACCGCAACCATTCAGAAATCACAGCGGCAACACAGCAAAACGATCTACATTATGGAACACGACCCTCGTGGTAGTTAATCTGTCTTTAAAGACTGCGAAGCCCTTGTCGTCGGGCACACATTTTTTGTCGTGTCGTCGGTCGTAACGTAATAGAAGGCATTCAGCAAAGCCAAGTTGTTGATATTTTTACGAGTAGCCCGCATCCATCTCAGTTAATTCATCGATTGAATATCATTTATTGCGAACCAATGTTGAAGACAAATCGCAGCATTGAATCAGTCGGATATAATAAAAACGTTTCAACACTCAAGTGTCAGCCAGTGGAAGGAGTCGTTCGTACCTCGCACAGCACAAGACTGAAAACCAAAGCATTTTATTCTTGTCAAAGTGTTTTCGTATTCATGGCAAGTTGTCGTATTAAATGCAGTTGACGCATCTGATCTGTTTTTAATGGGCAGACATATTAAATGGGTGACGTTTCATAATTTGAGTTCAATATATTAATTTTATTACCTTTTAAGTAGAGAAATTGGTTTTAAGCTGATTTTTTTTTTTAATTTATGAAAACAGTTTTCGTCAATTTTGACAATCCCATAATTCTGTTGTATAGCATAGTGAGCGAAGTAAGTAGATGAAGACTTAAAGTGTCTGCTTATCGAATTTCGAGGAATGCTTAGTGAAGAAACTGCTTTTTACAAAACTGATTGTTGAGAGGTCGAGTCTTTTGAATTTTTTTGGTCTGCATGAAAAATAAGCCAACTTTGCTCTTAGTAATTCCATAGTGCTCTTAGTAGTTCCATAGATAGTGATAGTGAACACTTTGAATAAAGTGGTTTTTAGCTAAACTCTAAGTTAATAACGACGCAGTTTTCTTTCGCCTGCCAAAATATAATAAGATGTCGATTAAAAATTTGACAACAATCGAACTAATATGATTTATATCTTCAGTATATGTTGCTTTCTTAATGACTGTGTCCTTTGGAGTACGCCGGGTATAATGGGTGATTATCCCGGGCCCGTAGTTTGCCTTCATGGCTATCTCTGGCTCGCAAAATGCTTTCGCGGCCCTGCGTCGCAACCTTTTTTTCCGATATTCACACAGACGGAGTCATCTAACTAACCTTCACTCGCATATCGTCTAAGACGTTACAAGGCTCGTTTTTACTGGTTTCGGACGTGGTCTTCGCATTGGCAATCTTTGAAGGAGTGCGAAGACGTTTATATGCAGTTGCCCACTTTGTAAAATTTGACATAGAAGGAGCAGAGTCGCTGTAAACCTTTTTTAGATTTGGATGAACTACCTTAAGGGTTAACCTGTCCGAAGCCAGGAGTTTTATAGCCGCACGATATTTAAGTTTATCCATTTCAATAAAAATCACGCAAGACGTCTACTGACAAAATTTGTGTGTCTAAACAAAGTACTTGACGAGAAAAATAAATTTATGTTTATTGAAACGGCATCTCTGTATAGGGCCAAGAACTTTTCATCTTGCAGTAGTATGTTGTCGTACATAGTTCCTATCTCTCGATATGTACATAGTAACGGGTGATTTTTTAAGAGGTTGAGAACTTTTTTTAAAAAAAAAAACACAAAAAATTCGAAAAAATTAATGAAATATTTATTTGAATCGATAGTTTGAACTTTGCAATTTAATGTTTGAAGATAATTTCATGTAAATGTTGACCGCGGCTGCGTCTCAGGTAGCCCATCCGCTGAGTCCAATTTTGGCATACTCTTTCACACATATCGGCCGGTATCTCACGAATGAATGCGTGGATGTTGGCTTCCAGTGCGTCAATCGAAGCGGGCTTGTCCCTATAGACATTAGCCTTGACATACCCCCACAAAAAATAATCTAATGGTGTCAAATCGCACGATCTAGGCGGTCATAATAAAATTTGGTCACAATCTTCCGAATAGACTGCTCAGAAGGTCGAGAATGCCGACCATAAAATGGAAGCAGCGCGCGATGAACATTTCGAACCGAGCACGAATTTTGATAGTAAAATTCAATAATTTGCAAGCGTTGTTCATTTGTAAGACGATCCATGGTTAAATTGCAAACCAAACTGAAGCTGTTTGACAGTGACACAAGGTACTAAACACACGTCAGCTGTCAAAACCAGTGTTGCCAAAACCAAACCAGCTAAAAAATCACCCTTTACATATCCCTGCGACTTGTTCATTGGAACCGATGACAAAAAAACAACCTCCCTGAAAAATAGGAAGATGTGACATGTGAGATTTAAATTGATGACAATGCAATTCATTATGCATCTCACATACAGGTTGTCCCGAAACTCAACGTTAAGCAGATATCGGGTCATAGCGGAGTTTTTACTCCCGGCATAGAAATTAAAAAGTTTGGCTGAGTCGTGGTAAAAAAAATTAAGCCAACTTCGACACTTTTGATTTGGAAAAAAAAAAACTAAACTAAACCATTTTTCCCAGAATGGGTAAAACCTTCCCTTTCACCCGGTATTCGTTTGACGTTGAGTTTCGGGACACCCTGTATAATGCATGTCATGAATGCAGTATTCAAAAGGAGTTTTGGAGTGAGAAAAATGTAAGTTTATTTGATTTGTATAAGTAAATCATTAATATACAGGGTGTTTCCAAATTCGATGCAAATATTTTGACACAAGATTCTTGGGTATATTTGAAGAAAAAAATTGTTCTACAGTATGGGCCTATCTCAAATTTTGATACCACTTATTGGGAATTTAAGAAAACACCTACTTTGAGGTACCTTGACCCATACTAACACAAATATCTCCGGTAACACTTACAATAGGTACTTTATTTAGGACTTGAATTTTAGAAGAAATAGTATTCCTTTTAACTGCATTAAAATAAAATTGATGACTTTTTTAACTTTCGAGATATTTGCTTTTAAGTCGGATCCTTTTTCCCTGCCCATGACATTTTTTTGACTTTCAAGACACATTTCTGCGAAAAATGCGTAATAAACATATCGGTATTTTTTTTTCTAGTGCACCTAACAATTCTTAATAAAAATTGCTAAAACAAGTTACCCGAAAAACCCACAGATTTTATGATACTTGGAAAATTCCATAGCAGGTAAAATTATGAAAAACTCTTTTCACGAAGCCGCGACAGGTATAAGGTGGAAATATGATTTGTTACCTACTTTTATAACCGCGATTGACAACAAGAACGATTTTTTGACTATGTATCAATAATTTACGTAGGTTTTAGTGCATGCATTTTTATTAGACTACCTGATAAAAAGGTAATTTCCCTATAATTTTTCTGTTAAATCCCAAAAAGGATTAAGTTTAAGGTTGGTCGCCTAGTTGGAAAATTTACCTAATGTAAATTGTATAAAAGGTTAGAAAACAAAATTAAATCCATCAAAGTCATTTTTGAAGTCGAGGTGACACAACAGTTGCTAAGAAACCCTACTTGAAATGGCATCTTTTACAAACGAAGAATACGCCGATATTATCTACGTTTATGGGATGTGCAACGGAAGTTCTATTAGAGCACAACAAAGATACCATCAGCTTTATCCTAACCGAAGAGTACCTAATCCCCGCGTATTTACGAATTCGTTTCGAAGACTTCGGGAAACGGGATCTGTTTCAACAAGACGACCTAACGCAGGAGCTTCACCAGGAAGAATTGCAGTTGATGAAAGAATACTGGAAGCGGTTGCAAATGATCCATCAATCGGCATCAGGCGCTTATCCTTCCGATTTAATGTTTCAACACATAAAATTGTTCGTCTCCTGCATACGGAAAACTTGTATCCATACCACCATACACCTGTGCAGGAACTGCTTCCGAGTGATTTGGAGCCGAGACTTGAGTTTTGCAACTGGTTGTTAGAGCGGAACTTGGATGACAACGGTTTTACAAGCTGAATCCTATGGACGGACGAATCTCAATTTACTAGAGATAGGATTACAAATTTTCACAATGTACACACATGGGCTGCGGAAAACCCACACACAAGGAGAGAGTCATTATTTCAACACAGATTTAGCGTCAATTTGTGGGCAGGTGTTATTGGAAAAAACTTAATCGGTCTCCTTCAAACTGCCTCCCACACTGAATTCTGCAAACTATCTGGAATTTTTGCGCAATGATTTAACAGATCTACTGGAGGATGTTCCGGTAACTCAACGAGCTTCGTCATATTTTCAACAGGATGGAGCCCCAGCCCACTTTGGTCGCGAGGTTAAGAATTGGCTGGATGAAAAGTACGCTGGTCGTTGGATAGGAAGAAATGGACCAGTTCACTGGCCTGCAAGATCTCCAGACCTTACAATTATGGATTTTTTTGTATGGGGGAGAATGAAAGAACTTGTTTATTCTACAGAAATATCAACTCTAAATGATTTAGAAGATCGCATTCTCCAAGCCTCGTCAAAAGTGAGGCAGGAGTTATCCTCAATAAACGTTGACAGCGCAATCCAAAAACGGGCTCTAGCATGCATACAAAATGGAGGAATACACTTTGAACACCTTATTTGATTGTAAAGTTAACTTAATGAAATAAAAAAAACACAAACCAAACACAAGCATTTTTATTCAGAATAATAGGAATTGAACACTATGAATCGAGTTTTTCATAATTTTACCTGCTATGGAATTTCCCAAGTATCATAAAATCTGTGGGTTTTTCGGGTAACTTGCCTCAGCAATTTTTATTAAGTATTGTTAGGTGCACTAGAAAAAATAAATTACTGATATGTTTATTACGCGTTTTTCGCAGAAATGTGTCTTGAAAGTCAAAAAAATGTCATGGGCAGGGAAAAAGGATCCGACTTAAAAGCAAATATCTCGAAAGTTAAAAAAGTCATCAACTTTATTTTAATGCAGTTAAAAGGAGTACTATTTCTTCTAAAATTTAAGTCCTAAATGAAGTACCTGTTGTAAGTGTTAGCGGAGATATTTGTGTTAGTATGGGTCAAGATACCTCAAAGTAGGTGTTTTCTTAAATTCCCAATAAGTGGTATTAAAATTTGAGATAGGCCCATACTGTAGAACAATTTTTTTCTTCAAATATACCCAAGAATCTTGTGTCAAAATATTTGCATCGAATTTGGAAACACCCTGTATAGGGGAGCGTTGCCAATATCGAGATAGTTTTTTCAAATGACTATATTTAAAAAAATTATTTCAATTAATTAGTTGATTATTAATCATATATTTATATTTTATTTTGAAATAAAAATTAAAAATAAAAAATTAAGAAATGAAATTAAACACGTAAACAAAAGTTACAAAGAATATCTTCAATCACATATAAATAAATTAAACTTTTTCAAAACAAAAAATAACGACCTAAAAGCCTATCAAAACTTTGGAAAACATATTTAATAAAATTGGTCTTAACAACGTAAAAAATTAAATTTTTATTTTGTTTTATAAGAAAAAAAAATTCACTTAGCGCACTTCAATTTGGTCAAAAGTGATCCAAAATAGTAAGTGGCTTGTTGCCGACTGGTATGGCCGCAAATATCTTCAACATTTTGATAAGCAAGCTTAAAGTTTTTCTTTAACCGTTTAAGAAAACTTATTTTAATGAGCAAAGTGAAATTATCGCCGATTTTTTGAAAAAAAAAACATCTCTACCGCCGAAGCGCACTCTCATGTGGATATCTCCGTAAATAAAGGTGCCAAATTTGTGGCTTAGAAAAGTCCTACGCGGTCTAGGCAACACAAATGCATCCTGAGCTATATCAACTGTCTGGCGCGGATTATGGAGGGACTTTGCCTCGCGATTTTAACCTGAGCTTATGGCTCGCGGGCCTAATAATCTCGCAGTGAGCCATCTAGTCCTCTTATTTGGGGAGTATACTAAAATTTTTTGCTCTTGCTCCACGATTGCCTTCCTCATTCACTTTTTATATTGATTTAATTTTACATCCATATACAACTATACGTATGTAATTACTTAATACGCTCCATTAGTGGAAACACGGTTTTCCACTTAAATCGATACCATCAGCTATACCTACCTACATTTTAGCCACCAGTTAACCTTGAACCACTAACATCGTTTGACGTCATTTATTCACAGTATCCGTGTTTTCTCCGTTTCGTGCCTATTTTATATAAATCTCTCCGCATTTAACCTCCTCTCGTTTGGCATAATTTCCATTGCAAAATCAAGGTGCCCCAGCTGCTGTCTACCACAAACCAACTGTACTCTTGGCAGTGCACTTGAAATTTTTGTATTGGCACAGTTTTAGAATTGTAAACGCGAAATATCGCCATAGCATTGCCATTACAGATAGACCTCTGGCAAGGCACTATACAGAAATTTTTCAGCCAGAATTTAGCCTCAAAGCAGTGTTTTTTTGTCAAACTTTTCTTTATTTTCCGCAACACACACACACAAAAGTATGGTTGCTTTATATCTGCATCTCTCAATAAAAAACAACATTTTATAACCTCAAGCTTATATATGTATGAATTTTCAATATTTTTAAACACAAAGTATTCTAACAACTAATTCATCCTTGAGTTCATTTAGCTGCAGTGGTTTATGGCAAATTTATGGTGACCGTAAAGCGATTATTACTTTGATGCAAATGTAATTAAGAAGTTTATACGATGTGGTGGCTATAAAATGATTGTAGCCATCACATAACGAGGATTTTTTTTTATAGATTTTTTGGCTTCACAAGAAAACATGTAAGGTTTTCGAAATGCCAATGGTGATGGTGTTCATTAAAAAAAATATTAACTTATCAAAAAAAAAAAAAAAAAAAATGATTAAAATCAAAGCACTTAAAGATGTGGCGATTTCAACACATCTTCATTGTACTCTTTCCCCGGCAATAAATCACTATTCATGCATGTGAACTAGGAAACCTTTAAAATACTGCCTGCAATCAATATCTATTTATCTAATCAAATTTTACTCCCTCCTCTGGCCCGGGTATGACATTTTTTTTTATGAAGAGACATACAATTTTGGCAGGAATGAAAGTAATTGAGATTTCGTAATGCACATACTCATTGTTAGCAATTATTCTATCAGACAATTTTTTTTTTACCTAAGGCGACATTCAATGAAGAGCATACACGTACAAACTCTTTACAAATTGATTTTGATCGATTTTCAATTAGATGTTTGAGAACAACAATAATCGTCGCATCAAGGTCCTCAATTTCGTTCAATAATTTTGCTATTATTCCTCATTTTGCATATTTTCGTATATTTCTTCTTGTCTGTTCCCTTTATTATTAGTATTAGTTCTAATTCGTTCTTTAAATCAATTCAGGTTGTTTTAAATGAGATATGTCTTCATCAAGTAACGTTAATAAAGAAAAAACAGATAAATTCAATAAAATTGACTTTCAAAAACGTAACTTTATTTGGAAGATTGCCTGTGACTTGTAAGCATCAGCAAGAGTGCCGGTTATGAAGACCCGCGCTCCTATTTAGAAAATTCTAGGTAGTTAGGTATCAGATTCTATGAAGTTAAGCACACCATTAAATGGCTGTAGTACTTCATCGATTAATCAAGCTCGGTTTGTGACAAGCTTGCAAGAAATCATTCGAAGGTCAAAAACTTAGATGTCTTTTTCCTGCCTCAAATTCTGTTTTTATTCTGGCATTCTGGGATTTATTGTTTCAGATCCTGAATTGTTACTACCTCACAAAAATAAGTCTAAGAGTTAAGACAAATCGCAGTAAAGCACTTCATTGTAACAGTAAGCCATAATACTTGCGTAAAAAATGTGTAGGGGGAAGGGGGCAAAGTAACAATTTGTTCAAATAAAACCTTAAAGTTTTGTGGACGGTAAAAAGATTGATCCATGTTCAACAAGCGATAGTCCAGACCAAACCAAATCTTTTGTTTTTGAAAAAACTTGTCAGTGTCAATCCTGTTTTACGGAGCTGAAGCGCGGACCACATGTAAGTACGATGCTATACATAATGATCGAAAGACGATTTGAAACTCTTTATATAATCTTTACAATATTGTTACCAACCATGATGTATTCCTTAAAAGTAGGTACGTAAAAATGCGGAGAATTTCGACTACGTTTTAAAAGAATTGACTGCATGGTAAAGAAAATTATATTTTCGTCAAAAGTATATTAATAGACGAGTTATTTAAACCTGATGTCACTCTTTACTTCCACTGATTTGCTCATTGTATAACAACGCAAAAGGAAAACATGATAGCTTGCCCAATTGTTCGCGATGTAAGGAGATTCCGGCTTTGTGAAGAACAATCTCTCCTCTGCAGAAATCTAGGCCTTCCAAACGGGTCAAATTAGAATACACTTTCATTTAATTGTGAAATAGCTTATCAAAAAAAAATATTGAGGAAGATTTCAATTTTTCTCAAAAATTTTTATTTAATCTGTAGAGACCTTTTTAGGTTGCATCGGTTTTACTCGAACCACATATTGGTTTACCCGTCCGTCAGTTTCGTTTGTTACATCCTCTCGTCCAAAAATGAGCTTTACCGCAAAAGGTAATGTTTACGAAATGTTATGCTCATCTAGTAATGAGATAGGACCAAGGGCTTTTGCGGCACACGACCACATGCCTAAAATTGGCCAAGATTGTTCTTACTAAGTGCCAAAAAGACCAGTCACTTTAAATTCGGCAAATGACAGTAATTGACAGCCAACATCCGCTCATGTTAGTTCACCCTTTACCTTTATCAAAGTAGCAGATGGATAGTCTAGGCATAAATATTACAATACCTACCTATTTTTGGGGCACTCTTGTGTATAACATATAGTTTTTATGATATTTTATTGAATTGGTGAAAATTGAACACGAAAATTATTTTAGTAGCATGTAAAGCATCTTGCAACCCAAACCTCGAAATCAATCCCTTCCACCAATTCCCCTCTTCAATCCAAAAATTAAATGAATTGAGAACTTAGATTTTTCTACTCCACAGATGAGATTGGCAATAGTTGCTAAAATCTACCCGCAGTCTCTTTGATTACGTCCGGGGTATGGCTCCTGGAAGTCCCAACATTTATTTATGAAAAAACAAATGAGCAAGCTACTCTTGATCTTATTTTGGATCTTTTTTGACTCTGTCGGCTAACTGAGTATAAGTAACGCTGCTACACAATGCACTGCTGCCTGGGGAATTGATAAAGGATACCTGTCTAGTTAAAAAGGCTCCAAAATAGGCGGGACCACGCAAGAGGAAAAGGAAGCAGCTGACCGATTGACGGCTCAAAGAAGCTTGACGCGGGCACTCCAATCGATTCTTTGGCGGTGTCTACTAAATGGGACAGATCGGTGGCAGTCTTACCAACTGAAGCAAACCAGTCCCTTACTTCGGGTACCACCTGTTCTTCTGGTCAACAAAAACGAAAGAAGAAGCGATTTGAGGCTGACGTCTTCTTTATCACTGAAGAGTTTTGGTTTTAAACATTTGAATTGTATAATGTTCCACATCCTTATATCCTATTGCATCCTTCTTCTATCGCGGTTATTGCAGTTGCATTCTTTAGGATGCGGAATGCAGCTGTCTATTTCACTGAAGAACTCTTTATATAAGTAGTGATAAAACGAAAGACAGGAAGAATTGCGACTATGCTCCAAATAATCGAATGATTTCACAATTTTACCATCTTCTTAACGCACGTTTTTGGCTATTGTCGACTAGAGTTATATTCCAGTATTGGGCGAATGAAGGCTTTGGATGTTGAGCTAGAACCGCAATAGGTATTGCTTTGCTGCGTGCCTGCGGTGACAAACAGAGCAGAAACAAAGGGCGCATATGAGGCAAACGCAATGTTACTTCAAAATCTTACTCCACTTTGTATCGTAAATATCGTAAACGCGTCTACAACACAAAAGAAGACCTTTCCAGTTTTGCGTGCGTTTGACAACGCCATTACTGTGTTGTCATTGCATTCAGTTGCCCAGGACTTTATCCGCGCGCCGATTAAATTTAAGTGCTTTTTTTTTAATTGAAATCTTGCGAAAGCTTTTATATGCAAGTTTGAAGTGAGGTGGCATTCAGTTTTGCAAATTAGCTGCGTGCATACTTTGACGTAAAATATCGTAAGGTTTTGGAAAAGCATGACAAAGCCCACTAACGTATACATGCGGATGCGGCAAAGCAATATTGCGATTTTATCTTTAGACAGATCAAAAGGTTTAAAATATTTGTAGCATCGCTGACGTGACATAGCCTAAGTTTTTCGCAGCATTCGACGCGATTAAGTTGTCATTCACGCACTATACTGAGTATGGAAAGCATTTTGGTTTACAGTGATGCGATTGCCGTTCATGGCTAACAGCTGGAGGTTTCTATTTCGCTTGAATGATAGCAGACAGCATTGTTCAGCATAAATTCAACTCTTATTAAGTTCGCCTACGTTGGTATGCTACCAAGAACTGAATTAAATGAATCAGACATACGAACCTGTTCTTTTTCAAAATCCGGGGGCCTAAAACGTTTTTTTTGGAAACGAGTACGAAAAATGAAACTTCATTTTACTGTCATCAGCAAAAGAGTGATTTGGGTTAGATGTGGCAGACAAGAAATCATTCATTAATATCAAGAAAAGCGTCGGAGATAAAACTGAACCCTAAGGCACACCAGAACTTATATGGTAGATATCAGTTTCTAAATCAGACTCATCTATAATAAATGCATGTATTTTCGACAAAAGAGCCTGGTGCCAGACTGCGTCCAATGCTTTTAAAATATCAAGCCTTACAGCCTTCCTTTTACCTCGTAAAAGTAAGAATCAACTGAATGTGGAATTTTTGCTACAAAAGCTGTATTGCCGGTCATTAAGAAGCTTCTGGGTTTCAAGGTATTTATATTTATTAGCGGATGGTTTACTAGAGTTTCCATGACCTTGCAAAGAATAGGAAGACACAATTGGTCGGTAGCTGATCGGAGAAAAAGAATCGACTTTTTTCGGGACGACGAGCTGTACAAAGGCTGTTTTTCATACACTTCGAGAGAGGCCAGAAGTGTAGAATGGACAGAAAAGCTGAAGCAAAAGTTTTGCCAACGTATAGTAACAGTTTTTCAGGGGCGACAAGATCTAGACCAGCGGATTTGGGTATGTTGAGATTTTTTAGAATTCCTGATGCAAATGTAAGATGATGAAGGTTGAGTAGTCCTATTGAATGTTCGAACCTTATTGCTCAAGTATAGGCGGAGAAAACGCACAATCAGAAAGCGCGCTACTGACTCTATCTAAGGAGCTGACGCGGACAGTTGTGATGTTATTGCAAATTAGTGTTGGGGCGAAAGATAAAGGCGCAGTTTTTAATGTTTTGTACTAAACATTTTTTCTATCTTTGGAACATTGTAGAATTTTTTACCTCAAAATCTGATCATGAAAATTTTACTTGACTCTGCGTTGTTCTTTTTAGTTTAGTTGAATTATTTTTGTAAATGTTTAATATAAAAGAATTGAGTTGTTATAATAAATATTTGTTTCATGTGTGTAAAAACACCTGTAACGCATACAGCGTACATGATTGTAAAAGTGGTAAAAGTGATTGTAAAGAGCTGTAAGTGCCAGTTAGTTTATTTTTATAAGAAGGAATAAATCGGCTCTTTTAGGCGTAGAAAATAGATTTTCGTCACCGCCATCCTCCAGTAGGGGTACTTTAATTAGTTTTCTATTTAACGGTAGCGTCTTTGAGTCTCTACAAAAATATATGCAACTCTTTTATATGCATTTTTATTTCGTTTTAATACTAGGATGAACGGAGGCTTAAATTCCAAGCCTGCAAGTCTTTGTATGCATAATTAAATTTTTTATTTAAAAAAAAAAATTAGGAATAAAATGCCAATTAAATGCTCGTAAGGCAGCCAACCACGCCCACTGAGGGGCGTTTATTAAATTTTTTTTTTATTTAAATTTTTTAACTCAATAATTGCTTATTTTTGGCTAGAAATTGTTTATTTTGACCTAAATGCCTAAATCTCCTCGGAATCTTTTGATCCTAACACCTAAAAAAAGCTTTAGTTTTACTACTCCAGGACCTAGAAACTCGAGTTTAAAAAATGGGATGCCGGACATACGGACGAATGGAGATGGCTATTCGTCTTACAAATAAGGTCTTAGGGTCTAGCGTTATTATTTACCAGTGTTATAAACTGTGAGACAAACTTAATATCACCCCATGGTATGGTGATAAAAAAATTATAATAAGAACTTTTAGTCTGGGAATATAAAGGCTTAAGTCCGTCCGTGACGGATTGCGTAAAAACCTAATTAATCCTACCAAATATGCAGCGACTTTGATCTGGTTGCCGGACTACCAAATTTCAGTTCTAGCTTTAATATTAGACTTAAAAGTTGTAAAGTTGTTGCCTTTGGTCTTCTCGTCAGTTTCGATTATTGATTCTTCAAGGTCTATCCTGATTATTTCACTGTGTAACTGTACAGATCAAACATAATGCATTCTGGGTATGTGATGCCTGTAAACTATGAAAGCTCGTTCAAGCCGGGGCTTCCTAGAATCCTAGTCTTAAGTCTTAACTTCAAATGTTTGTTCCATCCGAACGCCGCGTTGAGATTTTTGTTGGCAGGGTCGGCAGCAAGTTTTTTTTTGCAGATGAAGGAATTCGGAAATTTAATCCAGACCTTCCGCGTAGGAAAATCCCATATCCCTCTTTTCGAAGTTGGGCGAATGTAAATGGGGAATAGGGTAACTTCTTTCTATATTCAATTTGAATTTAAAGTGAATATCCGTCCACCAAAGTTTTTTTTCGAAACCTTAAGTATAAATACTTAGGTTGCTGTAATGCTTCCTATGACAATAACCCTTGTTGTATTTTTACTGCATTTTACGAGCATTTTTGAATGGCTGACATTTTATCTTTTACTAAAAATTAAGGAGCAAATAAAATTATTCACATTTGAAGATTTTCGAAAAACATTGTATTAATTAACATGCTCGCTCATAGTATTCATTGCAGATTCAACTCGAGTACATTTAAAAACCAAAAAGAAAGGAAAAATTAAGTCGCATGGCTGCATTGCATACTCCAAATCACTTTAACAGATAACTCTCAGCATCAACTTTCATCCTCTCTCTGGATATGCTTTCTGTAGCGCTGAGGCCTTGGAAAACTTTGACTATGAAACACGAACTCACTAAAACAAATACCATTGTTTGGCGAAATTTCTGTGCAGAAAATTCTCCAAAATTCCTATTAAGTACCCTGTACCGAGATACTTGAAATAGTTTTCAACATTCCGTCCAAAATTGCATTCACTCAAGCACCTACATTCGCCCACAGTTCGACAAATAGTTTTATGCCAATTTGGCAAATTAATTACTCGATGGAATAGCATGGGGAACTATATTCAGTTCCTCTGAATGCTACCATAGTGCCGGCGTGGAAGCGCACCCACAACGAATCATGGTCAAGTGGAGGTATCAATGACACCAGCAACGCGACCATCCAGTCGGTTTGTATACAGAGCCCGACGTGGGTTTACCCAAGTGGATGCTCATAGATGGATTGATTGCATTTGATTATACGGTTTATGGGTGGATTAAGTTTCAAAAAAATATTTATCGGATACATTATTACACACACTCCTCAGCCAGATGAAGAGTGGGCATATATGTAGTTGGTGCAGTAAATTCAGACCGGAGGCTGCGACTGGCTGTGTGCTTAAGCAAATATTAACTTTTAACGTATAGGTAGGGTTATGGTGAATTGAGTAGCTACTACGAGTTACGAGAGATCGGGGACTAACAGACTGGTAATGGGTTCAACGATCTGTAGCAGTAAGTTGATGAGTTTGTCGATTTTGTGTTGTTGTTTGTTGATAAATTTGATCATAAATAAATTGTAGCGAGTGTGTTTTTGGAAGTGACTCGATAAAATGTATAATTTCGACGGAAGTGTCTTATAGCGGCCAAGGCCGATGGGTGGAATGTAAGATTCCTTTTAAGACTTTAAAGTACATAAGTTGCTGATTAACAGAAAAGTATTGAAGCTTTTCATTTCAAATCATACCCAACCAAATTCGTTGGGTATGATTTCTTTACGGATTTTTTAGAGGCCGAATGCCTTAAAAAAAGGTGGGAAGGGATCACACGTTTTTTAATGCAATTTGGCGATTTTTTTTCGAAAACGCGTTAAAACGGCAGGATTAAAACTTTATCTGAAAAATATAACTTAAGCAGTTCGTTTTTTTAGTTTCTTTATGTGTTCCGTATGTGTATTTGAGTATTCAATGATGATTTGTGCACAAAGTAGTTCAAAAGTTATGGTCTAAAACACTTTGGAAAACGTCATCCATTTTCAACTCTTTATTTCTCAAAAACCTTTCAGTATTATCAATAAATTGGATTTTTTTTTTGCTTAAGTTCAATTATTTATTTAACACAAGTTTCGTTTTTCTTGTTCTTTTTTGCTAAACTTCTTAAAAAAAGTATTGGAAAACTTTTAATTCATTTTCCCAAGAAACTTTGAACTGTAATTAAACTGTTATTTTTGCTTAAAAAATATGTTCTCAATGGGTTCTCTGACTATTCCCACAGTTTTAAAGCACACCAAATTTTGTCTTTCTACGACTTACGCGGGACTTACTTAGACGGACGAACGGACAACGTAGCGATACCATAAGTGATCCTTTTCCCATTTTCGGAAGAACAGCTTAAAATGTTCCAGTGATTTGAAAGCACCCCTTGTTCCCATTTGATATGGAAGTTTCTATTATATTCTACAACTACTTTTTGAACTTAAATATAAGTTGAATCTTTTCTTAGAGATGCAGAAGCAATTGTGCCCTGTTACTCTCTATTTAATTCCAGACCAACTAGACTAAACGATTTCAGCCTAATGTGGGATTATGTATGTAAGACAGTAATCCTATGTTAACAAATTCGTTGTGGTACATTTCAGAAACGGCAATCATTTCGCATTTATCAAAAAAAGGGCCTTGATGTCCAATCGAAATAGACTAGACATGGTTTTTTTAACCACTATTTCTCACATTAGGTGAACTTGGCCAAAACTGTCGCCTTTTTATGCAACCAGCTAAAATTTGTATCTATCAATATTTTGAGATTCTCTCTGTTTCATTCGAAATATGTAGTAGCACCAGCAAATGAGCCTACTTTTTGTCATTATTAACAAAACAAAGTATATAATCTAAAAGCGATAAAGCGGAAAACCCTCATTGACTATAGGTACACAACACAAGGGTGTGCTACATATACATGCTAACTTTCCGTTAGCATCAGAGCTGATTACGAAATACATATCGCCATGCGATTATTATCAACCCACCCACCCAATTAGTTAATCCACCCACTCGTTGTTCCACTATTGTTCCTGCAATCAGCAATCCGCGCCTCAATCTGCCTTTTTTATGCAACCAAATCCGTATGAAGTACTCTGTGTCCACAGCCGCGCTACGATATGCTTGAATGTCAATTGTGTGCTGCTGCGCACGCTTCCGCGATTCCATTTGTCGTCGGATAAAGAGATATTCTCCGCGTGTAATCTTGATTGCTCCATATAATTCCGAGCATACAACTTTATGCCAAATAGACGGTTCTGCAACAGATTGACGGTTGCACCTTTGGCTGTAGAATACAAAGCACTATGCGGTAGCCACACACAATGTGCGCCCAAACAAAACGATCTTGTCACATATTATCGCACAAGTCAGTAAAGCGTTTCGAGATACAAAATGCGTGATGAAAAATTCGCAACAAAATGAAGAATAAGGAATCACAAAACCTACGACTTCATTTGGGTCGACACTGACGACCGACCGACGGCAACGACAACAACGGCTTGAGGATAATTGAAATTCTGTTGGCGATCGTGAGGGCGCGCACATATAAAGCACAGTTGCGACACACAAGTCACACATACGATTGGTATGCAACGGATTGCATCATGATTGATGAACGGAATTAATTATACTTGTGTTACAATTCACTGCATTGTCATAGGGGATGGCGAGGGTAAATAATGGAGCTCCTGCGTCTCCAAGTGCTAAAGAGGGAAGTCATAGCGACACTGAGTCTGGTGCGGGATAATGACACAATCTTGACAGTGATAAGCAGCTGTGTCACAGATCATGATAAGGTATGTGATGTTATGTGCGATAGAGGTGATTAAGTCAAGGAAAGCTATCTGTCATGGCAAACTGTTGACACGCGTGCATAGCATCGGGAACATGTCTCTCTAATGAGATGAGGGGTGTTTGTAATCCAGACCAAATGAGGTTGAAATTGATTTATATGTGTTTGAGGTAATTAAAGTGTTACTTAAAGACAAGCTTCTCTTTATATCATGCATAGCATGACATTGGTTTCGAGTGCGAAATGAAGACACTTAGAAATACTTAGAGATGTCAATAGTTTTTCAATGTAAGGAATCATCTTAAACGGTTTTTAATAATACACAGAGGTCAAACGGTTTTTAATACCCACCGTACGAGAAAGGAACGGTGGAAATCAAAATGAGGCTCTTATTCTTGACGTTGTCAGAATTCACTTCAAGAGAATGTCAGAAACGGCTTCGAGAGACTAAAAAGTTTTAATGCATTTAGTAAAAGCTGCTCCGAACGGGTTCTGCTTTTCATTAAAAAATTTTTACAGGCACTTTTCATTTGTTTATTTATTACGCATATTTTTATGAAGATGGAGCGAACAGGTTTTAGTATATCATTTTTTTTTTTTTGAACTGATCACTTACGTAAAATGCGTGTAGGCATGTTTTTGCTTGCAAACCTCTGCTTGTAGATTAAGCTTGCTATAAGCTAGACAACACAGTTCTTATAGTGTTACAAACAGCTTGTAGTGGGCAGTGCTACCGTACAAATCACCTGGACTCGATGGAATGTTACCGGTGAAACTCCAAAAAGGTCTTGGAATACTGAGTCCTTGGCTCCACACTATACTTAAGGAGTTGCCTAGACCATGGACCCAAATCCCGGAGGAAGGCCAAACTGATGTTCATACCAAAAGCTGGTGAGATCTCCCACGCAATTCCTAAAGACTTTTGCCCAATCAGACTGTCTTCATGCTATCAACACGCCTACCGCAAGGGAAAATCGGTAGAGACGGCCCTCCTTCACTAGTCGGTTTGTATCTTTGAGAAATCTAAAAATCATGTGTGGATCATAAAGATCCACTCTTCTATCATTCCCTGACATTAAAGGAGCCTTCAACAATGTCAGAAGAGAACATATAACAGCTGTACCTCAAAATTTGAAGGTTAACAATTATCTCTGCAATTGGATCGAGAAAATGCTTCAAAGTAGGCTCGTCCACACCGAGGTGGGGTGTTGTCTGGCCAACGGTTCTGTGTGCAGAGGCACCCCACAGGGCAGGGTATTATCGCCTCTTCTATGGCTCCTCGTAGTTAACCACTCCTAATCCTAGAGAAAACCGGCATTAAAGTCATAGCTTACGCTGACAATACTGCTTTTACGCTGACAATAAATACTTTTAGGGATTTAACGCAATTTGCCCTAGCAAATTAGCTAAGTGGACGGACATTATCGGTTTCGGAGGATATTGTCGGCACCCGGCAAATACTGAACTAGTATTGTTCACCAGAAAGGATAAAAAAATGACCTCTCATAACTCCTCCAATACTAACAGGCGTTGAACTGATGCTTGCAGATCACGCCAGACCTGTAGGTTATGTTAGTAGGTTATGTTGGTAGGTTTCTTAGATAAGAAACTCAGTTGGAAACTGAATATGCATGACCGTGCTGCTGTCCTGCAGAGAGGCCCTAGGCCCAAACTTGGGACCCAACACCGGATTGTGCACTGGATTTACACGGCAGTTCTGCTAGACGGCCTTCAGCCATACCTTAATGGCTTTGGAATTTTATTTTAAAAAGTGTAAATCTTCATAAATCTAAACTTAATAACTAAACTCAACGGCAGTCGTTAGGACCCTACTTATGCACGGAGTACTAGTCTGGTGGAATGGAGTAGACAAGAGTAGCTATATTAGAGAAAATGCAAAGACTATCCTGTATTTACATCACAGGTGCTTTTAGAACAACTCCCTCGGCTGCGCTTCACAAAATGCTCACTTTCTTTCCGTTGACATCTTTGGAAAATTGATGGCAGGAAAAACAGCACTTAGGCTTAGAGAATCCCTGAAATTGGCTCGTGATAACATGCGACATGCAAGCATCCTGATTGGCCATAATACCATCCCTGGTAATTTGGACCACGTTGTCCCATACCTCGATTTTTGTATCAAATTCAAGACCAAATTTCCAAGTAGAATTGCCTGGGAGTCAGGTGAGGTCTTAAATGCATCTGCAATAGAAATCTACACAGACGGATCAAAAGCAGCACTTGGAGCAGTAGCATCAGGAGCAGGAGCAGGAACAGAAGGAGGAGCAGGAGCAGGAGCAGGAGCAGGAGCAGGAGCAGGAGCAGGAGCAGGAGCAGGAGCAGGAGCAGGAGCAGGAGCAGGAGCGCGAGCAGGAGCGGGAGCCAAGGCCTGCCGGATCCGCAAGGCCTGCCGGATCACTGCAGTGTTTTTCAAGCAGAAATTAAAGCAGCTCGTCAAGCCGTGCCCTGGTTTTTAATTAACTCAATAGATTACAGCGCTATTGTTGTCTATAAAGACAGCCAAGCTGCAATAAAAGCCTTCGAATCGCCAACGATACGATCCAAATTGGTAAAGCAATGCCTCGAATCTCTCAACGACAATCGTTAGGTGTGAGGTGTGACGCATATCTGTGCTCGGTTCCAGGCCACAGGAATATTCCAAGCAACCAAAGAGCCGATAAACTAGCCTAGTAACGATGCTTTTGCTAATCCGACTAATCGAATAATCGACTAAATGTACCCATGTACACGCATAAACTCGACAAAATTTCACCTGGATACCGAAGCCATCACAATGGCAAACAAAAGCTGGAATTACATCACCTGATGTCTCTCTTCCAAATAAATCTGGTCAGTGCTTGATGGTAAGAAAACAAAGAGACTCATCTCCTTTAATAGGCTGAATCTTAGAAACATAATTGGGGCCCTTAGAGTCCAGTAGGTCTAGTAGGGTGTCATTCCAGAAGACTTCTCGCCCCCTTTAACGATTTCTGCAGAAGTTGCAAAAATGAAGAGAAAGAAGAGACCATGGCTCATATTCTGGGTAACTGTCCTGCCCTAAAGATCTTGAGAAGATCTTCTAAATGGTCTAGCACTCGATTTAAAGAGAATAATGCGCTTTATCTCCGGGTCAATCTGGTGAATCACGAAACCCATTCGTTCTTCACATGGAAACTATATATAGTGGAGAGAGAACCTGCAGTGGAGCGTCAAATATCCCCCATCAATTCATCCTACCCCCCCACTACATCCAAGTTATGTAGGGCCAATAGGGCCGGCCTGGTTAGGGATCATACCGCTTTGGTTGCCTTCTCCGCTATTAAGGGTACACGGGTATATTTTCCCCCCTGGTACGGCTTCATACCACTTCGGTTACCCCCAGCATTCATTACACTTTTCGGGTAAGTCTTCAACCAATCAACCACTGATATTGGTGACCTTCAGCACAGGTTTACACATCTTATGGTTGCCACGACTCTTCTCACCCAAAACGCGTAGTTATCATTTAGGTCCACAGGGCTGGATACTCCGGCCTCACAAAGAATCACAGTGGACTTCCTTTGGCCTAAGCATTGACATAATAATATGGACTGCTAGTTGGTGTCTTTCCTCATGATGGTGCCATTCAAGCACGTAGAAACTGGCACCCTTTGGTACCCGTGGTAAATTTGGAAACACTTGCAACAGGAAATTCAAATATGGAATGCTGCTTTTGCAATACACCACTAGTACCAAACAGCAGCATTGGATTGTACGTACTCATGTAAAATTCGGGTCTTTACGGATGTCTAATTTTGTTTCTTACTAAGTTTCTATATCTGTTTTGCCTTCATTTCCTTTTCTACATTTTACTCTCACCTTTGGGTCACGACAAGTCAATCAATCTTAAGGCTTCAATTAATTTAAATAGCAACAGCATATGCTCTTACATCTCTGCGACGAGAATTTCCATTAACTTGCACAACATGCAAAAATAATCGGTTATCCCCTTCGCCTCCTCTTATCTCATCAAGCAATCGCATTCACTTATTGCATCCATTATAATTAAAAAGTTCTTCCTTTCATCGCAGATTAAAGTAATGCACCGCGCTTTCCAGCGCATACATGCAACTTGGTATAGAAAATAGGAATACTCTGGCGAGAAGCCGTTCTAATATGTTGTTCCCTGGCTGCTTGCATAACAATTCTATGTACGTACAATTAAGCTATTTGTTTTGTACAATTTCGCTTTGATTTTACTCATTGAAAATTTTAATTAATATTTGTTGCAACCTCTTTGGTTAGAAAACAACTGAAAATTAATTGCAAGGCTGCACCTTTGCGGCAAGAAATTGTATATTTTGAGTGTTGCCGTACGCAATGAAGCAAAGTACCAAGTCGATTTTAGTTATGTGCTCAAGATGGATAATATTTGATTATAATAGATTAAGTTTAATTAGGTAATTCGCTTTCCGTATTGTTTACAAATGGTTTGTGGAAACAAGGTAAGGGCGGCTTGAGGATTTACCGGTTATTTAGTTTAACTATGGGAAGCGTATTTATAACATTATTATGCTGTTTGCTCTTTGAATGACAAGTTCTATTTGCGTCCTGGTACTCAATCTCTTTCTTAAGTGTAGCTTCCAACAGCCTACTCTAAGAATTGCATTGAATGGCAAATAAATTCCCTATCGTCTTCCGAGTTTATAACTTTACTTCATCTCTCGTGTCATACCTTACAAAGAAAAAACTAAAAAATCGACCTCAGCCAAAAATACCACACGCATGCTTTTAGGCCATTCATCATTTTTGCATCCCCTTTCAGGAATCCAACCGCCTAATCTAATATTTTTATCTTTTTCTCAAATATGACCTCGGGAACCTATTGCTCTTTCTTTACACCATATACAATCTACTACGCTTAGCATTGCACGGTCCAATAAATCTTCCTTCTTCTTCGCCTCTTCCTGGCCAAAATCTGATTTCGTATTTTCCCGTGTGGGTTTCCCTTGGCGGTGTTTATCGTTGATTTTTGAAAATTTCGAACCGGGCGCACCAAACATAGCACAGCAGCCTTAAAAGTCATAAACGTGACTTCCTTGACTTCCTTGACTCTATTGACGATATGGTGGCGGGGTGCCCCATAAACATACCAGCATACGGTTTTTCTTCTTCTCCTGTCTTTCTTATCGGAGCAGTGTACTGCTATTAACCAACAACGGGCTAACACAAAGTGAAAATCCCCCGAGGACCAAGATAAATCAGACGACGACGACGTCCGACGTCCACGGTGTGTGTTGCTAGCTGCTGGATAGTGAGGCCAATATATAGTAAAGGAGGCTGGCACTGGTCAAGTTAGTATAATACACCATAACTTGGCCTATGAATGATATTGTGTTACCATTGAAAGTGGAACGTCGGAGTCGGATAGTAAATCTGGAAAATTTCCGCCGCCACGTTTGAAAGATAAAGGGGACTCCTTTGGCCATCGAGCAAGAATCTCAAAGACACATCTACAGCCGTGTATGGTTTGGCCTGTTACGCATTAATCTGGAAACGACGTCCATTTAGACATGTCATTCGCTATACAGTTCCATCGGACCTTGGTACTTTGTGGTGGCATTCGCGAGGACTTGATTACTCGCCGCAATAAATTGGAATGAATTTATTGTTAAATGGTAACAGTTAGCGACTTAATTTATTCTACTCTTTTTGTCCATCCACACAGTATGTAATCCAAATGAATTGGCACAAGAGATTATTGGACTATCAAGCGGCCAGTGACAGCTACCATAAAGTCGTGAGTTGGTGTAAAAGGATACCTTTCATAAATCGGGGGAGTATTTAATGCCGAGGTATGTTTCTATTCCATTTTTGCGGTCGCTCTATGGGTACTGAATTGGAAGCTTAAAACTGGACAATACCAGCAATTGTTCGACAGGTTTTTGTGTAATACTTGCGTGCACGCTGTTTTTAAGCAGTATTGTATTCAATTTTATTTCCGTACATGAAATAATACCAATCGATACTTTACAGGGCAGATGCATTTTATCTTTAAGCAAATGGGTAATCGTATTTCCACTTATGTTTCTCTGTTAGTACTTACCCAGAAATTCTGAAGTCCACTAAAAAATACTATTAGAGACGTTAACACCTTGCCTGAGAAATTGAACACCTCCCCGTATGCAAAGCAAAAACCAAGATTTAATATCAGTTTAAGTGTTTTCTTGGTGTCAAGCATAAATATTTGCTCAAATTGTCATTCAAAAGAGCAACAATTAACCCAAAGCTCGTCTATTAATAGACGTTATTCACGGCGTCACGAATTTATTTTTTGCAGTCTTGTGCGCCGTCATTCTATACCTTCCAAGTTAAAAAAAAAACAATCTATTATAAATATCGAACAAAAACAACAAACCCCATTAGAAAAACAAATAAAACAAAAAACTCTGTCTCCTCTTAAATTAAATGACCTAAATTTTATCACTTATTATCAACGAAAATACATTGTGAAAAAAAAAATCGGAAACAATATTATATATTTATATGTATATCAAGGTCATAAACCATTTTTTCAAAACTGTTATTTTGTGTAAGACCTCGAAACCAACAACTATCTTATCATTGTCTCCATGCAAATAGTAAAATAAAAATCACAAACAAAGCCTCATTTAAATGAAACCCAAGGGGGAGTTTTTCTTTTATCAAAAAAACTAAGATATTAGGCTTCCATTATCATTTTTTTTTAAATATTTATACATGTATGTGTGCTGAACGCAAGTCGTCAGCAGCAGCACCTTGTATTGTTGTTTGTTTTGTTATGGAATTTAAGGAATTTTATTTACATACCGTTTTGTTTGAATGACTTATTCTAATTACTGTCTTTGCAAATCAAAAAGAAAACAAAAATACTTTCATTCCAGCTGTGTATAGTAGAGCAAGGGGTGAGTGCTTAGCTTAGCTTTGTCTTTTTACTCTTTTGTTGAGATACACACCACACATGTACCATGCAATAATTCAAAATGTTTGCGGAATTTCAAGAATTTTCGAAAGATAAGATGTAAATTAGTCATTAATTTTGACTTTGTTGAGTTGATTTGGATTTGATTTGTTTAACTGACTTACCCTGAAAAGTGTGTAAATAATTTGTTGTAACAAGGAAACCGCCCAATTTACCTGAAAAGAAAAAAAAGTAATTATAAAATATTGTTCGGAAAGAGTATGATTGTTCATTTAGAATATAGATAATAAATAATAAAGAGTGTAGGTAAGGATTAAGCTTTCAAAATTTTCTCTTTTTGAGTTCTTAGATGATACTCAAACAATTGATACTCTTATGCGCTCTTATAAAAATTAAAATTTTTGTCTTACAGGTTTGAGGTTGAATGAAGTTCCTGCTGTAACTATTTAAAAAAAAGATATTTTGTAATATTTTCTTTTATAATTACACGTAAAACACTTCACTTAACAAATAAAACTTATTTAAACTCAAATCGCACTGTAAAAATTCAATACTTTATTTCAATTCAATTACATTTAACTGTACTTTCGATTTTCACAAGTCAACGTTTAAAATATAACTGTCCCGTACGAGCCTGCTGAATTCCATGGAGGGGAAATTTTCGAGATCGAAATTCCAACTTCGAATATTAGTTTGCTGTATACACCGAGGAAAAAATTGCAACGTAAGATTTACGACAAAAACGTTGATTTTACTCAGCTCCTTGTCATCCGAGCTAGTGCAAGTGTTAAATTTTTTCAAATCCACCCACAGACACGCCCAAAATCGGTCTAAATGAGCAACTACCTCCAGATCTTTCAAAACTGTAAGACAATTTTGCATTAAGCATCTCCTAATGAATGTAAGACACAAAAAAGAAGAATTAAATTGGTAAACCTCCTCCAGTTGGCGCGGCATCTATTTTAAGGGTAAATTTTCAAATGCAGTTAACTCAATATTTTTGGTCAAAATTGAAAAAATTCGCTAGAAAATGCTTAGTTCTACATTTTTCTCATACAAGGCTTTGGGCCACGTCCACGTTTGGAGGCAGAATTGAAGAAAAACCTATAATTTTCCAGAAAAACGTAATTTCGACTGTCCTTAGGCCTAATTAAGGAAAGAATGAAACTAAAACATTAGCAGGTTAGGTAAACGAGACTTCATTTTAGATTTCGTTCCTTCAAAATTTTAAGCCACACCCCCTTTTAGAGGTCGATTTTTCAAAATAATTGAATTTAAACTATAGTAAATGCATTTTTACGTACATTTAAGCGTAACTTGGAAATATGTGTGTTATAATTGATAGTTTGTAATTAAGGACGGTTGGCCCCCGTCCCTTTTCGAAGTTTGCACTACTTATCAAATGCCAAAAAATAACAAAAACATCAGCATTTTACAATGTGGGATAGGATGGGGTATTCAACGGTCCGTTTTACGGACTGTAACTTCCGCGAACACACTCTAGCACTTACTCACTGGTTATTTACCATATCATCGTTACTTACATAATTATATGTATATACAATTTGTAACAATTTACTTTCGTAAATTACTGTAAGGATCCTTACGATCAAAGGCTTCGAATAGTAGTTTCATTGGTGAAAGCATTTGATATGATTGTGAAGAGTAGTTGAATCAAAGTTTAAACGAACTAATTTTTACGTTGAAACAACTTTGAAGTAACGTTGTTCAACTTTGATTCAACGTTTTTCGTAGTTCCACCGAAATCATAAACGAAAAAAGTAAAATCAACGTGGTTTCCTTTGATTTTACGTTGTTTTTTCCCTGGATGAATTAGTAAAGTAAATCGATTCGTGCATTTAGCGATTCTTGCATGTCGTTTTATTTCTTGTCGCCACATTACACAATTATACAGAATATAAATAAAATAAATAAATAGAGTGGCGCAACAGCTCGAGGTGAACCAGGGCCAACTTCTCAACAATGTATGCTGGTGTGTTAATTTCTTTACATACAAGGGGACTTACAATTTTTGCCGAATCCGAACGGCACTTTGAGAAGTTTTTCAAGACAAATGATACTCTCGGAGGGCTTGTTAGACCCTCGCGGAGGTGGGGGCCGTGAAAAAAGAACAACTCTTTTTTTTTCAGGTGACGATGGCAGGATTCGAACCCAGACCTCCGGCGTAGTAAGCACACACACTAACCACTACGCCACGGCACTCCACAGAATATGCCAATATGAATATTCTACTATGAATGATTAGAATATGCCCAAGGTAAGGCATGCCCGTCGTAAGATGCTACTAAAATCTACCCTCCGTTTGCTAAGCGCGTAGCATGGAATGGACAAAACAAACGGAACTAATGCCTCAGGTGGCAATCGGCAGGTTCACTGGCAAATCTACCCTCTGCGGAGTAACATGGTCTACAGATTCTGGGGAGAACCGCATTTATTGCTTTCAAATCCCTTTTGAAATGATGAAGAGTGCCTCGATTTCCACCATCTAGACCGACCGCCTGCGGGAAAGGAATTCCGTCGTTTAGGACTCAACGAAAATTAAATGCTTTGAAGCAGAAAATAACGAATTCCTCGCTAAGCTTAAAGAAATGGAAAGTCTCAACCAACAACTGAAAAACTAAGTAAAATCATTCAAAATTTTACGAAAAGAATACGAGGCTTTCAGCAACCCCCGTAAGGAGGCACTTGTGAAGCTGCAAGATGCAAGGAAGCACCAAACGTCAAATAGTGTACGTGACAGATAAAGAAGAGCTTGCATAGATCAGGTCTTTGAAAAAAACATGTAAAAAAAAACCAAAAAATTTTAAAATTGTAAAATTGTTTTATTTTGAGGTAGAAAGCTGAAATTTTGCACGCAAACTCTTTGTCATCCGAAGCAATAGAAGTGCTAAAATATTTTAAATTCACCCACAGACACGCCCATAATCGGTCTAAATACGGTCTAAATGCATTCAAAACTCTAAGACGACGTGAAAAGCTGAATTTTAACATTGAGCATCTCCTAATGATTATAAAACATAAAAATAAAGTCGGCAGAGTAATCCTTTAAATTCAATACATTTAATATTTTAATTCCAAATCGGACAATGTTTACTTATTATATTACGTAGAAAATACTTGGTTCTATGTTTAGCTCATACAAAGTTTTGGGTCACGCCCCACACTTAGAGGCTGCATTAAAAAAAGCTATAGTTTTCGAGAAAAACATCGATTCCGACTTTTTAATCTTACTTAGCGAAGAATAAGAAATAAAGTTTAGCACATAAAGTACACCGGACACTATTCTAGATTTCGTTCATACAAAGGTTATGGCCACGCCCATCGTTAGCGGTCAATTCGACATAGGTAATTGAATTTCAACCAAACAATTAAATTTGTGCGAACATTTTATGACATGATTAGTTATTGACACTATGAGTAGCATGACTAATTATTAGTTGATAAATATATAATTTAATTTATTTAATTCTGAAATTACGCTTAAACCATGACAAGATAAAAAGAATAATAAGGACCAAAAATGGGGTGCCGTGACGTAGTGGTTAGTTCGTCTGGGTTCGGAGGTCTGGGTTCGAATCCTGCCATCGTCACCTGAAAACAAAACTTGTCCTTTTTCACAGCCCCCACCTCCGCGAGGGTTTGACAAGCCCTCCGAGTGTATCATTTGTCTTGAAAAACTTCTCAAAGTGCCGTTCGGAATCATCAAAAAATTGTAGGTCCCCTCGTATGTGAAGAAATTAACACACACAGCATACATTGTTGAGAAGTTGGCCCTGGTTCACCTCGAGCTTTAACGCCACTCTATTTATTTATTTATAAGGACCAAAAATAAGTTAAATTGAATATCACCGACCCGGGTTATCATTGTAATGTTCCGGCGTACCTCTTTACATGTGACTTAAGACAAGTAAGAGGGCTTTGATCCTCCAGTTCCCAAAATATCCCTAATTATACAAAAAGACGAAAAATCTACTTTTTCAATCGCTTTCAGATCTTATGCTCCAGATAATGTTATTCTTGTTTAAAATGAGGCAATCATTGACACTTTAAAAGCCTGATTGGTCCTTCCTGTTACAACAATCTCTTAATTTACATAAAATCACTTTGATCTGCTAAATAATAGAGCCGAGCATAAAATAATTATTGTTCTCGAAGTTTCTTATCGTTGCTCGATGATGAAAGCGGAAAGCCGTGTCAAGAACCATAGGAAATTGCAGGTTTTGCTTTAGCCAAAGAACAAGCAAATACCGGTTCTCTGCCACTTTGCCAGTCAGTAAATTCTTTTTGTGTCTAATATAGAACAGCATTATTCCCCTGTAATTAGCAGCACACAACCAAGTTTTTTTTGCATATTGCGTGTGAAAAAATTTCCAGAAATGAAGCCTTTGAATTTTCACTTTTGAAGTTGTAAGCATTAACATACTTTTGTATACATACCTACATGCAAAATGTCATTTCTGTGAGAACAGTTCATTCGTGTTGTACTCGCATTTTGTGTATATCTTGAGGGTTGCACGCCATTTGCATGTTTCTTGACGAAACTCGGCTCGTAATAACTTTTAATTTAAATTGTTCGCTCATTCTGAAAAACAACCATTACACTATTGCAACGACATGCAACAATTGCTGACCAATAATCAAAGTGTCATATATCCTCATGTCATGTAGTATTGTGCTTTGTTTAACCAATTTTCCGATTAAGCATTTATCTGTTCCACAGCAGCAATGACAGTGGTTTTATCGGCTGAAAATCCCATAAATGTGCTTCCATTTTTGGTCAGATCAATATGAAATACCTACCCGAGTGGCGCTTACTCGTATTTGAGGTCGATTAGACATGCAATTTTTATGCAAAGATTTATTCGATAGTTAAACGATGGTCGAGCATTTTTAGAGCTCTTGAACTTTGAGTGACATGTGATTAGTAATAGCACTTAAAGCGGGAGGTTAACAGGTTGTAACGAGGTAAAATTAAATACAAATAAGTCTGTGAAATATTCTGGAGTTTTTTCAAACTCGATCAAAAATTCGAAATAGAATTCCATTTCCAAGAAATATTATACAGCTGGTCAGTTAAAAACGTAGATACTAGGAACATAAAAAAATGTACAAAGGCCTTATTTCAGGATAGTTAACATGTTGCCCTTTTTCTATTGAGAAAGAATTTCTTAAATAAACTCAGTGGCGACGGCGGCGATCAGAAAATATCCCAAATCTTGAAGTTGTTAAAAATTAAAAGTCTAAGATGAGGAACTTTGTATGGAAAAATTGAAACTTTGAATAGCTATAACTTTTAAAGTAAATGAGACCGGCCATTTTTAATAACATATTCAGGAGTAATCAGGACATTGAAATACATATATAACCATAAAAATAACAACTAAATTCCACTTGGACCTACGGTAAACTTCTTCCTTATATACTAACACAACACCTGTATACATTTATTAATTAATTAATTAATTATATTAGGAAAAGAAATGTATTTTTGAAACAAAAAAAAAACTCTCCTCAATTTTTCTGTGTGATGAGTGACATGTGATAACATAAGTACTAAAAAAATATACAAACCAGTATAAAATCAAGCCTAACAAATGCACCGTCATTGCCGGAACTGCCAGACAATCCACTGCTATATAACAATGCCTAAGCCGAAACCACTATCATCTCCAAAGCCAACGCAGTTCGCAGTGCTTAACCGTATTCCATAATCAATTAGTCATCAAAAATACTCTCGCGACACAGACTGTAACAAACAAAAGATCTGAATTTCTGCTTCGTTGTTCGCTCTTCCGAGCAGCTTTTAGCAACGCAGCTTCCTGCAATATAACACTAAGTACCTGCCGCTTTGAAAATGTATCCAATCAGTTGATTAATGACTTTGGAAACTAATTTATTGACACAAGAGTATGACGCCATTAGTGTACGTACACTTGTAATTATGTCATTTTGCGAACACTTCAACCCTCTCAATTTTCAATTATATAGTATTTCGATACTAGGAAATCGTTAACAAAAGCTCAAGTCACATAATAATCATTATCTGTTCTTCGCTCCATGTCGCCTACAGTGACATTTGTTCCTTATACAGAGACATTCCTAAGTATAAATTTAATTTTCCATAATTTGAGAGTGACTTTAGGTAAGCTAACACTGACAGTGACAATTTAACGCTTCATCAACACCATATTTTTGCGGCGGCTTTCAATTAACTTCCACAGAAAGAAAAAATTGTGTATCAAAAATCAAACGAAACACATGATGTGTAACCTCTTACTCCTGTGGTACGCCGCGTCGCCTGTACACCGTAAGCCACAGTAGCCAGCTAACATTTTGTTAGGCGTGCTCGCTTAGCCAAATGTTTTGCACACGATTTATGGACCAGTGGTTAAATGAATGCACACACAACTGGCATACATGCACTGCATTGCCGTTTGCGACGATAGATGGAGCAAAGTGGCATGTTGCATGCTGTTCGCAATTTAGTTCGACGCGCGTTAATGATACGACAAGCGGCTCGCCTATTTTTTCGTATCCTTGTTGCTACTGTTTGAGTCTTGGTGTCGGGGAAAACAAACAGCAAACTTACAAACGAAAAGGAAATGGAAAGCTGACAATATTTTACTAACGAGAGAGACTGCGACTGCAACTTGCCATGGGTCAGGCCATGGGAAAATATTTGAAACTCTTGTGAGGTAATTAATGTGCTATGTATGGGACCCTCGCATAGGTTTCGTGGTAACATGGAAGTGTGATCCCAATCAGCGAGTTTCGTTGTAACCAGTAAAGCAAAGTCATTATGATGTTAGAAAATTAAGTACTAAGATATTATGAAGGTCTTTTTATCTATGTCCTTTTAAAAGTACGACAGAGAGATTGTCAAGTAGATCTTATGTCATGTTCAGTTTATTGGCCTAAATCGAAGGAATATAACCAGCGAAATCTTTTACACATTCTTTAACTTTACAAAATTTTAGTTTTGCTTCTATTGGCTGCCAACATTTTATGCTTAGATACTAAAGTTGGCATTCAAAATTGCGTGCCAAAAATTGTTCCTAATTTTTGACAATGTTGGTTATAAAAATCCAAAACAGAGGTACCAATTCAATTTTTTTTGCCGAAGGAAAAACATCGAAGGGACAAACGACCAATCTTATTTACCTCCGAAATGACAGTCTTAGATTGTTTCACTGCATTGAGCATTATTAGTTTATCAGTCCATCATATATACTAAAATTTCAGACCCTTCGAATACCAATGTAAATTGATACCTAATGGCCTCGTAGTGTGAGAAAGGCTCTTCAAAAAATATAACGTTCCAATATGTTACCGCTCTTTGGGGCTTTTTTTTTAGAAAAAAAAACTACGAAGTCTGACGATTTCACCTCCGACTGAGTTCATCAAGTCTTATAAGCTTACTTACCCCCCTGCATACTTGCAAACGCTCAGGGGGGCTTGTAACTCACTCCCCCCAAACATACCAAAATAGATATCAACACTTTAGCAACGAAATACACAGAAAACAAATTTTTTGCTTACTTTTGTCATGAAAAATTTACTGTTCTTGGACACAAGTGGAATGAGCTTTTAATTCTTAAGTCTTTTCTAGAATTAAACCTAGAACACATCCCCACGGAATAAGCTTGCTCAGCTTAAGGCTTGTTTCAGCTTGGCCTCGGCCCGCTGTTCGATGTTGAATGAATTTGTTATTAATTTCTATAGGTAGAGTTGCACATGAAAATATAACAAATAATATAACTTTCATCCGCATTTCCCCTTTGCAATTTCCAAAATCTTTTTCATTAGCTCAGCTTTTAAGGAAACTTTTTTTCTTAATTTAATTTTTGCTTAATTTTTAATTTTGTTTTTAAATTTTTAATTTAAAGTTTGTCGATGCACGTGTTCGTGCATGGCACCCCAAGCATAAGTAGCACTTGTGTCATTTGACAACGCGCGCAAACTACCCAAGTTTAACACTCAAGCTACACACAAATTTATACGCATACCCCCAAGCATTTTGTATCGAAAACTGAAAATTGAAAAAAAAAAAAACAAAATAGAGAAAACGCAGCGGCACACACACGTGACATCAGCTTTACTGAAGAGAAGAAAAAAGGTTCTAGGAAAGCAGGCGGTGCCTAGCGTCTCCATTCGTTATATTCATAACATTACTTGGCGATTTCTATGATTCGGAAACTCATCCTTGACCAGAAAACAAGTGGAAAAGAACATGAGACCAAAGTTATTAGGAAAGTTCGTATCCGAAATTCAAAACAGCTAATCAAAATGAATGTTCAGCCACAAAAAAAATCCTAGGTACGCCACTTACCGTGCTTTGGAAATAAGTTCACGGTAAAAGATCTTGGGAGATCTTTCTGGACCTTTTATGGGACTTAGTTCTTACTGTTTTTGCGGTGATCTGCAGGGTGTTGATATCATTTCCTTACTTATTACTCACTTATAAAATGAGTAGCATTTTTGCTATCAACTGTGCCACAGTTGATCACAGATGATAGTCAGTAAGTACAGTGTAAATGTGAAGAACAACAGACCCTTAAAGATTACATACCTTACAAACAAAAATGGCTTTTGTTGTTATCAAAATAAAGACAATTCTAACTTGACGTTTAAAATGTAAAACTCATTAAAATATTTAAGGCCAGTTTGAAGAAAGAAAAATTTAAATAAAGTCAGCAAAAAGAAAATTTGTAACACCACCTTTATAGAATGATTCGAAATCCAGGTTTCCCACATATGTTGCCTAAAACCAGGTATGAACAAAATATAGAACTCAGTGCTTTCTACAAAATATATTCAGAGAATCTATTTCTATTTGCAACAAAAATATTGAATAAAATGGATTTGAAAAATTACTTCTGCATGTACTTACTCTCTGTTTTTTGTACGACTATAACTCATAGATCTCTCGCTCGCAATACGTATCCCCATAGTATTGATTGCAAACACGTGATAACTTGTCTTCATGCGGTCATATAAGTTCAAGCCCTCAGCGGTGTTTGAGTAGGTATTTTTAGTCACTGCTACCACTTTTGAATAAAAAAACTCTGCAATTAAACTCATTCCTTCAAATGACCCAAAAAACAATTCCAATAATGATAATAATTATCATAATAATAGTTAATAAGTTAATAAATAAATGTTAATAAGTTAATAACATAACAACTGCAGTTTTGGTGAGCGGATTTTGAGGTGCAAAATTGTGATCGCATGGCAGTCTGTGTTCTCCAGCCACAGCTCAAACCAAACTTTTTAAATCAAAAGGCGTTTCTGCAAGCGGATCTCAAAAAAGCTAACGCTTGTATTAGCTACTCACAAAATTTCAGTTTCCTAAAAATTCTTAAAATTGGTGAGATATAAGAAGAATATAGAAGATAGAAGAAGAGAAAGAATATGGACATGTCTTATTTGAGATCGGGCCTCGATCATATGCCCTTTAGATCTTGAACAAATGTATTTTTATATTTTCGTCTGTATCAAACTTAATCATACTCCATTCCTGTAGAAAATGGTTTAACAATCGTTTTACAAACCTAAGAGATAATAGACAAAACAAACTTCCAAAGTCTTCTTTGCTCTTGTTGATCGGTTATTTAAAGTGAGATTTTTTTCTAATTTCCAGATGAAAGTTCTTTTGAAGTCACTCGCGAGGATTGTTCTTTCTCAAGGTAGGTATAAGAGACTGTATGTTTACATGGCCATATTGCCTTTGATTTGTTGTGTATAGCTAGAAGTAAGGCAGATTCTCTTTCGAAACTTCATCATAATCATCATTTGATCATCCGCTTAAGAGGCATTCCATTCAAACCATTGGGCTGGTTTTTAATTAGACAATGCCTAAACTTGGTACTGCTAATTTTCAGCGGCCTAATTTAAGGCCGGACATACAAGGAACTAGGACATACAAGGAACTACGCACTGACCTATAGTCAAGTTCTGCAGCACTTGATAACATTCCTGAAGGTAGAGTGGGTGCCCAAAAATGTTGTCCAAATGGTGCTAACTACGACCAACAGCGAACCTAAGTCAAAGTGCCAAGAATCGTTTAAGGAAGCCTTTGCGGCTTCGTAGTAATTTTCTTAGAGCCATCTAAAAATAATCATTGTAGCGAAAAATTTATGCACTTTGGCGGTTTTTTTTATATATCGCGACTGAGATCCCAGTCATACTTAATTTTAAACTTCATTATCCGAACTTTGGGTCAGACAAATCTTACGCGCCGGCTACAACGAATGAGACCGTTGGATCTTGCGGCATAAGATGAAACCGCATAAATTGACGGTATTGTAGGTGCCTTTCGTTGGAAGGCAGCCTGCCACACGCGATTACTACAGAAGCTTGAACTACTTGTTAAGGAAATTTAGTCGTCCGAAAAAAAAACTTAATTTTTAAACAGACAAAGATAGCGAACTTCGCTCCTAGCCAAACCACTAAGGAAATAAGGCCACGACTCCATAGTGAAACCAATTTCCCCTTGAAAATTTAACCGAATCATTTTTCTGTTAAGACCGAAAACTAGTGTCGAATAAGGGAACTATCTTTACCAGATCATGTTGCCGGTAAAAGTTTTTCTGAAAGAGAGATTCGATAAATTTTGAATTTCAGTCCCTCATTTCATCTTTCAAATCATTGTAGAAATCAAAGAAGTCTTGTCTTGATCTTTTCAGAAAGCCAAAAAAACTAAGCTTTGCAGTGCAGCAATAATTAGTAGTTGTCAAATCATTAAGGCCACTTTTTCAGTGCAGAGTTAAGCCCTGATGCTTAAACTAAGATCTCTTAATCCCGGAACCAAACAAATCTGGACTTAACCCAGCGATTGAGATTGTCAGTGTACCAGTTCACTCCCTCAATAAAGTTGTCGAAATCATCAACTCTCGAAATTATTGACTTTCCCAACCCAATCATTACTTAGAAAGAAACAGTTACAGAAATTTGAGGCGTTCCCATTCCCATAATGTAATTTCTCACAGCAATACTCAAAGCAACTGCAGTTTAAACATAAAAAACACGCTAAGAAATTAGACATGCTTTCCAGAGTTTGATCAGGGATCACCCATTTAATTTGGCGAGCTAAGCCCAGATTACATAACCCCGGATCGAAATGAACAGAAAAACTCATTTCAGTTGAACTGTGAAACTTGTATGATCTCGAACTGAAAAACTTGCCCTTAGAGGTCTGATATTGAAGTTTTGGCAGACTTCGA
Source organism: Neoascia interrupta (assembly GCA_947623515.1). NCBI lineage: Eukaryota > Metazoa > Arthropoda > Insecta > Diptera > Syrphidae > Neoascia > Neoascia interrupta. The sequence continues at coordinate 143,361,536 of OX392463.1, forward strand.
AAATAAGCGGTATCTACAGTTTTTATAAATATTGGAAATATTTCAACTTTATGCTAAGAATAAATAACTAAATACATTATACTTTTTACTTTCAGTTATCCATTATACGTTCAGTGAAGAATCACACTTAAAAAAAGCTTCTCGTCATTTACTTAGTCTAAAATTAACACACCGTTTATAAAAATTGTTTAGGTCTTTTGTTTTTGCATACAATGCAGTACTTATAGCATTTAAAGCGTCAAATCACATCAGGGAATTATTTTAATGCATCTATTCAAACAATCCTTTTCTAACAATCATTTAAAAGTATCCCTGAAATACTCTACCTACACGCATTTCGTTTGGCCATGAAACGCCAACAAAGTAAGCATTTCTCACTTAGCTCTGCATAATACCTAGCATAGTTACTTACACTAAACATTGCATTCAGTAGGTACATGGATATACGTTCAAGAACATAGTCAAGTTCATTATACCACATTCAGAGAAGAAGCTTCCTCGTCCTCCCTACCCAAGTGTAATCACATAACAACAATGCCAACAGATGTTCATACAGTACCCGAGACTGTAATTCCATTCAAATGTCACACTTTATATGAATTTGTGGTAGGAAAGCTGTGCTACATCTAAAAAAAAACTATATCAGAGGTACTTACCTGCCTTAAGACTTCAACAATAGAATGAGAGAATCGCTATAAATAAAAAAGTCACATAGGTAGAAGAAGTCGAGCGAAAAATGGGACAACAATGCTTGAGGCAAAATACCAGCCTCTGGTACAATGTCAATGTCAAATGGATGGCCAAAACATGGTGACTTTGGCATAGGATTGTTGCCACAGCAACACCAATTGAAAATGACGAATACAAAATCGATTCAAGCAAATAATATTCATACATATTGGAACATTACCTACATATAAATATTTCAGGGTGTGTATATTTGCCATTATTTTGTTTTTATGCCGGGATTCAATTGGTGGTTCGTTAGTGCCAGAAATGCAGTTCCACCAAATCACAAATGATCTCATATCCAAAGTGTAGTGTTGTTTTGTTTGTAACGTGATTTCATGGCACTGGGCCCATTGATTTTGAAAGTCACTCGAGGACGGAGAGGCAGAGCAAATTGAAAGAGATACTGGGTACTCCAAGACTACATGATTCAGAGATACGATTTCAGCCAGGTAAACATCATGACAATGAACCAAATGGAGTATCTGTGTATCCATTATTATGCATATCTTTGGCGGACGCTAAATAATTGCTTGAAGTGGTACTGAAGTGCTTTACGCATGATTATTGTACAAGTATAGTCCCCGCAACGATCTTATAACAACTGGCGTAGGGTAAAGTGAAGGAATCCGGAGAGTCATTCAACGATCATCGATTATCATGATTTCTTGGTACTTTTCGAAATGTCTGCTGATTGTGCTCAAGGTTAAGTTTATATGGGATTATTGAAAGAATTACCTACGTTTTTTTTCCACCAATCGGGAATACAAGTTCAAATACAATAATCGACACGGCATTACATACTTGGTTATGCTTGAAGAGCAAGCAGCCTTAAGTGACTGTTAATGTTAAATATGTTGTATTGTTGACAGTTCTGAAGAAGATGACGTCATTAATGACGTTATCTAAAATATAACACTGAAAGCAAGAGTGAGTTTCAAAATTCGACACCAGCCGATGTAATGTCGTCGTTATGAAGTTTGCGATTAATTGCAGGAAAGGTATTTCGAAAACAGACAAATGTCCATCATTAGTGTCCTTTGTAATAGTAATCATACTAATTTGTGGGCAAACTGCAATATACTGGGCAGGAAACTTTTACTGGATAAAAATTGGACCGCCCACACCTAAATCCTTAAAAAATTATTTCCCACAAAATTTGCTCTAAATAAAAACAAATAATAGAAAAATGTTAGGTATAAGGCTTTGGAATACAAAGCATGGAACGTCGCCTACTTTTGTCCAGCCCTTAACAGTATCCGTCGTATAGTACCCTCGGCAGTTACTTCTTCAACGAGCTCGGAGATCTAAATAATGTAGATCTAAAAGACCTCCTAAGATTTGCTTACAAATCCGGATGGGTCCCAGAGGGCGGCACTCTGAGCGGCGGTTAATTTCTGTTTTCATTGCAGATGTTAAGAAGGTTCCCCAAATGGACACAATGGACCCAACTGCTGGTCTTAGTGAGCCGTGAATATTGTTACAAGGGCATCCATTAACCTAACCTTACCTCGACTACTTTTAGGAAGCATTTCCTTACCATTTTAACCAAATTGGAATTAAAGGAATTTATTTCTAGCACACACCTATTTCTGTGGGCGTTTCCAACACAAAGAATTGCTGCGCTAAGTTTGTGTCCTGGCTTACCTTACGTGCTATTTTTTTCTTATTCTTTCCTTAATTAAGCCTAAGCCCAGTCGAAATCAGCAATTTTTCTGGAACATTCTGGAAACGTGAAATAACTGTTTCGAATGAAATATATTAAATAAATTCCATTTGGAACATACTTAAATATTGAATAAAATGCATTTGAAAAATCACCCTTCAAATCGATCGCACGACCACTGGAGGAGGTTTTAGAACCGCAACATGTAAAACGTAAAATTGGCGCTTTAAACAATGGCTTACCGTTTTGAAAGCACAGGAGGCATTTGCACAAATATGTCGATTGTGGGCATGGCTGCAGGCGGATTTCAAAAATTTTCTCAATCAAAATTAAAATTTTCTCTCGAACTCTCAATCTCAAAAATTAAGCCCAAAAAAAGCAGACAGGGCACACATGGCTTATTCGACTCAGAATTCGGGGGTCTACCACAATTATTTAACAATGTTACAAGCTATATGACAAACTTAATTATACTCCCATGGGACGATGTAAAAAAAGGCTGTACATATTAAGGAAACTTGAAGTACAAGGAATCAAGTAAAAATTTGGCGGTTTCTTGTTTCCGTGAGATGATGAGTCGAGTTTGAATAAATGTTGTGCTGCGATTTTACCGATGTTTACGGCTGTTTCAAGCGATGTTTACCGAACCGATGTTTTCCTTGCCATGCTGGCTTTATTTTCAACGCAGTCTTCATTAATATATAGAGTATGAGTTTTACTGCAGTTAAAGCTCTTCAATCTGAAAAAAGGGCTATGAACTAAAGATGACATATTTCGAAAAAGTTTATAACCAGCACTAAAAATGGAGCCCTCCTCGTTACCCTCAAGTTCGGTACAGTCGTTTAAAAAGGACGCAAATGAAGTCGAAACCCAATTACGTTCTTTAGAAAAATGGAATGGGCTAGGTATATCTGATTAGGCCAAAGATAAAATCTAAATTTCTTTTCGTTCGATATTTTCATCTTCACTCAATGTGTTTTTTAATAAATTATGTCAATAGTTACGCTGTCGTAGATCATTCATTAGAGTTCTCGAACTATGCATATTTTTGATCAGGCTAGTCTGCTCAGCGCAAGAAATGTGTCTGCACTATGAAAAATATCTAAACACTACGTTTGAGCCACACAGGAAGAAAGCTATAAAGAATTTTATATTGAACAAGCTGCTAATAAAGTCTGTATCCTGATTAATCCTCTTTTTGTAAATAATTTAATTCTTTTTGCGTGGAAATCTCAGTGGTAAACGAAGGAGTTCATCGGTGGCAAATATATTTTTAGCGGTCCATCCAAAAATGGAAAAAGGACATCTTATGGTACTCCCTCGTCCGTCCGTCCGCATGTGTTACTTCTGAACGGTAAACCGTAGAAAGATGAAATTTAGTAGATACACTTAAAAAGTCCATGCAAAAACTGAGATCGTAAACAAAGGCATTTTTTTTTACACACACTTAACGGTTCAATTACAATTTAAATTTTTGTGATTATTTACCAACTAGAGATTTCTCTGAGCTTGTGTTTTTTTATGTAACACCTCAAAGGGAGCCCATAGTTTCAATGTGACATACCGATATGGCGCACGCGTTATATGATATAGGTAGTTGCTAAAATATTATGTAATGGGACCGGCTTTTACATTCTCGCATAGATATTGAATTACCTCTTAAAAAGAAAACGGATTGCTTTAGGTTTACTTTAGAAGGTTAGAAGTATCTGTGAGTCCCGCTAAGACAACGATATAAAATTTGTGGGTATCTTGACAAGGGGATTTGCGAACCTAAAATCAGCAGTCACATAGTTGATTTTTTCTTTGTATGATGAGGACTAGGCAGGTAAGGCGGTTTTCCTCCTTCTTAAGTCGCATGACATTATGATGTTTATGGTGGGTAAGGCAGAAAAGTAATAGGTATAAGACTGAACCGAAAAAGATTTTTTTACGGAACAACCTTGTCCAAGTTTTTTAAAAAATTATTTCCTTTACAAGCTCTGCCAACACTAAGCTTTTTTTGCGCAACACCATTGTCCATTTTTTTTTTCAAAACTTACAGGCTCTGCCAACATTAAGCTTGTAGTTCCTTGCCCTTGTACTTTGTTGAAAGTTTTGAAAAAACCAATCATAAATGGCAAGGGTTTTGCAGGACTAAACTTTGTCTACAAGCCATTCGGCCATTACGAAAATTGCTTAAGCTTTGTCTGCGTAATGGCTTCACACCTCATTCTTTTACATCATCTCTCATTTTTATAAAAAAGGTGCACACAAATGCGCTGCTACAAATTGAAGGCATTAATTGCAAGCCAAACGAATCGTTCAAAGAAGAACTTCGGGAGATATGGCTTTGGACGGCTGTATTTATGCTTTTTTAAAAGTCAACCTGAATAAATCATTTACCTGTTGGTTGTTTCCCGAAATACTAAAGATAAAACACACCATACCTGCTTTGTTGCTTGTGCAGAATTTAACGAATTTAACACATTTATAAATGAGTGTCTATAAAAGGTTACATTTAAGGCTTACTTATAATGCAGCTTTTTCTTCTATCTGTGGACCTCTTAATACAACCGATTTGCTGTCACTCTAATTTGGCTTTAACTACAAAAAAAAGTCCCTCTGTTTGCAAGACTCCACTGGCTTTGTCATCAAATCCATTGGATAGCAATCATTTTCTTCACATTTAATTTATTCTTCTGCCATCGAATTCAATCGGCATTGTCATCTTGTGCCTTCTGTTCGACACATTTGATAGTATCTACAATCACGGCTCATGACAAAAGTGTGCTTGCACAAACACAAACAAAACAAATGCATGGCATTCAATTCAGAGGAGCTGTTGGACTTTTTACCCCCAGCTGAAACAGGAGATCCGATCCCCATATCAAAGGAAAAAGATACAAAAGTATCTGACGATGACAAATTGATTTTGCATTCATAAGTATGTATGGATGTATCTCTGTAAACTTTGTATGTTTGCAAAGTTGACGGCTATAGAGCAAACATACTCAGATTAAAAAAGCGCTTGCACATTGTATGGGTCTTGTGATGTGGCTGGTGCCTGTCATAATGCCACACTCATAGTGAATGGCATTGCCTTTTGATAAATTACGCGAAAATTGCATAATTGAATACTCTAGAGAGACGGGCATATACCACTCCAAATGTTCAACTTTGACTGTAAGACGTCGTCACCATCATCATCATAGTCAAGTTGTCGTTATGCTCTTGAAGCGTTATTTATGGTCTTAAAGCAAAAAATTTACGAAAAAAAAACAATAATAATTCCCAAAAGACCACGATAATGGCAGGGGGACTTTCATAAAAGTTCACGAGGGAACATTCAATTTGCTGGCAAAGTTTTTGATTTTAGGCGCCTTCGCATCTGACGGTTTGTTGTGTTGTGGCGCACGATAAGTCATTGTCTTTCCCCGAGCTTGATTTGTTGCCAGAGAGGGAGATAGAAAAATTTGCGATTTATATCCAAAGTTTAGGGTTGGGAGTAGGTGTATTTAAGCTGGTGCGTCAATCTTTCAGCTGACATCTGGATGGCTAAGAATGTGTAAACCGACGATTACGGCAGGTGTCAATAATATGGCATCGATAGGTGGCAAACATTTACGGTGATAAATAGCTATACCTACGGCTTTTATCGGCAGAGCCTAAATCCACACATGTCAAAGTTGTTGACAGTTTTGACTCTTCAATGTAATTGGGAAATATTGTCGTCTTAGGTACACAAACAGTTGTATTGGAGAGGCGTTATGATAACAGGGTTGCTTTTATTTTGGGGTAACATTTCGTTGTTTTTGAAGACATATTGAATTATTGTCTAGTGAAGGTATGAAGTATAGATACGTAATTCCTCACGTACCTACAACTTTGCTCGATTATATTTTTTAAGTTCTGGATCTTTTTTGAGTTCGATTAAGATAAAAGCGAAAAAAAATTGTCTAAGTTGTTAGGTCGCATTTAATTGACCAAACTGCGATGCGGCTGTCCCCTTCTAAAATGGGTTTCTTCAACATGAATTATCTTATACCTATAAGATCCCGAAACGGTTGTCTAATTGCTCAAATTTCGCCTGTGTTCAATACACAGTCAATCATGTTAAGTTGACAATTGCTAAAAGCCAAACCGCATCTTCTGCCACTCTTCCTCTCAAAACCATAATTCTGTGAGCTGCCAACTTGTGCACAAGTATAATACATCTCTCGGGTTGATTGATTTTATTGTCAGAATAACATTTGAAATTATCTGTTAATGGATACGTGACCCCGTCAACGGATTTTTAGATTAAAATTAGTCGTACAGCTGCATTCACCTGCTGACGCTTCTGACACCGGACACAATACCTACCTAGCAGGTTGCGAATTGAACTTTGTAGTATCAATTGATGGCAAAAATGTTTACACGATCATTATCGTTGTTTACACTCTCGTCAAGTCAATTATTCTATGGCCTTCGGCCATAATAGACATCTTAGAGGGCACTTGACGTTGTTGCGTGTGAAAATAGTATGTTCTCATACCATAAAAATTCAATTGAATTGACATTATTGCCGAATATGTAGGCACCTAGTCTCGCTTTGTCTGTTCCTGTAGCCTTACACAATAGACCAATCATGGTACAACAAAAACATACAGATATTATATCTCCTCGCATAGTGCGTGCATGCCAGCCAAAATAAAAGCGTTCAAAGTCCAAAAAATATAGTGGAAAAGCAATTTGTTTATCATGGCCTCCAATTTACCTCCCCATATACAAAAGTAGATAGTTGTTGATGACGACTTTATAAGTTATCTCCCTCTGTCGCCACCTTTTTGCGCAGATTCAATGTCTCAACGGACACGTCAATTATGTCAGACTACGGCCAGAATATGCGAAACTGAAACTCTAGACAGGCGCCGGTAAAAGCATACATAAGTGCGTTGACAGTTGTCGTGTTTTTCACTGCCAACAAAAAACAACGCCAATTTCACGCTATGGACAGTAATTAACTTTTTTTGTATTGTTGCTTGCGGCATAAAGCAATTTTGATACTTTACGTGCCTTTACATTTGCATAGGTAGGTAGGTAGTTACTGATTTTCTTTTTTAATTATTGCACAACGTTCGGGTCAGGCGATAAAACACAAGCCGGCTACTAGGATGGATGAAAGGTGTATCCAAGCTTTTACATACATAGTCCCAAAACAGTGCTAAAAAGGGTCCGGGATTAAGGTTATCGCTGGGGTCAAAATAACAATTAAAATCGAGCTTTCTAGTCAATTTAGATGTGAGGATGCGATAAAAATAATAATAAATTATACCGATTCTCGCGTAGCTTGGCAGAGGCAGGTACCTAAAACTTTTAGATCTGCATTGTTCTCTGCGTCAAACGTTGTCTTACATCGTCTTTTGAATGTGACAAAAAGATAAGTCACTTCTACATTATTTTATTTTCTTAAAACTTATTTTTCAAACACACAAAAATATACTACAAATCAAGCAAGAATCACCAATCAAATCTTAACTCTTAAGGGCGTGAATGTAATCATCTCAGAGTGCGTGTCTCAGCAAATCTAAATCTGATCAAGCATAAAGGTAAACAACGGAAGCTAAACGGGCTACTTCTGCTGTAGAGGGAAACTGCATACGGGAAGCTGTAGCATGCAGCACAAGTATTAAAGTACTTGGCTTTAAGTATAGGGTCATAGGTACCGCACCTTTGAAGCCATCGAAAAGTTCCTCCGGTTAAAAGAGTAGTTTCTTAAATCATTGTATTAATGTTTAAGTAAAACAGTATAACGTTTCTGATTCCTGCATTCAAATTTCATATTGCATTGATTCTGGCTTATTAGGTCTACTTCGTGATTTTAAGAGCAATTATTATCTTGTACATATCTACTTCTAAAACTGAATACAAGTTTAAATTTTTTACTATCTTAAGTCTTTTTTTCCAACGTCAAAATATCTCATTCTCATTCTCATGTCCATTCTCAACTTCTGATAGGTCTGATAAGTACGATCGCTTAATCCTCCATGAAGCATTAATTAAAAAGTTGTTAAACTTGTCACACAAATCTACTTGTCCAGCTGCATTAGATCAGCAATCAATGTGTCTCCTTAATGCGAGAAACAAAAAAAACACGTTATGTATTACCTTTTCCTGTCCTGATGGCCATGCGTTCCGCGTGTTGTCTTCACTCAAAACGGTTGCTCAATTGGTCCGGGCAACACGCTCATGTCTCAATTAAATTCTTGAACCTGATGCCGTTGAGAAGTTACTAATTCCTTTAAACCTAATCAAAATAATTACACATCCATTCGTTGCCACTCCAATTCACTTCAAGAGCATTGAATCCATGAGAACAAAACTATACAGAAGTGGAGCTTCATTCCATCTGTCGATTAATCTCTTCAGTTTGTTCGAGGTATAAACACTTAAGACGGGATACAAGAGATGGAATAAAGAAGATTACCGAGACGGTAGTACCTAACATCAGGAAGCTCGTGTTAGGTCGGTTCATTTGCTGGCGTTTCGTATATTGTCATGTCAAGATGGAAACGCAAGACATGAACATTGAATAAAATATTATTACTGGGCGGCGTTAAGATCTTCAAGATCATCAGTGTGTGTTTGTTAAAGGAAGGAACAAAATCAAGACGCACTCTTTCAACCAACACTTTAAGGGTTTGCTCGTAGAGTAGGGTATTAATGTGATGTTGGATTTTTTATAAGAATTATTAATTTGAATTAGTGTATTGGAAAATGAAAAACCTGAAAGATTGAAAATGTTGAAAACACTAAAAATTTGCAATAAAATCAAATCAGTCTTTTAAGGTTTTTTGGCTATCGTACAAAAAACTCTCTGTGAATACTGATTTCCGTATTGTAGCTTAGGGTCGATTTTGCCCGATTAGGGCCGAAAAGATTGGAATAGTAGATCAGAGTAGATCAGGAGTAGACCAGAAACAGGCGGTCACTCCTAACAAAACAGATTGTTAAATGTGCAAAAAGTCTGTATGGAATACCAAATTTTGTTTTTGGTTTCAGAGTCCAAAGTCCTGACTCATCCGAAATTGTTAAGATCCTAAATTATTCTCAAATGTGTCAGGTGGGTTCGCTGTTGTAAAATCAGGTTCAGCGTTAACCTGGGGGCAACCAGTATTGTGACTGTTACTAGGCATTAAGTGCTTCTGATACCTCCGCGTGTTACCGCGCGCAGGGTACGCCCCTGTCCAAAATGGCCGGCTGATAGAGTCTTAAATAACTTTCGAAAGCCTCAGAGCCTCCGGAGGAGCCGATGCAGCGGAGGAGTTCTCAAATAAGAATCAACGGTGCTTTCAACAGATAGGACGACAATTTCCTTCGATCATAGCTACCCCGAATTATTTGGGGCTAAGGTCAGTAAGGATTTCCAACTCTAGTCATCAGGGTCATTACCCAGTTCCAGTCAACAGAGATGCTGGCGGATGAGGCTCTGAGGGCTAGTTTTTCTGAGATCATGTGGGGTTAATCTCGACTTAACTCGCCAAACAAACTTGGGGAGTTAATCCCGTATGGATTTTTTTTGATTTTTTTTTCTGTGTGGAATGGCAGTTGCTTTGTGTTTCTCTTCGAAAAATGACATATCGAGTGAACAAGTCAAATTTGAAGTGAGAGTTAGGAGAGTCCAAAATTTCGAGACTCGAAGATTTTGACAACCTTGTTGATGGAATTAACTCTGCACTGAAAAACTGCTGGCTCGGTAAACTCTAGATTTGTTTTGTTCCGGTTAACAGTTTTTGGTTTAAGCTGGGCATAACTCAGCACTGAAAAAGTGGATCCAAGATGCCCAATCTTAAGTGACAGATCGAATATGGATCAGGCATTAAGGCAAATCCTGGAAAATAATTTCCTTTAAGTTTGTTTGTTTAACTGCTTACATCTTATGTAAATAGGGTGCAGCAGGCCCAGTTTCTATAAAAAAGACAGTTTTCCGTATATCAGATCATACTTCAGGTTTTGGGTCATAACCCTTGTAAATTGTCAATGAGCTTTTTTAAGGTTGATCGAAGCAACTGACCAGTCGCCATTCTGTGTTCCTTGTTAATAATGTTGATACACAAACTCTGATGGCGACGAATTTTAGTGCGACAACAATTTAACTAATTTTTACTTTCCGGATGCCAAATGCCAAACCTCTTAATTCATTGTGGCTGAACTACAGGGATCAAAACATTTGGCGATTTCTTTAAATTGTTGACAACATACATTTTTTTATCGAAATCGATGTACTTGTGTAAGAAATTCAAGTCCCATCCAAGCCCACAGTTTTAATGAAGATCGTGATCACAGATCGTGCTTCAAGTTGGCAAGACTATCTCGTCTCATTTGCTTGTCCCTCTTTGGCGGCGGCGCTGGAGATCAAAAGATTGCGGCGATAAATTGCTTGTTGTTTCATATCTAAAGTAGCGCAGCAGATCGTTTGAATCTGATTGCATTTGCGTTGATGAATCCAAGCTGTGGCTCTCTGCTCTATACACGTTTACTGATCGCTGACACACGATCACGAAGTGTGGTAAAATTTGCTGCAATTTAACAATTAAGTGGCGCGCGAAATGTTGAACGAGGATACTTTCAGAGAAAAAAAAACAATCGGCAACATATTAGTTTCTAGTCGTGCTGGGGATGGATCTGCAATTATTTGACTGGATAGCCGGTTGTTGAGGAACCTGAAGTTAAGCTAAAATTCCTTAATTGACCTGAATAAAGGATTGTTTTAATAACATTGAGAAGTTGGTACTTGGTACCAAGAGGCTTTACGATAGTTTTAGCAGGTACCTGTTTAAATGAAGTCTACCGCTTTGAAATAGAAAAAATGGTAATGACAGGAAATAAATGTTTAAAGATAAAACGTTGTTTTGTATTTCAATCAGTTCGATTAAAAATGTGCTAGGAAACATAATGTGTTTTTCATCTCAAAATAATTTGTCTAGCATCACCTCAAAATCACACTTGACAGACAATGATTGATAATCCATTTTAATTTACTGAATAATGTTATCTATGACAATAATTAAGCTGATTTGTGAACAAGCGCTCGTAGAGATATTAAAAACTTGAACAATTCAACTAGGTGCAACTTTGTGCAAAAGTTTTCATTTCCTCTGTTCGTTCATTTGTCTAGATTGTTGTTAATTTATTCTAATTGGAAATGGAGTGGTGGCACATGATAGCAAACAATTAGTTATAAGCCATGCAGTCCGACTGATTATGATGTGATTAATATGTGTTGATTATTAGTATGTACATATATAAATGAGATCATTAGAAATGAATATGCATTTAACTGGCTAACATTTCTTGCTTAGCAGGATCTTTTGATACACAAATCAAGAACGTAAAACGATATCTATATCTGAATATTAATAGAAAGCTAGTTTCAGTCGTAATGTTTGCAAGTAATGAGATTTTTAAGTGGTAAGTTTTCATAGTCACAAAAAAATCTATGCTTGAAGGCTTTGTAAAAGTATATAAGGTGGATTTTTTCTTAGCTTAATACTGGTATATACTTTATTAATGGCAAAACCAACATTTTACAATATATGCGTGAAACGTTAAATACACTTGACTTTCGGTCACTGTTTTTTTGTTTCTCTTGCTGTCAATGTCAATCAGCCAGTCATGTACTCAACCGCTTTTTATATCGCGATTTTGAATTAAACAGTCGTTTCCTCCTTCCCGATGCTCGGCTACCAACTCGAGAACGTCAGACGCAATCCCCAAGTGAGTCCACGAGAGATCCTCATTATTGGCTTATCAGAGGAGGCTTACAAAAGTGACCAATAAGTATGCCAAATAAAATTCTGATACCAGCTAATGGAGTTGAACTGGAGCTAATATCTTGCACTTAGACAGCGAGCTCATTTTGAAAAGCCACACAGAAGTGATTACCAGGAAAGCGATGTAGTCTCTAATAATTATCTGTCAGGATAAAGCGAGCAAATCCTGGAGTATGATAATCGAGGATAGCCAGATAATCGTTTGTTGGATCTTTTTTGCTTCTGTTGAACATACGGTGCAATTGCGTGGGCAGATGAAGCCAGTCTGGCCACCGCGAGGGAGGCACTCAATAAGGTATAAAGACTTGTCGCTCGTGTTAGCTTGCCCAAAAACAGCCATGGAGGTGATGTTGGAGACGACTCCTCTGCTGTTTATGGCGGAGGGGCAAAGTGCATGTCATCGCAGCAATTTGATGGACTACGAAAATAAGCTGTCTGTGGCCTTTTGTATGTATGGATTCCTGTGTATTATGCCATTCGAAGGTTTGACTTCCAAAAAAACTTCATTATGGGATGTAGTGAAAAAACAGCTGGAGCATTGAATCCACAATCTATACCCTAAGCAAAAAAACAAAAAAAATATACACAGGTGGATCATTGGTCTCGAGCCTGAGAGTTTGGATTCGAACCGAAACCCTCTTAACCGAAGCGTTGTTCTACATCCGCTTTGTGTGACCGAGCCTATGTGGTCTTTGTGTTTTGGCTTTTTGATCTACATCCACATATTGGTAGAGCACAAAGAGTTCGCGGTTATATCTTCTCTCCGCAGAATTTTTCTCTCGAAATAGACAAGTATAATTTTCTCTTCTCTGTTTATCATCCAGTACTCGGCGCCATAAAATAGAACTGGCAAAATAAGGCATTAAAGAGCTTATATTACGCTTTAACTTTCTTGAGAGGAATTTTGAAGCCATTTGTTTTGCCAAACCAAAAAAACAGCGTTTTCCTATAAACCTATAAACCTTTTCTCCGACGAATCTCCACTGAGGTGCCGTTTGTGTAGTTGATGTTAACTCCAAGGCAGATGAACTCCTTAACTACCTCGAAGTTGCTATTGCCAACAGTGATGCTTGATCCTAGGGTGCGGACAGATGCTTCATTAATTCTTGATACTTTAGGTTTATCCTCATTAAATAAACGTTGTACAAACGCCGTAAAATCTATCACGTCTCGGCTGGAGCGGGGCGATAATGTCTATATCACTATCATCTCCAAACCAAGGTTGAAGAATGTACATGACAAATGCATCTCCTTGCCGGAATCCGGTGCATGTTTAGAACACTTCCGAGGAGCTGTTCCCAAACTGCACGTTGCACTGCGAATTTTTTTTTAATGTCACACAGCACTGTTTAATCAGTTTGGCCGGGATCTAGAATTCGGCCATCGCCAGGTAGAGATGCTGACGATGAACGCTGTCTTATGCGGATTAAAAATCGATGAAAACATATGGTGTGTCTCGACTCGAAATTAATTGGTCTTTTCCAGGATTTGCCTTGGTGTGAAGATCTAAGCCACAGTCATAGTGTGTCGCACAACGACTTAAAATGCTTCACACAGTACGTTTGATAGGATATCACAAGCGTAATTTAACATGGATAAGATATGCCTCGATAGTTCTTGCAAGACATAGGATCGCCTTTCCTCAAGATGGGGCATATGAAACTGATTGTTAAGTCAGCGGGCATGCTTTTTTCTACCTGCACTTAGTTCCTATGGCATTTAATTAAGGCCAAATTTGTGCGGAAGTGCCTTAAAATTTATTTAACTAGGTAAAAGAAGCAACAAAGACATAACCCTATAGAGCTAGAGCATAATGATAAGGCCCACTCGCTGGGCATGAAGGGGATGTCCAGGGCTTTCATCCGGGAAACTAACCCACAAAAGTTTTAAAAACTTGTGCAAGTACCAATTTTCAGTCAAGGATATACCATTACTCTTATCTTAAGATTATTAAAAGAAACTGCATTGGAGAGAGTACTCTTCGCCAGATTCGTTTCTCCGAGGCGAAGCAAGACTAAAGAATCCTCAAATAATTCCGAAAGCAGCTTCAATGCGAGGGGATCTCTAATGGGGTCACGCAGCTCCCCAAGGTAGTAGCTGGGGGCGCAAAAGACCGCATAAAAGGCCACATCACTCATAATATTTGTAAGTGTGGTATATGGTTGTATTCCGGGCCGCTGGCATGAACTCCAGATGAACGTGTCCAGGCCATCCAAATATTGATCGTTCTGCTCTAAAAGCGATGCTTAACATTGAAACTACCACAAAGATTGACCTTCTATTATGAACTTAGAGGAGCCATGGACTCTCGCAACTATGTATGCTTTTATGCATACTGTTTTCAAAGAGTATGTCAGACTTTCGCAGAGCTTAGGCCGGGAATCGAACCCGAATTTCATGTCGACTACGACCCACTTAGCGTAAGCTACTGCTTATGATATTTCATTACAGACACCAAATTCTCTAAACAGTATATAGGTACGTACCTATGTTACGTCGTTACTTCAGTAAATTTCTGTAGTTCAGTCCTGATGAGCCTTCATGGAAAATGCAACTGTTTGCGGCTTTAAGAATAATAACCAACAAACAAAAGAAACGATTAGTCATAAATAACGAATTTTGTAGCTCCTTTGTTACCAAGCTCTCCCACTAGACTGTGAATTTTTTTAAATTGCACCATTAGCTCCTATTGTACAACTATAGCAAACAAGGGATACCTTTACTTTAATGACATTATCATATTATTTTCTATTATATGAACGACAAAGGTTTTAATTAGATCCGCATCGATATGGTCCGTAGATCAACTGACTGACGTTGACGGTAATTTACTTTTGAAAAAAACTGAAAGTAAATTCTGTGAAATATCAATATCATATCATATCATATCATATCAATCGTGAGGGAAGCTTACCCCCCAAATTAGGTCACTCTTTCCTGATACGATATTTCATGGTGTAGTTTTCTCCCCTCATTTAACACTCAACCTGTCAGGATATGTTACCAACCGAATGGCAAGTCATGTAAAAGAAGTCGTTCATCACCGCTCGTTCATTCGAAGAATATAACATGTGTGTACACAAACTACTCCTGGTTTAACCGCACTTCACCCAGGATGACTGGTTAAATAGTGTCCACTCCAGTACCACCAGCTGTTCCATCATGCAAAACCCACACTCAATATCCTCTACGGATTGCATTGAGAGATAGAAATATATTCGCCAAAGACTTCCTGAACCGGTCATCCATGCATAGCCACAACAACGTTTAAGATGACACATGTTTTGCATTTTAAATTTCTACGATGTAAAGATACGTATTAAACTACGTGTATCCTATTTATTTTTTTGAATTATATTTGCCTTACACTTTTGACCACTCACTGTGTCACTCACACGGTAAGTTTTTAAGCGTACCTACCTAATACTATGTTGAGAAAGGTTTTGTCGGTGGATCTCCGTATCGTGTATCCATGTAATTGATATTTGGAAGCAATTTGTCAGAGTCAGGGTCGGCATTGCGACCACAGCAGCGTCGGCGGCGGTTCCAACAGCGAAACAAAAATTACCCAGGTACATGAGGGCAATTATGGTCATTGTACGGTATCTGATTTCCAAGAGCCTGTTGGCTCACTCTCTCGGCATATACATCTTTGTGTGCATCTCTTTGTGGCTATGTACGGACAATTATCTGATCCTAACGTAAATAATTGCAGTATGGCTCGGTGGTGACACAGAATGAGTCCGCGATTTGTGATCTCTAGTAACAGTTAGCGTGGAAGCACAACAAGGTTTATTTAAGCTTGCAGCTATGTACCGACGACTATAGGGGCTTACTGTTGTGATGTCGAGGCGATTAATGTATTCACGTGAAGAGAAAAGAGCAACACTATGGTGTTGTTCTAGGAGCACAAGGATGTGGTATTTTTAAATGGTGTACTCGCAGTCGTAGGATGCCTTATTTGATTGGTATACGATTGCTGTCGGATCGGGAAGGAAATTTAACATGTATTTAGTAATTTGGTTTTTGCCGGAATGTTACATAGGGGTATCTTGGGTATAAAAACAATTATCCTATGAAATATTTTTTTTTTAAATTTTTAAAATTTCGATCTGATAGAAAATAAAGATGTAAGCGAAACCAATTTAATTATTTAGCTAGGCGCTGGATTAAAAATCTATAACTTTTCACTCAAGTAATATCTATTAATCCCTCTTTAAAAAGTAAGTAAGTTTTACTTGAGTCGAAAGGTTAAGAGAAGGAACGAAGAAAATCTTTAAAGCTTATTTCGTTAGAACCAAAAGAAAGTCTGTTAAAAATTAAAACTTCAGTAAAGTGAGTTTGCAGAAAAATCAGGATTTTAAAGATATAATACTGTTAAAGTGGGCATGGTCGATGGTGTGGGCGGTTCAATTTTTCTCTGATTAAAGGCTTTTAGCCGCGATTTCTATAAACCAAAACTTAAGTTAAAGCTTTTTCATAATTTAAGCTTTTTTTATCTCTATTTTACAGTCAGTGCGAGATTGTCCCGCATTGAATTCAATAGTGGGCCGGATTAAACTAATTTTAACGTTTGTACAGTCACAACAAAAGAATTATGGTAGAATAATCCCATGTATGAACACGGTAAAATAGCACTTTGTTCACTGAAGAGTCTAGTCATTTTTTATCTTTGCTTTGGAGTTGAGACCACTTAGGTTGTCTCCACATATTTATATGTACACTCCACTAAACTTGTACAAATCAGCTATTTTAGTTGATTTGTATTAATCTTTTTATTATGTACAACACAAGCACCAAGTTGTGCCCAAATCTTCAGTTCTCTAGCGTGATTTTGAAGACCTAAAACAGACATACAGACGGACGGTCGGTAAGACATGGCTTCATCAATTGACTTATCGGTCTAGATCATTACTCTTAAACGTCTTAGTGGTATACGGTGACTATTACACTTTATTGCAAACTATGCATTAAAATTCATATACCCTGGGTCGGGTATAAAAACAAACAAAAACTTAAAAAAAAAACACCTTAGTCAGGTCATTATGAGCCATAATCCACCTAGGGCGGGTGGCGCATTTTAGTTTTTTCATGTTATTGCTGCTTTTTAGCATTTATATTTTGGCGCAGGGTCAAAAGTCCATAGGCCAAAACAAAACTCCATAGAGGACTTTTAAGCCACTTGAGTGGGTGGGGTCAAATGATTATTATATTATGCACTTTTTGTCTGTAGACTTTTCACCTTGCGCCTGCAGTATTTTTGGTCGAAAACATACTCCGAATAATCGCGCTTCTTTCAGAGGGCTAATACCTCTCCACATATTAATAAATGCATTTTTGGATTCCTCTAGAGTGGACCATCAAATTTGTCATACAGATTTTGTCGTCTATAGACGATGGAACGCTTGCAGTTTCATGTGGAGGCTTGGCCTTCAATGTTATTTGCTTTTTCACTTCAAAGTCTATTGTGAACGTGAAATAAAAACTTGGGTTTTTGATTCTCTGAATCACATTTAGCATTTTTAAGCCTATTAATCTAAGTTCTAGATTCTACTTTTTTACTGGCATTTTCTTTTTTAATTCCAGCCGACACAAATCACACAAATAATCTCAACTGTGTGTTTTGACGTTTACACATATTCAAGTTAATGATTTTTCTAGCGCACATTTATGTTAAAATGCGACCGATAGTCTCCAAAGAATGAGTGAAAAAACGAAGCACAAAAATGATAAAAAGAATGTCGGTGTAAAATTTTTGTGTAACACAAATAAAATTCTACTTTGTTATGCACCCTTTCAATCTCAACCGACGACCAAAGAGATTATTAAGGTGTGTTTATTCGCGCACATTTAGAAGGAAATTTAAACTGCGCCATATTCCCCCCTAATAGACGCCAGCGGGGAATTCGGGACGACGATAAAACAGTAGGTACGCAGCTTTTTGTTTGCTTTTTTGGGATCTTAACCAGATTCGTTATATTGCGACTATAAAACATTAAATTGTATAAAAATTTAATTGTACAAAACTTGTTGTGACAACTACTTCACCTATCGGAGCGATTTTCAAGAAGCATAGCAAAACACTCTCGTATTGCCCCAAATGTTTTAAAAAAATTTAAGCTTATTTGGTTTACTAGCTTGCAGTTCATAGCATAAAAATAAAAGAAATGTGAAGGTTGCAAAAAAGTTTAAGGCAAGGGAACCGTTCACATGAAAAATAATATTTATATGCCAATTTTTTTTTTATAATCGGCCAAACTCTGTCTGAGTTTTTTAGCAACAAACAAGTTGATCCAAATATACCCATTTTAAATGCGGACAAGAAAATTAATTTTTTTTAAGAAATATATTTTAAGGAATGTTGTTTATTAGGTAGGGTGTGCTTAAGAAGCGCGCAAGTTTAGGGGTTGTCGCAACAGTCTGCCTCTTGTTCGATAATAACATTTCATTAGAGAAGAATCTTTTTAAAAGACACCAGGCGCCGATAACCGAACTTCCCGTCGAATCTTCTAGAGACGGAGAAAAGTTTCGTTTGCCTCCCGTACGTGTTGTCATGTGATAATTAACAAGTCCTCCCTCCAGATGACAAGACTTACAGTGCGATAGTGCAATCAGCTGATTTAACAGTATTAAAATTATTTTATAAGGATTTTTAAATCAATTTTTTAAAAAGAATCGGAATTCGCTTGCTCTAATTTTTCGTTATAGCTTTTTTCAGGGTACATGATATGTTGATAGCTAGGAACACTCTACGACTTAATTGGTGAAACCTTAAGGCCCAACTATAATAGGCTTAGGCGGGATTAGTCTAATGTCGAAACACAACGAAAATCCCACTCAAGTTTTGCCAAAAGATTGTGGTGCCCATACCAAACTTAAGCCAACGATTTGAAAGCCAACGATTTGAAAATCATGAAATTTCACTGTAAACGTCTCGAGTATCACGTTGCCTTTAGAATCTTAAATCAAATTTAAAAATTATGTCACTTTTTCTTTAACTTTGATTGTTAATATTTCCGAAACCGATTGTCCAATCTAAAATGTGTTGAAACTTTTGAGGTCTGCGTCGGATCTTTTGAAGCGCGTTAAAAAATAAATATGGGACTCATGGGATAATGAACTAATGACAAGCAAAAACAAAACTTTTAGTCAACACAAGTTAACGAAAACTTTATGAAATCGAGCAAAAGGCTTTTATGGTCGTGGCATACGAATCGCGTGGAGTGGGATATTTCGGAAAGCCAACTCATGCTCATCAAAGTCTATTATGTTTGGGCCTTATGTCTAAAAAATAAAGTAGTTAACAACGCATTAAATAGTGCATAAACCCTATGCGACTATGAAGTCTCACAGGCACCAACCACAGATAAATACCGTATATTAATCCATTCCTCATCCCCACAATGCCCTACTTAATTTTGAATCAGGTAAATACCTCTTAGTCGACAGAACGTAGATTCACATAAACTGATACCTTAGCAAATCCAAGCGTTAGGATTCCCACGTAATTCCACACGTTTGCCTTCCTTTCTCGATCGGAACCGCATCACTATAGTCACTTGAACCTTGTAGTGTGTAAATGTACCTACAATAATAATTGTGATAATTACATAAATACCAGGCTGTGGAAGTAAACCTAACCTATCACATACTGCACCTTAATTGCAACGGAAAAGAGCACGAGTATTGTGACTGCTTTGTAAACGTTCAAGCAAACGATTGTAATTCGAGTGCAAAGTTTCTACGTTTCTTTAACCAGGTCGTCGTTCCAGATTCCCCAGTTCACAACCACAAACCATAGTATTATAGTAAATCTAGTTTGACAAACAAAAAAGATACAAATTGTGTGAAGGGGACTTAACGCGACAATCAATTAAAAATTCGAAAATAAAGTGCAGTTTTTTTGTAATCAAGTCCATTGCACTCTGTGGCTGTCATATATATAGCTACACCATGCTCATAGCTATGGCAAGTTCAAAGCCATTTTGATGAGGCTCGCAAAAAATAAAAAAAAAAACTTTTTCATTCCGGTTTTAGTCGGGTTTTTGCGTATTTGCTTAATAGTGCAATCAACCGCAGTTTGTTTTTACCTAATTGCATCTGACTGTGTGTTTGCGCTAATTGAGCTATTATGAACGACTATTGTGTTTTTCTCTCTGTGGTTATGTCAGCGATTTTGTGGGTGGGACTCAGATTCCCCGAAATAATATAGAGTTTGAAGCGGAAAAAATCTAAATACAATGGGCTTATGAGGAGCTCTGGAAATGAAAAAAAAAAACTTGTGCCCGTTAGGGGCTTTCAGCGTTAAGCCAAAGCGTGCATCGTTCGCGAACTGCGATTACGTACTAGCACGAATCTAACAAAAAATTCATGGCATAGCTTGCAATAATGGATTTGTGTTGCATTTATGCCGCATGCCATGCTGAGTACCAAAGAAATCCAAAACCCATCATTATGAAGTTTGCCCCGAGAGCAATAGCAACACAAAGCAGATCTCTCTGCGTTATTGGTTAGTGATAGATGATATTCCAGGGCAACGACAAATGGATGCCGTTTGTTATACCATGTCTGCAATCCAAGGAGCCTCTATGGTGAGGTTATATGGCGAGGCAAATATTTGTGGTTGCCTGTTGAGAGCAGTCTTTCATCATAGCGCGCACTGAGTAAAAGACTCAATAGATTGCTATAGGAAAGTATGTATCGACGTATAAGCTGTGGTTATTGTGTCGGTATTACGGAACGTCTGTCTTCAGATCGGAGCAAGATATGATACAGATGTGACTGTGTATTATACAGAATAGGTAAGAGTAGCTCTTTTAGTCAGTGAAAAAATTGCGTTTGTCTTCAAAGATTAATTTCTAATATTTATCTCATAGCATTAGAGGGGAGACTACATAGGGCAAATGCTTTATGTAATGAAAGGTTTGCTTCTCCTTCACGGTTCTTATAGCAATTTTTTAAAAATTTTCAATCCCAAACTCTTGATATTTAAATTATCCCGCGAAAAATATTTAACAAAAGCACATTCCAACATATGTATACATCTCTTATGTGATTCTGCATCGCATTAGATCTCATCTCTTCATCTTGATAGGTACCTGAGATGAAAGAAAAATGCCGCATGTTATTTTGTGATTAAAATGTGTTTATTTTAAATTTGTCTTCCTAAACCACAAACAACAGGCACATTAAATATTTCCAATAACCCTTCATTCAATTCTATCTCATTCCAAAACAAAAATAAACAATGAGAGCTCTCCCATTTCAACCCAACATTTACAAAATACGTAGGCCACAGGCGATTGTAAATGTACTGAACTTCATCACTACTTCGAAAGTCCGATGTATGATTGTCGGCAAAAATAAACAACAACAATAAATAAACATAGCTACGCGTAAGGGATTTCATGTCGGTGCTGATTTTAACAAAATCAAAACACATTCTTGGGCTATATGGGCATCACGCGATTAAAGAAAAATAAATCATTTATTTTGTTGGACACCAAAAAATAATGCGTTTCTTCTTTGTAAATAAATAAATCATAAAGAAATGGTTCTAAGTTTCAATAAAAAAAAAAAATTGCAACGCTTTTTGCAAGAAGAATATAATTGTTAACGCCGCAAGTATTTTTGAGGAATATGATTGAAAACATTCATCAAAATAAAATCCTGAACAGTTGTTGTATACAAAACGATTAAATATCTTCCTCATGTTAAAATCTAAAAATTAAAACTAGTTGACAAAAATTCATTCAGAAAATATGAGCTAACAAAATAAAACTTCAAATAATGTGCATCCGTTTATTTTCGTTATTTGTTTTTCTGCGTTTTTAATTTGTTTTTTTTCCTCGCGGCAAGACTTTTGAAACGAAAATCAATTCGCGCATAAATTTTTCGAGACGACACCTGTGGCGTATGAGTAACAAATTAAACCAAAGAGCATTGCAACAGTGGGGACAAACTGTGACAATTTTTTTTTTTAATGTAAATGCAAACGATGTTGTTTTCCTTTTTCATGCAGATGCAACAACCTTAACAACAAAACAAGTGTTAAGGATTAGTAAAAGTAATATTGCAACTTAAAAAACTTATAGGCTTTGATTATTAAGAGATATTTTCTCAAAAGTTCTCAAACGTTTTTAACAAGTATTTATTATGTACACTCAAAGTTGCAATACGCCATTACTAGCTGGAGAGGTTCATATACTTATACTGTTAGACCCTTACTAATCGCTCAAAAACATTTAATAAGAGTTATTTCATAAACGTTTGCTCATAAAACATAGTTTACACACTTTTATACATATAAGATTCCAAATCTTTTTAATAATTTGCCCTCATTTATAAGAAATTCGCTTCGCTTTTCATCTTTTATCACAAAGATTAAAGAGTGGTTATTCACGTTAAGCTATCAATGTATTGAGTCCTTTGTTTAAGTTATTTTTTCTCTTATTAACAGTACAATTAGAAATATATGAAGTAAACGAAATTTAAATTTATATTAATTACGATTTGTTATGCTTGTTATGCTAAATATAAGTTCAATTATTTAAAAAAAAAAAACAATAATTACCTGTATTCATTGTCACCCCACATCAGATATCGATTGAAATTTAAACCTAGATGTGTCATTCAACTTTTAAGTTAAAGAATGATTACTAATATTCAATTTATAACAATTGTTACATAGCCTTTAAGTCAATCATAAATGAATAAAAATAAAATACAATTCAATACAATATCTAACACCAGCGTTCTGGAAAAAATATTACCGCCGACAATTAAAATTAATGTAGTTTGGATATTTGTGTAACTAGGCTCCGCTTAAATTAAGACAATGGCACGGCCGCTGCGACAATAAGGTCATACTTGTCCGTTTATTAAGTAAAACTTAAATTACTTTTAAATTTTAACTTAAAAATTGAACCCAACTTTGTGGTCGAAATTCATGTTTATATTATTATTATTAAGGTTATATCATTTTTGTATAACCAAAAACAACATCATAATGAACAAACAATTTAGTTTTTAGTTGTTAAAAAAACAAGAGTTCGTCTGTAACGAACTTCTAAATACACGACCCTCTTTGGCCATTAACACTAAATTTTTAATTGTTTGGTCTTTTTCATATACTGAATGTCAATTATTTGTGTTGGCCACGCCCCTAAAAGAGGGCGTAGGCTAAAAATTTAAATCGATTAACTCTAATTTCGTTGGAATCACGAGAAAATGCGTTAAAAGCAAATATTTATGCTTAAAAAAACAGTTTTTTGCCAAAAACGCCCCCTAAAAGTGGGCGGAGCTCAATACTTCGTATGCAGCAAACTTAGCAAATGGCAATAAGTTTAATATTTGTCATAAAATTTTTTTCAATTTAGAATGAGTTTCCCGAGAAATCAGGTTTTCAAAGATTTCAGATGTTAAAAGTGGGCATAGTCAATAGAGTCAATAAAAGGCATTTTGAAATAAAATGTAAATTTGAGGTTGTCTGACATTCACGCCAATTGTGGGCGTGGCTGTGGGCGAATCTTCTCAATTTTCATACTTTGTCTGTACAAAATGAGAACCAAGCAACGATGCAAGTTTAAGCTTCCTAGCTCAATTTAAAAGACCTGAAAGCTGCATACATACGGACAGATGGACAGACGGCCGGACGGACGGACATGGCTTAATCGACTTACCTGTTGGTCTCGATCATGTCTCTAAAAGATCTTAGGGGTCTACGGTGATTATTTCACTGTGTTACAAACTTTGCATTAAAATTAATATACCCTCGGTCGGGTATAAAAAAAAATCGGATGCATGTCGAGCCGGCAAGCTGCGCATCATCAGTTTTAACACGATAACTGTGTAAACGCTGAGCGCTGAGTAGTCGTGATACACCTAATGGTGTGCCCCACCAGCATTTATGCGCGTATAAAATCGTACAGTTTGAAATTTGATGTTAAATTAATAAAACATGTATGCGTCCATTCCAAGGGGAACGCCACAAGGTGTAATGCTTTCACCCATTCGATGAAACATTTCACTCAATAAAATTCTAAAAATTCTCGCCAAAGAGGAAATAAAAGTAGTCGCATATACGCAGACGACATAGTTTTACTGATAAAAGGCAAATTTCTTCCAATAATCAGTGGACTAATGGAATCTGTGTTAGCAGAACTATCAGATGGGCAGGGAACAGCAGACTTAAAGCCAACTCAAATAAGACAGAGATGGTCTTGCTCACAATAAAGTGCGATCTGCAGGGCTGGACAACTCCTAAATTAAATAGTACTAATATTAAGCTTTTCCTGGAAGCCAAATTTCTTGTTGTGTTATCTTGCGTTTTTAAACAAAACTAAATTGGAAACGAAACACCGAAGACAGAATGAAGAATGTCTCATTGCTCTTTACACATTTAAACAAGCCATTGGGAAAAAGCGGGGACTTCACTACAACATATACTGATATACTGACTGTGTACAGCCAGCGGTTGTAAGACCGCTAGTGTTTAACTAGACGGTGAACTATGGCAACATGCTAGGGATTGTATCATAACTCACTTTTTATGGCCAGTGCTCAACCCAAAATGAACAAAAATCATAGAAGGGTTTTCTCTATGGTTTCTGTTTCTCTAAGGTCTCAGTGAAAACCTCATAAGAACAGTTACTGGTGTATTCGAAGTACACTGCATCATTGATGGCTTCACCCAGTAATGGCTTAGGAGAAATAGAGTTATAGAACACCTTCTATGCCACAGGCAAACTCTCCAAGAACGACGACTAACCTGTTTAGGTGTCAGGTAAAAATAAAAATGTTTATTGTAAAAAATTGCTTAAAAATATTTATTGTAAAATCTGGCTAATTCAGTTAGTAAGGCAAGCTGAACAAAGTCTGTTTTCCATTTACTCGGGAGGAGACTGGAAGAGTAGGACAGATAAAAAGACAGAAAGACAGTTTCTTCTAAAACTTACTAAGTGATTTTGCAAGCGAAGAACACATGACTTCATAATTTTGTGCAGAATGAGATTTTGAAGGAGTTTCACTTTTGCTACTATATACGAGTACGAAAATGGATCTGTATCATAGACGTCCTAGTACAGGTGGAAACTTGCACAATTAGGAAGCGAAGAGCTGACAGCAATATGGGCTCTTAGCATTTCTGAAGGGCTGACACTTAAGATGTATTTCTAAACGGGTATTGGGATGGAAGAAGTGTCAGGATTTTAATGTTTTTGAAAAATGTCCCCAAAGTTTTACATACTGTAAAATTTTACGAGTGAGTGTGAATTTTACATGACTTTGTTGGCTGGTTCAAACTTTTTTCGTTTTTTTTTCAGTTCGGTTGGCCAAACTTGCTGAAGCGCTCATCGCGCGTCAACCTGTCACGAAGAGTCAACTCGTTTCGGGAGGACCCTCTACCAAGCCGTCTACCCCGAAACCGACGGCCAAGAGACCCAGATCTCAAGAAGGGCTTTCAAAAACCCCGAAGAAGGCCAAGACAACCTCAACGGTGTCAAGGCCCTTCAGCAAGGTTGCGAAGGATCATCTGGTTCTGGGTGTCATGGGCCAGGGTGATGATGAGGGTAGGATTGGCTCGGAAAACTGGAGACTCCTGAAGGCTCAGTTTTCTTCAGGTATTCTCCAGCACTGCCTAGCTAATCCTACTGTGCCACCTTCAACCTTTATGTACGGGGGCTGGCATCAGACGGGTGTCAAACTCTTCTATAGGAAATAAACTACATTAAGCCGGCAATCTCAGAGGTTGGTGCGGTGTGGCCCGGTGCAAAGCTGAAGGCCGTCCAGAAAGCCGACATACCTGTCAGACCGAGAGCTAGAGTCTGGATAAGTGCACAATCATCTATTTCGGAGGATTCGACACCACAGTTGTGGAGAAGGTTGTAGCAACTAGCGATTTTTTTTTTTACACTATCTGTGCTTATTTAGCAAGCTCGACCTACAAGCAGAATTTCACCAAGCAAAAATATGCTTACACAGGCTCATCATATAGTGCTGGTGTTAGTGGTTAGTACAAAACACCATACACAAATAAAAATACATACAAATACATAAATAAAAGAACAAAATTATACAAAGGAGAAGGATTAGTATCAAACTTTTAAATGTGCTAACGGAAGCAGACACCTAATTTAGCTAACGGAAGCAGACACCTAATTATAGGCTCATGCTTCCCATAATTTGTCCTATGTTTAGAGACATTTAAAAGATGTAAGTGTCGGAAGTTATAGGATCCTCCACGAAACTTAAAAGATACACAAAAAAGAAGGTCAGGAACATCAATACGTCCTGAGATTAGTTCTGATATAAAGATAAAGTCTTAGTTTATCCGCCTTTGAGATAAGGTTTCCATATTGAGGAGCTTTATGCGGTGCTCGTAAGGAGGCAAGATAAAAGGGTATTCCCATGGAAGGCCTTTAAGATGATGCTTAAATGATGCTTCGGTTGGTATAGATTAGTCTACGCCATTCCAAAGTAGCCCCCCCCAATCCGTATCAACAAGGCGAATTCCCGTCTGGAGTCCAACAGTTACGAGACCACCCTTTCTTCAGGAAGTGTCTCACTGGCCTCCCTAAACTCTTCTGACAGCGGTTCACACCGAAATGGTTACCCCCAGCCTTCATTACCCTTGGGTATGTCTCAACTAATCAAACTTTGATTGGTGAACTGAACGTACAGGCTTATTTGAAGGTACAGGCTTATACCTTGCCTAGACCCCTCCCACCCAAACGGTTAGTCATCATTTAGGTCCTCGGGCTGGTAGCTCCGGTCCTACAAGTGGTATCACAATGAACCTCCTTTGGTCTAAGTGTGTCCCTGCCCGGCGGGGACAGCCACCCAACCTAACCTAACCTTCAATGTGGGTAATCTGCGCGTCTTCAATATAATTGTGTTCTTATATTAAAAATGTTAGAATGTTAAAAAATTAATATTGTATGCAAAATGATTTCAGTGTAAGACAGACGGGAAACAATTCAGTTGTTAGAGTCAGGCATCAAACAAGCACCGGTTGATTTACCGCCTAAACTGGGACTACCATAGATGAAGCAGTAATGGGAAATTGTGGATGTTGGGTTTAATTAACTGCAACTAAATCAATTAGGGTTGGCCCTTTTTTTAAGATACAAAGTAATTATCCTTGGTAAATGGCAATTTTATTAGTCGTTTATCATTCAAGCAGAGATTTTTTTGACAGATGTCAAGTTGAATATTTTGCAAATTTCTTCATTGTTCTATTACTCTGTTCTTAGAAAAAAGAGTATGTAGATACATGATTTTTTCATTGTTCCACATATATTATATTATTATATTTTTTTTTTGACAGATGTCATGTTGAATATTTTGCAAATTTCTCCACTGTTCTATTACTCTGTTCTTAGAAAAAAGAGTAGATGCATGATTTTTTCATGGTTATCTATATTATATCATTATATTTTAATTGACTTGGAAAAAAACCATATTTAAGATTAGTTCAAACATTATTGAGTGAGTTCCGGTAAGGATATTACTTATAAGCTGATTAATGAGTCTGAATACGTATAATGATAATTGTATATGATATTGATTAAATATATTTTCTTTATTGTCATAATTTAACTCTACATGAAAGATGCTTCATTTTTTGTTGAAGGACTTTGCTCTATTTTTTGGAAGAATTTTTCCTGCAAGTATTGACCGCCACAAACTATGCCTCCGCATCAAGAAATGGACAACAACCCTAAATTTTGATGAAGGCATATAAGCAGGAAGAAACTCCGGGTCCAAAACGATGTTCCGAAATTTAGCCTTAAATCCCTTTGAAAAGATTTATAACATTTTCGAATAAATTGGTTAGTTGATAGAATCACACCTTTTAGTTACCACTTCAATTGGGCACTGCGTTGGAACTCGACCAGCTTTTGATAACACATTTCTGAACATATTCAATATCGGGATGGTAGAATTTTTTGCAAGTATTTTACATGCCTTAAAGTCAATAATTTTAAATAGCGTGACACTATCTGCTCCAGGCCGATCCAGGTTTATGAAAAAGTCGACTCGAAGATCTCGTATTTCCTTGAGATTCACCGCTTCTATGCTTAGCCGTGACAAGGGTGTCGAATTATCGACGGAACAAGATTGATTAGCGAAAAAGCTATTGTCGATTATGCACTTCATGCTGCTAACGAAAATTGTGTAGCTGCGCTGTAAAAAGTCTAGATTGTATAAAAAAAATCCATTTCAAAGCTGAAATTTTTTTTGTTACCCGGGCTACCACACTAAGTTGTATTGCGAAAATTATTGCAAGGGCTATTGGGAACTTGCCGACCATTTCTTAAATGTGACCGATGACTGCAGGTACATAAAATTTAATTTTTTGCTTTTTGCAGAGATTTTTTCTCAACGAACGAATGCAAATGATGTTTAATCACCTAAAAATGGCTTTTTAATTGACCTGCCAAAATGGGATTGGATGATTAGAAAAATATACCGAACATAATATAACTTGGCTTCAGGGTTGTTTAAGTCGTGATTATCTTTCTAAAGTTTATTCTTTGGTTTATTTTTTTTCTTTGATCACAAATGTTTTTTAAGCACACATTAAACTATATGCTTATTGTTTATGTGGTAGTTAAATATACCCAGGCTCTGGTGCTTATAGAAAGTTCCTATTCGATAAGATTTCCTTTTCCATCTCTTTGCTGTTTTCAATAGTATCCTGATTCTGGATTTACATTGCTCTCATACAATTTTTTCATTACATTTTCATACATTTAAACAAATGATAAAGTTTCACTTTACAAAAAATTTTCTTAGTAATTTCAATACCACAGATTTCCTTAGCCTTTCATAGGAAAGTTCCCATCCTTTAAGAGAAAAGTATAGTCAATATCCAGGCAGGTATTTAAATGGACTAATATAATAAATTGCCCATATTCGTCTGTGTGTAGTTAAAAGCTTTAATTTCTGCTTAAGAATTGGAACTCGTGGCAAAGCGAAAAATTTAATTCTATTTCATTCCAAATATATTTATTTATTTAAATGAAATTATCATTTAGAGCTGTAAAAAGATGCCCACCTATGAAAAGGATTGCCCAATACCAATTAAGAACCAATACCAGCTATGTCCGCTTCCTCTTCTTATGTACAATTTTTCCCAACGTTATTGTGCGCCATATACTATTTCTTCCAACCATGAAATCAACAACAATTCTATACTTTGACGATGGTACAAAATTGGGAAGAAACTCTGAGTCCAAAACGACATTCTCAAATTTGAACCTAAAACCCTGAAGAAAATTCACTCTCTTACGTTTCATATTTTAGTTGAGAAAATGTAGATGTTGAGTTACCACTGGAATTGGACACTCTTCTGGGACTGGGCCAGCTCTTGTCATAATATTTCTGAACATGTTCAATATCGGAATGCTTGAATTTTTTAACAGCATTTGGCAGCCTTTTAAATCCGTAACCTTAAATAGAGCCACACTATCATCTGCTCCAGGACGGTCCAGGTTTACAAAGAAATCAACTCGAATGTCTCGTACTTCCTTAATAACTAGTGCTTCTATATTTAAGCGCGACAATGGTGAAGAATTATCGACATTGCAAGATATATTAGAGATAAAGTTTTTGTCGACGAGACACCTGATGCTGTTAACGACTATTCTGTAGTTTCGCTGTAATTATTTTCGATTAATTTGGGAAAAAAATAAATATCAACCCTATTTTCTGCATTCATACCAAAGACTGCACACTAAATTGCATTGCAAAAAATACTACAACGACTACTATGGTCTTTCCAGCCATCTCCTAAAAGGACTAACACTTTTGCCTTTCTGAAATAATTGAATTTGCTGCGCATATTTTTGCAGACTTAATTTTATAACAAGAGTGCATGAGTAGTATTGTTAATTACTTTTTAATGAGTTTTTAATTTTATTGTTAGATATAGATTTGACCAGGTTAGTTTGAATTAGTAAAAAATGCTTCAGGCTTTTTTTTTTACTAAAAAATGCTCTCAATCAATAATTTCGTGATAACCCCCCTCAGTTTTGATAGCTGTATTTGTTTTTTGCTTTACTAAGCTTGCAAATTCTATATGCTATTAACTGGTAAGAAAAAGAATGGTTTGATTCATTTGGAACAGCCTTTTCAATATTTCGATATATATATAGATATATATAGATATGGCCTTATTTGACGTTCATATGGAAATCTTCGACAAAGGATCTTCGCTGAAAAGATATAGGCTAAGTATGTCGGAAAAATAATTTGTCTGCCGAGGATATTATTCATCCCTTTCAACAGACGCAGGAGGTGCGGAGAATCACTGATAATGTGTAGAGAGGACTCATAACTCTCTCGACAAAGTCTGATGTTGTTCATCTTTTTGCAATGGCTGCTGAAAATTGCAGTGAGGATTTCTAAATAAGACGTGTCTAGGTTGGTTAAGGCATTAGAACACCAAATCCGGAAAATAATTTTTTGGAGCAAATGCTGTCCAAATGTGCTAAGCCACACTTCTTTGGATTCAATTCAAACAAAATTTTAAACATTTAAAATTTTTTTAATTTTTTTTTAATTTTGACTTTGAACACCAATTTTTCTACAACTATTGCTGAAACAGATATATTTTCAATTAAAATAAGAAGAGAAATTTGTGACTTTTGCAAAAAAATATGTCATACCAATGTGAGTCTTAGGCTGCATACAATGGGTACGCAAAAAAAAAAAAAAAAACCTTTTATACGCGAATGAAATAACAAATCAAAAGTCAGTTTTGTGGCACTCTTTGACACCACTGTGCAGTGGATATAAAATTCAGAATAAAGAAAATCGAAAACAACCACCGACTCTTCTGGTTCATGGTCGCATTTAAATTTCTTTACCAAATCATATCTAGGGCGCATTGCTTTCTTGAAATATTTACCTCTTGGCAAATTGCCAAATTTTTCATACTCTCAGATTTGGTATATAGCGACCTCTTTGTCGTTCTCCACCTTCGTTAAGCGACTTTTCGACTTCGTGTCTTCTTGGCTCATCATTTTTGCACTTAATTGCAAAACAAATAAATTACAACGCTCATAGACAACAGCTCAGAACGAGATATTTTAAATTGTTTGCAGAAATTTTCATTTTTATTTGCCATTTGCAAATATTTGCTGAGAGCTAAGGATGAAAAAAAAAATGATGAAAAAAGAAAATAAAATACAAAACAAATTAAAAACCACGACGAAGAAATGAGATGCGACGCAATAAGTCTTCACAACCAGGTAAGATGGCAAATACGTAAGAAAGTGAAAACCATCGAAGATCTTAAGAGCAGAATACCGTGCAGACGAGTTATTGGAATGAACGCGCTGAAACGATAATGAAGATATAGATTGAAAATAGAATTGCAAAAAAAGATACAAGCGGGGATAGCCCAGCATTGTGGGTCCATTTGATATCGTGTTATCATAAAAATAGAAATAGAAAAACAAGATGCTTATGCTGGTCGGTGGGAACTTTTTACTGGGAATTTAAAGACTACTCGATCGTAAATTATATATATTTTTTATTTTTAGTCCATGCTTTGCTATTTTTAATTGCGTGCAATTACGTATTTGGATTCAGGTGCAAATGACCTGAAAAGAGTATATTCAAGGACATAACTCTTTGCTTTTTCGTAGAAAAAACATATTTTTCAAACGCAACGCAATTAATTTTCGGACATTTTTTTTTCTTTAGTTGAAGAGGCGTATTATTGTTTACGTTTACGTTTTATTTTTTTGAGGGATGTTTTGGTTTATTTGTTTAAAAACATGATCGTAGCACTGTCCATGTCATGAGATGTTTAAGCCTACACTTCTCTATGTTAAGGCTGCGAAAACATTTTAGCAGGTAGGTAAACATAATACAAATTAGAGCGGTCCAAAATGCTCTTAAGACTAGACAACAAAAAAGCTATTTTGTAAATTAGAAGTGGACTTGTTGACACATTCTCAGTGATATGTAAACAGCACTCAATCTTTTCGGCCATTCCATAACCAGTAATGTCGACTTGTTCCCTTTTTGGTTCTAAAACAAAAAGTAAAGCAAATAGTAAAACTAAGAAACTATTCAACACAAATATTATCTGATTTTTCTCAGATTCAATGACTATGTGTTTCATATCTGTGAAATTCGGTTCACAATTTGAGTACGCATGATTTAAACACTCTTTAACAATTTTTAGACATGCAACCTAACAATTTAAACCTCAAAAGCTTTCTGTACCTTCAAATGACTACACGGCAGTCGACGCTATTTCTGTACTATTTTATTCTTTTTTTTATTCCTTGTACAGTTGCTGTTGTAAGTTTAAACAATTTTCACTGCACTTAAATTCTTACTCTCAAATTTCAGAGAAAATATTCCCTGGTCCTAGATGACATTGAGTGTCTTACCGACCGTAACTACATAACAAATGCATCCTGTCAAATTGAAAACACACCACCACTTTCTTCACAAATGAACGTGGAGGCAACGCTTGTAAAAATAATAAAGGACTATCGCATAGGGTTCTCAGTCTTCTTGCTACGATCAAAAACGAAGAGCGTAACTTTTTTTAAGGCTACTGGCTTAGATTTCTGTAAGATTTTTGGGCCACATGTCAACTTGCCATTAATAAAAATGTTCAGAGACACGCTAACGAAATCTGGCATACGGCCCACTGAGTGTCCACCTCATGTGGTAAACAAAAAATTTAATCAGAGCAAAATATGAAGAACCATTTTTAATTAAGTTTTATTTTCGTAGAACTTTCATTTTAGGTTCAAAAATGTAACTCTGGATCCAGAAAGTCTACCGGCCTATATACCAGGGCAAAACTTCAAAGTTGTGATAGATTTGAGTGATAAAAAGGCGAGGTTTTGGTTGATCACAATACTAGGACATAAGCAGTGTAACAAATCCCATTAAAAAAAAAGTAATTGTACCGAATCCAAACGATTAAAAATCAAGGTACATGCATTGAGAACAATTTTAAACCTAATCCCAATCTCAACAAAGATCCTCGACTTCTTTGGGTATGGGTATCCACGCAACGTTAATTGGTGTTGAGCAACTTGGCTATTTGTTTACAGAAAAGATCATTAGTTTTCAATTACCCTTTCATTCGAAGTATCTAACAAATCACAGATTGGTATCGTAATTATGTTTTTGAAAAGCACATAAAGCTCTTTTGAATAAAATTATTAACAAACGATCAGTCGAAACTGAAATGGCTCTGAGAGTGTCACTAATTGAAATATTAGTTTTTATTATTTTAACTACTTTGACCTCCTCGTATGCTCGGGTAGGTACTTGAAATCAAACTCCAAGCGAAAAGAAGCAAATTCCAAGGAAACATTTTTAGCGAAACTACGTATTAATTCTAAAGGACATACAGTGTACAACCAATGAAAATTATGTAACAAATGTTACCTGTGAGGTAGATGAGTCGCCGCCGTTTTCCCGCATTAACATAGATGGCCAAATGCAGAAACTGGTAAAGGAACTGCGGATAAATATTTTTGTGAATTTAGTGCGATCGAAAAAGGAAAGCATCTCACTATTCAAAGTGAAGGGCTTGCAAGCCTGCAAAATGTTTCGACAAGAAACTAATCTTCCTATCCTAAAGATGTACAGAGATATGTTGTCTAAGGCTGGCACATGGCCAACTGAGTGCCCCTTTCCTGCGGTGAGTAATTTTTAGCGATCTACAAAAATGAGTACCTACTACATATGGTCGTGTATTTCCAGGACTTTAGTTTTAGATTTCGAAATTTCACTCTGGATCCGGAATATTTGCCAGCGTATATCCCTGAATCAGATTTTAAGATTCTTGTCGATTTGACCGATAAAGGAACTAGCTTTTGGTTTTCCACCACTTTGGGAAGGATTGCTTATAAGAAACATCTCAAGAAACATTAAAATGTGAATACAATTAAGGTCAAGTGGTTACAATAATGGCTGTAATAAGCAATTAATAGATTTTGGCAAATTTAAGAGTTTATGAAATACATGATAAAGTTTTGTGATGGTCGCCCCGTTTTCTTTGTCTATTCTACTTATGGAAAAAATTTAGACTTAAGAGAAATTATTTCGTGCAGAGCTTTTTTCTCTTTTTTGACTGGTTATTAATTTTTGTGAAAAGATCTGGAACTAAGTCAAACCAGAAATTTTATTCAGGACATCGTTCATTCAAATGTTATTAATCCGCATCGAAAATTGAATTGCAATACACAAAATTGATTGATTTATTGATTAATTTATTATATTAATTATTTATCTAGTGTTTGAAGATCAAAATCAGACACGTAGTAACCAGCGCCAAGAACGACAAAGCCAATAAGTTTAACTAGGTTTTGGCTTTCAAATTTGAAATCACATTGTTCTAACCTAGAAAAAGTTTATAGGAAACAAGTGAGTAAGTGCAAGATTTCGTCTGTGACAAATTTCTTTATACCCAGCCCTATATACCGTTTAACACCATCTCGAATTCATGTATTTTTTGTACAGGCCACTTCCCCAAAAGCAGGTCTGGGCTAAAAATAAAATCAATTAATTGTAAGTTTAATTGTAACTATTTGCTAAGTATATCTTTAATATTTGTCGTAAATTTTTTTTTCGACCTGGACTGAACTTTCCGCGATATCGGGTTTTTAAAGATCTAAAATGTTAAAAGTGGGCATGTCCAATTTTCGCCTACTTAGAGGCTTTGGACCATTATTGCTCTATACCAAAATTGTAGATCTTACGCCATGTCGAACTTGACCACAAAACATTTTGAAAGAAAATTCGAAGTAGAGGTTGTCTTACATTGAAGCCCATAGCGGGCGTGTCCGTTGGCGGATTTAACCAATTTTCAGACTTTGTCTGTACAAAATAAGAACCAAGATACGCGCCAAGTGTGAGCATCCTAGCTCAATTTAAGAGACCTAAAACCTTCACACATACGGACGGACGGATATGGCTTAATCGATGGACTTGTCGGTCTCGATCATATCTCTAAAAGGTCTTACGGTTTCTTACATTTTAATATTTATACCCGAGCCAGGGTATATAAATTATACCCCATCCCATAGGATAGGAGGTATATTAAGTTTGATTCATAGTTTGTAACATAGAGAAATAATCACCGTAGACCCCCAAGACCTTAAGGGCACATGATCCAGACCGAAAGGTAAGTCGAATGAGCCATGTCTGTCCGTCCGTCCGTATGTCAGTCCGTATGTAAACAACTTTCAGGCCTTATATTTTAAGCTAAATAGCTGAAAGTTGGTGAGCTGGCTGGAAATCTAGCCTTTCAGATCCAGTTTGAAAATTAGCTAAATCCGCCCACAGACACACGCCCACTACAGGCCTGTAGTGCGATCATCTCTAATTTAAAAAAAAAAAACTTGTTTAAATTTTTACCTACGTTACAATGGTGCTAGCGCACTCAGTGCCTTGTAGATGTGTTTGAGATAGCAGAAAAAGTTTGGCCTTGTCATTGAACACGCGGATTTTAGCTTAAAATGACTGTTTTTCAATAAATATATATGAAATTTGACTAAAAATTTTATGGCGAAATTTGTAGATATTAGCATTGACAAAATTCTTTGTTAGAATATAGCATATTCCTTCGCTCACTTTTGTGGGCTTGGCATTAAAAAAAGTGATTTTTTAATTTAAAAAGGCGGAGTTTTCAACCGAGAAGTATGCAATCACCTGGTATAAAGTATTCAACAGTTCTATTTTTATATTGTGCCCACTTTTTGGAGGCTTTTTTTCGAGCCCACTTTTTCGATCTCCAATTATGGACCATAGAATTCAGTTCGGGAGAATACGTAAATAATTCCATCTCTTCAACTTCTTGATCCTTATCACTTTTAAACTACATAATGTTTGAAAAGTTTCAGGGTTGTCCTGTTATAAAGCCCATTTCATAGGTAATTAGTCCTCCGCATGTGGCTGAATTATGTTTTCGAGTATGTCCTTTGCATAAACCATTGTTCCATTTTATTTTAGTCGGACCAACTCCATTTAAAACAAGCAAAAATTTGGAAATTTTGATTTCCCACTTTCATATAATTGACTTTTTGTTGACTGTAGCTTGAGCCTTTTTGGGCAGCTTGGAAATGGAAACCGAAAGAAATGTAAACCAAGCTATGTCAATCCCAACAAACGTTAAACAACGCAACCTGTCCCAGCAAAGACAAAAACCCGAGCGTCTTCATGACGAATGTATGTATAAGGGTAGGTAGTTATATATATATACTAAAATATATAGGACTAAAATATAACAAAGAAAAGGGGAAAGGGGATGATAGATAATCCGTAGTGTGTGCTCTGCCAAAAATATTCTCATCGCAAATGTACTTATATTGACTGCCAACACGTGCAAGAAGTCAACAATGGAATAAAATGAAAAACCTCTATAAACCTCTATCAAATTAAAATACCTGATAAGGTTCACCATATCATCCGCTTTTGGCGGAACATGGCTTTTCCAATAGTTTTGCTTTCATTTTTTTTAATCGCTAATTCACAATAGTTTTACTTTCATTTTTTTTAACCGCTAATTCAAATGAGTTTTTTTTTATTAATTATATATGTTGAGGTTTAAGTTAAGAACATCCCTGTTTTTGTTTTGGTGAAAAATGTGTTTTAATTTTAGAAATATTCAAATTACAATCCGTTAAATATTTTATATCCCAATATTAATGCGTATAGTTGTTTTTAACAAACGCCGAGGAGGCTCGCAATTTTTTCTTATTCAGACTGAGAAGCTTTTAGTGAGAAGCAGTACCGTGAAAAAACTAAACTGTGAAAAAACTATAACCGAACAAATGATCAAAACAATCCCCAATAGCAAAAACAATCAATGTCATACAATTTCATCGATTATATTTAGACGACAGAGCTCAGCATATCAACTGTTCTGTATCTATACATCTGCCTAAATCTGTATCTATGCATCTGCCTTCTTCCCCTATTTTTAAATGTTGTATGATTTTTTTCTTCTAACAAAAATAACATAAAAAAAAACATTATTATTATTAAAAACTCATTAGAAAGCCAAAGCAATTAAAAATCGCTCAATGTTTCAGCATTGATAAAACGTGTTTGCATCAAATCAGTTAGTCTTAATTAAAATGAAAATCAGGCTACATCTAGGCATTGTTGCTCTTATATTTCTACCAAGCTCATATGCATGGGTAAGTTTAAGAGAAAAAGAATTGAACTTTATCGAAAAGTTGGAAAATTTCAGCGAAATTTCATAATTATCTTCGAGGCTATAAACTGCACCGTAAACGATAATTATATCGCCAAACAGATTTGTCTAATAGACATTACCTCTTCGGGAGCAACTGGAATACTTATAGACGGACAAATGCAAAAACAAATTACAGATGTACGTTTGGATTTCTCCGTTGAATTGCAGCGTACAAAAATGGATACCGTCACTTTGTTCAAAATAAATAATGTTGCTGGCTGCAGCTTATTCTCTCAAAACTCTACATTTCCATTTCTAAAAATTTTAAAGGGTATTTTGCTCAAACATGGCGAATGGCCGGAGTGTCCAATTCCGGCGGTAAGTTAAGAACATTTTTCCGTCAAATGCGTCTAAGAATAACATTACACTGTTTTAAAGGATTACCGTTTTCTGTTTCGTGACATAATCATGGATCCGGAGGCCTTACCTTCTTATGTTCCAGAAACAGATTTCAAAGTTGCTTGCAACTTGTATGACAAAAGGAAAATTGTGTTTCAATCATTGATCAGTGGCAAAGTTATTTATAGAAAACAAAATAATGTATACCGTAGGCTAAAAACTAAACAAAAGTAAGTCAATTGTTTTGATTTATTTTTATTAAAACTGAATTTGAAACAATAGATTGATTTTTCTTAAGCCCCATATTTCCTTTAACCCCACGGTGATTTTCTTGGTTTCTGCTTAGCATATCCATGTGTGTCGATGGTTACTATCGTCGCTGTCCGATCGGAAATGACCATATTTACGGAAAAGTTTGCTTCCGGTAAATAAGGGGGAAACTTTTCAGGATCCGGATAAAGACCTTTAAACTCATATCGGTAATCCTATAGATAGAAAAATATCGTAGCTCAATTGAAACTGATATATATTAAATTCAAGACTTACCTTACTAACGGGACATTTCTCGGGCATCTTCCCAGCGCTCATTATGATATCTCGAAATATGTTCACCAAGGTAATATCAACTTTTCCCTCTAAGAACTTGCAGGCATCTTTATCGGTTGCATTCAAAAGAGTGAACTGTTCATTATTCTTTCGCTCAAGAATAACTGCAAATGAAAAACGCAAATTATCTTGTTCGCGTAACATTTGAATGACAAGAAATGCACGAGGAGGACTGAAAGATTTGTCCACTCGGCAGCCGGGGGTTGTACCATAGTTCGGATTTACCGTACAACTGCATGAGTCCAAAATAATCTCATAATTGCGCTGGTTTTAAAAGACTTGTATTGATATACATAAGTTTATTAAGGGTACATCATCTTACCTTTCCATAGGATTTTGCAAGGATCATTAACAACGCAGTCAGTAATTGAAGTTGCTTGAATAATTTCATTTGGGATCAGTTTTTGTATTCAAATGAATTTCTTTTACAAAATGAAGTTGACAACAAAAGAAATTCAAAAGTTTTACAACAAAAGTTGACACAAGCTAAAAATTTAACTCGTATCTTAATTGAGTGATCAACTTGCGTGAGGAAACCTGAAGAATATCGAGAATATGGTCCAATTTGTGTTTTTGTAAGTAGATCAATTTTTTGTTGATACCGATCACACATGTTTGTAGCGGAACTGAATTCTGTTGTTTACTTTGAATACCACTCAGTGTTTTTAACCTCATACAGAAACGCACATCAATTATATATTGTTATGTCACGAAGCTACATGCTTT
The DNA here is from genome assembly GCA_947623515.1 of Neoascia interrupta. Taxonomy (NCBI): domain Eukaryota; kingdom Metazoa; phylum Arthropoda; class Insecta; order Diptera; family Syrphidae; genus Neoascia; species Neoascia interrupta. The sequence goes on from OX392463.1 coordinate 143,400,642, forward strand.
TAATGAAGCAATTACTTCCTTTTTTTCGAAGTCAGTTAACATAAGGCATCGGTCAGTGTATTCCGTTCCGTCTTTAGGAAACTTTTACCTATCTTACTTCCTCTAACTCGTTTTTTGACAATGTCGCAATCAAACTATGGCATCAAACAAAGGTTCCTTCGGTTGTTCCCAATAAAAAGCTTAAACAGAAAAGTACAACAGTGTCCTTCGTTACACCTAACTTACTTACCCAGGTCCACCCCAGTGGCGCTACAGTCCGTACAGGGGCAGTATCTGGGCCTTAGCCAACAAGTTTTGTCAACCAGCTCTATCTCCAGCTAGCCGTCTCCAAAATTTCACGCAAAGCTGACTGAGGTGCCCTTCCACTTGCGCGCCCCATACGAGTCTTGATGCTCCTCTATTGCGCCGTCCATGCGGAGTGGATTCAAAGAATTTTCGGGACGGGGCGTTGGTGTCCATCCGCTCTAGATGACCCAGCCATATCGTAGCCTTTGACGTAGCAATTTGACTCTGCTGGCTAGGTCGGTGTTCCTGTATACAGCCCATAGAGTTCGATCTTATATCATTTCCTTCACTCTCCGTCTATACGGAGCCGGTTATCGTTTGCATTGGTCGCCAACACTTAATCCGTCCGACTCCGAGGCTTGTCGCTGGTTCGTAAATAAGGTTTCTTTACGTGGCCAGGAAGTCATCCCGACGGTACGACCCCCAACCTGGAGGACCAGATCCTTTTGATGACTCCAAGGACGAAGAGCCGGATAAAACGCTCCTTATTGGCCTAACTACTTAGTGAACTAGGTAGTTCGGCTGGAGCTGTGGACGCCACCGTTGATTCCATCGGCCGAATTCCTCCGCTGCCGTCCAGATGCAAGGTGAAAAGGCCTTAGTGGAAGCACTCCTTCCCCCCTCTCTCGTCTGCTACACCAAACAACTTTCCAAAAGGGTCAGAGCCCAATCTTCTCCAGTTGAGGTACTAGGCACCTGTTGTTCACCAAGGGGAGGTGAGAGTAGGACTTGAGGTGGGTAGACAGAGATGGGTTTAGAAAAAGTTTGGATACTTGTATCCTCGTGAGTGCACATGTCTTTCATTTGGGCACTCTTTATTACACCTACACTTATCTATAAAGTTAAAATGGATTCGATTTTAATCGATTTTCGTACCAATGCTCAGTATTGGGTCCAGTTCGAAAAACGAGAACTGGCTAAGCGTTAACAAAGTTGCAAGGAAACTAGAAAAAGTTGGCTGGCTACAAAAGTTCGAATGTGTTAAAGTTAAATCAACATAATGGCTGTTTCACATAAAGAGCGAGAGAGCGAGCGAGGGTCTCGGGCGAGCTGTCAAATGAATTTCAATAAATGGCAATGTATGGGGTGGTTCACAATACCGGCGTGATCGCTGTCTCGCTCGCTTGTTCTGTCAATCGGTGTTGTGAGTTATGACACACTGTTGAATAGACATTTTTTTTCTCGAAGCTAATACTTGTTGCGAAATATAAACTATTTATGTGCAATAAATTCAAGCATTCAAAACAGTCGTCGCGGTTTTTCGCTCTCCTTGTGTATTAACAAACGATTTATCTGGTCTCGTGTTGTCGCTGCCGCCCTGGTTTGACGCTCTCGCGCTGAATGTGAAACGGCCATAGTTCTGCCTTACATGCACAAATGACTGCTACACGTATACTTGGGAAAATTCATAGTTAAACTGTTTTCAGTAACAGTTTCGTTTTCGTTTTGACAAAGTCAAATTCTTGTGTATAAGTTTAAGTTTCCAACTCCATCCTAAAACGAATCGCCTTAGATGTGGTTGACATTTTGGCCTTCTTTTTAAACAAATCATTTTTTCAGGAACCCCTTTGAAATCGTATTAAAACGAGCAAACAGAATACTGTTTTTAAAAGAGGGCAATAGAAAAGACAAATTGCGTTATTTGTTTACCTATTTTTGGGTAGTTATACCTATCCAAAATTTTTAAGAAATCCATTATAGCTATGTAGAGTTTTATATTACCTTAAAGCAACTGATTTTTTCTAAGCGAGAATCAAACCTGACATAGAGTTTGCAGTTCCATTGCAGATTTTTCACCCAATTCCGCTCAATATATTAATCTTTGTCTGAACAAGATGTTTTGTCTATAGGACATCAAGCCAAAAAATTCTTCTAAGTATGTTATAGTGTCTTACTTATAGATAGAGAAAGTTAAAACTGGAAACATTACATTCTCTTAAATTCTTGTGTATCACAAGGCTCCGTGCTATGCTCGATACTGTTTACAGCTTATGTTAACTCAGTCTTCTATTCGTAGTAGGGTAAAGGCTTTTGCAAGCTACTTTGTATTCGGATTTGCTTCAGCTAACGTATTATTAATCTTGTTGGTAAAATCAATCAAGACGCGCATATAGTAAGGTTTGCACAGTTTGCACAGTCTGGTTTGCACAGTATAAGCCGATAGTAAACAGTAAGACAAACCTAATGCACGTTAGCTCAAGAATCTTTGGCGGTAGATATAGTGTTTTATGTAGCTGTTTGTCGCAGGTTAAGTTAGATTAAGTGTGAATGCAGTATGCAGTATCCTTATAACCACAACAACACCTGCGTTGCAAGTCGTTTTAATATTGAAGCAATCAAGAACTATGAGTACCTACTTAGGGTTAGGTGAAGTATTTGATCAAAATCTTAGTTGGAGCGTTAATACCTTTTCCTAACACAATATTTGCTATATACCTTGCGTTGAATACGCGCATCTTAAAAAATATTTATTTTGAAATCTTCCATTCCATGGTATTATCTGCTGGGGTGGTAATTATTTTATTGAAAATTCAGCAACCAGCTATTATACAAAAATATGCTATCATATGTAAATTTAGAACTCTGCCAGTAAGAAAATTGTACTGTTTTGAGTTTAACGCATCTTTTATATTAGATCATGGGGATATTTACAGAGCCCCAATATTGAGACTGAATACCTCCTTCTATAACTCTTTATCTAGCATTCCTTCTTTTCGCAGTTTAAGAAACTTATACTAAGTTGTATGCTACGAACTACTTAACGCTCTTCCGAATATATTTGAAACATGAGAAGTTTGAATAAGTTTTGAGGTAATATAAAAGTAAAACTGTAGCTTTTGAATATTGAGAACAAGGAAATATAAATTTTATTTCGCTTGGCTAACTTAGTTTAGCCGTATGGCGAATAATATTGAAGAAATATTGATTTTTATTTAAATATTGAAGAAAATGCAATGAATTATAATTCAAATAATTGGACATTTCCACTGTGCTCTTTTATTAAATTTACTAGTGACGCATACGATTCCTTAGATTAATTTTATTTTCAATGATGTAAACTTAACATTGATGTACTAAATATATATTAAATTTTTTTGATTTCAAAAATAAAATTCAAGGAAAAAATTATTAAAAAAACGAGGTGATCCCGCTTTGGGCATTTTTTTCGTCAAACAAAACTGTCAGTTATGTGTTTATTCGGCATGTAATAGGAAATCTTATAAGGATTCTTTTAAAAATCTATGTTGATGTATCCTTATCAACTTAATCCTGGATCCTTAGCAACTTAACTCAACAAGAAATTTAAATTGCACATTTTGAGATGATCCACTAAAACACAATAATTTACCTCAAAGTTTGCTCCTTTCAATAAATAAGTTTTGTTTAAGCTTGACGTTACTCAATAAATAACTTTGCAAAAGTTTTGCGTGTAGTGAAAAATTTCGATCATTCCCTTAACCCGAAAGTTGCGTTATGTTTAAACAGTTAATGTTGCTCTTTAGTGCATGTGAAATGTCTACATAATTTATTTGCATAGACGAGGATTAGAACCGCTTTCTTTTCATCTCTACACGTCCTCTGGTGATTACCTTTGCCACAACCTTGGAGTCTACCAGCCAACGGAAATCAACAAAGAAGTTAAACTCTGGGGTATAAGGTGGAAGCATGTCTGGATCCACAATGTATCGGTCGAGGGTAAAGTTAACATTCTAAGACAATATTTCTGTATTATATTTTTCCGCTAAAGAGGTGTTAAAAGTTAGGACTCACAGCATTCATGGGACATCGTTTAGGTAAATTTCCAGACTTCATCAAAGAGCCTATAGCGATCTTCACTATATTATCTGAGTCCTCCAAGGCAGCCAAAGTTTTACACCCGTCTACCGTAAAATCAAACAGCTTAACTGGGCTACTTCCCAGGTGAGAAAATTCGCCATAAGCCTTTATGACAAAAGATGTTATATCCTTGGCAAAGACCATGTGACCAAATATTGTTGTTTCATTTCGAATTGACTCCAAATGACAATTGAATTCTTTTACAAGTTCTGCAGTAGGGGTGCATCCCACTTCGGTCACTTGAAGCGTGAATGGTCGCTTTGAAAAATTTATTTTTCTTGATCAGTTATACAATACTTATTACAATTATTATTGTAAAGAAGATGTGTTACCTTTCCAGTTGCAAACGATAGGATTGTCAGGAAGCAGATGAGGTTCCACAGTGACATTTTCAATAAAGTGATCCTACACGACTGAATAAAACTTTTCAACATAAAACGGATAGATACGTAAAACTCAAACACGAAAATCGATTAATTGTTGGAATAAATTTATTTTTAATTGTTGTGCAATTTTGTTAAATGTACTTTTATTTAAAATTCTATTAATTAAAATTGTATATCAGATCTGTAGGATTAATTTAAGTGCTTATATACATGAGACCTTTTGGGCGCAATAGCACCGTATACGGTGAGGTCAAGATACGTTTCTGTTTTACTTAATATTTTAATTATACAGCGAAAAGTTGCCTCCGGTGTATATGGTGGTAAATATTCAGCATCGAGGTAGAAATTCGTAAGAGTATAGTTGTGCCCCTAAAAAAACATTACACACTATTGTAGTTAATTGGATGTTGACAAGCCTTAAATGTAAGGCACTTAACTTATTGAAGTTCTACATATTTGGATTTGGCATAAAAAATAATTCCTACAACTAAATACCAAAACAAAATATTGGTTAAGGATAATACCTTATTTTAAATCCATACCAATAAACATTTAGGTACACACAAAAAAAAATCACTACAATTAACAACGTCAAAAAAATTGGTGTTGGCAAACATTTATTATGAGGCAACTGCGGCAAGCATAAAATTTCAGGCACAACTAAAACTGAACTGATTTATAAATTATTTTAATTAATTACTTTAGTTTTTGTTATAAAAAGGAAATAGAAAAATAAATATATTAAGGGAAATTTATAATTGACTAGCATTTGTCTATGTTTAACTTTCAACAAAACGTTCTTTAATGCTCCTCCGCAAGGCACGGATTGTTTATAAAAAAATGGGCATTTGCTATATTGGCAAATGGTCACACGTTCAAAGTTCAAAACAGATATAAGGTCCATGGATGATCTGCAACCTCGATGCGACGCTCTTGCTGGAATTATCTTTTTCATTCCATCCCGCAAAGTTTTGAGTCAATAAAATAAAATAAAACCTTAAGTTAGAACTCTAGAACTACAATGCACATTCATCCCGCACGTTTTAAATGTCGGGAGTTAAAAACCAACTCGCTCAGGCGTTTTTTTTTAAATGCCGAAAAAAAAAACAGTGAAACACAATGGACACCTTGTTGGGGCCAAGGTGCAGCTGCGGATATCCCAAAAAACTCAAAGTAATGAAAATACTGTGAGGAAGTTTGATGTCGGTCGACTACAGTGGCAAGATATCGGGTGGTCCTTCTCAAACCGAGCCTCTCAAAACCTCCTACGAAGTCCTATGCAGCCAGCATCAAGTATTGATATCCAGTGGTAATATTGCCAAAAAGCCATCAGAGATGCCGCCTCTAAAGTCCTGGGTTTCACACGGCCACCACAATGAAACCCCTGGCTTAACGATGAGTGGCGGCAAGCATATGCAACTAAACAGGAAGCATACAGAGCGGCTCTGCACAGAAGGACCAAAGCTGTTCGCGAGCTCTACGAGCAGATTAGAAGACAAGGAACACCGGCTTCCTCTTAAAAGAGAGAACACGAGAAGCGCGCAGTTGAAGATATAGAGGGATCAAGAAGGGATGATCAAAGCGTCCTGCCAAGGGTACAAAATTCGAACTGAAGCCTGTTAGAACGATTAAGGGAACATTTTTGTAGGATCGCAGTCGGTGCTGAGGATTTGGAAAGACCACTTCTGCAGACTATGACAGCCAAGACGAACTTAAAACCGCTGTCAGGCAGAACGGACCATTCAACCCGGGCGAAGTTGTTATCGAGGGAGCATACGAACGATACCGCCGACGAATGGAACCCGATCTTGAAGAAAGGAGACCCTCTGAATTGTGCCAACTACAGAGGTATCAGTCTTCTTACCGTCGCATATAAGATCTTTTCTGTTGTGCTGTGTGAACGCCTGAAGCCGTTTGTCAGCAATCTAATAGGCACATATCAGTGTGGCCTTAGGCCAGGAAAGTCCACCATCGATCAAATATTCACACTGCGGCAGATCCTGGAGGAAACCCAGGAATTCCATATCGATACGGGAAGGGGTTAGAATATACCCGAGGTAAGGCATGCCTGTCGTAAGAGGCGACTAAAATCCACTCTCCGTATGCCGAGCGCGTAGCGCATACAAACTATGCAATGGACAAAACAAAAGATACTCCACCCTCTTCGGAGGTAGGCTCTACGGATTCTGGGGGTTCTTATAAATCCCTTTTTGAAAAAATCAAGGGTGCCTCGATCTCCACCGGTCCGCCGGTTAATCAGGATTCAGCGAAAATTAAATGCTTTGAAGCGGAAAACAACGAACTCCGTGCTAAGCTTAATGAAATGGAACGTCTCTACCATGAGCTTAAAAGCGAAGTAGATTCGTTACGTAAAGAAAATGAAGCCTTAAGGAACCCCCGTGGTACTATAGTATACGAGGAAACGCCGAAACGTCAATGTGAATACCAGACGGACGAGGAAGCACTTGCACGCGAAACGAATCCGGTCTTTAGGAAAAGGCTTACCAAGAAACGAAAGGCCGGCTCTTCACCCGAAGTAGAAACCGTGCAGCAAAAAGAAGAAACACCAGTCGTATCAAACAAAGCGACAGGAAAACCCCAAGAAAAAAACCGCCGACCACCTGCAATAAATGTCGTTGGGATCGCGGACTACGGAAAGTTGCGAAATATCCTTAAAAATGCTCTTGGGACGAAATATAACTTAACATCACTTCGAAACAACGTATGGAAAGTTAACGTCGATGACTCTGATGCCTACCGGTCACTGTCACAAAAGTTAAATTTAGAGAAAATCCAATGGTTTACTTATAAAAATCACCTCGAAAAGCCGCTGCGGGTTATCGCGAGGGGACTACACCCATCCTGTACCAAGGACGAAATAATACCAAGGCGCAATAATAATGCGCAAGAAAACGACGCTGGTCCTAGTTCCGACCGGAGTCAAAAGGGAGAATCCACACTAGTTGATCCAAGATCGGCTAGGCAATAGGCTAGTTCCCCAATGTAAGCGATGCCAAGGTTTCCGACACACGCAAGCGTACTGCCGGAAAAAGCCGCGATGCGTAAAATGCGCCGGCGAACATCTCTCGACGATTTGCAATGTCAGCAGTCAGGCCCCGCGGTTTGCGCCAATTGCAGGGGAAGTCACTTAACGAGCTACCGAGGTTGCGAAATTGCCATTGAGTTGCAAAAACGACATGAAGCTCCAAAGAAAAATAGTGATAATAAGGGCCCAAGCCTAAAACCTTCTAAAGTAGATAAGCCAAAAACCCCTAAGTCGACAAGGGATAAGGGTTTGATTAAAGGCAAAGTTCGAAATGCGCAAGAAAACGACGCTGGGTCCTAGTTCCCACCGGAGTCAAAAGGGAGAATCCACACTAGTTGGTCCAAGATCGTACGCTCAAGTCGCGTCACGTGAAAGTAAGCCACAATCGGCCGCGTCAGATTCAGTCTCTCAAATTCTAGGCATGATTTTAGAAAATTTTGAGCAACAGGCGAAACTTAATCAAGTAATATTCAACAAATTGAGCGAGCTCGAGTTTAAACCTCGAAAAGCATTTAATAAAAAATCATGAATATGGGAAAGTCAATCAAAATAATTACATGGAATGCAAACGGCCTTTTGCAAAAAATTTACGAACCTGAAGTATTCCTACGGAAGAATAATGTAGACATAAGCCTGATTTTGGAAACCCACTTCAAAAGGGGTTCAGCACGCAAAATAAAAGGTTACATTGACTATCACGCGCATCATCCTTCAAAAAATTCGAGAGGTGGATCCTCTCTCTGCATTAAAGACTGCATTAAGCACTCCAAAAACGAAGAAATAGAACTTGACTCTATGCAAATAACCTCAGTCTCAGTAAAATTAAGTCACATAAATAACAACATCGCGACGAGCTATTTTCCTCCACAGTATCGGCTGGCAGATGAAGATCTTGCTCTGCTCATTGATTCACTTGGGTCAAACTTTATCATCGGCGGGTACTTTAACGCGAAAAATACTTTTTGGGGCTCACGGTGCAATTCAACAAGAGGCAGAGCCCTCTTTAAACCAAGTACAAAACGCGGCGTGATCTTCTTATCGACGGGAAAGCCAACATATTGGCCAACCGACAGAAATAAAATACCTGATCTCGTCGACTTCTTTATCGCCAAGGCATAAATTGACGGTATTGTAGGTGCCTTCGTTGGAAGGCAGCCTGCCACAAGCGATTACTACAGAAGCTTGAACTACTTGTTAAGGAAACTTAGTCGTAGTCTGACAGAAAATGGGAGGTTTTTTAGTGAGTAAGAATCTCACACTACTATGAGCACGCGCGGCCGGTCCTCGTAGTGCCTATGAAGGTTTTTCCTACGGAAAAAAAAATATCGATACACACCACCTTTTCATCGATTTCAAGGCCGCACATGACTGCATCTATAGAGACGAGCTACATAGCGCAATGTCTAGTCTAGCAATGTCTAGGCATCCCTGCCAAACTCATCAGTCTGGGCAGGATGACGATGGAAAATTGATGCTGTTCCGTAAAGGTCGGCAAAGATCTTGCCGACCCCTTTGATGTCAAAAAAGGATTAAGACCTTTTTAACATCATACTTGAGAGGATTTTGCAGAACTCCCGCATCAACACCAGAGGCACAATCTATCAAAAGGAAGGATAACTCATGATAATTGCTTTTTCTTTGGGCTAAGACGCAATTGAGTAGCAAAGCGCTCTCTCGACCAACTTAAGTGTCTATATAAAACCATCATCATCTTCGTCCTGCAATATGGTGCAGAAGCATGGACCCTGTCAAAGGCGGATGAAAACACTTTAGGCCTCTTCACGTGGAAAATTCTTTGGACGATTTGCGGTCCCGTCTGCACAGACGGAGAGTGGAGAAGAAGATTAACATCGAACTGTTAAGGCTGTACGGCGAAACCGACCTTGCCAGAAGAGTCAAAATACAACGTCTACGATGGCTGGGTCATCTAGAGGGGATGGACAACAACCCATCGAATCCAGCCCGAATGGCAGACACAGTAGAGGAGCACTGAGACTCAGGTAGCGCACACAAGTGGAAGGGGACCTCAGTCAACTTCGGGTGCAAAACTGGAGACGCTAGAGATAGAACTGGCTGGTGAAGCTTGTTGGCTGAGGCCCAGGTACACCCCGGTCTGTAGCGCCTTCTTAAGAAAGTAAGTAAGTAAGGAACACCATGGACATTCAACCATGAACATTTACCTATGGACATTCATCCCGCCCATTTTAAATGGCGTGAGCTGAAAACCATCTCGCTTAGGGTTTTTTTTCAATTATTTTTTTTTATTACGATAATAAAAAAACAGTAAAACACCTTAACCTTTAAATGCCGAAGGAAACCGATTTTGATGTAATTTACATATGATAGGTAAAATCAGCTACTAAAGAAACATCCGAAGAGATTTTTTAAATCTTTAAAAAAGTTAATAGCAAAAAACTGGGTTTAGCTTCAAATATATATGGGGCCCTAAGGCTATGAGGCCTTTTACAAATATATATTTTTTTACATTTTTCTAATATTCAGTTTATTCTTCAAAAAATTTCATCAAATAATTATTACAAGGGAAACCAAATTACTATTACTATTAGTATTTAATTACCAAATTAATGACACCTAGGTGAAAACTAAACTACTAATGAATTTCAATGGTATTAATTCTAATTTAGTAAAAAAATATACTGAAAACTCAACATATACTCACCGTTAACAAAGGACATTCGAGGGGGAAGTTTCCATACTTCAGGAACATTTTATGAATAATCATTAACATGTTCTCTTTCATACCGTCCTTCAAAAATTTACACCCATCCAAAGTTGTATCAATGATACGAACGTTAGCATATTTATTTCGTATGAGGTCGATATAGATGGTTGTGTTCATCTCGTCGATGTTTTTTTGAGGTTTTGATGTGAGATTTATCACAGCCTTGTTATCAACTATCGCTGTATTACAGCTGATAAGAGCCACCTTCGGATCGTTCTGACATGTAATATTAGACCAGACAACATGAAAAGAACGCTAAAATTTCAATACAATAAAATTTATCTATACGGACAAGGATAGATATTACTTACTCCGGCACAATTCGCTGCATAAAAAATGTACGTTGCTAGAACTACGTGAAACCAAATAACCCTCTGGGCAGGCATAGTTCTTTTGTTCTACTGTTATTGGAAATTGTGTATTCGGTTGGACAGTATTTTGATTTTTTGCCGTTTTGATAAAATCTGATTTATAATAATTACACTTATCGATAGTAGTAAGCTTTTGAATCTTTTGAATTTCGCTTTTTTTAATTGAGTGGTCAACAATGGTGAATTATGTTATTATCATAAAACAATTTGGCTTTCAAAACACGAAAACCTGTTCCGGCTAAAATCAGCGAGTAGGAAATTTTAACTAACGAACACGAAGCCATTAAGTCTTGATCTCCCGCATATCATATGATATGCATTCCTAGGGGTCAACGTCCTTCTCCATGTTGGTAAAAGCTTTCAGTTACCCTTATTAGGAGTCACCATTAATAGTATATAAGATTAAAATTAAACAAACGAACAATAAAACCAATCGCGAAAAACCTTAGAATAGAAAATACCTTTGGATTTAATTTTGTTTTTCAATCTACATAGACCAGTTAAATATTCCTCTTTGGGTTTTTTTTTTTTAAAAAAACAGTGCAGGTTTTACCAGCTTCCATCCACATAATAGGTCAAAAGTCATAAAATGCCTCAGGTTGAAGATATTTATAGCTTTTCAAACTCGCACACATTCGAGCGTTTCCTCTGTTAAATTAAAACAATGTAGTAACCTAACTTTGAGAACCACACAGTTCATGCCACCTTAGATCTTATAGATAATTATAATTAAAGGTATTTTTGAAAAATTATTAACACAATCACATAATTTGTTAACCGCCCATTCAACACGAAAATCAATTAACTTTTGACTCTAATACAAAATGATTAGGCCTACGCCTTTTACATGTTTATCGTATTGCTAATAGCGTAATTTATTTCCCAGTAGCCCCTCTGCATACCTAAACAATTTTGAGCGAACAAGATGTGTCACCTTAAATCATAAACCAGAAGTAGCGAGTGCCTGATTTAAATTTTATATAGGTATCCGAAATCGATTTAATTTTATATGTAATCTTATCTTTTGAAACCATCTGCTGTTCAACAGAAAAAATCAATTGATTGAATAAATTAATAAATAAAATCGATTGACTCACATCAAGTTCTTCGACTTTTCCCACTACACAACAACTTTAAGCTGTGCAAATATTTACCAATCAATTACCCGGCAATGAATCTTAAAGTGTGTGTCTGCACACTGTGTTTATCGTGCCAACCCACTCTAAATAAGGAAGTAGAAATAAAACTGTCCCACTATAGCAGTTATCTTTTTATCTATATCATCGGTATAAAATCAATTTTTTCCTTTAGATACAATTATAAGTTGTGCAATAGACACGAAAAATGCCCTTGTGATCGACGAAAAGTGACATAGATACCTCAAAAAACAGTCGTAGATAAAAACACTTACCTAATGGTACACACGACACAACCTAATAAGTAGCTTACTGCGAGTATCATTGTGCTGGCGGGCGGACAAGATACGACAAGAGGCCGGTTAAATAAACTCAAATTTTCGTAGTTTTTCCTGTCAACACTTTTAATTAAAGTACGTGTAAGTTGTTGCTTTTTTTGTTTGTGGCCCTGTTCCCAAAGTTGAGCCTTCTATACCCGTGGTTATGGTTACAATGTAAGCGCGGATAACTCGAAAGTGGGTGACAAACGCACGGAAGCCCCTGTAGATTATTTAGAGGTGTTTTGATTAGATTCTCGTTATCTCACCTTGTTACATGCACATGAATTGGGCAATAATTACTATTTTGATTTTTTTTTGTGTTTTCTTTGAGATAGGTCTATTTATATACTAGACGTTATCCATATAGAATTGTGTATTGCGCAATTAATTGTTATTTAAGAAAACCGTATAAATGATTTTTTTATTTAGGTGCTAATGTTTTTTTTATTGGAGGGAGAGGCTGGGTCTTTTGTTGTCGTCTGTTGGCCACAGCTCATGTTTGTTTCTCACGTGAGAGCACTTGAGAGATAAGGTATATTAATTGAACGAGAATAGTAGGTGGAACGATTAAAACTTACGAAAACAATTTAAAAGTCTTTATCTTGACTGATTTAGTCTTGGAAAAAAAGTCGTTTACATGTTAAAGCATTATTAATTTTTTTTTTTGAAACAGTGCCTCATGCCAAAAATTGATGTTCTGACGCAAAAGTAATATGGATAAAACTGATTTAAGTGTTTTTTTTAATAGAGGTGAGTTACGTCGGATACTCCATGCCAACGCCCATTTGAACCTTTACGGTTATTCTTATAGTCAGCATTTTGCATGCACAACGGGAATTCAAATCGACCCGCCCGTGTACGCAGTTTTGCACGCGCCAGCCATTTTTGCGCACACAGCAGATTAAAATACTCATATTACATTGCACCACAATGAAATATGAATATTTTGTCTACAAGTGCATTCCATTCCCACGGGAACTAAATCACGAAATCATTTTTCTGTAGAAGAATTCAAGTTAGTTTTAAGTCAGTCTTAACTCAACCATCATACTAGAAGGTGCAGCCTCGCTTAGGACAGCGGCCTTCTTTTATGAACTAATATAAATATAATTATAGATATAATAACTATGTAAACTTAAAGAAATTTCAATAAAGATTTTAAATATAAAAAAAGTAAAAATAAAATAAAAATCAAAACTAAAAGTTCAGTAAAATTCTAAGTGAAAGCTCGCGTAAAAGAATTGAACTAAGGTGAAAAATATAAGTTCGGCTTAGAAAAAAAAAAAAAATCAAAACTAAAAAGTGAAGTACCGCGTAAAAGAATTTAATCCAAAATAAATAACAAAAGAAATAGACAATTTTACCATCAAAGAAGAACGAGGATGGCACAAGTGAATGTGGAACAATGCCTAGCAGCAATTACCCAGTTGCTAGTGCAAGGCAACCAGCCAGCTAGCTCAAGAGCACGAATCGAAAAAGAAATACGATTTCTTACAACGTTCCAAGGAGAAAAGGGAACTTTACCCTCATTTACCGCTGCAGTCAACAGAATATTAGACAGCTATCAGAGCGAAGAGGATAAAAGCCAAGTTTTTCAAGTTATCTACGACACAAAAATCCAAGGAACAGCGAAGAATCTACTGAACGCGAACCCACCTACAAGCTGGAACCAGTGTAAAAGCAGCCTGAAAAAACATTTCCGAGCCTTCAAAGACGAATCGACGATTACAAAGGAGATTGGAGCACTAAAAGTAAGATCCATTTGTGAATTAGATGTTAAGATTAAGCAAATTGTTGAATTGTTGAATTGTCTTAAGAATATGCCGCATTTAGTGATAATGGCAAAGCAATAACAGATATATTCAATGGTATGCTTGTTATGAAGATCAAAGAATTAGCATCAGGGTCACTAGCCTATGCAATTAGTAACATACATGTAATTTCCGAAATCAGAGATATAATTAATCAATTTATTGGTCAGGATCACGGTAATCTAAAATCTACATTTTCTTATAATAATTTTGATAGAAATAGGCAAACGTACAGACCAAACCACAGTGAACAACATAGACAAGACAATAACCCTAGTAACAATAACTCAAACTTTAATCATAGTGGAAAATATAGGCATAATAGCAATGATAATTTAATTAATAACCCACAACGTCACCACAGTAATTATAACAGAAATAATTCAGGAAATTTTAGGAACCGCGGAAATAATTCAGGAATCCATAGGACTCATGGTAATAATTCAAGGAATTTTAGGCGAAAGGCTTTCACCAGATCGAAATCGCGGAAGAGGACATTAAAAAAACGGCTTTTTCAACGGATAATGGTCATTATGAATTTGTTCGAATGCCATTTGGGTTGAAAAACGCCCCCGCGACCTTTCAGAGGTAAATGAATTCTATTCTTAGTGAATTCATTGGTAAAATATGCCTAGTATACCTAGACGATATAATTATATTTTCTACCAGTCTAGAAGAACATATTGCCTCGCTTAAGAAAATATTCGCAAGACTAAAAGAAGTAAATCTTAAAGTTCAACTCGATAAAAGTGAGTTTCTGAAAAAAGAAACAGAGTTTTTAGGGCATATCGTAACAACCGAGGGCATCAAGCCCAATCCTCAAAAGATTTCAGCTATCCTAGAATACAAGCTACCAAAAACTACGAAACAAATCAAATCGTTTTTAGGCATTACAGGGTATTATAGGAAGTTTATAAAGGACTATTCCAAAGTTGCGAAACCAATGACAATTTATTTGAAAAAAAATACTAAGATCAATTTAAACGACCCCGATTATGTCGACAGCTTTGAAACCTTAAAGAAATTAATAACCTCCGAACCAATACTTAAATACCCGGACTTTAATAAAAAAATTACCTTGACAACAGATGCTTCGAATTTCGCCCTGGGTGCAGTCCTTTCCCAAGAAGGCCATCCAACCTGCTACGCAAGCAGAACTCTTAACGAGCATGAAATCAAATATTCGACAATCGAGAAGGAGCTTTTGGCCATTTTATGGTCAATGAAGTATTTCAGACCGTACTTATACGGACGCAAGTTCACAGTTAGAACAGATCATCGCCCCCTAGTTTGGCTAAGTTCGCTAAAAGAACCCAACGCCAAACTCCAAAGATGGAAAATAAGATTAGAGGAATACAATTTTGATATAGAATACGTTAAAGGGAAGGATAATCAAGTAGCAGATGGTTTATCAAGAATAGAAGTATACTTTAACGAACAAACTTAGAACACAGGTAGTCAAGACAACTTAATTCATGATGGTAATAGCGAAGACATACCAGAAAACCAATCTATTTTAGCTACTATTCATAGCGCTGACGAAGACAGCAGCGACTATATTCCAATTGTAGAGTCACCTGTAAACATCTATAAAACCCAAGTAATATTGAATACTACGGACAACGCGAGTAACCACAAAATATACAGTCAATTTGGAAAAAAGAGAATAGTTATCAATATAAAAACATTTAAAGAAAAACTAATTTTGGATATTATGAAGCAGTTTATTCCACCAAAAGGAATAGTAGGAGTCTACTGTACTCACGATCATTTATTTGCTCAGTTTCAAAACACGTACTTAAGATATTTCAGTAAAAACAAGTTATTGAGATTCGTAAAGTGTAGTAAATTTTTAGGAGAACTGGAAGATAAAGAAAAATTAGCAATGGTAATCACGAAAACCCACCAACTACTTAATCATAGGGGCATAAACGAAACTTTTGCTGAAATAAGAGACGTTTATTATGCACCTAGGTTAAAAGAAAAAATTCAACAACACATTAATAATTGCGAAATTTGTAATAAATCAAAGTATGAACGATTAGCGCATAAAATTCCAATGAAACTTACAGAAACTCCAACAAAACCAAATCAAATAATTCATATTGATATCTGGTATGCGAACATTAATTTGATGTACGTAACTATGATTGACAAATTTACAAAACACGTTACCATGCAAGAAATTAAACATAGAACATGGACAGAGCTTCTGAAAACCCTTAAATGTAGATTCGCATCATTTGGTACCCCAGGAAAAATAGTAACAGATGGAGAGTCTGGTTTTTCATCAATTTTGATCAAAGAATTTCTCAGAGAAAACAACGTTGAACTTCATATTACCACGCCTTACCACCATACAGGAAATTCGGATATCGAAAGATTCCACTCGACTCTGAACGAGCATATTCGTACATTCACAGCTGACGAAACAAATAGGGACACTCTTCGTAATAAAATATTTAAAGCCTTAGTCATATATAACAAAACAATCCATTCGAAAACTAAAAGAAGGCCAATTGAATTTCTTAATGGAGATATAAGCAGAGACGATTACCCGAAGATTATAGAATTAGTCAATAAAAACAAGGAAAAGTATGTAGGAAAATTTAATAAAGACAAAAACGACGTAGATTTGACAGACGAAAGACCCGTATATTTAAAGAATAGGGACAACAATAAACTCAAACCAATCCATAAGAAAACAAATCCTGAAATTATAGATAAAGATTACGTTAAAGACGAAAGAGGTAGAAAATTCTATAAAACTCAAGTCAAAAGAAGGTACAAACATGAGAATAGGTAAATGCTTGTCATTTTGAATATCATTTAACAATGATTAATAAAACGGGAAGCCATTTTTCTTAGTTGGATAAAAAACTTTATGAATATAAGTTTGAAAGCCTATCATCATTAAAGGATAAATAAAACGGAAAGCCATTTTTCTTAGTTGGATAAAAAAAAACTTTATGAATATATTTAGGGAAGCTTGTCATTTTAAATATCATTAAACATTAAATAACACGGGAAGACATTTTTGTCTTGGATAGAAATTTTTGTGAATATAATCAAGAAAGCTTGCGATTTAAAGTACCAATCATTATGAAACAACGAATAAAGTTTGTTTTCAGCAAATCTTTCTTAAAATTGCCGATTTTTCCAGATATTTCTGTTAACCCTAGCGACAACTATAGCAATGACAAACGGACAAAAACTTGAAGTACAGAACTTAAACACAGGACATGGATTCATTTCAATTAGAGACGAACAAGTTCCAGTAATACTGGGATACACAAAACTACTTCATAACATAAACTTGACCTCATGGACAGACAACCTAGACATAATCGAACATAACATTAACAAACTTAACTTAAAAAATAAGTACCCCACATTGACACTAAATTTTAAACTCTTAACAAACGAAATAGAAAATCTACTAGAAAACAACCTTAAACAAAAAAGAGGATTAGTCAACATAGTTGGCAAAGGTCTTATATACTTAGCAGGGACAATGGACTATGAAGACGAACAGGAAATTAAGAATAGCTTAGAGACAAACGAAAAAAATAACAAAAATCTCATTGACGGACTGAACGAACAAATTAAAATAAGTCATCATTTCAACGAAGCTATAGACGACATATCAAGACATATAAACGGACAACAGTCACAAATAAAGACACAACTACAAAACTTAGGTAACGCTATCAATAGAGAATTCTCAGAGATAAGCAATATGCAACACGCATTTCAAATCCAATACGACATTCAATTATTAAGGGAACAGGTAAGAAAGGTAAAGGAAAATCTTATGCTTAGCAAGTTAGGAGTATTAGGGAAAGACATACTTTCACAAAAAGAAATCGTAGATTTTAACATAACTATTAACAAATTAAGCAATATAAAAAGCACAGTTGTTGTGCAAGAGGATAAAATCATATTTGTACTATTAATTCCAAACTATTCTGATAAAAAATTTTATAAAATTATTATAGAACCAATCCCAAATAAAAACAACTTAGAACTAGTAACTTCTTATAATCAGTTCATAAGTGATGGAAAACTTAATTATGAATTTACGGAGCAAGCAATAAAACTTAAAGATTTAAAAATTATAAATGATACTTGTATTGCTAATATTTTTAAACAAAATACGAAATGTAACATTAGAGAAAATAAGAACCAAGAAATTAAGCAAATACATAACAATATCGTTGTCACAAAAAACATTCACTATACACAAGTTCTACACAATTGTAATAATTTCACTCTTAACGTTTTGGGAAATAATTTGTTTAAATTCGAAAACTGTAAACTAGAGATAAATAATAAAAAACAAGTTATTGAGATTCGTAAAGTGTAGTAAATTTTTAGGAGAACTGGAAGACAAAGAAAAATTAGCAATGGTAATCACGAAAACCCACCAACTACTTAATCATAGGTGCATAAACGAAACTTTTGCTGAAATAAGAGACGTTTATTATACACCTAAGTTAAAAGAAAAAATTCAACAACACATTAATAATTGCGAAATTTGTAATAAGTCAAAGTATGAACGATTAGCGCATAAAATTCCAATGAAACTTACAGAAACTCCAACAAAACCAAATCAAATAATTCATATTGATATCTGGTATGCGAACATTAATTTGATGTACGTAACTATGATTGACAAATTTACAAAACACGTTACCATGCAAGAAATTAAACATAGAACATGGACAGAGCTTCTGAAAACCCTTAAATGTAGATTCGCATCATTTGGTACCCCAGGAAAAATAGTAACAGATGGAGAGTCTGGTTTTTCATCAATTTTGATCAAAGAATTTCTCAGAGAAAACAACGTTGAACTTCATATTACCACGCCTTACCACCATACAGGAAATTCGGATATCGAAAGATTCCACTCGACTCTGAACGAGCATATTCGTACATTCACAGCTGACGAAACAAATAGGGACACTCTTCGTAATAAAATATTTAAAGCCTTAGTCATAAAACCAATCAAACCAATCCATAAGAAAACAAATCATGAAATTATAGATAAAGATTACGTTAAAGACGAAAGAGGTAGAAAATTCTATAAAACTCAAGTCAAAAGAAGGTACAAACATGAGAATAGGTAAATGCTTGTCATTTTGAATATCATTTAACAATGATTAATAAAACGGGAAGCCATTTTTCTTAGTTGGATAAAAAACTTTATGAATATAAGTTTGAAAGCCTATCATCATTAAAGGATAAATAAAACGGAAAGCCATTTTTCTTAGTTGGATAAAAAAAAAACTTTATGAATATATTTAGGGAAGCTTGTCATTTTAAATATCATTAAACATTTAATAACACGGGAAGACATTTTTGTCTTGGATAGAAATTTTTGTGAATATAATCAAGAAAGCTTGCGATTTAAAGTACCAATCATTATGAAACAACGAATAAAGTTTGTTTGAAGAAATCAAAATTTGAAATATATTCGTAGTGAGGACTTTTCTTAGGGTTTCGCAAAAGCCCAAAATAATCACTCAGAAGACACAAACAAAGACAAATTTTCCCGAAAAAATATTTTTTTTAGCAAATGTGAGGACGAACCCTAGGCCTGATTGTGAAGTTGCCTTAGTAGTCATATATAACAAAACAATCCATTCGAAAACTAAAAGAAGGCCAATTGAATTTCTTAATGGAGATATAAGCAGAGACGATTACCCGAAGATTATAGAATTAGTCAATAAAAACAAGGAAAAGTATGTAGGAAAATTTAATAAAGACAAAAACGACGTAGATTTGACAGACGAAAGACCCGTATATTTAAAGAATAGGGACAACAATAAACTCAAACCAATCCATAAGAAAACAAATCCTGAAATTATAGATAAAGATTACGTTAAAGACGAAAGAGGTAGAAAATTCTATAAAACTCAAGTCAAAAGAAGGTACAAACATGAGAATAGGTAAATGCTTGTCATTTTGAATATCATTTAACAATGATTAATAAAACGGGAAGCCATTTTTCTTAGTTGGATAAAAAACTTTATGAATATAAGTTTGAAAGCCTATCATCATTAAAGGATAAATAAAACGGAAAGCCATTTTTCTTAGTTGGATAAAAAAAAACTTTATGAATATATTTAGGGAAGCTTGTCATTTTAAATATCATTAAACATTTAATAACACGGGAAGACATTTTTGTCTTGGATAGAAATTTTTGTGAATATAATCAAGAAAGCTTGCGATTTAAAGTACCAATCATTATGAAACAACGAATAAAGTTTGTTTTCAGCAAATCTTTCTTAAAATTGCCGATTTTTCCAGATATTTCTGTTAACCCTAGCGACAACTATAGCAATGACAAACGGACAAAAACTTGAAGTACAGAACTTAAACACAGGACATGGATTCATTTCAATTAGAGACGAACAAGTTCCAGTAATACTGGGATACACAAAACTACTTCATAACATAAACTTGACCTCATGGACAGACAACCTAGACATAATCGAACATAACATTAACAAACTTAACTTAAAAAATAAGTACCCCACATTGACACTAAATTTTAAACTCTTAACAAACGAAATAGAAAATCTACTAGAAAACAACCTTAAACAAAAAAGAGGATTAGTCAACATAGTTGGCAAAGGTCTTATATACTTAGCAGGGACAATGGACTATGAAGACGAACAGGAAATTAAAAATAGCTTAGAGACAAACGAAAAAAATAACAAAAATCTCATTGACGGACTGAACGAACAAATTAAAATAAGTCATCATTTCAACGAAGCTATAGACGACATATCAAGACATATAAACGGACAACAGTCACAAATAAAGACACAACTACAAAACTTAGGTAACGCTATCAATAGAGAATTCTCAGAGATAAGCAATATGCAACACGCATTTCAAATCCAATACGACATTCAATTATTAAGGGAACAGGTAAGAAAGGTAAAGGAAAATCTTATGCTTAGCAAGTTAGGAGTATTAGGGAAAGACATACTTTCACAAAAAGAAATCGTAGATTTTAACATAACTATTAACAAATTAAGCAATATAAAAAGCACAGTTGTTGTGCAAGAGGATAAAATCATATTTGTACTATTAATTCCAAACTATTCTGATAAAAAATTTTATAAAATTATTATAGAACCAATCCCAAATAAAAACAACTTAGAACTAGTAACTTCTTATAATCAGTTCATAAGTGATGGAAAACTTAATTATGAATTTACGGAGCAAGCAATAAAACTTAAAGATTTAAAAATTATAAATGATACTTGTATTGCTAATATTTTTAAACAAAATACGAAATGTAACATTAGAGAAAATAAGAACCAAGAAATTAAGCAAATACATAACAATATCGTTGTCACAAAAAACATTCACTATACACAAGTTCTACACAATTGTAATAATTTCACTCTTAACGTTTTGGGAAATAATTTGTTTAAATTCGAAAACTGTAAACTTGAGATAAATAATATTAAATACGAAAATTTTGTAACATATGACAACTTTTTAATACCAGGTTTAAGTAATGTTTAAATCGATAATATTGCAATGAACTTTTCTACAGAATCAATTCAAGTAAAAAATATTGAAAATCGTAAACTCATAGAAGAAATTAAATCCAGAACAATGGCGCACGAATATTTAAATTTCGGAACAACTTTTGTTATAATAATCATTTTGATTTCAATAATTTTCATTTTCATTATAAAAAATAAGAATATCGAAACAAAAATCGAAGTCGGTATAAAAAATAATGATTCTTCGGAGCAGAATCTTAAGGGGGGAGGAGTTACGTCGGATACTCCATGCCAACGCCCATTTGAACCTTTACGGTTATTCTTATAGTCAGCATTTTGCATGCACAACGGGAATTCAAATCGACCCGCCCGTGTACGCAGTTTTACACGCGCCAGCCATTTTTGCGCACACAGCAGATTAAAATACTCATATTACATTGCACCACAATGAAATATGAATATTTTGTCAACAAGTGCATTCCATTCCCACGGGAACTAAATCACGAAATCATTTTTCTGTAGAAGAATTCAAGTTAGTTTTAAGTCAGTCTTAACTCAACCAACATACTAGAAGGTGCAGCCTCGCTTAGGACAGCGGCCTTCTTTTATGAACTAATATAAATATAATTATAGATATAATAACTATGTAAACTTAAAGAAATTTCAATAAAGATTTTTTTTACCGTTTGCATAACGTAAACCTATAAATGGTGGTCACACATACAGGTCTGTAGTGGGCGTGTCTGTGGAATGACTCAACTAATTTTCAAACTGGATCTGTTATAATGAACTTGCAGCCAGCCCTTCCAAGGCCCAAAATTTGTTTACAAACGGACGGACAGACATGGCTTAATCAATTCGCCCGTCGTTCTCGATCATGTCTACGATTATTTCCCTGAATTACAAACTATGCATTAAACTTACATTAGGTAAGTTTAATGCATTAACTAAACTTACATTAGGTTAGTTTAATGCATAGGGTAAGGGTATAAAGTTGCACCCAAAAAATCAAAAAGTAGTTAACAAGCTCGGGCCCCCGCTGGCAGTTAGAGCGGGATTCACACGGAAGACTCTGCCTCGGGCTGACGTTTATGAGTTCAGCCGTTCTATTTTAACGTTTCGTAACACAATGTTGCTTCGGCTTCAATGCTTACTTTGTCCATCGAAAGTGAAAACATAATGTTGCGTTGTCTAACTCTATAGAGCAAAGCTCTGTTCAAATGTTCTAAACATTTGCTTTGTCTGACAGCACAGCAGCTGAGAGAAGAAATCAAAATTTGAAATATATTCGTAGTGAGGACTTTTCTTAGGGTTTCGCAAAAGCCCAAAATAATCACTCAGAAGACACAAACAAAGACAAATTTTCCCGAAAAAATATTTTTTTTAGCAAATGTGAGGACGAAACCTAGGCCTGATTGTGAAGTTGCCTTAAAGTTTGCCGACTGGTGGAATTTTCTGTGCGATTGAATTAGTAGTAGAAGGCAGTAGAAAAGAAAGTTATTTATAAATTTGAGGTGGAGAGTCGGAGACAAAAAGAGTCAGCGTAGCTTTTATTTCAAGAGCTGCAAACTTGAACTTGGGGTGCCATGGCGTACCTAGTTGTTAGTGTATGTGGCTTTTTACGCCGGAAGTCTGGGTTCAAATCCTTCCTTTGGCATCTAAAAAAAGACTTGTTCTTTTGCACTGTACCCACGAGGGTCTGACAAGACCTCCGGGAGTAACAATTGCTGGTGCCGTTTAGATTCGGCAAAATAATGTAAGGTCACTTTGTTTGTGAATAACTGCACACACAGCATACATGGTAGGGAAGTTGGCTCTACCTTTTTGATTCTTGTTTTTCAGTTTTGTATCCATCCAAAACAACTTTAATTGAATAAGGTAAGGTAATTACGAATCTGTTGAATAAGAGATTCGCCCCTTCCAAATGCACATATTTTTGACAAGAGAGCTTGATGCCAAACTTTGTGAAATACTTTTGAAAAGCTCATATTTTCACGAAGAATATGCAAGAAACTTTTCGGTAAGAAATGCCATCAAATTACTATCGAAACTTTAGCCACGAAAGCCGTACTGCTGGGCATTTAGGAGTTTTCGAGACGACTTTTGATCGATAAAAGACCTGAAGAGTATGAAAGGACCGATAATAATGCATACACAAAGGTTTTTCCAGCGTGGACGAACATCTCTTCAAAACAATAGGGATTACTGAATGTTGTAGGACTTCCTGACTGTACGAGTGCGAGAGTGATTTGTCCCACGGTACATTGGACGCGCCCAAGAACAGGCGGGGAAATCGCAGAATCTGCTAGAATAAGCCAGAGCCAACTTCTCTTAAACAAGTTTTAAAGGGCTAGTCAGATCCTCTAGTGAGGACCGTAAAGGAACGAGTCTTGTTTTGGTGGCAGAGGTAGGATTCGAACTCAAACCTCCAGCGTAGTAAGCACACACTACTGCACTGACCACTACAACTCGGCCAACATCGGGAGAGAAACTACCGCGAATATGAGCAATTCAAGCATTTTTAGCTTTTTTTTATCTTTTCCCGTGTACTGTGATGGTTTGGCCTTGTAATACCGAAAACATTACTCCTTCAACCTAATTGCATCTCTTTCAACCAAACAGCTCGCGTTACGCACAAGTTCTCCTTTGTTTTGATACTATTTAGCATGTTAAGGATAAAACGGTTGGTGTTAATTATTATATCAACAGCAGCATTCACGTTGCTATCTAGAAAGCACAGGGACGAGTTTAAGTCAAGGACCCTGCTTACTAGAACAAAAAAAGCATGAATTAAAACTCCCAAATCTTTTCCAAAAACCTCGACTACACAAAATCTTGAGTGGGAAAAAATCTAGAAATGCAAAATCACAAAAGATAAAATGTGGAATAAAATGTAGAACGCAACAATTTTTTGAAATTCTAAAAATTAGAAAATTTGTCCTAATTAAAAAAAAAAAAAAAACCAAAAAGCTTGTACCTTTTTGTCTTGTTTCTAAAGTAGGTATACACTTACCGAGAAAACCTGGTTAATACAATTTATTTATATTAATGAACAAATTGTATCTATATATGCCAGGACATCTGGTAAACCTGATAAGACTGTTTTTATCAAGTACAAAATTGTTATTTCTTTTGTTTAAGAAAGATGTAACTAAAGCAGAAAGTTTGATTGAAAGTATTTTAATTATTTATGTTTTATTATTTTCCAAGCTTATGTACCCAATTTGCTTATATATGTATTTACATGCACTGTAAATAATGTGATTTATTTAGTTTTCAGGTAATTTTAAAAATAAAGGACCAAAGACTGTTAATTACGACTGAGTCAATGTAAGATTAATGCGATTCACTCACTACACATTAATAACGGGGTAAGACAAGCTTAAAACGTCGTGTCATATTCTGTAATTGATTTTGATAATTTGAAATGATGCCTATACTTAACATAGAAACAATTATATATTACAAACAACATCAAGATGATCAAGATGCAAGTTAACCTTCTTTGCAAAGCGCCATACTCTGCGAGTCAAAATTTTCCCATACAGAGATGGAAAAGAATTTTTCATTTTCATTTTTAAAATTTCGTATCACAGGTTAATATCATAACCTGTAACTTTTTTTGTAATAAGGGTCAAAAAAAGTTATGTCAGAAATTAAACCAGCAACTAAAGCAAGAACTAAGGCCCGAGGAAAAAAGCCCAATATGAATTTCAATACCTCGTCCAAGTGAACAACCTAATTGCAAAACGTTAACCAAAAATTTAGATTTTTATGGTCGACCTTTCCTCAACAGTCAAGATTTTGGGGTAATAAGTAGCCTCGAGATATTTAAAGCTATGCCGCACGGGCTCTGGGCATTAGTAATTGACGCCAAAACCAATGTCGCCCTTTTCTTTTTTCCTGGTTACTAAATTACCAATTCATAGCCCGAAATATCACTTTGATTGTTTCTTTGTTAATTTCAGATTTTGATAAAAAATGAACAATCAATTAGTTCTATAACGATAGATTTTAAAATATTGACTTCCACTTCATTCAATATTTCCACAGGTCAAGGTAAGTTAGTTCACACAATAAAAGCAAAACCAAATAGGTGTCTTATTATAATGGGAAACCCATATAGGTTTTAAAATCAACAGATCTGTAAGCTTATGAAAAACGACATAACGTTTACATATCTCTTTAAAGCTCAAAGTCTCCATCAAATTTATCAAGTCAAATAGCTCAAGTTCCACCAAATTTATCTTTTTAATCGTCCACTGCTAATCCCCAAATTTCCCTCTCCTAAAATCATTTGTGTCAAGAAGAAGCAATTAAAACCCAGAGCCCGGATATCCTCACTAATTTGAGCGCACAGAATCTTTCAATGGCTGTGCGTTATTTATTGTTTGGTAGCCTCTAATTTAATTTATTTCTTATTGCCCATGCTATACCCGCACCTCTTATATCTTTAACATTTCTTTCACACTCTGACCCCTCCCTCCCCGTCATCATCATAATTGTCAACTATAGAGCGCATCTTTGTCGCTGTCGCGACGTCCCCATTCATTTAGCAGCGCGACAAACTGATTAATGAATGCGAGTCTCACTTGACACATTATATGCGATTAAAAATTTAAAATCACTTCAGTTGAGTTCCACCTTCCCCCCTCTCATCATCGCCATCATCCGAACCCCAACATCCAGTCGTTCATTTGACAAATTATATCACATCGTTAGAAATAAATTACCAGCAGCATAATGTTGAACAAACCGCGCTATACCAAGCAGTCCAATAAAAATGCATCTGTCAGTCACATACAACCCCTGCATGCAATATCCCTTCAACAAGATCTTCTAGGTGAGAGTGTCAATTCATTAAAGCATAGCGACCGACTCAGTCGAGATACTAAGTCTACACGCTGCTGCTCCAAGGATGTGGATGAGGATGCGTTCGCTTTTCATAAAAGAAACTGCAAGCATCCGGAACGTAATTTTACATTTCCACCTTGCACTTAGTTATTGCTAAGTTTTTAAGTCAGGTTTCTTGCACAGCGCGTTTTATAAGGGAAAAAAGGAATGAAAATTTCCTCTCCTTAGTGGAACACCCTATTTTTACTTCCTCTCAAGTGAGGGCATAATTAACGTAATGAGGCGAGTAATTACAAAATCCGTGTGTCGAGTGCGTTTTGCTCTCTTGTTCGTTGGAAGATTCATTTCGCCACAAATGCAGTTAGATCTTCTTTCGCAAATAATTGCATGAAAAATTAGTGCCCCCATTTGTAGTGTACCTAGATACCAACATTAAAGGATTTGTCAGAAACCGCCTTAATAAGGTTGAACGTTGAAGGTTTTATTCGATGAGACGACATTGTATGTATATGTCGAACTGTAAATTTACGTTCTACTTGTTTAATAGTTGAGGGTTCTAAAAATGTTGAGAAAAAAATAAATAAGAAAAGAAATTTTGATTGGAAGAAATTGGTAAGAGTTAATCAAAATTTAATAGGATTAAAAAAATAAAAGAGTTCCATTCCTTCAAGAAAAGGAATTCTTAAATCTCAAGAAAAAAAATTTACTCAGTTTTACTTTTTAAAGTTTAAGTTTTAAACCAGTTTTAAATAAGAATTTAAATAATTAAAATATAGTTAGAATATAGAATAAAAATAGTTAGAATATACCCGAGGTAAGGCATGCCTGTCGTAAGAGGCGACTAAAATCCACCCTCCGTATGCCGAGCGCGTAGCGCATACAAACCATGCAATGGACAAAACGAACGGAAGTAATACCCCAGGTGGTAATCCAGCATCACTGGCAAATCCACCCTCTTCGGAGGTAGGCTCTACGGGTTCTGGGGAGAGCCATTTATTGCTTTCAAATGCCTTTATGAAGAAACCAAGGGTACCTCAATCACCACCACCTAGACCGATCAACTCCGGGAAAGGAAGTCCGCCGGTTAATCGGGACTCAGCGAAAACTAAATGCTTTGAAGCGGAAAACAACGAACTCCGCGCTAAGCTTAAAGATATGGAACGTCTCTACCATGAGCTCAAAAATGAAGTAGATTCGTTACGAAAAGAAAACGAGGCTCTTAGGAATCCCCGTGATACTACAAAACTTGAGGACACTCCGAAGCGTCAAAGCGAATACGTGACAGACGAAGAAGAGCTTGTTCGTGAAACTAATCGGGCTCTTAAGAAAAGATGTACCAAAAAACGAAAAATTGGATCTTCGTCAGTAGTTGAGGCCGTATATAAACACGATGAAACACCAACCGTGTCAAAAAAGCGACAGCGAAAATTGAAGAAAAAATTCACCGAACGCCTGCAATAAATGTCGTTGGGGTCGCACACTACGGAAAGCTGCGAAATATCTTAAAAAATACTCTGGGGACGAAGTATAATTTAATTTCTCTTCGAAATAATGTATGGAAAGTCAATGTCGATGACTCTGATGCCTATCGCGCACTTTCGCAAAAATTAAATACCGAGAATGTACAATGGTATACTTACGAAAACAAATTCGAGAAGCCGCTTCGGGTTTTCGCTAGGCGACTTCACCCAACCTGCACGAAGGAAGAAATTGTTGAAGATGTTCAAGCCCAAGGCTTTAAAATTCTTGATGCCGTGAACATACTTAAGAAAGAAAAACAACGTGCGGAAGGAGAAAAACACACCGTGGTCAAGCGCGGTCGTCCTATTTTCATGCTGACGATTGCAGAGGATTGAAAATATAAACGAAATATATAAAATAAAAACAATCCTAAATATCAGGGTAAAAATTGAGCACAAGCGAAAGGGTAATAGACTAGTACCTCAATATAAGCGATGCCAAGGCTTCCGACATACTCAAGCGTACTGCCAAAAAGAACCGCGATGTGTCAAATGCGCCGGTGGCTATCTTTCAAAAGATTGCAACGTAAGCAGTCAGGCCCCAGCGACTTGCGCCAATTGTAATGGAAGTCATCCGGCGAGCTACCGAGGTTGCGAAATCGCAATAGAGCTACAAAAACGTCACGAAACTGTTAAGCAACATATTGTAGATAGGACCACAACCCCAAAACGTTTTAGAGCTGACAAGCCGAAAACTCCAAAATCGGTCAGAAATACGAGATTGACAAGGAAAAAAATACAAACTCCGCAAGAAAACGTCGCCGGTCCAAAGTACAAAGGGAAAATCATCACTCATCGGCCCAAGATCGTACGCTGAAGTCGCGTCACACAAAAGCAAACCTCCAGAACGTACCACAACAGATTCAGTATCTCAAATATTATTTATGATATTTGAAAAGCTTGAGCAACAAACTAAAGTTAATCAAGTAATATTTGACAAACTGAGCGAGCTAGAGTTTAAACCTCCCAAAACGAATAACAAATCATGAATATGAAGCTCATTAAAATACTTACATGGCATGCAAATGGTCCTTTAAAGAAAATCTACGAACTAGAAGTATTTCTAGGGAAAAAAAATATTGACCTATGCCTGATTTCGGAAACACACTTTAAGAAGGGATCCGGACCCAAAATTAGAGGTTACATCGACTACCACGCGCATCATGCATCAGAAAATTCGAGAGGCGGATCCTCTCTCTACATCAAAGACTGCATTAAGCATTACAAAAACGAAGAAATTGAGCTTGACTCTATGCAAATAACTTCAGTATCGGTAAAAATAGGTCACCTAGATTATAATATTGCCTCGAGTTATTTTCCTCCACAGTATAGGCTAGCGGACGACGATTTTACTCCCCTCTTTGACTTACTGGGTCGAATTTTATCATCGGCGGGGACTTTAATGCGAAAAACACCTTTTGGGGATCACGGTGCAATTCAACAAGAGGTAGAGTACTCTTCAAAGCTAGCATGAAACGTGGCGTGGTTTTCCTTTCGATGGGAAAGCCAACGTATTGGCTAACCGACAGAAACAAAGTACCTGACCTTGTCGACTTCTTTATCGCAAAAGGGGTTCCTCGCCACCTCACAAATGCAGAAGAAGGCTATGATCTCTGTTCGGATCACTCGGCAGTCGTTTTGAAAATCGGCGGAAGTCTAGCAAAAAATGAGAGAGCGCCTAGGCTAACTAACAACAACACCGACTGGGATGGCTTTAGGAAATAGTGCAAAGAAAATGTTTCTCTACATGTACCACTTACAACCCCTTTAGAAATAGAAGACGAAGTCGATAAACTCGTTAGAACTATTCAAAACGCTGCTTGGAAGAATACTTCTTTCCGGAAGACTGGAGTAAGGAAAAGCGGATCAATTTACCCGCGCGAAATTGAAGAGCTCATACGCGAAAAGAGAAAGGCTCGAAAGTGGTGGCATTTGTCTCGAGCTCCTCCAGATAAAACCATTCTGAATGGGCTATCTAACAAATTAAAGCACTTACTTCAAGATTTTAAAAGTCGCGAGATTACCAACTACCTCAAAAACTTGACTGCCGATAGAGGGTCAAACTATTCACTTTGGAAAGCCGTGAAGTCCATTAAAAAGCCCATAGTATACTCGACGCCAATAAGAAAAGATAACGGTGAATGGGTAAAAGGCGACAAAGAGAAAGCAGATGTATTTGCAGAACATCTAGAAGAAACATTCAAACCGTTTGACGGGGAGCCGTTGGTTGACGGTCTGTATCGCAATGCGGAACTAGACAATTATCGAATGAAAACCGTGACACTGTCTGAACTTCGTCGACCAATCCGAAATTTGAAGAATAACAAAGCTCCAGGCTATGACCTAATTACTGGGGAAATTTTCAAGGAGCTACCGAAAAGAGCGTTAGTCAAGCTTCTCTACATCATAAACGCATCAATGAGAATTTCATACGTTGCACTGCAATGGAAAGTCGCAGAGGTAATAATGGTTCCGAAACCAGGGAAATGCCCGAATGACAAAAAATTATATAGACCGATTTAGCTTCTGCCGATTATATCTAAAGTCTTCGAGAAACTTGTGCTCAAACGACTGCAACCAATAATTGAAGAAAGACGATTGATTCCGGATCACCAATTCGGCTTTAGGGTCAAACGTTCAACAATTGACCAGGTCTATCGAATAACTAATGAAATTGAGAAAGCCTTAGAAGCGAAAATGATATGTTCTACCGCTTTTCTTGACGTGTCCCAGGCCTTTGATAAAGTTTGGCACGAAGGCCTGAAATATAAGCTACGGAAAGTTTTGCCCAAAAAATGTATGAACTCTTAGAATCTTATCTTGACAACAGACTATTCTCGAGTGAGATACGGGAGCGAATACTCAGAATTCAAAGAAATACAAGCCGGCGTTCCACAAGGTAGCGTGCTCGGTCCAACACTGTTTTTACTTTTTACAAGAGATTTACCTCAAGTAGAGACAACGACTGTAGCCACGTTCGCTGACGACACGGCTATCCTCGCTACGGATAAGACAGTCGAACTGTCAACGGGAAAACTCCAACGCGCTTTGAATAAAATATGCGAATGGACAAAGGCCTGGCGAATCCTCCTAAATGAGACAAAATCAACGCATGTAAATTTTACTTACAAGAGGGTAATTAACTTACCTCTATTTTTAAACTCGGTACAAATTCCGTACGCAAACGAGGCGAAATATTTAGGCATGACCCTAGACGCAAAACTTAAGTGGAAGCCACACGTTAAAAAGAAAATTAACTTGAAATCAAGCTACGAGAACTGAATTGGCTTATCGGACGTTATTCAAAACTTAGCGTATATAACAAACTGCTATTGTATAAGCAAGTGCTAAAACCATCTTGGACGTACGGTATACAACTTTGGGGTTGTACCAAACCAAACAACATATCTATTTTAGAAACTTTTCAGAATAAGACACTAAGAGCAATCGTTAATGCTCCATGGTATATAAGAAATAGAGATTTACATCGAGATCTAGGAATCGCAACCGTGACCGACGAAGTAAGAAACTTTGCTCGCAAACTTCACACTCGCCTTCACGGCCATTACAACCACGAAATAATCCGAACTCTTGATCAGACAAATTTTGCACGCCGACTACAACGAACAAGACCGTTGGATCGAGCGTCGTAAGAGGAAACCGCACATAATGACGGTATTGCAGGTGCTTTCGTTGGAAGGTAGCCTGCCAAACGCGATTACTATACAGAAACTTGAACTACTTGTTAAGGAAACTTGGTCGTAGTCTTACAAAGATTGGGAGGTTTTTTAGTGAGTAAGAATCTCACACTACTATGAGCACGCGCGTTCGATTCTCATAGTGCCTATGAAGGTTTTTACCAGCCCACGGGGGAAAAAAAAACAAAATAAGAATTTGATATAATATGAAATTTGGGGAAAAAATTATATGTATTACAAAAAACGTTTATATAAAAAATAGCCACGAGTTTGTTATACACTGTCCACTCTTTTGTGGGCATTGATAAAAGTGTATTAAGTCAAATAGCAGGCTTTTCAGTCCAAAAAGTATGTAACCGCATTGCATAAAGCACCTTAAGGTTATATATTTTATCTCGCCCAATGGAGGTGTGGCAATTTATTTATCAACTACAGTTGAGACCGAAGCTTTAACATACGCACTTTGCACTTTTTCAGTTGTTTAAATTATTTATTTCAACTTTATATATTTTTAAAGCGCGCACTAGAGGGCGGGCTACATACAATCTGCTTAGGTGATTCGTTGAATATTCTATCCCATATGACCGATGTTATGCTCTCAATTGAGTTACGTAAATCTAATGTCAAATACTTGGTTTTATAAATTTCAAATCCCACCAGCTTCTTTTCAGTAAAATTCTACAGTGTATTAACTACTTTTTTCACAACATCGCCTCCAAAAGTTGGGCGTGTCAAATTTGTTTTCGATTAGATTATGTAAATGCAAATACTGAAACATTATTGTGCAAATTGAAGCTATCGATATCAACCAAATATTTATTTTGTTACTAAAATTTAAAATATTTTTAAAGTAATGCTGCCACGCCCACATAGGAAGTTCTTAATTTTGTAAATGACGATCAGAATAAACTTCACCAAGGATACGGCACACCAAATTTCAACGCCATGCAACACCTTTTTCCATACTTTTTTTTAAATGGGCGTGTCAGTGGGCGAATTTTAAAAAATGCAAACGCTTACACTGCTTCCAGTCACAGAAAGACAGATGTAAAGTTTTAAATGTGAAGCTCTAAAACAATCGACAGAGGACAAACATGATTCATATGCTCTTAAGGTGTTCGGGGTATACGCTGGTTAAACATAGTCTCGCGCCTTCATGTAAAATGTTTTCAAGATAAACATAGTGGTTGCATAGGGTATCACATAAAACTTTCAGTTTTTTTTCAGAGAATTCAGCGTCTGTCATCTCTGGAGGGCTTGATGGGAGCATTGTGACAACTGTGAAGCGGAGTTTCAAAAATATTTTTTGTGATTTTTTGCGGAATTCCAAAAAGGTTTTTTGTGAACCTGATTCAGTCGTTAAAGGCCATATCTACCACCAGCATTTAAATTTATGAAGGGCTGTGAAGTTTTCTCAAATTTTCTTCAATTACGGCAGTTAAATTTGTTAAAATCCGCAGCGATTAGACTAAACAGTTTTCGTCTTATTATCTAAGAAAAGACAACGCTTTTCCGTTAACTACACCGAGAGGCTAAAAAACTGAACTTGCGCTCAAATCTCAGAGGAGCCCTAGTCTGATTTCTCACATGCTGTGTGCATTTTAGGTGTTCTTACACTTATAGAGGGGACCCGAAATTTCTAGCCGTTTAAAAACCGTGAATTGAGAGGTGTTTCATAGTACTCTAGGGTTTTTTCAGCCCCACGCTGAGGAGGGGTAGGCGGTGTGGTATCCGGGCCTCGTGCACAGTGCTAAACACACAATCACCAGAAAATGTATTAGTGAAAGGACTTTGCTTGTCTTTTACGACCGCTTTGAATTTCCAAATCCTCAGATAACTTCTCTCTATGCAAAAACGCGACATTTGAAATACCATACATTTCACCTTTTTTCTGGGAAAAAATCCCCGTTGAAGCTGTCATAACAAGCTTGAAGGCTTTTAGAAGTCGAAAAAGAGCAGGTGAATAAGTACTTCTTAGAGAAATTACGCGATGAGAAACCCTTTAAACGGTCTAAGTAAATTTTTTACACAGATGCCTCTCCCGATGTCAGGCGTTCTCTATGACGTTAGAGCTACTTAGGACATTGACATATTTACACATAGTCTCCAAAAAATATAAATAGGTACTTGTCTTAACTCTATCCTATACATTCATCTTTATTCACTGGATTTTTTTCCTGAACCTTTTTTCCTTCAATCCGTCTGAGCTATCGAAATATATTCAAAGACAAATAGATTATAAAATTGGCAGTTCTGCTTTATTAAAATTTCCAAAACTCCAATGCAGATAAAAGACCTTGTTAGTAAAATGCCCAAATACCTAGCATCAATGAACCTATTTTTGGGCGACATGTAAGAATGAAAAGTCGACACAATTGTTTAGCATACATTGTAAAGGGGAACAATTGCCAATCAAATATCTCAGCGCCGGTAAATAGAGACGAGTCATCTACCCGAGTTTACTTTTAAAAAGTCTTTCCCTGTCAGTCTCGAATCAAAAATTAGTGCTCCGTTTAGGTCATTTGACGGACGCGGAATAAATGCGGTGTCACCATGCCTTTTAATTAGTCTCATCTTGAAGACCAGTAACAACCAAACGAGGGTCTGAGTCTCGCTGTCTATGCTGGCTTTCCCATCTAGATGACACAATAATTAGAGTGAATTTTGTCGTAAATTTGTAGTAATTGGCTGGAAAATTGGAAATTTGTAGCACAATTAGTGACGGTGATAGAAGAAAAGAAAACATAATGAACCAGGTCAAAGCGATTATCAGTAATTGTTTTGATGGGCTACATTTCAATTTCACAGAAATTACGCATCCATCGGCCTTGACATGACAAAGATAATGAAAGTTGGGTGGCATTTTAGCTTTAAGTTGGTGTAACTTTGGTGTGCGCCAGATTCATGATTTATATAAAATAAACTCAAGCCAATTAGACAGAGCGATAAAGCATGCTTTTCAACTTAAAAAATATAATGGGTCTTTTAAGGAGCTTTCAACAGAACGAGATGAATTAATTTTTCACCCTTTTGAAGCACGAAAATAAATGAAACTCCTTTGTACGTACGCATAATATTATATCCTCCCTCTAGTTATCGAAATGCAATTAGGCAGACATTTTGAAATTCTGCCGTGTATAACCCTTATCAAATATTAAAAAAGCGGCATAAGCCTAAAGCCCACATCCAATGTATACGCATATGGGAAAAGTTGATTCTTCAAAAAGAAAGGAACATAACTTTTTGACACCATTATTCCCTAGGGTGAAGCTTCGAATCAATAAATATTCCTCCTTACTTAGCGAAGGTTAACAATTCGTTGATGTAGGCGCTTGTATAACTCGCCAAAGGGATCTCAAGAATCAATTTCGGCACATAAATCCTTAAATGTTCCAACGCAGCATGTTTTTTTTTCTCCGCTGAAAGTCGTTTCCCTTTTTTATTACGAAGGGTTAGATTGGGTCTTGAATAAATTATCAAACGTTTCGAGACGTTTTGAAAATGTTCGATGGTGGACGCGACTAACAGAGGTTTATCGTTCCGTTGCGTTCTTATATGGCAGGACTAAATCAATGCTTTGAGCGGAGTTCTGTTAATTTTTAATTGTGGCCTTTTGTGTCTACGAAACTTTCATTCTGGTCATGCGAATTTTCGCTCGTAAAACACTGCAGGCTGTGGAAACTGTCTGCTTGTCTGACACAATTCAGCATCAGTTAAAAAAAGATGATAGCCAGAGGCGGCCGGAGTAACCTGTATCATAGTCATAGTGTATTTGTGTTACACACCGTATATAGTTCCTTTTTCAAAGAAATTTAAAGTAAAAGAGATTGAAGACCCTGCAGCATGACTGTTCCTGTGCCAGCCACCACATGAGGACAACGACAAAAAAGATCATCCAATTTAGAATTCACCGGAAATATGAGGTAGACTGCATGGTGTATTCATCATGTTTTACTCAAAGTTGGTCATGTACTAAAAATAGACCGAAACATAATAAAAAAATAAGAGGATCTTTTTTTTGCTTTAAAAATAAAACGACTTTGAGTTTAATAGATCCGTGTAAGCTGACGGAGAAAGGTTTAGTCATCGAAACCTCTTTAAAAAAAAACCATCTTTATTTTCGCCATCAGGAGATTTTTCTCGTAGGTACGTTTTTTTGTTTTATATTTTTTTTTTTTGTTTTACAATGAGAAGGTGGAGTCTGACGGACAACGCTCCTTTACGTTGTCCGTCTACACAAATTGTAACACTTGAACGGTCTTAAAAGATAAAGCACTTTTTTGTACACTCATAACGATTAAACGAAAACTCAATTAAAATGGTAAAAAAAAACAAATAGTGTTTAGGTACTTATCATATAATGTTTTACATTATATAAGAAAAATAAAAATACACTTCTCCGCCATATGGGCACAGAACCCCGGGCGTTATATCCCGGACGATGTAAATTTATTTATATTGTATCCCTTGAAAATAAAAATAATAATAATAAAAAAATACACTTCATTGATATTGAGCTCTAAGACTGAATTTTATAAAAACATTTAAAAGTTTTTGAGAAATGGAAAACGGAAAGTATTTGCAAAACGTATTTGGAAACCTGACAGAGCCGATATAAGGCAAAGGCTCTCGCATAAGGCAACATGAGCCTCAATAAAGCTTAGGTCTAATTTCATAAGAACTGCGACTTTATCATATTTTCGATAAAAAAATCTCTCTTTAAATAATAATAAAAATATATTGTCTCCACGACTACCTCCAATGAAAATCACACGTAGACAAGATAAAACTAGAAAATATAACGTCGTTCGAAAACAATTTCAAATATAGTATAATCTTATAGATGTAAGATCTTAAAAAAAGCTCAAAAATGCCAAATTAACGGTTGCATCGCCCGTCTATCACAGTTATAGGTAGTATACGTACTACATAGAAAAAAAATTCGGCCAGGGTCCATTTTCTAAAATTTGAAGAAAAATCAAAGCCCCCATTTGTCCATACATTTTAGTCGAAGCCCTTTGTCGTAATAGCTACGAAAGAAACATCAAATCACCCAGCATAGAAAAAAGCGACTTTTTAGTAACAATATTGCATAGAGAAATATTGAACCTAAGAAATTTGAAATCTTTTAAATCTTAAAAGTGAGTAACTGAAAAAACGAACTTCTAAATAAGTAACCCTATTAAGCTAGCAACAGCAAATATTCTAGTTTGGCCTGAATTCATTTATT
This sequence comes from Neoascia interrupta, assembly GCA_947623515.1. Lineage (NCBI taxonomy): Eukaryota > Metazoa > Arthropoda > Insecta > Diptera > Syrphidae > Neoascia > Neoascia interrupta. The sequence continues at coordinate 143,437,408 of OX392463.1, forward strand.
GAAAGACATTTATGTGTATGGGAAACGCCCCTAAAAATGGGCGCGGACTTACGAGAAAATCTCTAAAATTATTTCGATAGAACCGTAAGGAAATGTTTCAAAAACGAAAGCTTAATTAAAAAAAAAGTTTTTCCCTAACACGTCTCATTAAAAAAGGGCAGAACACAAAAACAAACTTGAAAAAAGAGAAATAGTGTGGCCATATCACTTTTCGTCCTGTTAAAGTTTCTTAGCCGCAGTTTCCGTACACCAAAATTTGAGTTTTTGTGCGTTGTTGAACTAGGTCAAAGAGACTTTTTGGAAAAAAAATCAGTTAATTGTTATTTGGTTAGAATCATGAGAAAATACGGTAAAAGCGAAAATTATTTCAGAAAAAAAAGTTTTTTCATTCAGTTTTTTCCTAAAAACGTCCCTTAAAAGGGTGCGGAGCTCAAAACTTTGTATGGAGCAAACTTAGCAAATAGTAATATCTTTAGTATTTATCATATTTTTTTTCCGCGAAACTTTCCGCGGAATCGGATATTTAAAGATCTTACATATTAAAAGTGGACATGGTCGATATTGTAGGGGGCCCTATTTGCCTTGTTAAAGGTTTTTGGCCAATATCGCTTAGTACCCAAATTTAAGTTCCTATGACTTGTCTAACTTGACCAAAAGGCATTTTGAAAGAAAATGTGAAAAAGAGGTTGTCTCACATTGAAGCCAGTAGTGGGTGTGACCGTTGATGTATTACGCCAATTTCCATACTTTGTCTGTGCAACAGAAGATGCAAGCCATGTACCAAGTTTCAGCTCTCTAGCTTGATCTTGAAGACCTAAAACCTTCACACATACAGACGGACGAACGTGAATGGCTTAATCGATTAACCTATTGGTTTCGATCGTATCTCTTAAAGGTCTTAAGGGTCTACGATGATTATTTCACAGTGTTTCAAATTATGCATTAAAATTAATATACCCTCGGTCGGGTATAAAGAAAATATTTACTTGAGGTAGTCTCAGATTTAACGCCAATATAGGGCGTAGTCGTGGGCAGATTTAACCAATTTAAATACTTTGTCTGTGCAACATAAGAACCAAGTCCTACCCTAATTTTGAGCTTTCTAGCTTAATTGTGAAGACCTTAAACCCTCACACATATACAGACGGACGGATGACCGGACAGGGCCTAATCAATTGACCTGTCAGTCTCGCTCGATCATATCTACGGGCATTAGGTGATTATTTCACTGTATTACAAACTATGCATAAAAATTAATATGCGCTGGGTCGGGTAAAAAATTCGGGCAAACAGTCAAGAATGTCTGACTTTATTCTTAACGAAAAAGTATAGTGAAGAAAATGTGTTTTCTACATATTATTGTTTTTTACACTCTTCAAGAAGTCTACATCTTGTAATTGTAGTCTAGGTAATTGTGTGCTAAACAAAGGTCGCCGGACCGCTCCGACGAAAGCTCCGTGTATACGGCTTTATGCTTGATGACTTTTTTAAAGGTTCCAGCTTAATGCCAGTAAATTTGCATGTTCCGCCTCACATAAAAAAATAAATATTATTGAAATGTCAGATCCTGAGCGATTATCTAACTCCACGACAGATGTCATATGCTTTACCGTGCATAGTTAAGGTTTAATAGATTGTCTAGCCCGATTTGCATTAACCTTTTTTTAAATGGCATTATCATTGGAAGCCATTGGCCGCGATGATTTCCGTAAGAGATAAAAAACCGCTCGCAATCGAGGCAAAGTCTATTTAATTAGTCATGGACGTGTCCTCATTTAACCTTACCTGGTCTTATCTTATCAAAATGCCCCTGACAGGTGTTGTACCTGCATATTGAGGGAGGGCTTGGAGATTCCAATGAACTACAGTTTGATTTGTTTGCATACACTTGCGACTTGAATGGTTATGTGCGATTGCATCCGGTGCTGTGCGGAGCGTTTATTGTGACAGACTGCTTTGCAAATAATTGCTCTATAATAAAAGTGCAATTATGTCTACGGACATAAACAAATATGTGTACTTTGTCCAGATATTTAGGGTGGAACAAAGGGATGATGAGATCATTATGTACAAAATGTTTGCGTGCCGTATATCTACTAAAACAGCAGAATACTTTTATCAGCCACTGTTGACAGTGTTTTGAAAGATTAAAATTATTGTTTTTTTATAGCAGTTGTGGCGACGAAAAAACGAAGATTAACTGTGGCTTTTGAGTCTATGCAACGAGCATTCCAGTGACTGGGTAATTAAATGCAGACAGATTTGCAAGTTTATTTGCTTTTTGTCTTTATGGCACCTTAAACTTTTTCTTGTGGGGCCTGGTCATAAAGTCAAAAGTGATTGTCCTTACTTATTTACAGATTGCAAGCGCAAAACAGCCAGTTTCACACCAAAATCAAATCCGAACAAAAACTTGTTCGCCACCTAATTTTCTGAACAGAAAAAATACACATAACCAAACTTAATTGAATGAGGTGATGATTTCAAGCTTAATTGACGATTGACACTCACACAAAACTAAATCAGCATCACACGAGCTTGGGTATCCTTTTGAAAGGAACACCATTGATTTGCCAACGAATTGGGAGTAATCGAATTACGGACACAATAATTGAAGTCACTATCGATTTATCGACAAAAACGACGCTATACATACATAAATGTGGTAGTCCATTTGGATTTCGTGTATGTCTTTGTATTTGTGGACTCAATGAAAACTGGATATCCTTCAGTTTTGTGGTGAAAGTTACAGAAATGGCAATAGTATGTTGGGATTAGTGCTAATGGACTTCAAGCAAAAAAAAAGGAAAGATATTTATCTTTGTCAATATTGAAAGTGGATCAGAGTAAGATTTTGTATTCAGCGCTAATGTAGCTGTAACATGGGAAATGGGTTCACCCGGTACTATACTTACCTGTCATTAAGTCGACGCAACTTTTGAAAATGTTTACCTGAAATGTGAATAAATAAATTGTCTAACATTTCAGATTCACTTCTTCATAATACAGGAGGAATATTGTTTTTTTTTTTTTGATAATAAATAAATAAAATATTTTTTTAAGGTTGATGAATATTTTATTAATTGTGTTACGAAATTTATGTAATGCATTCTTAGTACAGTATGCTATGAACAAATAAGTGTACTAACTAACTAGCTGTACAGACTCTCGTTTTAAGCCTATCTGGAAGTAGGTAAAAACGAATTGAAGTAAGTACTTGTTATAGGAGCCTATGTGCATAAAAGCTACCGCGACGATATCTTTAAATTTTACCGATAAAATAATTACATACTTAAGTTGTAAGTTTATTTTTATTTTTTTTTTTTTTCAGGTCACTGTTCCGACAACGCAAAGTCGCCACAAATAAAGAGCATTCAAACTACGACTACAAAATTCATACATGTGTATATATTTACAACTTAAGTAGGTACTTAAACACACATTCCATTCGGATAAGGGGTTTCAAAATAAATAGCATTCCGTTCTTTTCACGAAAGAATTTGCCGATATTTTAGAGTTGCAATTCTAGAAATAAATTCATAATCTATAAAGAACCGTCTACATTCTAATCGAAATAACGAACGTCTTAAATGGCATTTGTAAATTCCAAGAGCCTTTAAAAAATTAAATCTTTCTAAGCCAATAAAAATGTTTACAAACAACAGGGAAAACTGAATCTGTTCAACATTTACCTACGTGTACGCACTTTCGTTGAATAAGTCATAAAATTCATTCGTAGCTGGAGCTGCTCTATGCGAATTTTGAAGTGCAACCGTTCATATTTGCCTTCAGCACGCAGTTCCTCCACTCATGTTCGATGACGAATCGGCTTGTATTTCACAAAAAGTTGTAAAAAAAAGTAGATAAGCTCTTCACACCGAAATTGTGCTATTATTAAGCAGATTCTTTGTTGGAATTGTATAAGGCAAGAGGGAGAAGGGTTAGTAAAATGCAATAGGCGCCTATTATTTTTATGAAGCTTTAAGGGGCACAGCGCAATTCCTGGGAATTTATTAAAAAAATAAGTTTCTTGTTTATGGTGTTTGTTTACATTAATGCAAAGGAGATTGATATTCCGTAGGGGTGCAGAAGTGTGACGAGATTTATTACTTATATTTTCTATGAAACGCATTTATGGCGGTAGTTTGAGAAATGCCTTGGCACCTAGATTTAAAACTGTATAAAAAAATGATCTTTTGTGTAGACGGAAGTTTAATATACTTTATCCTCTTAAAAAGCAAATGAAGCCACACATACGAGTATAAGTTTGATTGAATTGGCTTACGAAATGGAAGTGCCTTGCACCATTCTGACACGAGTAATGAAATGGAATTTATTGAACAGTAAAATACAACAATTTATAACGTTCTGCTCTAGATACAGGTTTCATTCTGGTTCGATATAAATGCATATTTTACTCATTGAATAAAGAAAAAATCTATAATTAAAACAAGTGGTAAAGTGTAACAGTGCGTATGTAAAAACTTTAGTCGGTCTGCCACGGAATGCAAAATACCCTACCCTACCAAAAAAAGGAAACTGCCATGTCTCTAAAAAGTTGGCGGGATAGAAAAATTTCGGAATAAAACTCCGCCGTTTTAACTCAAAAAATCACTTTTCATTAAGACATGCCCACAAAACGGGGCAAAGGCATATACCTTATATCCAAAAAGTTAGAAAATGCTAAGATCTACCACTTTTGTAATATAATTTTTTGTAAACTTTCATACATATTTATTGAAAAACAGTCATTTTAAATTTAAGTCACTTAAAAGTGGGCGCATGTAAGGGCCAAACTTTTTCTGTAGCCTCAAAGACAATAGCAAGGCAATTTTACATACCAGAAAGTAGTGCGCTAGAGCGCTTCTTCTGGCATCCGTAGAATGCCGACGACTGCAGAGGATGAAAGGCTATCGTGAACCAGGCACCCTCCAGCGGTCGGGAGCCCGATAATTATGTAAATAAATTGAGCGTCTAAAAAGTCACAAAAAAAGCACGTATTCCTGCTTTTAGACATACAAGGGGGCGACCTTCTTGCATCTCGGCTAGCAAGATCTTTCGAGGAAGTCTGTCGGCGAGCATGCGAGCAACGTATCTTAACCATCAAAGAACTAATCTTTCCACTCGAAGAAGTAGCTGTATATTACTATTCCCACGAATACTATCGTTTCTGACTATATCCCTTTCCAGTAACACCTGCGCCTCACCACAGAAATCTCTGTTCCCCTGCAAGGTAGGGGTTAGAATAGCCTTGAGGTAAGTCTGTTATAAGAGCCGACTTTAATTCATTGGAAGAAGTAGTCTAGTCTTAATAACATACTAAGTTACAAAATAAGTGATGATGCTGTCAGTGTATACACTCCCAGTGTCACATTTGGCAGTGAAGATATAATTAGAAAATGCATCTGAAAGTTTGAACAAGCCGCGTCTGATCCCAGAGGGGCGGTTGAAATTCAAATGATAGGAATCCATGGACCTTTGTCTCAAGATGAGCGTCTGCTGTCTAGGTTAGGATCAGCCAAAGAATATAAACCAATACTTGATATGAAGAGAAAGATAAATTCTGATCTTGGGAATGGAGGGCGCACTTATGAGCTGGGCATGAGGGCTGTCAGCATGCGACTTCTGGGTGGTAAACTTGATTTGCTCGACATACGGGCTCAAGCCGTAGAAGTTACGCTATCCGTCACTGGGGGCGGAAGGGCCAGCCCTAAGTCTAAATGGGGCTAAGGTCTTTCACTGTCCATCCACTCATATTTGATTCATGAAATCTGTTTCTTCCGCGTTTTCTACATTTTTTTAAATGATAATCGCATATGATTCAAAATTGTTTTTAAATGAAAATCATTTCACGTCCCTATGCAAACTTGTCAAAAAACTTTGTTTATATTTCCTTTTTGAAAACAATTCAACGATATAGATTCTCATTTATTTTCAAGCTTTCATCTTAAGGCTCAAATTCGAAGATCTTATAAACTCTACCTCTAGAAATTGGCCTTTAAAACTTTGCATGAACGAGTCTTGGCATTGGTACAAGTTTTTTCTAAACTAGTGCCAGTTGAAATCTACGTTTTCTGTCAATTCCTATTGTTGAATTTATTTATTATCTTTCGCCAAATGTTGCCGTAGCGCAAAACTGTGTTCATTTAAAATCAAGAATGCTGTGTTTTCTATTGCGAAGTTGTATATTATATGTATATCATATTATCATCAAAAATACCAAAAAAAAACAGCGTTTGAAAACTTAAAATTTTTATACGAGGCTATGGAAAATTCACCGAGTTTTTTTTCCTATTTGTTCTAGGATTTGCACAATACCAAATTGCAGCCTATTTAGAACTATGTACTTAAATTTTACCAGCACCTCAGGTAGATGCTGTATGTCTTCCTCTGTGTCTGTGTGAAGATTTGAGCTTGCTGCGGATGCTAAAGAGTTTAACTACGAAAATTTATCTGCCTCTAGCATAGCCTAGATATTGCTATGGCTATGGATATGTTGACTGCTTATTCGCTTCACGATTGGGCCTCGATAATAATACCTATGCTCTTAATGTCATGGGGTTCTAAATTTGCTTTTTCTTTAGGTTTCATTTTCGCATGTAGCAAACTTAAATCAACCCTTTTTGGAATAGGCTATAAAGAATAGTTTCATTACAGGAATGCTCTTTAGATTTCATGTTATTAACTCTCGCTACGCATTAGAGAAATTATTTTAAAAAACCTAAACAACCTTATTTGAGTTACTACTGTTTTCACACTCCTAAATAGTGTTAACTTTATCAACAAAAACACTTCAGTGCTAAACATTAAATCGTGTTCGATAAACGATTCCCATAATTACTGTCGAAATTTATTCAACGTCGAAAAAACATCTGCACTTATGAAGAATTCAAATAACCCTTGTTGCCGTTATTCGTCTGGCAGTGCTGTGCCATCGTATCGATTAATTTCCATATGTATGGGAATTTGTTTCACTTAATTAAAACCCGCATCACTATGTTCGTACCCTGATGGTGGTCTAGTGCGCTAAATCGATACGATTTATGACGGCAAAGCTGGCCGCATTATGCCCAATAACCGTAAGCCCCCGGACATCACTTCTAGTTTGAATAATAATGAGTGGAATACAGATGGCAGCAGCTACTATTTGTTTTGTTTGTAAATACAATCTTTTTTTTTTCATTTTGATAACATTCCTTAGAAATATAAATACAAAGATAACCGCAAGTGCGAAGTTATAATTTACCTAACTTTATGGCCTCTTAAGGCAAAATTGTCTGGATCTACCTACATACACCGAATCTATCGGGGAATTCGTTTTTTAATGATCTTATGTGTAGGTACGTAGCTCTATAGTGGCTGAGTAATGCTCCAAGCATTGTGATTCATAAAAAAATTAGTGTCGGATACTGGCTCTAATCATCTAAAGATTTTTAATTTCTTATTTTTAAGCTTTAATGACATTTCACTATATCCAAGGTCAGAGAATTTATCTTCCATCGCACAAGATTGTCGAAGAAACTCTGGGGAAAGATACATTTTTATAACCGACAGCAAAATGATAATTAATTGCATACGTTTGCAAGTAGTAATGGATTGAGTATTTATTTTTTTTCTTTGAATCATTATGAAATGCAAAATATATTGGATTTTAAATGGTTTAAACGGATTGCTTGTAGTGATAGGTGCCGCGGTAATTTTCGGATTAACAAATGGACATGTTTCATTCGTTTGGTATTTTGTTTTCGAAGACGCTGCTTCTTCCCACAAGTTGGAATGATGAAATTATTCGATAGGGTATTTCACAACGTAAGAGAAAGTTTAATTTATAGAAATGAGGCACTTGTTTGAATACAATATGAGGCGATTGAAGCATTTCGTCTCGAAGCCAATGATCCTGCAGTGTTTTTTTTTAACGTTGCAGTCAACAACCTTGCCAACAAAGTTTCTATAAATTGCAGTAAAGCTTCAAGGTTGTGGGATCATGCACCCTTTCATTTTTTTTTCATTTCACTTTTACAATAATTTACATTTTTTTTATTGTTTTTAGGCTTTTCTCTGATTTTCAACTTCAAAAGTGACACTGCTTACATCTTTTATAATAACAATGTATTTTCATTTGTGGTCAGAGTGGGCAATTTTTGCTAAATCTACTACGAACAGCAACTAAGTAAGAATTTCAACAGTCCGATGAAGAGGACTCGAACAATTTTGTAATGTTAGCAATGTGATTAGCGTCTTTTACTGCCATTGTGGTTGCATAAGAACAACTTAATTATTACCATCCCCTTCTATTGACGTCCCAATATGAAGTGCCTCTGAGAAGTTCTGCGGTATTTAAAATCGCTTTGATGTGTCCTTCTCACGCTATTTTCATCCAGGTTCTCAGCGATTAATTAGGCATTCACCCTTCTCTATGGCTTAGGGAGGAGTAAGAAAAAAAAAAACTTAATTGTCCGCATATCTTGTCGTACCTATATAAAGTTTGTTCATTTATGGTTAAAGGTATACCCTTAGGATTTATAGCATCTGCATGAAATTAATATACCAGGGAAGGAAATAAATGGCTTTTTTAGTGTTATCCCCCTTGGGGCATAATGGATTTGTTCCTTCGTGTCTACCTGGAGAGTGCCTCATGACTATGCATGCTAGAAGCCAGTATTTTTGACATTTAAACACTTTAAGCTTGGGCAGCATTTGGCGATTAGTTTACATAACTTTAGTAAATCAAAATTGCTTGGGGAGACAAAAATACACGTAATACTTCAATTACCTGTATAATAATTTTTTATGAATAATAAGAACAAATCTGTTTACCCTTTAGCAGAATTGATTTCGAGAATAGCTTTTCTTTAAGAGTGTGTGTGAATCGGCCTTAAACAAAAAGTGAAATTACGAAAAAAAAAAAAATACTTAAGGACAAAAAATTTACTCAATATCCAGTTAATTATTTCTGGATATTTTGGATATATATTATATGGACAATTTTAATTGCGATAAAATTGTTTTGTCGAGTTGTGTGCCTCCCTCGATGTCGACACATAGTTTTGTTTTCAAAACAATGGACACAAGAGACAAGCTTGACATAGCTTGAACATAGCTTACTTGATTTTTTATCCGAAATGAAACTGATAATTCAAAACTCGATAATCGATTTTAGTCGATAGTGTATTACGCACTACAATATAGGGCTCTAAATCGATAGTTTTCCGGCTTTTGAATCGATTTGGCTTTTTGATTTGCTGTCGAAACACTTTCGAATTGTTTGTATGCGCACGCTCATATATATTGCCATTCACTTTCGACAAACATCAAAATAGTTTTTCGATTTGAAATTGTAATATCATTAAACAGAAGCGTTTTTTTTTAAGAATCGAGATGACTTAACCATTTTCTTTGAATTCTTTCCAATGTTCTAAAATTTGAATTCATCTTTAAAAAGACCGTCAAGTATGAAGACATGCCGTGGGGTAGTGGTTAGTGTGTGTGCTTACTACTCCGGAGGTCTAAGTTCGAATCCGGCAACCTGAAAAAAAGACTTGTTCTTTTTCACGGTACCCACCTTCGCGAGGGTCTGACAAGCCCTCCGAGAGTATCATTTGTCCTGAAAAACTTTTCAATGTGCCGTTTGGATTCGGCAAAAAATTGTAGGTCCCCTTGTATGTGAAGAAATTAGCACTTATTGAGAAGTTGGCCCGGCTTCACCTAAGAGCTGTTCCGCCTACTCTATTTAAAAATGAAATTAAATATTGCCACCTTTGCCTTATAATACTGAAGGAGACAAGAAGGTATACAAAGAAAGAACAAGAGTTCATTGTCAAAGGGCTATGAAGGAAACTCCAGGACCTAAGGGATAGAGAAGGTAGGGTATACCAAAAATAAGACGGTCCCTAGGCTCTAATGATGAACATTTTAAGTTTATTTTTGTCTTGACCTTTATCTTGACCTTTGTGTTTTTTCTGTACTTCCTATAAATTTCAAGGAAAACAGCAATAAAGATAATTAACTTTGTCTTTGCAATTTTATCAGTCCTTACGCAATGCACAAAAATACGTAGAACCTACCGATTTGCGCTCCAACAAAAAAAAAGACTTATCTTCACCTACCTATGTTAATGTGTTATCAATCTAATCACTTACGCACTTCATTGGTGACAAGCTACAAACACATTCTAACCTCAATGTCTTTAATCGTATATAAAACAAATCTGCAAAAAAACGAGTTTCCTTTGCCAATTATTCACTCTACATTTGATAAGAAACAATGGAAACAAGTGCCAGAAAAAAAGAAGGAAGTCAACCTTATAAGCAAACCACACACATGCGGCTTATGCTCGTCTGATAAAAGAAACGTAAATTCTTAGAAATTAAAATCTCCAAATAAAATTCCACAATAATTAATCATTTCATCATTTTTTTTCGGCATCGCGGCGCAACATATGTTCACAACACTATTCATAATAATTTTATTGTGCTCCATGTCTGGGCTGGTGATTCGGCGGGCGGCGGCGTTCTCACATTCACCTGATACCGATGTGACTGTGAAAGTATGAGAAACAAATAAGCGTCTCCTGCTCCTCCGTCCGAACACTTGCATGAGATTCATGAATGAAAATCAGATGAAAACAAACGGATCAGAAGCCAATTTTAGAATTTTTACACCACAGAGATACACTCATACCCACACATAAAGCCCGTAGCGATGAGATACCCAGCATCAAAGCCAGCTGATTCTCGGTGCGAATAGAGCGTAGGCGGTTTGTGGTTTCTTGTTGTTTTTGTGAAAGCCAAATACGCACACATATCATCCAGAATTGCTAAAGAATATGGCAAGGAGACGAAAAATATATATAATTTTGTTGTTGGCTCCCTTACAAACATTTGTTGTTTATCTTACATTCGGAATTGAAAGCAAAACTTTAAGTTTGAAACCATATTGTATGAGTATTTACCTGATTTAATTGAAGCAATACTGAGTAACAGGAAGACTGCGACAAATATTTTCATTCTGTAGTACATGATGGTCTCTCCAGGGGAATATCCTTGGGTGTTATGGTTTGATTTATTTATGTTTTGTGATATATACTTTCATTTATCACTGATTTTTTTTTTAATTATCAAATTATTTTTTTTTCAATCTTAATTTTTCCACTATTAAAATTTTAGCACTTTTCGTGTATTGGTTTTTTTTTAAGATAAATCTGCTGACCTATTGAAATAAAATATAAAGCATGAGAGGAATTCCTTTGAACACAAAACAGATAATTTGGATCGTGACTGGTTGATGGTTGATGGAATAAAAGTTATATGTACCTATACATAAATCGGAATCAATAGTTAAGCAAAAATGTGCAATGAAACATTAATTTCGTGCGGCTGGATTGAATTAAAAGCCGATTTGTAATTCAAGTTGTTATAAATCGGCTAAGACTTTTGCAATCTAAAGCCTTTCCTTTCGGGAGTTGGAACCAGTAAGCTTTGTTTCACAGTTTTGAGGGGATTATTTCGAAAATAGACGATAAAATGTTAGCGAATATTTTGCAATAGCCTTAAGCGGGATTCAAAAAAAAGCCTCGACTCAACTTGGCGTTTAAGTATTCGGTCATAAAATTTCAATGTTTCTTAACTGTAGCTTCGACTTCAGCTTTTCATTTGGCAATCGTTAAAAGTAAGGGCTATGTCACAAAACTGCGTTGTGTCGACGTTGATTTGACAACTAAAATTCAAACACATTAAGTTCAATCGGAGCTACCACAACGTAGCTTCGATCAACCGTCGTTACTTTTTTTACGTAACAAAGTTTTAAGAAAGCATAAAATATCAACACGATGAATTGTATTTAAAAATTTTGACGTTTTGACGTTTCTGTGATCCTGAAATTTGCATTTACGTTCTTGTTGATTTGTTGGCATTTTCTATTTTAATCGTTTTTCGAATTATCAACGGGGTCGTAGAGCAACGGGGACAAAGCAAACGGCAACGCAGATCTGTGAAACAGACTAAAACGTAATGTTATGTAATGTGACTATCTACAAAGCGAAGCTCTTGATCAAACTAAAAAATCAAAATCGTGATTGTATGAGCGCTTAGGGTAATAATTTGAGTAGTTATAAGATAAGCAAAAACGAAGTTAGAGCTTGTTTGTGAAGCTGCCTTTAACCACCAGCTACCTTCTTCGGAGTCTTTCTTCAAGATTAAACAACCATCTTTAGAGTTAGTCGGACAGAGCGAATCTTCAGGAAAACGTATAATGTAAAGAAATGTATATCTACGTACGACATAAGAGACGCTGAATATTTTCAATTCAACGTGGTTTGCGTTGGCCCTATTTTGTAACAAATGATACCCTTGACAAATTACAGTCTTTACGAAATTCGTAGTGGCCGAGAATTGCTCAGCTACTTGTAGTTCTGTAAAAAAAGTCTTATGGTACAGAAATGGCTTCTTAGAATATAACCTCTGATTTCTTAAACTTACTGACGTAAAATAGGTATCTATTTTTTTTTTAATGTTGCAAATAATTAAAAGAAAGAGATCTTTGAATAGGTATTCAGTTTCGCACTCATAAGGACGTTTTATTAATCTATGACATCACAAAGTGTCTTTGTATGGTAGTTCTATCTTTTCTTACTAGATTCATTTAAATTTAAGATATTTAGGTATACCTAACCTATACCTACATAAAAGTGAATGGCTTTGTGGGTACCTACCCTACTTGTTGCATGCGTAGAAAACGAAGAGCTACCACAAATTCCGCTAACAAGAGCCACCAATAATGTAAGAACAAAAGTAGGCACCAATATGTTCACAAATATGATAAGCCAAACGCAGACCGACCCAGGGTTGTTTCTTGGTTGCTTGCCGAAAGTTAACACGATGTGCTAGGTCTACCTAGTTCGGTAGGTCTTTTTTTTCTTACTGTCTGCAACACTTAAAAAAAGCAATCAATCACCAACCACGTCAATTAAAATAACGAGTATTTTCACAGAACCTGACAACGAAACAACTATCAAAACAACACAAGAAAACAAAATCAAAACAAAAAGCACCCCGTCATTATAGAGCGTACTAACACTTCATCAGCCCATATCACTGTTGCTCCAATTAGACGAAACTAATAATATTAAAATATTTAAGGCATTAGCTGTGCGATTTCCTAATTCAATTATAAAGTTGTAAAAATTTGATTTACTAAGGAATAATAATATATCATTGTTGAAAATGAGCACATAAACAATGTTCTTAAATTAATGACATCGGTTTCTATAGCACATTCTTCAAAATTTTCTGGGTCGCTGTCAAGGGATGTAACCAAGAAAGCGAAAATAAAATCATCAACCAGCCAAAAAAAAACAAACAATGACTGTAAATCACACCGTTAAATAGCACTTCACTAACCAATAAATTTGAAAAAAAAAAAGTATTTCACTCAAACAGACAATTAATGGTATAATTTTATTTATTTTCCTCGTGGAAAATTTATTTTTTATCATAAACTTAAGTATTATAATTGGTACGTCCCAAACGTATGGGAAACTTAGAACGACACGGATCTTATTCCGAAAATAAGATATAAAAAAAAATTAACGAACTAAAAGAAAATATAGTATTTATAACGTAAAAAGCCGAACAATATTATTCGTTTTAGTATTCTCAATAGACGACAAAAATTCATCCACTCGCTTTGACGATCGGTGTGAAACTACTTTGACTGTGAATTGATTGTAGAGCGCGGACACCAAACCAAAAAGCCAAAGTCGAGGAACAGTGACGATTTTAACTTAACAAATGCCTAGCCGCTGCCAACAAACATAATGAAAGTACAAAAACACTAAGCGACCGGCGACTTTGTCGTCATCGTCGCCGCCGTCACAGTCACCCCCACAATTATCATCAAATGTATACAGCGACACACGGTAGCAACGCGGCGCGACCACATGCCGCCACAACCCCCTAAAACACCATCGATATAATAATGATTACCCCACCACCAATACCAATGTGAAATTAGCAACTATACGACGAAACACGGGCAACCCTCCAAAAAAAATACGGTGGAGGTATCTATCTCTACTCAAACAACAACACAGAGTCAGCTGAACACCAGCTGATACTATGGAGATGGAGCACATTTTGGGGGGAAAGACAATATGGCAAATAAACGAAGACGAACACGTATGCCACAAGTGCATAATGGGGTTGTGTGAGTGGGCTTGGGGTATGTAGTCTCCCGATAACAAAAATGCTGTTGTTATGACATCATAGCTGTATGGTGGCCAGGCCACCAGGTTTAGAATGAAACCTTTTTTTCGCAAAACATAGAATGAGAACTTTTTCTTATCACAAAACTTTTTTGATGGCAAACGCTTTTAATGATAACTGTTTCGATGAAAACATCGAAAAAGTTTAGTTGTTGATCGTGTTTGCATTGTGGGAATATTCACAAATTAAGAGAAAATACGATTTCCTGAATTTCGTTTTCGATTTTTTATCAAGTATCTTAAAAAAGAGCAGAGTAGGAAATAACTTGCCAAAGAGATAATGCGTATTTTCTCTTATGCGATGTTTTCAATGAGGGGAAATATAGTCGCTTCTCCAACCACCACCTTATTAATTTATTGATCACTTCATGAAGAGAAAAATCGTGCGTCTGATCATCGTGATGATCATGCTCATTATGATGGATGTTGGAACACACAAGGTAGTGGCAAAGTAATAAGTGACGCATTTTCGTAGATTTGATACACCTGTTAGAACAGTTAACTCATTTAAGGTCCAAAATGCTGGTCTGGCAGCGCTTACATAGCTAGTTCTTTCAAATCACACGGATGACTTATTATATATCATATTATTCATATTATGGGAATATTTAAACTTTCCCCCCTCCTATAGCACATTTAATTGGTTATAGTGTATTTTTAAGCCCACTTATGCCCTGTTAAACAAATAAGAAAATAAATTGTGCTCTCAAAAACGGGGAGCTCATAGTTTTCTTTTAATTTTTATGAGTTATTGGCCTCAACTCCAAAAAATTATTCGTTAAGACTAAGTCATGGCGGAGGCGGAGACGAAACGCATTTATAATTATTCGTCACGAATAACTATGCTGCTTTTTGTTGGCTTTGAATCTTTTTAAGATCATAATTATCTCCAATAAAAACTTTTAAACCTCAGGGAAATAATTGGTCAATTTTAGAGTTTTGTTTTTAAACCTTCTGTTAAAAGACAGAAGGTATTTTTGTTAGGTATTCAAAAATCTTTTTAAGAACAAAAATTCAAATAAAACAGAAAAACAATACAAACCAAAGTTTAGTCCACTGTTTAGTGTGTGCGAAGTTTTTTCCTCACCCTCCGTTGAGGAGTTATAACTCCGCGTTATAACTTAAGGCAGACTAGTTGAAATAGTCTGCACCATATAGCTTCTGCGAAGATGTGTTTTTGTAGTTTCATTTTTCATAATTATTATGGAAAGATCTGTCAATATAGTCAAGGTTGCTTTTTGGCTCATCATTTAAAGCAAAAAACAAAAATTGGCAGCACTTGAGGGTAAGGCCTTTTTCAATATACATAGTTGATTGTACGTTTTTAGTGGGTCTTGAACTTGATAAATTCAGACTTAATCTATAGAACAAATGACCCAATTTCGTATTGAAAAAAAATTCTCCAAGAATTTTTCTCTTGGATAGAAACAAAAACACAGATTTAGTAGTTGCCCTTAACTGGTTTCATCTCGGTTGTATGTGAGCGCATCCCATACGACCTTTGATATGCAATTAAACAGTGGCGTGACTAAAAGTGTCCTTAGTCGCAAGAAAAAATTCACTATTTAATTTCAGCGTCTTAATTTTTATTTATAATCAATATTTTTCTCGTCTGCAATTATTTACACCTTTATCTGATTTTAAATTTAGTTATAACATTTTTTTCATACTCTTAGTTAGACATTTAGAAAATCAATTACAATAAATTTATATTTTCTATATTATGTTGCTTTTACTTTTGGTTTTTGCAATATATATATATAATTTAAGTTTTTCCATTCTTATCTTATTCTAATAAAATTTATTGTATCTCATTCTTATTAATGTAATTCTAGGTATATTTGTTTTTGTTTTTGTTTTTATACAAAGCCGAGGGAAAAATGTGTTTATAATGTTTCGTTATATATGTATATAATATAATAATAATGTTGTTGTTTACAGGTTAAACGGAAAATCGGATGAGAACGAATTTTAGGGATATTTTCTCCCTGTAAGATTTGGTTGTTATTCTGCGGCATCCTTTCGCATTCTGCTATTGTTTTGCTTACAATTGAATGGCTTGAAAGGTACAAGGGGGATATAGATGGTAGATTTCCCTGCTATGATGAACATCGTATTTGTCTTTTATTTATTTTTCTTATTTGTCGGTTTTAGTGGGTAGCCGCGGACCTGAAAAAAAAGAAAATAATTTGAAAAAGATGGATTGATTTGACGAAGATGTTGTTAGCAAGTAATTTCAATGCCTTATTTTTTCAATACGCAAGGCACCTTAGCCCTTAATAGGTGCAAAAAGATAATTTGCGCTTCTGTGCGCTCATGGAGTCAGTATAGGCTGCAATTTATTTTTAATTAATAATATAAGGGAAGCAGTTATGAAATCAAAAGTTATATTAATCATAAATTGTCTTTTTATCTTTAAGTTTTTCAAACAAAGCTAATACCGAATAAATTAAAAAGCTAACAAGCTTACCGAGCCTATCGTTGTATTTTTTGTAGAGCGGAAAAGTGAAACAACAATTTAGAATTCTACATTCTTCTAGCATTCTAAAATTCTTATCCGGCCATCGAAAATTATCCGAAAAAAATTATAGAAAAAATTCGAATACGCACGACGGTACCCGGTAAGGAATTGATGGCAGATATCAAATCATCAGAGTTGGGACAAATGTAATCGACAGCAATTACACGATTACAAAAGGAATCATAAATGTATTATTATTATTTATTATTATCAAGCAATATGAATTGTTGTAATACGTAATAATTAATGAGCTTAGCTGCGAAGACTATTAGCTCTAAGGTAAGAATACTTATGTTTTAGTATTAGTAGTTAAGAAAAATTCCTTCATTTTATTAATATATGTGGCGTTGGGCGTTTTAAGTACGTTGTAGATGCTGTCGTTTTTAAATATTTTGAGAATGGCTGTTTTGGTAGCGCTGCAATCTTCAAGGATATGGTGTAAGTCAAGTCTGACGTTGCAGGTAGGGCAATTTGGCGGTAAGTTTGAAGTTAGAAGGTTTTGGTGCGTTGCAGTGGTGTGTCCAAGTCTTAGCCGAACGAAGTTTGTAATTTTGGCTTTGCTTACATCAACGGTATATTGCGGTTGTGATCTATTGGGGTTGATTTGGGTGTAGTGGTGATTATATGAGTTCCATTTAAGAAGTTCATTCCAGTAGATGATTTTTTGAATCTTTTTTCTTATATCGGCTCTGGTATGTATGTTGAAACTGTGTACTGGAGTAATTGCGGCTGAATTGGCTGCGTGATCGGCGTGTTCATTTCCTACTATCCCAGGGACTTGACCAGTTGGTCATCATAAATGTAATAAGGCTCGATAACGACTACAAAAGGAATCGCAAAATCAAATCATCTACCATTACAATTACCAATGCGATTACAATGTATTTACCTACCTTGATAACTTTATATTCGGGTTATAATAATCAAAAAAGGAAACACTTTCTTTTGTAATCGAAAGTGCCCAACTCTGGTAATCATCAAACAAATATAAGGCTGCAATACAACGTCGCATGCAGACCTTTTACACCCTCTCATCGAGCGAGCATGAGAGCTACAGCCTTCCGCTGATGTGAGGAGAAAAGCGATCGATAAAAAGCAAGGCCGGAAAAAAAATAATCAGGACGACAACAAATACGTTGAATCGCACTCAAGCAATTGTAACTGGACAACCTGTAGAAATACTCGAAAGCTTTCAAAATTTTGGTAGTTGTGGTAGTAGTGTCTACTGCTGGTCAGTGGGTGTCTGGTTTCGAATTCTACCTTTGCCACCTAAAAAAAAGGTCGTCATGTATGAAGTCATAGACGGAGCGGTCCGTTGGATTTTTGGATTTTTTTCAAGGCTTGGCGTACAATTATTGCTTGATTTACATATAAAATGTTGTTTAGTATGTTTGCGTCGTTGTTTTTTTTCTTTTAATGACGATTTCGGACTTTATGGCATTTTTTTAAACGCATCTCGATAACTCATTTGTTTCATTCCTTGTTTCTATCCTTTTGTAAGGCGAATTTCAAGTTAAAATGCAACGTGGCTGTTTACCTTTTTTCGGATTTATTTTAATAAAAATCCATAAAACGACTATTAAAAATCTTTTTTTGAATACTGGTATATTTTGTTTTTAATTGTTTGCGCCAGCAAAGGCTAGTTTTTCAAATACTCTGATCACAGGCTTTTTAGTTGTGAGTTATAAATGCCATTTCAGAAAATTTTAAGTTAGAAATAAAATTTTTGAAAGATCTTAAAATTTTTTGAAATATCTTTACACATTTTATATAGAAACCAAACTTCATTATAATCGGTTCTACTGTTATACCAGAGTGTTAGGATACCAGAATATTTTGAAAAATAATTTTTGAAACGTTCTTGAAGATTTCGGACAAAATCTCAGAATCTGCTGAATATTTAAAAATTTCATTAGTTTCCCCGCAAATAAAAAATAATTCTTGATGTGTGTGAATTTTTTCAATTTGTCTTTATAGCATCGAAGATAGTTTTTTCGAAAATTCGCATGTTTTGCTTAACTGTTTTTTAAGTTTAACCAAAACTTGATTTTAGCCTTTCCTTAAGCTGCGGTTGTAATATATATATTTGCCCATTATCGGCTTTTTCAATGAAGTAATTAAAAAGTTTTGACCTTTAAACCGTTGCAAACGGGCAGATAAATTTTCCGTTCCTTATTTCTCAAAACCTTTTCACTATTTTGCAAAAATAAGAAATTATTACGCAAATTCAACATTGTACTTTTTTGGTGTATCTGCGTTTCAATTTTGTTTTTTCTGGCTATGAAACATTTTAAGATAAGTGTCAAAACACGCTTTGCCTTCTGTACCTTAAAAATTCAAGCTAATTAAACTAATTAAAACATTATTAAAAACAGTTCCCTTGTATGCGTTCTCATTTTTTTCATGGACATCCTTCCACGACCTGTTCAGAAGTTACAGGTGTGAACGGACAGACGGTAATCGAAGTGAAACCGTAAGAGGTCCTCCTTCCATTTTTGGACGGACCCCCAATGTGTGCATGTAAAGACCTTGATTTCAAGCAAATAATGAAAAGGTTTGGTAAGTAGCTACTGTTTTCCACTAAGTTCTTTAGAAACAAACTGATCTAATTATTTATGCAAAGCTATGTATATCGAGCAAGAAATTGCAACTGAATCAGTTCTACGGTAATTTGCATATCAGTCCACTGCACTCCTGCCAAATGGCACCAAAAGATGAATACATACAAACTGAACATTTCTCTTTAATTTAATAATTCCTTCATAATTCGAACAGCATGTTAGTTTGAATTCGGTATCACCTTAAATGGTATTTTTATTTTTATTTTCATCTTCATATCAATACCAGCAGAGATAGCACTGCTCCAAATAATTTCCTTCACACTAATGTTTTATCGATTACCGGTCAGTGGTCCCCAATTAACAACAAAACAAAACAACTTCTGTGTTTCTTCTCAACCCGATGATGTATGAAATTAATCTACATCAATCTCTCAGATACTAGGTATGCGTTCTACTATTAAAGCCATCTGGCCGTGAAGCCCATTCGTCCTATTGAGTTTTGTGATTCTGTTGCTGATTGCTCATCGTCAACAGAATGCCCACCGGGCAATGGGTATCATTGCCCGATTGATGAGGATTTTCCATTTTCCGAAGCTCTCAACTCGGATCTTTTCATATGAACTAAGATCACCATCGGAGGGATTCAAAAGCAAAAAGTACACAACGCAACACTCCTTAGCGGTTTATCATCATAGACATTCTACGTTCCTATTTCTATAAATGGAAAACGAAATTCCAATCATTCATGAAGCACTTGAGTTGATCTTCATTGGTGATTCTTGTGAAATTCGTGTGGGGAACGTATGGAATTCTCAAGGCGCCAATGAGGCACTACATTTGCTGTAACCTACTAACTATTGTTGATGAGTTGGCTTACTTTATGGACGATATTTTGGGAATGTGAGCATGCTGGATGGTATGCAATAATACCAATGATGTGGTTTCCACTTAACTGGACTAGAAACCAATTTCCTGTGCCGGAATTCAATGAAAATAATATGTGTTTTCCGTTTTGTAGATCAATTATTATTTGCAAATATAAACAAACAAAAAACGATGTAATTATAAGGTGATTTAAATGGAACAATGATTCATTTCGATGAGACAGCCAATTGGGCGAGACTTGAGGGTGGATTAAAATTATAACATTACATTGCGCATTCATCACTGCAGTGGAATTTCGTGAATGTGGCATGACAGTAATGGCTTCTGAGCCATTTTGGTGGCAAATGAAATATATACTGAAATAATGTGCTGGTAGAATAACAAAAAGCAAAATGATCCCATTAAAGTTTAAATAGGTACGACGATTTTCAGTTTATCGTTAATGCAAAAAAGCACTCTTTTTATACCCCGCATATCCTTAGGAAGGAAAAAAAAACGGGAGATTTCGGACGGTGATAGAGACCGAAATATCAGACCATGTCCGTCCTTCTGTTTGCCATTTGACTTTAGATCTTCCGATTTAAGCTGGAATTTTTTGTGAAAGCTGTTTGACATCTGAAGCAATACAAGCATACGTACCAAGTCTTCCATCACCTCCCTCAACCCACCCACAAGGTTTTCTCACTAATCTGTTCCGATACCGTAAACAAAAGTTTGTGAATTTTTTCTAGGAATAAAGCTGACTTTTCTGGCACTTTTCCAAATTTTTGTCCAAGCATTTGTTGCCGATTCCGAATATCGAATTAAGGGGTCTTAAATTCAAAATGATTCTCTCAAAGTCGGACGCTCGCGTAGTAGGGCCAATGAATAAACTGTTTTTGCTCCGAACCTAGGACCTTGTTCACAGCAGGCCGACACACAAATCAATGCACCACTGTTGGCACCAACCTGCCCCTTGGGTTTTACTAAATTTCAAAACTGGTTCCGTAATCCATTGTGACCCATAAAAAATTTAGTGAAAACTAAGGCGAGGTAAAGCAAAATTCAGGCAAGAGGACCGTATGACCCCTTAATGTACTGTTTTGACATAAGAGCCGTAGTCCCATGTAGAACAAGCGTAAAAGTTTAACAGTGCGTAGTTAAAACTTCAGTCCGTCTAAGACGGATTGCAAAATACCCTACCTTACCAAAAAAGGAAACTGCCACGTTGCATACACTTCGACCTAAAACTCCGCCTTTTGAACTAAAAAAATCACTTTTTTTAAAAAGTGGGCGGAGGCATATGCTTTATATGCAAAAAAGTTAGAAAACACTAATATCTACAATTTTTATCATATAATTTTTAGTCAAATTTCATATATATTTATTGAGAAACAGTTATTTTAAGCTAAAATCCCCTAGAAAAGTGGGCGTAGTCAATGAAAAGGCCAAACTTTTTCCGCTTCCTCAAAAATAATTACAAGGCAATGTTACCAAAACTAAGTGCGCTAGCGTCATCGTAACATAGCAGAAATTTGAAAAAGTCTTTTTTAAAATTAGAGATGGTCGCACATACGCACCTGTAGTGGGCGTGTCTGTGCACGGATTCAGCTAATTTTCTTAGCTTTCTATCTTAGCTTTCTAGCTTAAAATTTAAGGCCTTAAAGTTTTTTACATACGGACGGACGGGCTTAATCGATTCTCCTGTCGGTCTCATTCATATCTCTAAAAGGTTTTATGGGTCGGTCTCATTCATATCTGCGTAGGGTATAAGAATATCATTTTCTGACTTTTTTCCAAAATGATTTTTAGAATTTGGGCCAAAATATGCTCATTTTCTGGCGTTATTTCGATTCCAATTTCTAACGCTCTCCCTAGGTTAGGTTAGGCTCTCCCTAACTCCGCCTAAATTTCTAGGCTCTCCCTAACTCCGCCTGGTTTTAAAAAATAGCCACAATTTTCTCTTGAAGTGTCGGAATTCACCCCATATGTGAAGATATTTCGTAGACATTTATTTTACTGCATGGTTTTGAGCTACTTTGTATGGATCTACTCCTTATGGATCGTCAGATTTGGGAGTGATATAAAAACTGCAGAAAATTTTATAAATTCCAGTGATGGTAGAAACATAACAAAAAAGAAAAATATTTTGCTCTCTGAATTTTCAACGGCGAATAATTTAAAAAACGTTAAACATGCTCATTAAATCCCAATTTAAAAGGTGGATGGCGTATTCAACAATACATCAATGACACCAGCGGTAAAATCGAATAAAGGATAACCCTTGCCAATAGCTGTTTCTTTGGGATAAGAAGGCAACGGGAGTAGCACCCTTTTTTGAGCAACTAAAGTGTCTAGCATAAGACCCTTATCAATCCAGTCCTGCTTTACGGTGCAGAAGCATAGACCCTATTAAAGACGGATGAAAACACTTAAGGCTGCTTCGAGAGGAAAATTCTTCGAGCGATTTATGGTCCCGCCTGCATAGACAGAATGTGGAGGAGGAGATATAACATCCAACTGTGTACAGCGACACCGACCTAGGTGCTTCGAGTTCCTAAGCTGCTTCTTCGTCTGCATAGACAGAGAGTGGAGGACATCGAATATCAAACTGTACTGGCTAAACAGCGACACCAATCTAGCCAGGAGAGTCAAAATACAACGGCTACAATTGCTGAGTCATCTAGAGCTGTTGGACACCATTGCACCGGCCCGGAAAATAGCACCGAGACTCAAGTGGCACACGCAAATGGATGGGGACCTCAGCCAATTTCAAGTGCGAAACTGGAGACGGCTAGCTGGAGACAGAGCTGGCTGGCGAAGTTTGTTGGCTGACGCCCAGGTCAACACCGGGCTGTAGCGCCACCTTTAGTAAGTAAGTTAGTAAGATTCAACAATACATACCAATAAGTATGCATATATACATAATATGCATATATACATACATAAAATATGCATATATAAAAATGTATATAAAATATGCTTAATATCTTGACGTATACATAATATTTTGACGTTAGATAAGAAGGTCTTAAGTCTTAAAATTGGATTTTGGGTTTTGATTGTGTTTCAGTAAGTTTTTTTTTCTCTGTTGACTGGTATTAAAAACTTAAGTCTACCATAATTGGTTTTGTAGTTACTATTTGGTACTTAGGACACAAATCAGAAAATACCACATTTTTCTTTGATATTAACGTCTTAAGTTGACTTAAGTCCTTGTGTCAATTTGAAATGTATTGAAATATTTTTGTCCTTGATATATTCAAGATGACACTATGGACTTAAGTCTGGTTGAGTCTGTTATACCAAACGCAAAGAGCGACAAAAGCCTTATAAATCGCATGCACTGCGATGATCCTTAAGAGTTAAGTCACCGAAAAAATGGTAAATGCTAGTAACAATTTAAAAATGCCTACAGATATACTTAAAAGTAATATATTTTAAATTTTTTCTCCATCATTAGTTATTAGAAAAAAATCAATCCAGATTTGCAAAATGTTAAACAATCTTCAATTTCATTTTACGCAAAACTAAACTTTTTACTTAAGCCCTTTTTATATAACGTCTTTATATAGGTTTGCTATATATAAAAATAAAAAAATAACTCTTTTCTTATCAAATTTAGAAAAGGATTGGTAGTAAAGAAGTTAAGAACGAAGTATGGTTCTAAAGCAGTTATGTTATTTATGTAGGGCCAATTTTGGCCCACGAAATTTTCGACCCACGTTGAAACTTTTTTGCATAACGTGCACAGCTTGCTGTGTTTTTAGCGATCTGTCCAAAAATGGACAAAGGGTCCGTCCGTCCATCCATCCGCAGCTGTTCCTTTTGAATGGTAAGTCGTAGAAAGATGAAATTTGGTACACTTATTAAGTCCGTGAAAAAAATGAGAACGCATAAAAGGACAATTTCTTATATACACGCATAACGGTTTAATTACAGTTCGAATATTGATCGTAAAAAAGACAAAAAGTGTTTTTCGTCTTATCTTAAAAAGTTTTACAGCAAGAAAAAAGAAAATTGAAACACGCACTAAGAAAATATTGGATTTTCATAATAAAGTTTTTGAGAAACAAGGAATGGAAAATAGGTGACTTTTTTCGCCAAATTCGGCGAGCTAAGCCGAGTTTAATCCCGGATCAATATTCACTGAAAAATTCAATTCTGGGGTTACTATCAGTTTAACTCGGAAACTCAGATGGTCTCGCGCTAAAAAACTGGCAATTAAAGGAAGGAATTTGAGTGTGATCCTGTTTATGTTGCTTATATTAGAGGAAAGAGCAGTAAAAAAGGAAACTATCATTTAAGAATGAGATAGTTAATCTATAGAATCTATAGGATCCTTTACGATCCTACTGGTACGTATGTACAAGCTCACTCACCGTTTAGGGTCAGGTTCGAGACCAAGTTGAAATAAGCTTGTTGACCTTTCAACATGGCCGATCTTGTTGATTAGTTGGAACAGTTTAAATTCAATGCTTGAAACCACTATGCCACCTTGGAACTCTTAATGGGATATAAGAACTATGACGGCCCATTTCCCAAACATAAAAAACAAATGTCAAACGCAAACAACAGATAAAAAACTAATTTCCATATTATGTTTCACAGAAGTTTATGTAAATTATAGGTAGGTATATGAAATTAGGAATAGGCTTCGTGATGAATATTTACTTCGTGCTTACGAATTACATTTAAATAAGAGTTCGTACAATATTCCTTATTGAACTTTCAGCGTCAATCGTATAAACTTAAATTTATCCACCGTTTCAAGGTTTTTATTAAGTTCAAATTATATAATGGAAGTATAGCTATATACATTCTTTGCACTGTCCTTTATTTTGCTTACTTAAAACCCCCATCCCCGCGCACGAAAATTCTACAAACGCGAAGCTCTGAATAAATTACAAGGATATAAAAATAATTTTTATTTCAAATGTATAGCTGCTCATTTCTTCGCGTAAAGAGAAATTCACGAAAAGGAAAAAAAAAATTCTTCGGAAGTAAATTGAGCTAAACCTACACCCTGGAATCCTTTTAATACTGCTCCTTCGATTGGGCCTGCGATGATAGAGGCGTACGCTTTCTAACCTTTCGTGATTTATTACTCCATAGGAGTTAAGTACATATATACGTATCCAAGCTTCTGGTTATATGAGAAGACGGCTAGTTTTAAAAATACCATTACTCTTATTCCCTTAAGCCCTGGGCCTCTAAATTTTGGTTCCCTTGGTCAACAATAATTTACATTTAGAGGGCCCTATCGTGCTAATTCTTTGTAGCGGGAAGAGCCCCGGCACTTTGGATTTAATTTATTATCATCGTGTGTCTAGACTCTGGGCGAAGGCAGGTGGGGCTGTGGTGAAGATATTTATTTGAAAATTTTATACATTTTATCGGATGGAGGAGTTAAGGTGGTTGTTGCTACTGTTTCTTGCTTAATTCGATGAAATAGCAAAATCTCATGGTGGATGGAAAATTTTGGGGGAAAAGGGCACTTGGGGTTTTTTTTGTAAAGGTCTTACCGCAGTGAATTAAGGATTTAAATGGACAGCCTAATGTGGTCAGGGTTACATCTTTATTATTATCATTTTTTGCTTAATAAATTGCTTTTAACTTAGGTTGTGTGTCTTATACAATTTCCTGGTTTCTTTGCTTAAAAGAATATTAATTTATTGATTAATTTGATGGTTTAATTTTGTTCTTAGTTTGAACCAGAGGTTTACCCGCTACTTTAAGTAAAAGTGGTCTATGCTTTAAACACTTTGAACTTGAAAGGAATTCCCTTTAAGGCTCTTTAATATCGACTTTAAGAGCAATCAAATAACTTCTGAAAGTGAGAAAAAAATGTTAAGTATTTTATAAATAAATATGAACAGAAACATGTTGCTATTTAGGCGTTAATGTTAAGGCTTTTAAGCTCCCGAGATTGAAGTAGGGCTTTTGATCAGAAGGTTTCACTTTCACAATCGGCAGGTCCTGGAATCAATTCAAGGACAAAATAATTAGCGTTATTCCTATGACAGCCAACCCGTCTTTTCAGTGAATTTTAATATGTTTTTGACCGGTGTCTCACTAAGATCACTTAGATAGTCGCTAAAGTAAGAGACTAATGTGGATTTCCTGACACAGCGAGTCCCGGACAGCTACAAATAAGTTGCACACTTTTCTCCTGTTTCAAGGCATGTTCTACAGAAGTCGTTTGAGAATAGACCTAGTCTTTTTGCGTGAAAACCTTTATAAGCAGTTTCCGGTAATTATATTCCCACTGTATTACTTACTTTAGATCTCTTTTAGGAGATCAAACTGAACTGTTCTTTTTACATCGAGAGGACGGCAGATTTATTTGGCGGTTGACATGTGGTGTTTATTTTATAGTGCCAATAAAAACTCGTATTTTTTTCCAAAAAAGTAATCCAATTCGCTTTTGCAGTCACAACATAAAACTTACATCGGCACAATGATGTTAATTTAAACATTAATTAGCGGATGATATTCTGTGGTAAGGCTTTAGGTTCCGGATTATCTTTTAGGAATAAACTGTTGGTGATGGCTGGATGCCAGAAATTGATGCAAACAAAATAGGGTGATATATCATTATTATTCGTTAAAGATATTAAGAAATTTCGTTTTAATCTTTTCTGAGATTCGCTGTTTCCTTATCGTCACGTAGGAATAATCTAATTAGTTCGTCAACAGCCAACGCACCTGTCATGGAGATATTTTCTTTATAGAATATTGCCTAGCGCCGGAAGTCTAATTGACGAAATATTAGCTAGAAAAAAATATTTGATTGTTATTGAATGTGCAAAAAAAAAACAATGTGTTAAAGGTAGGCTGTAAGTCCTGTTGTTTTCTAAGAAAAAAATTATTGCGTGGGTAAATTTCCATTTGAATATTCAATAAAAAAGCATCCATGTATAAAAGAATTACTGAAAACAGCTTGTTGACAATGAAATAATATTATGAAACAAATAAACGAGATACAAAATCTAAAAACAAAAGCAAAGGCACTGTTATGTGGTGACAAGAAATAAAAGACATGCAGAAATCGCTTAATGCACCCATCAGCACCTTGTGAAATTGTAAAAGTGAAATTGAGTTTTATTCGACGACCCAGGCAAAAATATTACAGTTCCTTTTTTGCGTAAGGTTGACTTTTGTGCTCCTCTGAATAGTTAACAAGGTATAGATAATTTCAACGAGAGCATAGTCATCAGATGTTAAGTTTAGAGAATTTCTACTAATCTTTTCAAAGCTCAAGACACTCCACGTAGATCTACACCGACTAAAGCAAGCAAGGAAAAATTTGCTTGGAATTGCAACTGCCTATAGAGAAGGGAGAGGTGTTGTACCTTGGTCTGTTTGTTCCTTGATGCAAGTGCGAGCTTAAGTCGGTTCTTCCACATCTGTGCTTCTATGAAATATTGTTTTTTTGTACAGCCTTTTCCTTATTTTGTTAATAACATTAAGCCATCTTTTCACCCCTGACCGGAAGCAGCCAGTAAGAGAAGAAACTTCTCTGGAGCGATTTTAGTGAGGCTTACCGGTAAAATAATTTCCTTGCCGAGGTAGAATATTTTACTTAAGACAAAGGCAAGCTGGCTAATCCATGCGTTTGTGAAGAAATAATTGGTCACTCTCCAGATATATAGACAAATCCAGATTAAGTCAAGTCTGCATGTAGGATCCAATGAGAGGAAAATACGGTGAAGATGTTTTTTCAGTCTGCAATGGCCGGTGAAAATTAAGCTTTTTCCAGATTGATTATGGTCTTAGACATTCTGGGAAAGCATTTTTGGAGCATTATTAAACTAGAGTTACTAAGATTCGATTTTTGGCAGACTTTAAGAAAAGTTTTTGATGAGTCTTTTACTCATTCCGCAAAATTGCTCAGTTCGTGTGAGGGGTGAAGTTTAACCGATTTTTTTATGCATAAGAGCTTGCGGATTGGGTCTTTCCTTGTTCTAGGATGACCATTTATATTTGAAGGATAATCTTCGATTTCTTTACTGAAAGGTTAACTGACGGGCATGTACACACAACATATCCACATATCCAATGTCGAAGAATTGATTCGTGAAAAGAGAAGAGCGCGTAGAAGATGGCAAGGCACGAGGGCTCCCCCAGACAAAACCCTCTTGAACCACCTCTCTCACAAACTGAAAGAAATGTTGCAAGATTTTAAAAATCATGAGACCACTGAATACCTTGAAGGCTTGTCGGCAGATAGGAGCTCAAACTACTCGCTGTGGAAAGCAGTTAAATCTATCAAGAACCTATAATCCACTCGGCACCCATAAAAAAAAACTAACAACGAATGGGCAAAAGAAGACAAACAAAAAGCGAATTTGTTTGCTGAACGTTTAGAAGAAACATTCAAGCCTTTCGACGGTCCGCCGTTGGCTGACGCTCAAAACAACAACGCGGAACCTGATAGCCTTAGAATGAAAAAAGTTTCGTTAGTTGAACTCCGGCAGACAATAAGCAAACTTAAAAATAACAAGGCCCTGGGTTACGACCTGATCACTGCCGAAATATTGAAAGAACTACCAAATAAGGCACTAGTCAAGCTACTTTTTATGATAAACGCTTCTCTTAAACTTCTGTAGGTTCCAAGGCAATGGAAAGTTGCTGAAGTCATTATGGTTCCAAAACCGGGGAAATGTGCAAATGATAAAAAATCTTATAGGCCCATATATATATATGCCGATAATATCGAAAGTATTCGAGAAACTTATTTATTTTATTTTGTTTTATTTCGACTATCGCTGTACAAATGAGTTTATCAGAAACATCTTGGCTTGCACAGGCTAAAAGTAAAGGATCCTAATATTGAAAATTTATTTAATTAAAAATGAAAAACCTTAAATTTGTTAATAAATAAATAATGGCTTAATAAAATAAGCCAAAGAAGCCTTAGAAAGGAAAAAATATGTTCAAGTGCTTTCCTCGACGTATCGCAAGGCTTCGACAAGGTATGGTACGAAGGCTTGAAATATAAGCTACGGCAAAACTTGCCGGAAGACATGTTTAAAATATTGAAAAACTGTCTTGAAAGCAGACTCTTTCGTGTAAAGTGAATACTCGAGTTTCAAGCAAATTCGAGCTGGCGTACTCTAGGGAAGCGTCCTCGGTTCGACTCTGTTCCTGCTCTACACAAGAGACATACCTCTAGATGACGAGACAGTCGTGGCCACGTTTGCGGACGATACGGTCATCCTGGCGACGAGTGAATCAGTCGAGTCATCAACGAAAAACCTCCAACGAGCATTGGACTGAATTTGTGTCTGGACGAAGACTTGGCGAATCGCTCTTAACGAGAACAAGTCAACGCATGTGAATTTTACTTACAGAAGGGTTAACAATTTACCTCTATTCATAAATACTGCACGAATACCTTATGCAAATGAAGCGAAATATCTAGGGATGACACTGGACGCTTAACTTAGGCGGAAACCACACGTAAAGAAGAAGCGTGACGAGCTCGAGATTTGGCTCAGGAAAATTTATTGGCTTATCGGAAGATTTTCGAAATTAAGCATATATAACAAACTGCTCTTATACAGGCAGGTGTTAAAGCCGACAAGACACTAAGAGCAATTGTGAATGATCCATGGTATATTAGGAATTCACAGAGACTAGGACTAGCTACTGTGAGTGAAGAAGTAACAAACTTTGCTCGAAAGCTAAGTGCTCGTCTTCACACCAGCGACGAAGGGTGAAGCCGCACGAACTGACGGTTTAAGTAGGTGCATTCACTGGATAGCAACCTACCCAATGCGATAAACACTACGGAAACGTAAACTACTTGTTAAGTTAACTTAGTTGTAGTTACTTCGGTATTATATACCTGCTATAGTGGGCGTAATGGCATCTTTGAAAGATTTTGGAATTTTAGCTTCCGTCAACCCTTACTTACTTACTTAAGGTGGCGCTACAGTCCGGGGTGGACCTGGGCCTCAGCCAACAAGCTTCGCCAGCCAGCTCTGTCTCTAGCTAGATGTCTCCAGTTTCGCACGCAAAGTCGGCTGAGGTCCCCTTCCACTTGCGTGCGCCACCTGAGTCTCGGTGCTCCTCTACCGCGCCGTCCCTGTGGTGTGGATTCGAAGATTTTCCGGGCCGAGGCGTTGGTCTTCATCCGCTCTAGATGACCCAGCCATCGTACACGTTGTGTTTTGACTCTTTTGGCTAGGTCGGTATCGCTGTACAGCCCGTACAGTTCGATCTTCTCCTCCACTCTCCGTCTATGCAGACGGGACCTTAAATCATCCGAAGAATTTTCCTCTCGAAGCAGCCTAAAGTGTTTTTATCCGCCTTTGACAGGGTCCCTGCTTCTGAACCGTAAAGCAGGACTGGGATGATGAGGGTCTTATACATGGACACTTTAGTTGCTCGAGAGAGGGCTTTGCCACTCAATTGCCTCCTTAGCCCAAAGAAACAGCGATTGGCAAGAGTTATCCTTCGTTTGATTTTAGCGCTGGTGTCATTGTCTGAATTGATAGCGGAACCCAGGTAGACAAAGTCCCTAACTACCTCAAAATTATAGCTGTCGATGGTGATGTTTTGTCCAAGACGTCAGTGTTGGGTGTCTTTTCTTGATGACAGCATATACTTGGTTTTGCCCTCATTGACTGCTAAACCCATATTCGCCGCTTCCATCCCAACTGACATCACGCTTTGTTCTACCGATCATGTCAATGTCGTCTGCGTATACGAGTAGTTGGCCGGACTTTTGAAAGATTGTACCTCTGGTGTTGGCGCGAGAGTTCTGCACAATTCTCTCATGTATGATGTTAAAGAAGTCGCATGACAGCGCGTCGCCTTGTCTAATGAGTAAGTGCAACAGTTCGTATGTAAAAGCTTCGGTCCGTCTGTAACGGACCGCGGTATACCATATTCCTATTCTCCTTTCCCCCCCTGCAAGGTCGGGGTTAGAATAGCCTTGAGGTAAGGTATGCCTGTCGAAAGAGCCGACTAAAATCCACCGGAAGAAATATTCTTTAATGTTTCAACGGATGCTGTCGATGCTGCTCCATTTGGGGCAACTTTTGGCAGTAAGGTTTTAACTTATAGATGAATCTAAAGGTTAAATTAAAATCCAGAAGCGTATGTCACACATTGTGCGGCTCACTGGTCGGCGTCTGTCTCCAAAGGGGCGGCTGTATTTAAAAATGAAAATAGAAGTGACTTACCTATTTCTCATAAAAACGACAAGTTAAAAAAAAAAATGGCAATGAACAAAACGAAAGATTTGATTACCCCAGGTGGCAGCCCAGCTATGCTGGAAAATCCACCCTCTTCGGAGGCAGGCTCTACGGATTCTGGGGAGAGCCTTTTATTGCTTATAAATCCTTTTGAGAAAAGGACAAAACTAAATCGATCACCACCACCTAGATCGAACATATCCGGAAAAAGCAGTCCACCGGTAAACCAGGACTCTGTGAAAATTAAGAGCTTAGAAAAGGAGAATAATGAACTCCGAGCTAAGCTTATTGAAATGGAGCGACTCTTCCAAGATCTAAAAATGGAAGTTGACTCTCTGCGAAAAGAAAACGAGGATATTAAAAATACTCGTTTAACGAAAGACTGTGAGGTAACGAAAGAGTGTGTAACACCGAACCGACCAGCAGTCGAATACTTCACGGACGAGGACGAACTTGCACTTGGGACCGATTCGGTCTTAAGGAAAAGGTCTAGCAAGAAGCGAAAGGCGAATTCCTCTCCCGAAGTAATACAAAAAGAAGATAAGCCCTCTGGCTCAAACAAGGCTAAACCAGAAGCGAAAATTCGTCCACCTCCCGCAATAAACATCGTCGGGATAGCAGACTTTGGGAGATTGCGCAACCTTCTTGCAAACACGGTGAGAACAGAAAACTATAAGCTTACCTCGCACCGAATTAACGTGTGGAAAGTAAATGTTGACAACGCCGATTCCTATCGCGCACTGTCTCTTAGACTGAATGCAGAAAGAATCGAGTGGTATACTTATCAAAATAAGTACGAGAAACCACTGCGAGTCATTGTAAGGGGGCTCCACCCATCATGCACAAAAGAAGACGTTGTAAAAGACGTAAGAAATAAAGGCCTTAAAATTATTGATGCCGTCAATATCATTAAAAAGGAAAAGCAACGCACGGAAGGAGAAAGAGACACTGTGATCAGACGCGGCCTTCCAATTTTTATGCTCTCCTTTGAAAGAACTGAGAGCATAAACGATATTTATAAAATAAAAATGATACTTAACATCAGGGTTAAAATCGAACCCATGCGAAAGGGCAATAGACTGATACCACAGTGTAAGCGATGCCAAGAATTCAGGCACACAAGTGCCTACTGCCAAAAAGAACCACGTTGCGTGAAATGTGCCGGAAAACACCTCTCAACAGAGTGCAAAGTTTACATAAAGGCTCCAGCAGTTTGCGCCAATTGCCACGGAAACCACCCCGCGAACTATCGAGGATGCGAAGTAGCCATAGAGCTGCAAAAGGGACGAGAACCTCTTAAGGAAAATACTAGAGGTCAAATCAAAGCCTAGGACGCCCAAAACCTGCTGAAAATCCTAAGCCAATGACTCCAAAGACGCCAAAGCCGATCAAAAGTGGAAGATTGGCAAAGGAGGCGTCCCGCTCCAAGTGCAGCGGAGAAACCACCACCGAAATCATACGCACAGGTTACGGCAAACAAAAACAAGGCAAGATCGCCCACAACAGATGCAGTGTCTCAGATCCTCGCTGTAATCTTGGAGAAACTTGAGGATCAGACTAAAATCAACAAAGTTATATTTGACAAACTGAGCAAGCTCGAGTTTAAGCCTCGAAAAAATTACAAGAGAACATGAATATGAAACAGTTATTTAAAATACTAACATGGAATGCAAACGGCCTTCTAAATAAAATAGACGAACTAGAAGTATTTCTACGGAAAAACAATATTGATATTTGCATGATTACCGAAACTCACCTTAAAAACGAGTCTACACCCAAACTTAAAGGTTACAATGACTATCACGCACATCACCCTTCGCAAAATTCGAGAGGAGGATCCTCCCTCTACATTAAGAACTGCATAAAGCACTTCAAGAACACAGAAGTTGAGCTAGACTCTATGCAGATCAGTTCAGTTTCTGTAAAAATTGACTGCTTAGATTATAACATTGCATCTTGTTATTTCCCGCCAGGATATAGACTGGTGGAAGACGATCTTGATCGTATGCATGACTTCATTGGGTCCAATTTTATCATTGGGGGTGACTTTAACGCGAAGCATACTTTTTGGGGCTCACGATGCAATTCAACGAGAGGCAGATTACTGTACAAAAATAGTATGAAGCGTGGGGTGGACTTTTTCTCCACGGGTAAGCCAACATATTGGCCAACCGATAGGAATAAAAAGCCTGACCTTGTCGATTTTTTCATCGCTAAAGGGTACCCCATATGCCTTACGCGAATTGAAGAGTGTTATGATCTTTGCTCAGACCACTCAGGAGTTATCTTGAAGATGGGTGGAAGACTGGCGAAAATAGAAAGAGCTCCTAGATTAGCTAGCAAAAACATGAACTGGGACGCTTTCAGAAAGGACTGTAAGTGTTGGCTTGAATGTGCCATTGAAAACTCCTTTCGAGTTAGAAACCACAGTTGACAAATTCATTGAAGCAATTCAGAGCGCTGCTTGGAACAACAATTCGTCCCAAAAGAACGCAGTTAGCACCGACGGGCATGTACGTAAGACATATCCGCTCGAAATCGAAGAACTGATTCGTGAAAAGAGAAGAGCGCGTAGGAGATGGCAAGGCACGAGGGCCCCCCCAGACAAAACCCTATTGAACCACCTCTCTAACAAACTGAAAGGAATGTTGCAAGATCTTAAAAATCGTGAGACCACTGAATACCTTGAAGGCTTGTCGGCGGATAGGAGCTCAAACTACTCGCTGTGGAAAGCAGTTAAGTATATCAAGAAACCTATAATCCACTCGGCACCAATAAAAAAAGCTAACGGCGAATGGGCAAGAGAAGACAAAGAGAAAGCGAATTTGTTTGCTGAACATTTAGAAGAAACATTCAAGCCTTTCGACGGTCCGCCGTTAGCTGACGTTCTAAACAACAACGGGAAACCTGGTAGCTTTAGAATGAAAAAAGTTTCGTTAGTTGAACTCCGACAGACAATTAGCAAACTTAAAAATAATAAGGCCCCGGGTTACGACCTGATCACTGGCGAAATATTAAAAGAGCTACCAAAAAAGGCATTAGTCAAGCTACTTTATGTGATAAACGCTTCTCTTAGACTTCTATACGTTTCAAGACAATGGAAAGTTGCTGAAGTCATTATGGTTCCTAAACCGGGGAAATGCGCAAATGATAAAAAATCTTATAGGCCCATATCGCTTCTGCCGATAATATCGAAAGTATTCGAGAAACTTCTGCTGAAGCGATTACAACCAATAATTACAGAAAGACGCTTGATCCCGGATCATCAATTCGGTTTCAGACCTAACCATTCCACAATAGATCAAGTCTACAGAATAACGCATGAAACTGAAAAAGCCTTAGAAGGGAAAAAAATATGTTCAAGTGCTTTCCTCGACGTATCGCAAGCCTTCGACAAAGTATGGCACGAAGGCTTGAAATATAAGCTACGGCAAAACTTGCCGGAAGACATGTTTAAAATATTGGAAAATTATCTTGAAAGCAGACTCTTTCGTGTTAGATGTAGTAGTGAATACTCGAGTTTCAAACAATTTCGGGCTGGCGTACCCCAAGGAAGCGTCCTCGGTCCGACCCTGTTCCTGCTCTACACAAGAGACATACCTCTAGATGACGAGACAGTCGTGGCCACGTTTGCGGACGATACGACCATCCTGGCAACAGGTGAATCAGTCGAGTCATCAACGAGAAACCTCCAACGAGCATTGGACAGAATTTGTGTCTGGACGAAGACTTGGCGAATCGCTCTTAACGAGAACAAGTCTACGCATGTGAATTTCACTTACAGAAGGGTTAACAATTTGCCTCTGTTCATAAATTCTGTACAAATACCTTATGCAAATAAAGCGAAGTATCTAGGGATGATACTGGACGCTAAACTAAGGTGGAAACCACACGTAAAGAAGAAGCGTGACGAGCTCGAGATTAGGCTCAGGGAAATGTATTGGCTTATCGGAAGATTTTCGAAATTAAGCACATATAACAAACTGCTCTTGTACAGGTTAGTTATAGTTAAAGCCGTCCTGGACATACGGTATACAACTTTGGGGTTGTACCAAGCCGAGCAACATGTCCATGTTGCAGACTTTCCAAAACAAGACACTAAGAGCAATTGTGAATGCTCCATGGTATATTAGGAATAGCGATATTCACAGAGATTTAGGAATAGCTACCGTGGGCGAAGAAGTAACAAACTTCGCTCGAAAGCTAAACGCTAGCCTTCATGTTCATTGCAACAATGAAATGATCCGTACTCTAAACGAGACTCTTAACGATGTAAACAACGAGCGACGACTACAAAGAACAAGACCCTTCGATCTAGCGACGTAGGGTGAAGCCGCATGAATGAACGGCTTAGTAGGTGCATTCACTGGAAAGCAACCTATCCAATGCGATCAACACTATGGAAGCGTAAACTACTCGTTAAGTTAACTTAGTTGTAGTCAAGAAGTATTATGAGAGAGCGAAAATTTACTACTATGAAGTGCGTTCTGGCAGTTTCATAGTGTCTCTCATAAATGGGTGGTTTTTTAGTACGTGGAAATCGGGCATAACCAATATCGGCTACTTCAGTATTATGTACCTGCTATAGTGGGCGTATTGGTATCTTTGAAAGATTTTGGAGTTTTAGTCTCCGTCCATCCTAGTATTCAAAAAAAAAAAAAAAATCTCCTTTCCATTCCTATTCTCCTCTCCATTCTATTTTCTTTTCCATTCCTTTTCGTCTTTCCATTCCTTTTCTCCTTTCCGTTCCTTTTCTCCTTGCCATTCGTTTATTTTCTTGTTTCCATCCCAGTCCCGTTACCCTTTGCATCATTTTAAATAGAAAAAAAAAGATTCTTTATAAGTTTTTGTTTACTTTGTTTAAAGGGGCGTGGCATGTCTAACCTCTTTAACCGAAAATAAATCAATATTAGCATAGAAATACCCAAGTTTGCGGCTAAAATGTACGCAAAACTGTAATTTTTTGGTCCAAATTCACTAATTTTGTGAAATCCACCTCTAAACATGGGCGTGGCCAAAAACCTTTAGGAACGAAATCTACTATAGAACCCGGTGAACCTAATGTGCTTAACTTTATTTCTAATTCTTACCTAAGTTGGGCTAAAAAGTAGTCGAAATAAATGTTTTTTCTGGAAAATTTGAGGTTGTTGTTAAATTCTGCCTCTAAATGTGGGCGTGGTCCAAAACTTTGTATAGAAGAAATTTAACAAATAGTCTTTTCTACATAATATATTAAGAAAATTTTTTCGATTTGGAACAAAAATATTGAATAAATCGCATTTAATTAATTACTCTTTAATTCGATGCCACACCCACTAGTGGCGGTATGCTGACTTTATTTTTAATTTTTAATTCTAACAATCGTTAGGATATGCTAAATGTATAATTTCAGCTTTTTACGACGTCTTATAGTTTTGAAAGCACAGGAGGTTGTGCACATTTAGACCGATTGTGGGCGTGTCTGCGGTCGGATTTGAAAAATTTTAACACTTGTATTGCTTCGGATGACAGAGAGCTTACGCACAAAATTTCAGCTTCCTAGCTCAAAATTTAAGGCCTATAAATTGGTGACATACGGACGGACGGACGGACGGACGGACGGGCAGACGGACGAACGGACGGACATGGCTCATTCGACTCAGAATTCGGTCTTGATCATATACCCTTAAGGTTTTGGGGGTCTATCGTTATTATTTCTCTATTCTACATTTTCGCCTGTATCAAACTTAATATACTCCATTCCTGTGGAATAGGGTATAAAAAAAATTACTGATAGGTCATGCGCTCTGGGAGTTGTAGGAAAAGATTCATATTGTTCTTCCTCGTGTATTGAAACACGGATTTATTCTTTAACAATGTTGATTACAATGGCAAGTTCTTGAGTCTTGTATAACTTAGGTGCATAGAATTTTGTCAAGATAACTTAAAAGTTCGCCATTTGAGAACCGTCTATGTAGACAAGGGCAAGTCGTGTCGGAATTTGTTAGAATTTTTCCCATGCTTCTCATGGGGAATTCCATGCAGAACTTTTAACGGAAAGCATGATCACGATAGCATATCATCAAGAGGCATGTTTGATAGGCTCCATCATGCTAAGCATGGCTAAGTGGCCGCCTTTGTTAAAATGGAAGTGCATGTTATTCGAATGGGGCAGTCGATTAATGCTCAGTGTTGCTTCCATCAAAATGTGTATATGAATAGGTGTAAATTCCGCTGGATGGCATTCAGGTGGAGATCCTGGGCTAGAATCGTGTGTGTCAATATTAAATCTGCCAAAGGTCTGTCAAACCTTTCGAGTGAATCATTTATCATAAACAAGACCCTTAATTTACCTTTCGTGATCGGCAAGAAATTGTAGACCTCCTCCTTTATGTGTAAAAACACCTTAAAACATGCATGGTTTTGAGAAGACTTTCTTTTTTAATGAATTTCAAAGTGCCTGCAAGTCAAAGAGAACATAACAGGAGAAAATTTACGACAAAGAAACTATGAGATGGATACATCAATGTTTATGATACCTCAGCAGTAGGTACGCACGTAAACCTCTCAAGTTTCTTGTGATTTCTAATCTCCTTATCCGTAACTCAATAAAAGCAACATATAAAACTAGTTCAGCTCGTCGAAGACTTTTACTTTAACTTCTTACGAAGGCTTAGAATTAGTTCCTAACGTCCCAAGCTTGCACAGCTAATATCACTTATAATGTCGACAAGTCGCTCTTAGCTCTATTTCACCGTTTTTCACTTGTTAGTTGCCTCTCAACCACAATTTAATCACTTTCACCCTCTATATTCGTCATCCATTTTCTCTGAACACTAAGCTGTTTTTTATTCTTTCCATCAAACGTAAAAGGAAACTTGTCCCCAAGGACCCACTAAGAACAACCTACTTAATGATTAATTACGAAAAAATTGTAAACGGCAAAAAAAAAACTCTCTCGGGAAAACCTCTCATCAGTTTCTGCAACTTCTTCACTTTCATTAGCAACAAAGAAGAAAACAAAAACATGAAATAAGAAACTCCGGGAAATCGTGAGGAAAAAAAAGAAAAACTGAAACACTGATTACACGGATGTTTGAGAATTTCCAATTAGCCCCCAGAAAAAAAATAACGCACAACACACAAGTTAGCATAACTTCTCCCCGGGAATAATGTCGTCCGTTTAGGTATTAAGTGCAGGAAGGGACGAAAGATTGCCATACTTCTTTGGAGGTAAGGCAGTTGTTGTACTAACTCTGGATGACGTAATTCTTCTGGGTATTTTTTTTTTCGTTCACATCCTATGGTATTAAGTATCTACATTGTAGCAAGGAACAAGGATCAACATACGAAGAAGCAGACTATTGGAGGCAATTTTAAGTTTAAATTGACATTCAAGAAATTAGATATCCATTTATCGCCTTAAATATGTTTGTTTTTATACATATATAAAAATATGTATATGTACCCTATAAATGTTTTAATTAATATTAAAATATAAAACATAGTATACATTTTCATAAATAACTAAACTTATAATAGATAACAAAAATTGAACGTGTAATTACATTCGCAGCTAAGATAAACATAATACTCTTATACTTTCGCAAAGTTTATCCTCAACCGCAAGTCCATTTGATAGGAAAGCAGCTTGTAACCTTAATCTTTTTTGCAAGTCCATTCGTTACAACTTTAATCCGATAAAATAGTTTTTAAAAAAAAATTAAACTACTCAACGCTAATTAACTAAATTGTGTAGCTTCCCATGAGCGCTCTCTGAATAAATACTCTTAAAAAGACTTCCTGCCCCATCCCGAACTGAGCTTATGACTATTTGCATATATCCTTTATCCACCTCTGCTTTTCACCACACCTCGAGGATGATACACCGTACTTAACCTGCGAACTTTAAGCGCCTTACAATCAACATATTCCAACAATACCCACCAAGGGTTGATGCCAGTTTTTGTCTCACAATTTGCCAAGGGAGCAGATAGAG
Organism: Neoascia interrupta; assembly: GCA_947623515.1. Taxonomy (NCBI): domain Eukaryota; kingdom Metazoa; phylum Arthropoda; class Insecta; order Diptera; family Syrphidae; genus Neoascia; species Neoascia interrupta. The sequence goes on from OX392463.1 coordinate 143,476,799, forward strand.
TCCGCCCGTGGGGGCTCAAACCACCGAGAGCTGTACAATGTAATGTATTATGTAAGGAAATGAAATAATTTTTTTTTCTCTCTTTTATTTGGGAAGCATGCAATGTACCTACAGCATTCAAATGAAGGTCACAGCACTGTGTTCTTGTTTTGTTGGAACCTCTTGTGGCGGAGGCCACAAGGTAGGAGGACCCCACCCACTGGCCCACACTCGGTCCTCCTAACATAAGGTTATTCAACAAGTTTTGTATGCGCTGCTATGTGTCTGACGTTTCCTTGGGGGTTAAACATTTTTCTGTTCGTTTCTTTACTTTAATATCCAGGGGATTTGGTGTCTTTTATTTATTTTTCAGAAAGACAATTTTTTCTTTTTCGTATATTTCTGTAAAGAAATGTTTTTTCGAAGAGGAAAAGCGGAAAATTTATTACGCAGACAAAATGAATTTATTTGTTGTTGAAAGAATTTCGACATTCACGTTTTTATTTTGCACTTTGTATAACTTTGCAGTGGGTGACGGTAATGTGGTGTTGACGACGACGAAGAGGTTCACTTATCGTTGGATCGTATCAAAGGACATTCATCCATATTGATTTAGTATATCCGTTCTAAGGAATTCCAAGCGGCGAGAGTACATAAACGCACGGGGAATGTGTGCCTTTGTTTTGAGAAGGCGTATGTACCTATACGCATGGACTAAGACATGTATTTGTTTTTTTATTCGAATTGAATTTGTTTTTGAATCTAAAATGAAAATCGTCGTTCAAACAAAACGAAGGATTTACGCTTTGTGTTTGCGCTTTGAAATGCTAATTTATCTACTTTTATTCTTAGATTACGTGTTAGAAAAGGTAAATTATGCTAAAAAGGATGTAAGTGGTCTGAACGTTTGTGGATTTATAGCTTTTTGTACTTAGCTATAGTGATTGCAGCTGATAGCCAAAAACATACATATATTTCGTCAAGTAGTGAATCATTCCTAAGACACCTACACATACGTAAGACATATATTTTTTAAGCATGATTCCAAGCTTTAATTATGAAGAGTATGTTTTGTTTTAGAAAACGGCAAGCAGCACAGTGGGAAACCATGTCATGTCAAATGAAATAAACTGCGATTTCCAAGAACGTAAATTAACGCACGACATCTTCTTATTATATTGTTAAAGCTGGAATCTAATTGAAAAAAATGATGGTAGCTACTTTAATTTAAGGTACTTTAATTTTATCTCATAAAAGCTCCATCACTTTACTTTGAATCCACTTTGCTTTGTCCTCCGAATCCACTTTCCTCAAGCCTGCTTTATAATGTAAAAAAAATATCTAATCCCCTTGCAAGTTGGTGTGCGAAGGGGCTTATGGGGCTAGCGACTAATTTCATTTCAAACGTACCTGCTTTGTACATTGATGTAGTTGTCTTTTCCTCAAAACTCAGAAAACTCAAAGCTCAGGTTGGGATAATCGTAGTTACTTAATTCCTCGTGCATACTTTGACGGGAATGGCATTTTTTCATTATTTGAAGGGCACGTTACATAGCCTCTCTCTTAAAACTTTTTGTTTCGAACAATAGTGTAATTTTTTATTGCTTTTGTTGTAGCGATATAGGTTATTGATTTCTAACATTGGAAGGATTATATTGCAATTCAATGGAAACATGGCTAATTTTCCATTTGGCCTTGGGGCTTCAATAATTAAAAAAAAATGCTTTCCTCAGTATTCATCCGATACAAGCCGTACCTACCTTCAATTCTTTGCTCTTCACCCACAAAAGATGATGCGTTTTTATATCTTACACATTTGCTTTCGGATTAATCTGGGCATGCATCATACAGATACACACTTTGTTCTCGACTCAAAACCAACGCTAGTTTCCCGAGAGTTCCTGTCAATTTGCAACTAACTGTATTGTTTAATAACTCGGCATGTAAGCACAAAGGCTTATGCCTTGTATGTGCCTCCGCCCACTTTTGTGGGTATGGCGTTAAAAAAAGTGATGTTTTTAGTTATAAAGGCGGAGTTTTAAGCCGAAATGTATGCAACTACCTAGTATAAAGCATTTAACCGTAATATTTTTATATCCCGCCCACTTTTTGGAGGCGTGGCAGTTTTTTTTTGGTATGGTTCGGTATTTTGCAATCCGTCGTAGATGAACTGAAGCTTTCGCACTGTTGAACACTTGTTAAATTTCAACTTTAAGGACTTTGGCGGTGGATAGACTTAATTTTAAAGGTTTTGAGATGTATACCTACCGCGAAAAACAATAAAACCGGGATGGGTACGGTTTGCTGCGCTCATTATTTTCCGCAGTAGATCTCAAACATAAACCTTTTTTCAGGTAAAACCTTTAAAAAAAACTTCTTAAATTGCTGATATTGCCTGAAAATATTCGGCAAACATAGAAGTCAAAACAATTATAACACTGCAATAAATCAAAAATTCAAAAATTTGATGAAATTTCACAGATCCATTCAGTACTTAAGGAGTTTTGGCATTCACAATTTTGGGTGGAAGCTATTATGTGCAGTTCATGAGTTGGGGTCGAAATTCTGGTTAGGTCGAAATTGTGCTCTGAAAATCTATGATTTGTAAAAATTATTATTTTCTAAATTCCGGAAATTTCACCTTTAAACAGAACTGTTTAAAAACAAGAGTGCATCGGTAACTCTCCTCTTTTCCCCCTTTCTCTAATCCTTTCCGCTCGTGAAATGTCAATCATCAAAATGGTAACCAATCCCTTGATCGCGAGTTCATTATAAAAAAAAAAATGACAGCGACATAGTAACATATGTCGGCAACCACTTTTCCGGTGGTGTTACAAAAACATCAAAACGCTCGTTATATTTTTTTTTTCAATTCAAAAAAGAAATTCAATTTTTATGTAGAAATAAAGTATTTTCGAACACATGAAAAAATTTCATAAAATTTTCATTTTAACTAAATCTTAAACGAAAAGGGAGATAAAACAATTTTGTATAAGCCACGCCGCCAAAACTTGGCCTGGGCTAAGAATTAAAATCAATTAACTGTAATTTCGTTATAATCATGAGAAAATGCGTTAAAAGCGAAAATTATTTTAGGAAAAAACCGTTTTTTCCTAAAAATGCCCCCAAAAGTGGGCCAAGCTTAAAACTTTGTAAGGAAAGACTTAGCAAATATTTATATCTTAAATATTTGTCATATAATTTTTTTCGATTCGGAGTGAACTCTTCGAGAATTCGGGTTTTCAAAGATCTTACAACATAATAAAAGTGGGCATTGTCGATACTGTGGGCGGTCCAATTTTTGCCTTCTGAAAGGTTTTGAGCCAGTATTGCTCCATACCGAAATTTGAGTTCTTTCGCCTTTTCTAACTTGACCAAAAAACATTTTGAAAGGAAATGTGAAATAGAGGTTGTATTACATTAAAGCCAGTAGTGGGAGTGGCCGTTGGCGGACTTAACCAATTTTCACATTTTGTCTGTGCAACAGAAGAATCAAGTCGTGTACCAAGTTTCAGCTCTAGATTGATTTTGAAGACCTAAAAGCTTCACGCACACAGACGGACGGGCTCAATCGATTTAAAATTAATGGCAGACCACTTATCGTCATAGATAAAGCTGAATCACTCGCACGATTTGCTTACAATAAACGCAGGTGTTGCACCAGAATATTTTACCTGTATCCTTTAATAGAAAATTGATCTCTTTGTACAGATGGTATATTTTTTCTTTTTAAATAGACCAATCAATTGCAATAACTAAATATGAATAGCCCTTCTTTAATAATAAAAGAAATTTGTCTTGATTTAACCTATTATTACCTCCCGTCAATCACCCATTCAATATCCATAACGTAAAATTTATTTGTTCGAATAAATTTGTTCTGTAAGGATTCCCTCCTTTAACCTGCTAATTGACTTTCATCGATTCTGGCAATAACATATCCACGTGGAAGGCATTGCGTGTTCAGTAGAAGCTTGTAATAAAAACCTATTTAATGAGTTTCGTTAAATATTTATGCAGGATTGAAGTCGATATTTTTTTCTAAATATAAAGCCAAGCCACATAACCTTTTCCTCTTAGATGGGTTCTTGCTGTTTATTGTATAGGGAAAAATCTATTTATAAATCGCATTGACCTTCTATCACCTTCACCTTGCCTTCTACGGTAGGTACTGTAGCTTTCTCACCTTACAAAAAATAAAAAAATGACTAAAATCAAAATTATTCCTTTATTGTTAATAAACTTGACACAGTTTCTACTCCTTGTTACTCTATGTAAATCTGATATACAAAAAGTCCTGATTCAAGTCGTTTTCTCTTTTGCAGACACTTTTATACAGATTTGGGTGACGGCGACGTCTGATATGGCAACAAAAGGTAACATAATTTATATTATTTCCAAGCTTTATCTATGTCCTTTGCTTCAGTAACCAAACGTTTCAAATCTTTCTATTCAAAGTCAGCATTCAACCCTCAGGTGTTTAAGAATGGTTATGCATATTAGAGCACAATATGGCCAACGAAATAAAACGAAAAAGGAAAGCTTTAGTGCGACCAAAATAAATAGCAGTCAAGGACATTTGAACTTCTTATATTCATTTTCCCGACCTTTAACTTGTTATTTTTTTCTCTTCTCGTGCCCAATTCCAAATAATATGCAGATTGTTTTTGGTTTTCTTCAAAATGTAAATTTATATACCTTATTTTCCTTAAGGGCACTTCTTGGTTACATTTCGTGCCTGTGAAATGAGCGGTTAGATTATTTCTTTATTTGTCCTGAAAACAGCTTTTTCGTAGAAAAAAAAAATGAGAAGCTCAAGAAGTATGAGGTCTGCAAAGGTTTCCTTTAAATACACTCTAAGCTGATTAGGATTTCATTATTTTTGAAATAAGTTCTATATTCTGAGAAGGGGCCATTTTCTAGTATCTATTCGTCGTTACAGAGACAAAACGAATACTTCAAAAATAATAAAAAAGAATATATATTTACTTCACCTTCAACTCTTACAAAAAGGACAGTTAAGAAGAGGTTAACAATTCTGTGCATGGAAAAGCATATAAAATGTTAAACTTACCATTTCTTTCTGAGCGATCTCCTCTTCCTTCTTAACTTTTTGTATGTGAATGTTTGCGGCGAAATTGTATAGTCTTCATCGAAGTCCATTTCGATTTGGATTAAGTTTTGTAAATTTAGTTGACAGTCCTTTGAATATTAAACAAAAATAATTGCATCAGTATGTTAAAAGTGTGTGCAAAAAAAACTCACCTCTAAGGTTTTAAAATGCCACCGTGTATCCGATGGCTGCGTATCGTCCTTGCACACTTGTAACTCAGGCCAACATTGGCAACGTTTATTCGTTATTTCACATCCGGGTGCTAATAGTATTGTCTGGTCATTTGTACAATTAAGATATGTTGTGGTTGAAAATGGAAGTTCTGTAAAATAAATATATAATAAAGAATAATTTAAAAATAAATCGTTGCCTTAATCAACAAATTTAATAAGCTATAAGATTACTGCTTTTTCATATGGCTCAGGTTTACATTCAGTCCTTTCAAGATCCTACATTTGATGACATTTAATTTTTATCATCAGTCTAAATCCATCTTCTGCCCATCATTCTTGATGTGATGGCTGATGCTGTTATTAATTAAATTTGCTGACGGCAAGAAAACGCCTACCTCTGCATCAAGGACATTTTTCCAATGAAAAAATAATCCACAGGAAAAAGAAAGCCAAGCTCTCACAATAAGAGCGCATAAAAAAACAATCAGGAAAAGTCACTCATTTAAGGACGATATACGTTTATGTTCGTCGTTGTCATTGTGGGTTTCTTTAGATTTGTTTCGTTTTTATTTCTACTGGTGGTGTGAATATGTGGCCTACCATGATAAAGGCTACAGTATATATATTCAAACGCATAGATATATATCACGCGTATATTGGTCCCTTGGGTGCAATATAAAAAATAATTCGAAATTGTTTTTTATCTCCTAAAAAAATAAGGAGATATATTATTATCTCCTTAAATAAACTCAGTCGGGAAGAAAAATGAAATCGATAATGGGAAGTAGTCCTTATGATGGTAGGGTACGGAGGTATAGATAACCTTTTAGTATAATTTCGTTTCATATTAAAAGGCCGGCGAAAATAGATTCGTAAAGGTTTGTGTTATATTCACAAAGGAAGTAGTTAGGAGGCCTTAATTGTCAACTCTTGCTTATGGTTTCTTTGGAGACCATCAAATTTCATTTCTTAAATTTTCTTATGCGAGAAACACCGTAGGGCACAGAGACTCAAATGTTTGCTTTTTACTTATGTGGATATGGTTGGTAAAAAATAGTAGTTCCGTTATTGTTGGCCAAGATGCTTTTTGTTTGACTGCAGCTATTGCCATTGCCATATTTATTGTCTGCAGCTATTGCTATTATTGTATATTTTTAAGTTGAGTGTGGGACAAAAAGAGGAAAGACTTACTAAAAGACACATCACTATTCGCTTTCTCTCTCCTGTAGGTCGCAATGATTGAAAGGTATAGGGAGATCTTGTTGATGTGCAATGAAGCTAAGTAGGTAAAGCTGTCTAATTGTTAAGAAAAATTGCAGGCGCACATCGTCATATTAGTGCCAATAATCACCAAATATGTGGTCGAAGGCCCGGGGGCGTACTGCCTTGATGAGGCACATACTCAAAGATCTTTTTAAATTTTTACGAATATCTATTTTTTCACCAAAAACATTGCTTATATATTTGGTTTTTGAACAAAACTGGTTGCCCACAAATAGCAATGGGCCAATTTAGGGCCGACGATTTGATCGCATTTAAAACAATTGAGTAAGTGCAAGAGTTCGTCTGTGACATACTTCTATTATACTCAAGCCTATATAACGTGTAACACCAAATCTTAAAGTTAATTGACCCGAATTAATATATTATTTGTATAGGCCAAGTCATCAAAAAAGGGCATGGGCTAAAAATTAAAATCAATTAATTATAAATTAGTTAGAATCATGAGAAAAAACAAATATTTCCTTAAAACGCCCTGTCAAAATAGGCGGAGCTCAAAACTTTATATGGCGCAAACTTAGAAAATGGTAATATCTTTAATATCTGTTACACAATTCTTTTCGTTTTGGAGTGAACTTTCTGAAAAATTAGGCACATGTTAAAAGTGGGCATGGTCGATATTGAGGGTGGCCCAATTTTTTCCTTATTAAGGGTCTTAAGCCAATATTGCTCAGTACCAAAATTTAAGTTCCTATGACTTGTATAACTTGACCAAAAGGCATTTTGATGAAAGAATGAAGAATGAGAGAAAAAAAATGTGAAATATAGGTTGTCTCACATTAAAGACTGTAGTGGGCGAGGCCGTTGACGGATAAAGCCAATTTTCACACTTTGTCTGTGCAAAAGAAAATCAAATCCGTGTACCAAGTTTAAGGTCTCTAGCTTGATTTTGAAGACCTAAAACCTTCACACATATAAACGGACGGACGGACGGATAGGACATGGCTTAGTCGCTTCAACTAGCGGTCTCGATCATTATCTCGAAAAGGTCTTAAAGGTCTACGATGATTATTTTACGGTGTTACAAGCTATGTATTAAAATTAATTACCCTTGGTCGGGTATAAAGAATAAGGGGTTAGTAACGAAATCGGTAACCCGTGCAATTTTCTATCCTTAAGGCTCTTACTTGAGAAGCAATAGTTATCGGCTTATACCGTTAAAAGCAGGCAGGCTTCTTTAAAGTTATTTTATGCCTTATCATCATTTACTTCAAGACCAACAAACTTTTCCAGTTCTTTAACTTGTTCAACCTTAACAGTCTCTATCACGGTACGCTAAGAGCGGGCGATGATTTCGATATCGTTTGCGTAACCCAATATTTACCCAAACCTAAAGCATGAAAGTGCCTAAATCTGGTGCATGTTTCGAACAGCTCTGGAGAAATGCTCCTTAAACTACGGATTTCATTTATTTTTTATTTTAAAAACGCTTGGTTGAATTCCATTATTAAGGGTCTTGAGCCAATATTGCTCAGTACCAAAATTTAAGTTCCTATGACTTGTATAACTTGACCAAAAGGCATTTTGATGAAAGAATGAAGAATGAGAGAAAAAAAATGTGAAATATATAGGTTGTCTCACATTAAAGACTGTAGTGGGCGAGGCCGTTGACGGATAAAGCCAATTTTCACACTTTGTCTGTGCAAAAGAAAATCAAAGCCGTGTACCAAGTTTCAGGTCTCTAGCTTGATTTTGAAGACCTAAAACCTTCACACATATAAACGGACGGACGGACGGATAGGACATGGCTTAGTCGCTTCAACTAGCGGTCTCGATCATTATCTCGAAAAGGTCTTAAAGGTCTACGATGATTATTTTACGGTGTTACAAACTATGTATTAAAATTAATTACCCTTGGTCGGGTATAAAGAATAAGGGGTTAGTAACGAAATCGGTAACCCGTGCAATTTTCTATCCTTAAGGCTCTTACTTGAGAAGCAATAGTTATCGGCTTATACCGTTAAAAGCAGGCAGGCTTCTTTAAAGTTATTTTATGCCTTATCATCATTTACTTCAAGACCAACAAACTTTTCCAGTTCTTTAACTTGTTCAACCTTAACAGTCTCTATCACGGTACGCTAAGAGCGGGCGATGATTTCGATATCGTTTGCGTAACCCAATATTTACAGAAACCTAAAGCATGAAAGTGCCTAAATCTGGTGCATGTTTCGAACAGCTCTGGAGAAATGCTCCTTAAACTACGGATTTCATTTATTTTTTATTTTAAAAACGCTTGGTTGAATTCCATTATTAAGGGTCTTGAGCCAATATTGCTCAGTACCAAAATTTAAGTTCCTATGACTTGTATAACTTGACCAAAAGGCATTTTGATGAAAGAATGAAGAATGAGAGAAAAAAAATGTGAAATATATAGGTTGTCTCACATTAAAGACTGTAGTGGGCGAGGCCGTTGACGGATAAAGCCAATTTTCACACTTTGTCTGTGCAAAAGAAAATCAAAGCCGTGTACCAAGTTTCAGGTCTCTAGCTTGATTTTGAAGACCTAAAACCTTCACACATATAAACGGACGGACGGACGGATAGGACATGGCTTAGTCGCTTCAACTAGCGGTCTCGATCATTATCTCGAAAAGGTCTTAAAGGTCTACGATGATTATTTTACGGTGTTACAAACTATGTATTAAAATTAATTACCCTTGGTCGGGTATAAAGAATAAGGGGTTAGTAACGAAATCGGTAACCCGTGCAATTTTCTATCCTTAAGGCTCTTACTTGAGAAGCAATAGTTATCGGCTTATACCGTTAAAAGCAGGCAGGCTTCTTTAAAGTTATTTTATGCCTTATCATCATTTACTTCAAGACCAACAAACTTTTCCAGTTCTTTAACTTGTTCAACCTTAACAGTCTCTATCACGGTACGCTAAGAGCGGGCGATGATTTCGATATCGTTTGCGTAACCCAATATTTACAGAAACCTAAAGCATGAAAGTGCCTAAATCTGGTGCATGTTTCGAACAGCTCTGGAGAAATGCTCCTTAAACTACGGATTTCATTTATTTTTTATTTTAAAAACGCTTGGTTGAATTCCATTATTAAGGGTCTTGAGCCAATATTGCTCAGTACCAAAATTTAAGTTCCTATGACTTGTATAACTTGACCAAAAGGCATTTTGATGAAAGAATGAAGAATGAGAGAAAAAAAATGTGAAATATATAGGTTGTCTCACATTAAAGACTGTAGTGGGCGAGGCCGTTGACGGATAAAGCCAATTTTCACACTTTGTCTGTGCAAAAGAAAATCAAAGCCGTGTACCAAGTTTCAGGTCTCTAGCTTGATTTTGAAGACCTAAAACCTTCACACATATAAACGGACGGACGGACGGATAGGACATGGCTTAGTCGCTTCAACTAGCGGTCTCGATCATTATCTCGAAAAGGTCTTAAAGGTCTACGATGATTATTTTACGGTGTTACAAACTATGTATTAAAATTAATTACCCTTGGTCGGGTATAAAGAATAAGGGGTTAGTAACGAAATCGGTAACCCGTGCAATTTTCTATCCTTAAGGCTCTTACTTGAGAAGCAATAGTTATCGGCTTATACCGTTAAAAGCAGGCAGGCTTCTTTAAAGTTATTTTATGCCTTATCATCATTTACTTCAAGACCAACAAACTTTTCCAGTTCTTTAACTTGTTCAACCTTAACAGTCTCTATCACGGTACGCTAAGAGCGGGCGATGATTTCGATATCGTTTGCGTAACCCAATATTTACAGAAACCTAAAGCATGAAAGTGCCTAAATCTGGTGCATGTTTCGAACAGCTCTGGAGAAATGCTCCTTAAACTACGGATTTCATTTATTTTTTATTTTAAAAACGCTTGGTTGAATTCCAACCATATGAAAATGAAGTATTCAACCGATTACTCGCGGATAAAAATGCTTCACAAATTATTACACCCAGATGTTTTAAATCTTAAGAAAAATTAGCTTAAGTTTGATTTTCTGGCAAGACTAGACAGACGCTAACTGACGACCAAATTATCACTTATTCAGTTGGACAGATTTTAAATGGTAGTATAGAATACGATGGACAGGGACGAGCCAAACCTGAAAAATGTATGAAAATTTGTTTACTTTGTCATTTACACGAAGGATATTTATTTATTTATTTATTTATTTATTTAAACATTAAGAATAAATTAAAATCTATTATTAATTCAATATAAAAGAGCACTAGTATCGAGTTCTTTCGGCTTAAGGATTTTCAATTTATTACTTTAACCTGACACAACGCCAACAGAATCCTTTATAAAACCTATCAAAATAAAGGATATAAATTTATTAGCAAAGCAAACTTAAACTCAGAGTTCAGAATGGCATCCTGCTTGCATGTTTCATATAAACTGCAAAATTTTTCCCTCTTTAAAAGAGGTGAGGTCGTGATCCTTAATATATGTTACAATGAAATTGGTCATCATAAAGTCAAAAGAACTCTTATTCGAGACAAATCGGCTTAATTTCTTAGTTTGCAATGCATAGAACGAAATCAGCTTAAATGTGTCAAAAGAATTTCCGCCTTAAATCAAACGAGTTGCCATTCTCTGAAATCTCTGAAATCCTCGTTACATTTTTCACTTCCCAGCAATTCATTTCCAGTAGAAAGAGGAAAAAACCTGCATTTTTTGTCGAGAAAAAAGTTGAAACAGTGCTTCTTGACAGCTATACGAATGCAAAAAGTTTCTCTTTCACGTATACTTTGACATTTGAAGCCGTCACCTGAAAGAAGTTGCAGTCATTTAAATAGCACAAATAAAAGAATTAAGTGCACACTCTTTCACATAGCTAGGAATCCCACACGAAATCCCCTTCCGCTGCAAATGAAAAATGTTCCTCATTTATATTTTCGCTTCACGAGGTGGATCTACTTTCACAGCGTGGATGAGGCTACTGAAATGTTCAATCTAGTTAACGTAATCACCAACACTGTGCTATACCCCATAACCTAATCTTGCTAATAATAGTTAAAAGCCAATTTAATTTAATGAAACGAAAAATCTAATATTCACTGAATAAATATTCGTTCACTTAAATCCCGCACTGGATCGATACCTACGTACTATAGGAACGAGAAATAAGGAAAATGCCTGGAAGCAACTTTAATAGTGGATCTGCATTAAAGGATTTACCCAAAAGAAAAGCCAAGGGAAATAAAAAGCCCATTACTTCCAGCATTAAATTAGAGACAAAAAAAAAGAATTCAGGATATTTAGACGAATACAAAACTGATAAGGCTATTTAAGCCAAATGAATGTATTGGCTGGACCTAAGGAAGCACATCACTGAAACAATGCTAACTAAATAAATGACCTACTGCATATATAGGTATAAGGACTATGTTCCATTAAGTAAGACAAAGGACGTCGCATGGAAGAAATAAATAAAAACGGGAAAAAAATAAACGCAAATTGTATGTTACTTGAGTGAGGCGTGTCATGAACGAATAATTGAGCGTATTTTTTTGTGACATGGTTTTTGATGGACTTTTGCCTTTCAATCTTTTGGACTTTAATGTTAATTCAATTCTAAGCAAAAGTTAACATGTGCTTCGATAAAACTACATTGTGGAGTTTTTGAGCACAAAAAGTATAAGATTTGATATTCAAACTTATTTTAGGTCTTTTGAAAAAAAAAATTGAAACGCATTGCGATAGGATCAAAGGCATATATACTCCTAGTTTGTAACACGGTGAAACAATAATGGTAGACCCCCAAGACCTTAAGGGCATATGATCGAGACCGAATTCTGAATCGAATGAGCCATGTCCGTCCGTCCGTCCGTCCGTCTGTATGTCACATGTTTTTAGGCCTTAAATTTTGAGCTATGGTGCTGAAACTTCGTACGTAAGGTGCACGTCATGCGAAGCAGTACAAGTGTAAACATTTTCGAAATCCGCCCAAAGACACGCCCACAATCGGCGTGTAAACTGTAAGACGTTCTAAAAGGCTGAAATTTGACATTTACCATCTCTTAGTGAATGTAAGACACAAAAACGACAAATTTAATTGTTAAACCTCCTCTAGTGGGCGTGGCATCTATTTTAAGGGAAAACTTTCAAATGCAGTTTACTCAAAATTTTTGCTCGAAATTGAAAAACAATTGCTTAATATTTTATGTTTTGTTCATACAAGACTTTGGGCCCCGCCCACATTTGGAGGCAGAATTGAAGAAAAACTTAATTTCGACTGGCCTTGAGCCTAATATAGGAAAGCATGAAACAAAAAAGTAGCAGGTTAGATAAACAATGCTTCAGTCTAGATTTCGTTTATATAAAGTTTTTAGCCACGCCCCCTTTTAGGGGTCGATTTTTCAAAAATATTGAATTTGAACCAAAAAATTGCATTTTAAGTACATTTAAATGTAACTTGGAAATATCTGTGGAAATATCTTATAATGAATAGTTTGTAATTAGGGGCGGTTGGACCACGCCCCTTTTCGAAGTTTGCATTACTTATAAAATGTCAAAAAATAACTATCCCATCAGCATTTTACAATGTGGGATAGGATGGGGTATTTAACGGTTCGTTTTACGGACAGTAACTTCTGCGTACACTTTGTAGCACTTACTCACTGGTTTTTGTATCAATTTAGCATTTCCAATTTAGCACATCATCGACCATGTCCACTTTTAACATGTAGAAACTTGATTTCTCGGAAAATTCATTATAGATCGAAAAAAAATTATGAAAAATAGCTATTAAAGATATCCGGATTAAATTTGTTACATCAACCATTCAGGCCAAAAAACTTTTAAATTTGGTGTTAGATGGTAAATACGGTCGGGTATTTACGGCGTTTCTTTGTTACAGACGAACTCTTGCACTTACCCACTTGTTTTTTTTTGTTGTAGTTTGTTTTTTTTATTTTTTTGTCAACTGGTTTCGGTCTTCGTACGAACAATAATTATACGTCGCGTAAAAAATCTGGATCATCAGATACGAAGCCTAACGAAACGGAATCACTTTATTACTTATGCACCAGAAAAAAAGTATCCTGAAGTTTGAAATAAAAAAAGACCGTCTAGTATGAAGACTTACACGGAGCGGTCCGCCGGCTTTTATTGAAAATTATAGTCATCTATGTTGCGCAGTTTGTGTAACATTCTATCTATTTATTAAAATTATTTCTGGATATATTTTTCAGTCTGTAATATACTTCTTTCGTATTGCTGTCTACTGTTCTTATATTGGGTGATTCAAAATAATCTATATATTATATTGAGTGATTTTATATTGGGTTTCGTTACTCTAAAATAGGCTGAAAAAAGCTTCACCGTTTCGAAAATAGAGGGAAGGACATACTCGTTCTTGGCCTTTTTTTAGGATTTTTATAATTTAAACCCCATAAAACAGCAATTTCGATTACTTTTAATTACCGTTACTTTTTGATCAATTTTAAAACCACCTGTTCTAGCATTTGCCACTTTTCTCAAATTCTGCGGACATGGATTTCTGAGAAAACGGTAAAAATATGCTGTTTTTGATTTCGCTTGTTTGAATTAGCTTAAAAATTTAGGTTCGAAAAAGGTAATTTTGAAACGTTTTTGATGCAGTTCGCTTGCCATTTAAACATTACATACTTCAGCCAAATTTAAGCAAGGTCGTCATAACCGTTGATTTTTCGGCGATTTAAAAAATTTTTAACGCAGCCTTCATTCTTTTTGTAAGTTTTGCACTTTAACCGAATCTGAAAAAGAACGCTTATACCGTTAAGTTACTCGAAGACTCAGAAGATTTTGAAATTTCAAAATCCGCTATAATTTTCCTTAAAATTTTGAATTATTTCTGACACGTGTGATTATTGTCATAGAATTTCACAAAACAGCACCGGAGATATGGGGGGGGGGGTAACACACGTTTTTTTTCATACATTTTTGCGATTTTTTTTCGAAAATGCGTTAAAACTGCACTACTCAAACTGGTTTCGAGAAATATGACCTAAGAACTTGGTTTACTTTGAGTTGCTTTATATGTATGTTCAATATTGATTTTGAGCAATAAGCCGTTCAAAAGTTATGGCCTCCAACACTTTGAAAAACGTCATGCATTTTCGACTCTTCATATCTCAAAAACGTGTTAATATTTTCGAAAAGTTTTATTTTTTAATTAAAGCTTAGCATTTTTTTAACCTAACTTTTATTTTTCTAGTTCTTGCCTACTAAACTTTTTGAAAAAAAAAAAACACTGAAAATCATTTAGTCCATTTCACATGAAATTTTAAACTGTAATTAAACTGTTATTTGTGTTAAAAAAAAAAATTGTCCTCTTTGGATTCTCTGACTATTTCTGCAGTTTATACGCACACCAAATTTTGTCTTTCTACGGCTTACCGTTCCGAAGTTATAAAACGATTGGGCGGACAATGTAGCGATACCATAAGAGGTCCTTTTTCCATTTTTGGACGGACCGCTATAAATATACAGACAAAAGTTTGATAAAGTTGGATGATTTGGATAAAAATTAATTTAATAAGGGAAAGATTCATCCAATCTTTTTGTTTTCTTAGTGACAAAACTGTTTTTGTTTGAAACAGTGGCTACACGAATTTTGAGGGAGAAAAGCAACATAATTTTCGTTGTTGTTGAAATATTATTTGTTCTGCTTTTGTTTGATTTGCCATTCCTGCAATTCAAATTAATTTCATCCTTAGTCATGAATTTATTTCATTTTTGGACGGCAACTTACTAAAATCAAATCATTTATGGGAAGCCTATTGACCTTTTGACCTTTTTGCAACAGCGATTATGCTTTGCTTGAATTTGACGCGGGATCTTCGGCATATTTTCGGCACTCTTTCATAAAGCTAGCTTTCTGCGTAAAACTGATTTTTGTGGAGTACGACCTGTAAATTATAGGCATGTTCATTTTATTATGATTATTATTGCATTTTATTCCTGCAAACTGTTAGATCACAAATTGGCCATTCGCCTTTTCATCTCTACATTATATGTTTTAACAGCGTTTTAATTTAAAGCAATGCAAAGAACGAACAACGGAATGGCTAGTAAAATAAATCGTTTTTAACTTGCAATTGACTTTTATGACGTAAGATTCTAAATCGACTCCTTCTAAATGCCTATCGCCCCTTTTAAACTCTATCGCCTAAGCCAATATTCCGGCTATTTTATTCCGAGTTTGTGTGTACCAGAAGTGTGCTAAATTTCTGTTTATTCAATACTGTCCGCTCAAACACCTGAATGGAACAATTCCCAATGGAAAACCCATTGAATTTTCACTCAGTTTCATAGTCAAAGCTTTTTACATTAGGAAAACCTCGTTTCAAGAATACACCATCACCCTTTCGACCGAAACAAGGAATATAGGAAATCCCTTTTTACACCTTCCTATCTTTTATCTCATACGTTCGAAAAAGATCTTCTGGAAATGATGGAAGGCAAAGCAACTTTATTGCATCCTCCTTTCGGAAATCCCTTAGCTCATATCTAGACCCTTTTCAAATAGGAAACACGGGACATAGTGTTCGTACGAAGATAGATTTATTTTGTGCACCCTTGTGTCCTTTTGAGGAAGTCGAATGAGTACACCTTTCTAGGGATTATCCATTTTCCCGAGACAACTTTGCTGAAATATTTTAAGGGCTAAACTTTCGTTATTTTTTTCCGCCTTGAGTTTCAGGTTCATAAAATCGCCCCACATGCTTAAGTTTTAATGGTACACCGATACATACATCTACTTTTGTAAGCTAAAGTTCAGGCTTTAAATAATGTAAAAAAATAATATTATAGCCATCCCAAACTCATATGGCAAATTTCTATTTTTTTCCTTGATGATGTTTGCCACTTCTTCGCCATAAATTCGAATAATATTCTTTTTTTGTGTTTCTTGTCCTCTGTGTCAAAGGTTTTTTAGTTTTTTATTTGTGGAAGGGACTTATAGAAAAATTGTTTCCTTGGTAACAACCTAAGGAACCTAAAATCGATGCTATGTTGGAGAGGATAATTAAAGGAGTTTCGTCTATACTCATTATATCTATCAGTGCAATCTATTTTCCGGATCCTGATGACTTTTCGTCGTCTCCGTTGGCTGTAGATGCAACTTTAGCTGAAACATTAGCTGAACTTATTGTTCTTTTGTCTTCTTCGCGACTGCTTGTCTTTGGCATTTGTGTCAACATTATTGTCGTTGTCGTTGCTCTAATTAATTTTCAATCTTATATCCAATTTTTTTGCTCTCCCTCGTCCGATGGGATTTGTCTCGATTTGCAGCCGGTTGGTATATGGAAAGGATATTATATTGTTCGTAACTTCGTATAGCAATTTTTCTCGACTTTGATGTTTTGTCCTTAACATGGTTGGGAGTAGAAAAGAAACATCAAAATTTTAACTGCTTGAGGATGTTCTATCCACTTGTAGAAAATTCATTTTTGTAAAATGGTTGATAAAGTTTTTTTTATTTTTCTATATTTCACTAGGAATTTTTCCGCAGATTGGGGCTAAAAATGCCTAAAATGACTGGGCTATTCATTAAATTTAATAAAAACTTGACCATCTTTGATGTGATTTTTGTGTTCGAGCTTACTTTGCACGAGGTCGCTGTTCAGGGACGTTATTAGCGTGTAAAGAAAGGCTTTTTTTAATTAAAAAATTATTTTTTTTTTTTTTAATTTCGGCATATTTTCTTTTGGTTTTATAATTTTTTTATTCTAACACAACAACGCCCAAAGCAATACTACAAACAATACTTATGCGCCGCCCGGCGCCGGATTACCTTTATTTTATTATTTTTTATTTATTAATTTTGCAGTTGATTACCCCCAACTCCAAGGTATACAATGTCTCATTGACCGCATTGCTTGTGTAAGTTGAGGCTGTTTGACTTTATCTGCATTTTGTAGTCCACCTTAGTATTCAAACAAAAAATTTTGTAGTTTGCAATTTTGTTAATGTGCAATTTTCTTTCACTTAAAATACTTTTCCAACATCAATGCCAAATCTGCCTTAAGACTTGGTCGAAGTTTAATAAAATGGTAATATTCAGAGATACCCGAACTTAAAAGAAAAGTCCCACTGTTCGCAGCTTTCCCCTAGATTTGTTGAAACATTCAAATTTGTAGATAAAACTGGTCTTAAAAAGTGGGAGTGGTTAATTCTAGGGTTCTATCAATTTCTTTGGTCATAAAGACAGTTCCAAAATAGTATCGCAATATATCTAAAATATGTTGTAAGTGTTTTTGTTGTAGATACAGTTCTACAGCGTGTGTGTGCAGACGGATCATGATATAGCTTCAAGCTTGATCTTGTATGGACATTCAGCTAAGAATCTGATTGAAAGCAAAGCTGATTGAAAAACTGTCATTATTTTACTGCATTAAAAAAAATTGTATTAAATAAATAAACCCCTCTTATTAACTTAAGTTTCTAGTTGTTATGACTTGCTGATGATAAGCAAGCTTATATTTATAAATAGATTCGGAAAAACAAAAAAAAAAAAAAATTTACAAACCTACAAATATTTATTATTAATTTTTTTAAGATATTTAATTTTAAGCGCCACAATGCCAATTGAGCCCATAAGGGAGATGATAAACGTTGGGGTCACAGCAAAACTGGCTTCGCCTCTATACCATTTGTCAAATGCTATCCCGAATAGCTCAACCGATACGGACAACACTCTCCTGTATAGCAAATACAAGAAATTTCTAGATGAAAATACCTCCACACCATCAGAGGATACCCTTCCAACGACTTCCGACAACTCAAAAACACTCTACCAGCTCAAATCTATCAACGAATATGGAAGAACAAAAATTACCCCTACAAAAATGGAATTTTTGCTGTACCGCAAGTCGCAAAGGAACAAGTTACAGCGACAGAATCGAAGGGTGTTTGTTGGTAGAGCCCCAAGACCGAAAAATTCACAGAGCTCGATAAAACGACTTCTCGAAAGTGAAAGTAAAAGTGACGAACTAAAGCCTCCGCCAAAACCAGCAGCAGAGCCTGCAGATGTGTCTCTGGTAGGCAAACTTAAAAAGTCGTTCGCAGGCAAAAAGCACAATAAAGTACCAAAGACCGAAACGAAAACTCCAAAAGATTCGAGGATTGATATTTATCCTTTCGATCACGGCTGTGCAGAATACCTCCGGACGACCGACTTTGCGCCGCAAATCATCTCGGAGCTTCTGGCTCAAAGGGCAACCGAGTACGCGACTAGATTTTGGGCCGAGGTTTTCGGAAGTCTTCACATCGGCGTCGCATTCTTTTTGACATTTTTTTTGCAAACGTATCGATTTTTATTGCATAGTATTGTTAAGTCGGTTGTGGTTGGATTCTTGCAAATGACTTCTGACTACGGAGTAAAACCTGTGCTGACTGTGATATTTAATGGTTTTCTTCAGCCGTGTCTGATTTTTCTGCATAACATTTTGTCATCGGTTAGAGATGTCCTGCAACCAGTTTCAGAAACGTTGAACAACTTTTTGAAGCCATTATCGGGTTTGTTGAGATCAATACGATTAGCAACAGTGAAGATAAACCATGGGAAGAAAGAGATAAAAGGCTTTAGAGAAACCATATGAAACCAACACAATTTAATACAAGAAGAATTTTTTTTTAAAGTTTTTGGTGTGACGCACAATGTTTTATTTGACATTTTTAATTTATTTTTACAGATACATATGTTAATATTGAATCGATAGAACGAGATCTGTATATTTTAGTATATTACTACAGTGTTGTATTCTTAATATAAGGTTGCAATGGGAAAATAAAACAATTAGTTTGAACGACAAGGTGCTGTTGTAATTTTTGCAGGCAAAGCACCAAAACACAGCTGATGTAGCATGTATAAATGCTTCTACTTCAATACAAGCGCCTTGCACCCAAGGAAAAGTGCAAGGCGAAGATTTTTTTATAAGGAAAAAGTATATCTTTTGAAAAATTCTAACAGCAATCGAAAACCGCATCGAACGTATCAAAAATGGGTCAATATATCATCTATTTCAACTAATGCCTTAACGTCTTACCTAAATTTGAGAGGAAAGAATTAAGGTATACTTGTTTATGAATGAATTATAAAAAGGTTTTGATCCATGGTGTCAGCAATTTTGCTCTTGTGATTTAAAATAATTAGAAAGGCTTGGTATGGAGAAAGATTCATAACTCCGTGAGCCACACATTGCAAACTTGTCTGTTACAACGCAGAAGGTTTAAAATAGCCTTTTACAACGATCCAAAAAAAGTAACATCTCGTGTCCTCGAGAAAATTGTAAACCTCCCTTTGTCGTCCTTTGCTTGAAGTCTCCACGGTTCGAACCTTAATAAAAGTTAAATTTACAAACGAGCTTCAATTGAATTAGTCGAGCTACCTATGATCAAACCAAACGAAGAATTTCTTCAGCTTGGCTCGACTATGTAGTTTGACTACCTGGCAACCTCGGATTAAATTTTAAACTAGGTAACAGTAATTGGTTAATTACGTTTCTTTTTTAAAATCGGTAGAAAAAAAATTTTTTTTATGCCACTCGAACTTGAAACTTAAAACTAATATTTATGAAATTTGGCCTTCCGTAAAAGAAACTGGAGACTCAATTTTGCTTTTTTTTTAACTACATTGCTAAAAGAAAGATTGGTTAATTGTAAGGCCAGTGCCTCGAAGTCCTAAACTAGACTAGACTGGCAAACCGAAGCTTAAAGCTGCAGTTATTTCGCTGAAGCTTGGCTTGCAGGGCCTAGCGTCTGCTGTCATAGACCAGAAAGGTCTCAAGAAATATTGACCAACTATTAATGAGAAAAAATGTCTTTGCAAAACTTTAAATCAGCGCCTACAGATAAATAAAGCCAAGCTTAGCCTAAAATGTACGCCGCGCCGTCAATACTGAAGATTATCTTGTAAATAAAATTTCAAATTCATGTTTTTTCAACAATTTTAAATTTCAATTTCATTTTGACAGTAGTTCATTGATTTCATCTCTTTTTTCCTCAAATGGATAAATTTCTCACTCCGTTTCTACATTTGAGTTGTTTTGGGAAATTTGCAGAGTTTTCTCATCGCACACGACACGACACACAACACGACTCAAGACAAAGCCAAGGTCAAGCCAATGCATGGTCGATCGTTTTTGCTCCATTCATCAATCTAAGCCAAGTACACCAGTGAAGTGCAGAAAGAGTGATAATTTCTTTATCACTCTATCTCACGATGGGATTTTTTTTAGAGCGAAAATTGGTTACATTTGACATCAACACATAATCAGTAGCAAGAGGTTCTTTGTGGAGTGCGGAGTTTAGTCCCCTGATGTAAACAGATTTTCTTATAATCTTTTTTTTTTCAGTAAACCTCTTTTAGAATGTTCGCCCAATGCCAAGGGTGCTTGGTCTATTTGTTTTAAAGTTGTAAATGTGTGTTTTCGTGTAGATACATGCACTGGACTTGTAGCTGTCCAGTGCTTGAGCAGTCAAAGGAGTTTAAATTATTATTTGACTGCATGCTATGGCCTCGGTTGTTGGGTAAGTTTTATTTATTACTTTTTGTTAACTTAATCAAATGATCAAAATTTGTACTTTTTAAGATGTGTTTTTATTTTATTTTGAAGATATCTTTATTGATAGGAGGTATTACTGATTTAGTTTATTCGAACTTTTAAAACAGAGTAAAGATCAAAACTATTCAACAGGATTGATTGAGCCTTATGGCAAGTTCGCAAACAAGCTTCCATTCGTTCCGTTACGAACTACGATACATCCACGACCTGCTTTCAAATGGCATCTCCCAAAAAAATAAAGTTTTTTTTGAAAACGTTTTTTTTTTAAGTGTGCCTATTTTGGTTTCAAAATGTACAAACTAAAAAATTCGATTTTTTTTTTTTGCACAGTGTTGAGCTGTCAGACGAAGCAAATGTTCAGATCATTTTAAGTAGAGCTTCGCTTTGTAGTCATCACATTTCGTAACAGTACGTTTTGTCTTTAAGAATGCCAAACAACGCGTTGAAGCCGAAGCTACATTGTATTAGGTAGCGTTGAAATCGTGTGACTGGCTTATTAACGTTGGGCTTTATAGCAAGGTGGAGCCAAAGCTTGTTTGCAAATCCCGCACTCGCTTCAATCTTTTGCATGAGCCTACCTTTTTGTCATTTTCGTTCTTAAAAGAGAGTGATGTTGATATTTCCCAGGAAATTTTAATTTCATTTTGAAAATTCATTAGGGGAGTACACACTGTACAACATGTTGTACATGCATCATTGCTTGATGAAAAATTTACAGTTTAAGGAGCCTTGCGTTCACATTCATCAAGCATGTTGTGCAACTTCAGTTTTTTCTTAGTGTTTTTTCCTCGAAAAATTCCCCACGCAACGCTTTATTTGATATTGACGCCATCTTCACCACACGATTTTTTTTTCCGAATGGAAAACACAAAGGAAGTTTGACTAAAATCTGTTCACACTTGACTTGACAAGCAAGCAGAAAAATCAATTTTTTTTGAAAACTACCAAGCATGCTTGTCAAGCGGTTGTTTCTTTCGTTCACACGATACAACATCGGAATTTGTCCTTCATGTTGTACAACATGTTGTACCGTCTGAACCCCTTTATTGACTTCATCCCTTTTTTTTCTCAAATGGGGAAATTTTTTTTTACTTCATTTCTTCATTTGAGTTGTTTTGGGAAAATTTTTGGAGTTTTGTAAGCACACGCGACTAATAGTAGTATTCCTACACTACAAAAAAAGTCAAGGTCTATAAGATGGTCGATCGTTTCTTGCTCCATTTAACAATCATGCAAAACCAAGTCCACTAATGCAGAAAGAGATATCTTTTTTAATCACTCTCTCTCACGATGAGAATTTTTTTTAGAGGGAAAATTGGTTTTATTTGACATCAACATCAGTCGAAAGACGGACGTTCTTTGTGGAGTGTGGACTTTGGTATTAGGAATTTTCGGTAAGTAGGTAATTTTCTTAAACCCGACCGAGGTATATTAATTTTAATGCATAGCTTGTAACACAGTGAAATAATCATCGTAGACCCTTAAGACCTTTTAGAGATATGATCGAGACCTACAGGCTAATCAATTAAGCCATGTCCGTCCGTTCGTTTGTATGCGTGAAGGTTTTAGGTGTTCAAGCTACACAAAGGAAGTTTGACTAAAATCTGTTCACACTTGACTTGACAAGCAAGCAGAAAAATCAATTTTTTTTGAAAACTACCAAGCATGCTTGTCAAGCGGTTGTTTCTTTCGTTCACACGATACAACATCGGAATTTGTCCTTCATGTTGTACAACATGTTGTACCGTCTGAACCCCTTTATTGACTTCATCCCTTTTTTTTCTCAAATGGGGAAATTTTTTTTTACTTCATTTCTTCATTTGAGTTGTTTTGGGAAAATTTTTGGAGTTTTGTAAGCACACGCGACTAATAGTAGTATTCCTACACTACAAAAAAAGTCAAGGTCTATAAGATGGTCGATCGTTTCTTGCTCCATTTAACAATCATGCAAAACCAAGTCCACTAATGCAGAAAGAGATATCTTTTTTAATCACTCTCTCTCACGATGAGAATTTTTTTTAGAGGGAAAATTGGTTTTATTTGACATCAACATCAGTCGAAAGACGGACGTTCTTTGTGGAGTGTGGACTTTGGTATTAGGAATTTTCGGTAAGTAGGTAATTTTCTTAAACCCGACCGAGGTATATTAATTTTAATGCATAGCTTGTAACACAGTGAAATAATCATCGTAGACCCTTAAGACCTTTTAGAGATATGATCGAGACCTACAGGCTAATCAATTAAGCCATGTCCGTCCGTTCGTTTGTATGCGTGAAGGTTTTAGGTGTTCAAGCTAGAGAGCTAGAGCGCTGAAACTTGGTACACGGCTTGTTTCTTCTTTTGCAGTTGCACAGACAAAGTGTGACAATTGGCTCAATCCGTCAGTGGTCACGTCCACTACCGGCTTCAATGTGAGACAACCTCTAATTCACATTTTCTTCAAAATGCATGCTAATGCTAATTAATTTCTTCAAAGTTAGACAAGGTGTAGGAACTCAAATTTTGGTGCTGGGCAATATCAGTCCAAGGCCTTTAACAAGGCAAAAATTGTCAAAAAAAGGTTACTTTTTGCTTAGTTTAGTCTATACAAAGTTTTGAGCTCCGCCCACTTTTAGAGGCGTTTTTTGGTAGTACATAATTTAACGCATTTTGTCATCAATTTCATATTCCCTTTTCCAGTCTTAAACTGTTATAGAGGTGTGCGAAAGGGTTGAAAGGAGCATAGCAGAACTAGCAACACCTTGTTTCTACTGGCAATAAAACGAGGAGTAACAGGAGACAACTCAAAATTAAGTCTCAAGGTAGCTCCAGCATACAAATTAAAAGTTAATTTTACTCGATCACGTTTCTTCTGGTGTTTTGGCTCTCAAAAGAGATTGGCGATGTCATTCGCCAGGAGCGAAAAAAAAAATTTCCGTTCTTAAAATCCCAATAGAAATCGTTTTTTTGTGACCGATCCGCATACAACGACAGTTTCCGTTGACTTCTGCAAGTAGCCAAGTGTTATAAAGTTGTTTAAAAACGGGATGGGGTGGCATAAGAGAGGTTTGTGCAAAGGGTAAATGTTTACTTGCCGAGAGGACGTAAATTTGTATGGCAAATCGCATGATTTGTAAGGTATTAAGTTAAGATTTATCGTTTCAAAAATAAGTTTTTATAAAAGCCAACTATAGCAAATTGCTAGTAAAAGGCAATAATAAGAATTTAAGTGGGGTCATATAAAGTTTAAGATGGTAATTTCTTTCGGTTTTCTTATAAATCTTGAATGGAAGTGAAGTTAAGTTTGTGTTTGGGCAAGGCATGATAAAGCCCACAGATCTATCTATCATGCCAGTGAAACGCCTTTGGTAGACACCTTTGTTAGTGTCTTAATAATATTAATCCTATAGGATTCAGATATACCGCCGATTAGTGTTTGGTGCGGAGACGACTTGGTATAAAGAAACCTGTCATATAAAGGGAACAATGTTACAAACGTCAATCAAAAAAAAAAACGTTATTCCTTGACGCGATTTATTATAATCGCGAAATATTGTAATCGCCTATATGACCAATTCATATAATTTCAACTTGCCATTTTGTGGTTAGGTCTGACGTACCTGCATACCTTGCGCTTTATTATAAAGGATTTGAATTTATAATGATAAATCTGGCACCTTAAAAGAGATTAGTTGAAGATATTTAAGTGGATTAGTATCCGGTGGAGACATAGTATAAGTTTATGAGGCCACTACGATTGATGTCCTAGCTTATTCCCCGTGTACCTTCTTACATTTTTAGTATGTGAAGTGTCATACATTTTTAAAACTAGTCTGAGTTGTTATCACATTTAATTGATTACGAAAACTATTTGCTTTTTATTTGCTGAAATATATGTATTGACTTTATATTTTGCTTTTAAAAAGATTTTAATAAACTGACAAAAAACGCTTGCTTTTTCATCAAAAGCAGATCTAACATTTGTACTTTTGATAGATTTTTGTGTAGCTGTCAACACATTTTTTTTTATTTATTTATTATTTATTTATTTATTTTTATTTATATATTTATTTATCGCATTCTGCCGTTTATTCGTTCAATTATGCTTTTAGGAAAAGACTTGTGAACCCACATATTACCCTCGGCCTCGTGTATAGGTGTAGATAGAAATTATTACTTAATTCTGATTCTTAATTTTTTATTTGATATATTTTATTTTATTAAAATATTCAGTTAATCCACTCCTTGTTTAACTAAGCCAATTACTTTCATGCAGTAAAGTTTTTGCTGGCTAACCATAATAATGATATATATATTGTACAGCTTTTGCAGTAACAAGTGGAATAGGCAAGGCAAGTAAAAATGTTTTGCTGTGTATATATTTTATTTTCGTGTATGCACCTATGTTTAAAAAAGACGTTCTTAGTGAGAAGCAGGAATGGCCTGTGTTCAAAAAGACGATATGTGACAAGCCATGAACCTTTTTTTTGAGTCTAAAAATATACTTGTTGCCCATACCAAGCAAGGACGTTTGATGTAAGAAAATAAGGTCAACTATATAATTATCCGCATCCCTACGTGTAAAAAGATATTTGACGAGGCAGCATTTCAAGAAGATCCTTCTATTTGCACAAATTGAACTCAACGAAAGTATACACAAAAAGGCAAGCAAATGGGCAGTATAAGTTCGTGTTTGTTTTGTCCACCATAAGATTTCCGGTCATTTCTCCTCCCAAATCCACTTTTTTTGGTTATAATTTATGAAGTCGATGACAGGGAAGTAACGCCCCATAAGATTCTTGGGTGTATTTTATAGCAACGATGGTTCATGAATTCCTAATAATGTCCCTGACAGCAAAAGAACAAACAAAAGAGAAAAAAAAAATCCATTCCTGGAAATATGAAAACGATACACTAGTATAATGATTATCTATTGAGAAACAACCAAGTCTCACAAAATGGCTAAGTAAATAGGAGCAGTATAATTTATCTACATTACAAAGTTGTGGACATATTAGTTTCACTGCACATTTGAGATATTGTTTACATCCAGTATTAATGACAATTCAATTTGAAAAAGTTCTCGAAAAGTTTGTTAATGTTTGTGAAGGGACATTTCTCTCATTTTCCTCGAAACTATGTATATCTTTGGGTAGTGCACAAAAATATGTATAATGTGAACGTAATATTGCTATCATGGTCTACTTAACTTCTTTTGGGGGAAATCGAATATGGCAAAATAAGGATATGTCATATTTTAGTGGTCTGTAGGTTGACCAGATACACATGAAATATAGCTACTTGGAGGTAATTGTTTTGAAATAAAAATGTCAGTAGGTTATAGCTGGGACAAAAATGAGATAGTGTAATGACTTACATTTCTTTTCGAAACTTTTAAAAATTTCAGTTTTAAATTCTTTTTGTGTTCCAACTATGGTCATAAAATTTGGGCAGCAACCGGTGGAATATGAAAGTTGGGCATACTATTGGGCTCTCTATAACCATTTTAATTAGGTTCAAGTGCCATATAAATGAGGTTATAAAAAAAGAACCAAACCTTGTACAGTCTACCTATATCATAGAAATTATAAGTAAATTTTGTCTTACGATCACGTCTGTAGATAAATCTTTAAGAAAGAAACAAAAATAGTAAGCTACTCACCCATACAAACACCTAATCCACTTGTGATGGGAAGTTTCGTCACACACTGCAGTGGTGGTTCACAGGTACCTGAAAAGCCTCCTGGCCCACCACACGTTTCTCCCAATGTTTTTGCGCACATTCTACAGCACCTTGAAACAAAAATTGTCTTTATTGTTTTGTTTTTATAAAAAAGGCTTTCTGCTTACTTGCATGGATCCCATAGTACCATACCCTTGCCTGGACAGTCTAGTGATCTAATGACATCACATTCTTTCGGATTACAATAGCATTTTAGTCCGTTAACTACCCTACTGCCGGCGGCTACCATTATTAACAAGTAACAACACAGGTATATTAAGTAAGTTCGAAAGTTCAGCAAACAAAAGTAAGCCGTTGCTGACATTGTTTGTTGCGGGGGGCGGTGAGCGGTTGCGTGATGACGTTTGATTCCTTACATCGGAGCCGATAATATTTTTCTTTTTATTTTTTTTACCTTATCTCTCTAGGACAGGATGAAGCAAAGCCATTTGTAACTTTTGGAACATCCTTCTGGCGTGTTTAACTGAAAAAAAAGAGGAAAATCGAATTATGACTTTGCAGAATATAATACCAACAAACGATCGAAAAAGAAAATATTCTGTGTACCTATGCCTGGTAGGCCTAACGAAGTCAAAGTCTTTCTACACAAATTGGAAAATAAAAAATGCAAATAGCAAAATTCAATTATGGATTAAACAACATTGCGGAAAAGATGAAAACTGCTGTGTGTGCTTACTTTGCTTTTCGTATAATGATGGAAATTATACAAATTCCTGAAAGCACATCCTCTCGCTGAAAATCCAGGTACAAAATTATCTTATAGACGGTATGAGCGTTATTTTTTTTGTTAACAGCAACATGTGTATATGTATAGATTTGTATATATCATAGCCACGAAAAATCTTCTGTCGACAAGGAAAAAGGAAAACCCCTACAGGCATAAAAGAAAACGAACAAGGTTGAATTTTTTCCTTTCTTTCATCTTTCCTCCTGTTTTTGCATCAATTTCGCTGTCTTTGCAAGCAATTCTTTATCTGTGCCCACAGTGTTTTCTACTGGCTTTCCTTTCATGTTTCTCGAAATAAAATCTAATAAATGTGTTTTCGAAGGAAAAAAAAAAATGAAAAAGCTCGGTCGGAAGGTGAAAGATATAAAATTAATTAATTGAAAGGACCTACATAAAATGAAGGAAGTCTCTATTATTATTGAAAACATTACCATAATTAAAGCAGTCTCGATTGAAACCAGTTTGGTTCTCAACATGATTTCTGATAAAAAAGGGGTTTCTTTACGTATTTCTACTACGTAAAAAATATGCGCAGTAATTTGCAGTTTTAAATAATTCTAAGAAACGCAGGGTTATAATAGAACTTATATTATAAAAAATCTGAAGTGGAACCTATTGTTTGAGTAGGTGTTAATGGCAATTAAGGTGATGGCAATTAAGAGTATTTTACCGTGACCAGTAGGGTATAAATTATAGTTCACTTATCTGTAGTAGGTACTTGTCAAATTGTCACCGTAGACCTAAAACCTTTGAAATATGTATGTTTTTTTTTAATCCTGTGATTTGTAAATAATTGACCGATTCAAATAAATTATCCTGAGAGTAGTCATGTACACCTCCACCTCCGTGCTAAGAAACACACACTTTTTATTAGAGATACTGTTAGAACTACAAGTTCCTTGAACAAAATGTTCAAAGATGTTCTGGCTCGCCAACATTTATTTATTACATTTTCTTTAATTATACTTGTGATATGAGTCATGAGTATGCCTGTTATTTTCTATCGATGTAATCGCTATAAGAGGGTATAAAATCGAATTCAAGAATTTAAAAAGTGAATATCCCAATATCAAGTGACTTTCGATCTTGACTCTTGACCGAGTGCGAAACTGGCCAGAGAGGGTTAGTTGAGCTACTCGCGGTAGTTAACTCTAAAATGGAGACATTTCTGTGTTTCTGTATTTTCTCTAAGTCTCTTTACAACAAAATAAAGCATTAGCGACTTGAATTGAAAAAGTTGTCGTCTGAACGGACGGTCCATCTGAACGGACGGTCCGTCTTTTGTGTCCGTCTGAACGGAAGTGTGTTATAACGTCTGAACGGTACGTCGTAGAAAGACAAAATCTGGTGTGCCCTTAAACAGCGGAAATATTGAGTTAATATTAAATATTAAATATTCAAAATTCAAACTCAAAAAATTTCAATTCAATTTCAAACACAAAATTCAATTTTGTATGACAAAGTTATTTTTGGTCTTTTAATTGAAAAAACAATTTTTTTGTGGTCAAAAGAGGTTTTCATCGTGACATAAACTTCAACTCTAGACCACAAATTTGGTTCATCCTTTTAAGTGATAAATTTAAAAGTATTTTTTTTTCAATGGATTAAATGTTTTTTAATATTTTCTTAAGAAGGTAAGCAAGCAAGAACAAGAAAACCAAAACTTAAGCTAAGAAGATGCCCAACTTAAATGAAAAATTTAATTTTTTAAAAATATTCAAAAGTTTTTGATAAATGAAGAGTTGAAAATGGGTGACGCTTTTCAAAGTGTTTAAGGCCATAACTTTTGAAGCGCTTAGTGCACAAAGACAATGTTGAGCATATGTATAAAACAACACAAAGTAAACCAAATGCTTAAAATAAATTTTTCAGAAAAAGTTTTAATACTGCCGTTTTAACGCGTTTTCGAAAAAAAAATCGCAAAAATTCATAAAAAAATGTTTGTCCCACACCCTTATCTGCGGTCTTGTAACAAATCATACGAAAAAAATCACACGTAACAGAAATTATCCAAAATTTTCAGGAAAATTAAAGCGAATTTTAAAGTTTCAAAACCTTCTGAGATTTAACTCCAAAACAGAAAATCGTTTTCAAAAATAATTTTTTAAAATCTTTCAGTACCTTAACGGTAAAAGCGATCTTGTTCAGATTTCGTTCAAGTACAAAACGTACAAAAGGAAAGCAAGCTGCGTTAAAAAAAATTTTAAATTGCCGTTTTTAACCTACGTTTGTCGAAGCATATTTAAACCAGTGAGTTAGTGCAACAGTGCGTATGGAATAGCTTCAGTCCGTCTGTAACGGACCCTTGTTTACAATATTCCTGTTCCTATTATCCCTTCCATTCCTATATCCTTTCCATTCCTATTAGCCCTTCCGTTCCTATTCTCCTTTCCATTCCTTTTCTCCTTTCCATTCCTATTCTTCTTTCCATTCGTTTATTTTCTTGTTTTCCATCCCCGTCCCGGGGGTATGGCATGTATTAGTAGGGGCGTGGCATGCATTAGCATAGAAATGGCAATATAAGCATAGAAATTTTCAAGTTTGCGACTAAAATGTACGCCAAACTGTAATTTTTTGGTTCAAATTCAATAATTTTGTGAAATCGACCTCAAAGAATGGGCGTGGCAGAAAACTTTGTACGAACGAAATCTCAAATAGTATCCGGTGTTTTTTATGTGGTAAATTTTCATATTTTTCTGGAAATGTATAGGTTTTTATGGAATTATGCCTCTAGGTATGAGTGTGGCCCAAAACTTTGTATAAATTACATGTAGAACTTAATATTTCCTACATAACATATTAAGTAAAAATTTTTCGATTTGGAACAAAATTATTGAATAAATTGCATTTGAACAATTACTCTTTAATTCGATGCCAAAAATGCAATTTTTTGGATAGAATTCAACAATTTCGTAATATCTACCTCCAAACATGAGCGTGGCTAAAAATTTTGTAGGCACGAAATCTAGTACAGAATACGTTAAAGCTAATGTGCTAAATCTTATTTCTTATTCTTACTTAAGTTAGGTTAAAAAGTAGTCGAAATCCATGTTTTCAAAAAAATTTGAGGTTTTTCTTAAATTCTGCCTCCAAATGAGGGCGTAGCCCAAAACTTTGTATGAAAGAAATTTAAGAAAAAGTGCTTTCTACATAATATATTAAGTAAACATTTTTCGATTTGGAACAAAAATATTGAATAAATTGCATTTGAAAGCTTACATTTTCAATCGATACCATGCCCATATGGGGCGGTCTGCGGATTTAATTTTTAATTTTAATGACTTGTTATAATAAGAAGATGCTAAATAATAAATTTCAGCTTTTCACGACGTCTTACAGTCTTGAAAGCACCGGAGGTTGTTGCACACTAAGACCGATTGTGGGCGTATCTGTGGGCGGATTTGAAAGAATTTAACACTTGTATTGCTTCGGTTGACAGAGAGCTAACGTACAAAATTTCAGCTTCCTTGCTCAAAAATTAAGGCCTAAAAATTGGTGACACACGGACAGACAGACGGACGGACGGACATGGCTCATTCGACTCAGAAGTCGGCCGCGATCATATGCCCTTAAGGTCTTCTCTATGTTACATTTTCGCCTGTATCAAACTTAATATACTCCATTCCTGTGGAATAGGGTATAAAAACGAAATAGAAAAGGGAAATTGTTTACCGTTTTCGTTGGCCATATAATTAACACAAACATCCATTGCAAGTGCAGGTAGCGCTATTGGAAAAAGTCTAGAAACTAGAAAAATTCAAAATAGTTGTTTTGCAGATTTGAAATTTAAAAAATTATAAAAAAGGTCAAAAGAATGTATGTCTCCCCTTCTAGATCCCAAACCGTATAAAGTATAGCTTTTAAATAAATAACGGGCATAGTCCATCTTGTGAGATTTCATGTTAAGCTAAAGCAAACTTCGAATATTCAAACACTTCGAAGATTTGACTGAAAAACGTAAAAATAATTTTGAAAACAAATTTTTACATGTTGCTAGTCTGTTAACGGCAATGACGATCTAATTAAAACTTGACTGAAGTATAAGGCGTTTAAAATGCAAGCTTACCACTTGCCATTTCCAACCTTACGTTTGAAATCCTGTTTAGACAAACGAAAAAGAAAACAACGTGTTTTACCTTTTTCTTAAACATCCATGTCCGCAGAATTTAAAAAAAGTGGCCAATGGAACGCAGCTAGTTGTTAACTTGAAAAGCAACCCAGTATTTATTTAAAACAGATATTTTAAATAAATACCGAACATAGTCCATCTTTTGAAATAAAAAAAAAACTCAAGCAGTTTTGAAATAGTTCATGGTTTTCTAGATGTGCTTGAAAACACTGTAGTTGACTTACTAAAACGATGCTGCTAGCAATTATGCATATATCTATCGTAACTTCTTGGCCACTTATTTTGCATCAACCAACACAAGAGCTTTGAAAAAAAAACAGTAAGCTTATAAGGAATGATCCAGGAATGATAATACACAAATAGAATACTGAATTTACAAAAACTGATACAAAAAGGGAAGCCTCACCTACAAAAAAAAAAAAACCCACAGACTGCTTCGTGTATGTCTTTATACTTGACGGCCTTTTTTTATATCTACATGTTTCTTACCATGTACGAAAATCAGATATAATCATTATAATCATTTTTTATACTTCCAAAATTTAGCATGCGCATGCAATATTGCTAGTATAATGATATAAAATGAAAATAGTTGAAAAATGGTCTTTACCCTAGTTTCTTTCTTACATTTGTATCGATCGACAGTCTTGGCTATTCGAAACCACCAAGATTGCTTTCCCATCCTGACGTTTTTCGGCATAAGCCGAGCCACACATAACTGCAAAACCGCAGTGTTAATTATCAGATCTGCACAAATGTTCAATTCCAATATTGTCTTGGTGTAGGATTTAACTGACGTCATCCGCATAAAAATAATAAAATTATCGAGCAACCTTTGACGAAAATGATCGGGACAATAATTTTCGCGACAATCTGACCCAGGGTTTATTAATTTTATAGCTAGTTTGTAACACAGTGAAATGGTCACCGCAGACCCCTAAGACCTTATAGAGATATATG
Source organism: Neoascia interrupta (assembly GCA_947623515.1). Taxonomy (NCBI): domain Eukaryota; kingdom Metazoa; phylum Arthropoda; class Insecta; order Diptera; family Syrphidae; genus Neoascia; species Neoascia interrupta. Next base: position 143,509,401 of record OX392463.1, read on the forward strand.
ATCGAGATCGACAGGTGAATTGATTGAGCCATGTCCGTCCGTGCATCCATTCCTCCGTCTACCTTTATGTGTAAAGGTTTCAGGCCTTCAACTGGTCCACTACTGGCTTCAATGTGAAACAAACTCTATTTCATATTTTCTTTAAAAATGTCTTTTGGTCAAGCAAGACAAGGCGTAGGAACTCAAACTTCGGTGCAGAGCAATATTGGGAAAAAAACGTTTTTATGGCAAAAATTGACCATGCCCACTTTTGACATGTTAGATCTTTAAAAACGATTTCCTGGAAAATTCACTCCAAATCGAAAAAAATTCAATGACTAATATGAGAGATGTTTCTATTTGGCAAGTTTGTTTTATTAAAACAGGTGGAGAAGTATTTCGGGGTCTTTTTCACGAAAGATGGAAGGAGTGATACTGAGTTGTCCTGTAGAATTGGCTAAGCTGGAGCAATAGTAAAGGAACTGCGCCGGCCGGTCATCAGGAAAGCTGAGCTTGGAGTGAAAGCAAAGATCTCAGTTTTTAATTCAGTGTTCGTTCCGACCCTCATCTATGGTCATGAAATTTGGGTTATGACCGAAAGAATTAGATCGCGGGTACAAGCTGCCGAAATGAAATTCCTGAGGTGCGTTGCTGGTGTTACTCTAAGGGATAGAGTGAGAAACGTCAGTATTCGTAAGAATCTTAATGTTGAGCAGCTACTTCTCCTAGTGGAGCGATCGATTCTTCAATGGTTTGGACACGTTGTTCGCATGCCCCATGACAGACTTCCAGGCAGGTCATGCTAGCCGAGATGCGAGCGCGTCGCCCCCCTGGTAGGCCAAGAAACAGGTGGTGGGATCAGGTAAAGAACCCCTCTGAGTCCCGCCTGGGGATTGCGCCGGAGTCTCTTGAGTTGGTGGCGGAGGATCGAGAAAGATGGAAGGACCATTTAGCCACCCTCGCTCCGCGACCCTTTTAAAGGATAAGCGGCATCCGAAAATGATGATGATGTTTTATTGAGCTCCGCCAACTTCTAGGGTCGTTTATAGGAAAGAAAAACTGTTTTTTCAGAAATAGTTTTTTCTAATAATGCTTTTTCTTAAAATTCTAAAGAAATATTAATTGATTGATTTTAATTTTCAACCTACGTGAAAAAGAACGAGTCTTTTCTTTTTTCAGGTGACGATGGTAAGATTCGAACTCATAGCTTCGGCGCAGTAAGCACACAAACTAACCACTACGCCACGGCACCCCACTAAGAGCTACCACTGCTAACGCAAATACTAGTTTGGCTATAAGGCCATACAATGAAAAGGTTACAATACTAAAAAAATACTACCTTAAAAAGCTCTGGGAAACATCTTCGTAAAAATATACTACATTTTTCTTTATCTTATTTCAATCCTTTAATCCGAGACGTTCATAAATCCATTGACATTATTATCTTCTTAGAACGTCGAATGCTTATAAATTCAATAATACTCAGTTTATGTTTTTCTTTTTTTTCATGAGATCATTACAAGATGAAATTAATTTAACTCGCTTAAGGAATTGTCGAAACAGAGAACTTCCAAAAAAAACAACGCTTTACCATTGCCGCCAGCTTGTTTACTCATCACACCGACCTACCTCAAAGGCTGATCAAATATTCACTCCTCTTTAGCTACCCTATCCTATTACAAACAACCCGGAGCATTTCCGTCTCAATAATCCCCATGCGGCAATTTCGGAAAGGCCTTGCTCTTTCATTCCGCATCGATAAATTTCAATTGTGGTGTTCCAAAGCTATTCACGCCCACAGGCTACTATGAATAAGTACTTATATTTCGCCACGTTCCAATTTAGGTATACAAGGACCCTGCTGTTATGCAATAGGTATACGGGCCACAATACACGTGTTCCAGTTGATTATTTTCATTGGACTATCGTTTTGTTTGATATTTCGAAATTATGGAACAACTAATTAATTTAGGATTTGAGTTTCAACAATGCGTGCTGGCAGAAGTATTCTGTCATCAGACATGTGAATTCTATCAGAATTTGAGAGCCTTTTAGCTTACCAATTGGCATTCTACTTCCGTTTTTTTAGCCAAAGCTGTGTCCAGTGATTTGGTTAATTATTTTTGACACGTTTTATCGATAGCCTGCAGGACTTTGCCTTTGTTAAAGAATTAATTATATTTTTTTTCGTTGACCAAAGAAACCCATCTGTTTGCGGTTGCCCTTAGGCAAAATAATACGCTTAAAGTCAACAATGCGAAAGCTTTTGTTCTTCCACCAGCATTATTCGATTAATTTCCGCACATTAAACACAGAGCGAAAAGAGCATATTTTCGAGTCCCTAATTATGTTCGTGCACTCATTCTCATTAAACACACGCCAAAGGAAAAACCTTTCATAATCACGTTTAATCCCACATATAATTCGTATAAAAGAACACCATCGTGCTAATTAAAATTTGTGTTTTTCTCGTAAAAAGTTGCAAAATATTTTATTATCCTGTAATTATGAATATTGCAGCATAATTTTCGACTCTTATCGCTCGTCATGAATCTGTCGACATGTAGTATAATCTGGGTCACTTTGCACCCGCATGGTAAATCCCTCGACATTTGCATCCCATCAACACAACAGAAAAATCATAACCAAGCGTCTACCTTAGTCCTTAATCTAATCGGTGGGTGCTATGCTCCAAAGCGGAGCAAACATAAAAGTCAACACAACATGCTTGACAGAGAGAATGTAACCCTTGTTTTTATGCGTTCGCCCTTTTGTTTACTGTAAAATTTCCACACTTTAACCGCGGCAGATAGATGCTCGCTTTCCAATTCAAGTCCTTGGTTGCTGTGGGCGTGGGGTGCGTAAAGCACAGAGTAGGTATTCCTACTTTCCATTTTTTTAGCGCACACTAAATTGAGTTTAATAAAAATTTACATAATGATAAACATTGCACATATACTTGGAATAAAACGAGAGACTACGGCACCAATGTGCTTCGAAGAGTAAATGGCATGGGGTAATCGCAAATTTAAGGATAACAACCAACATGCCGTCGTCGCTGTATTCAATTATCCTTATTGTTTCGACTCATTTTAGATGGTGGATGGAGGTTTTCATTAGAAATGTAATGGAATGTAAGACGAAAATTGAAAACTTTGATAATGGTGCGGTAAAAATACAGTAAGCTAGATGTACGAGGAAAGCGTCTCTAACTAGTGCGCTAGAAATGGTGGCTTTCAAAAGTTATCAGTGGAAATTAATCTTCAGATAAAAAAATTCAATTTATCTTGCGCTTACCTAAGGCTTAACACATGGTGCGAATATTCTATACTGGCTGAAAAGTTTTAAGTTGTTTGCCATTAGGAAAAAAATAATTAATAAGTCAATATCAACATCAACATCTTGCTTACAAAAAAACTTTTAACTTTAAACTAATTGTGATTTAAATAACAATTAAATATTTTTATATTATTTCTACGACTTGCTTTCTACTATAAAAGTCGACGATTTTCATGACGTTACTGGTTTTTATAATTATATTTTTCAAAATTTTTTGTATTTCAATTTTAATAACGCCATTCTGGGGTAATTTAAGCATCAAAAAAATCTCTTTTTGAAGCCTCAGATATGGATGGATCCAGATTTTTTCCGCTTTAACTGTCTGCCAAGTGTGTGCATTGTCAAGGGAAGTAAGATTAAGAGAGCATACCAAACCAAATAAGGTTTGAAGTTTCGTTTGAAGTTCGTTACAGATAGATCGAAGCTGCTACATACGCACTATTGCGCTTACGCACACCCAACAAATTATCGTGTCGATTCGACCCAAATATTTGAAGCCTGCAAAAATATTGGATCAAATTAAGCCCAACTTAGCTATTCCTTTTGCAAAAATAAATATATATAATAGTTTTATGTATCAGGTTTCATTGGCCCAAAAAAAAAAAAAATGGGTCGAATCAACCCAGTTACAGTTTGTAACTGGCGTTAACGTAGGCTGTTTAGTCAGTGACAGTGGCTGTTCAGTCAGTGACTTTTAAATTACGTACATGCTTTTTTGTTTAAAACTTACTTTATTCTTCAAATGAGTCTTATTTTAGCTCAAACTACATTTTCCAACGGTACTCCGACTTTCTTATCACTTCAAAAAAAAAGTGTTTTCCACCTCGGGAAAGTGTGTATTTGTTTCATCGATAATTATTTTTAAAATCTTTTTCCACTGACTGAATTTTTTTACTATATTGAAGCAGAAATAATCAATCAGACCCTTATTTGGAGAATCGGGTAAATAAGGCAGCAGTTCGTCTGGAAATTCTCTTAATTTTGCTCCTGCTAAACGAATGCGTTTTTCGTCCTACATTATAATTATAAATTTAACTAATTAATTATAATTAATTAATTATAATAAATTTTTGATAATTTTTTCATGACGAAGAATTAATGCAAAATTCAAATATCTGTATCTATTAAAATTTCTATTTATTATCTTTGCTTACTCACAAATGCTGATTTGGTAATTGTCGTATACAAAATTGTGGATTTAAGTGAAGATATCTTTATTGTTACTTCATTTGGACGTCCTTGGAGCTCAACATTTTCTGTGATTGCAGGGCAGCAAGGATATATTTGCGCACTATTACGAGAGAGCAGAAAACCTGTTATGTTTTTTCAGTATCTCTCTCTGATCCATTTATTCGTTTTCCAGCATAAAGAGTAGAGCTTTCTTAGAGTAGGAACTTTTTTTTTGCGAATCTTTCCAAATCTTTGACCGAATTTCACAAACCAAAGTATTCTTTGTGAGAGTAAAAAGGCAAATGTTCGATCGATATATCTAATTTTTTGGCTATGACCAAAAAGAATCAAGGATATCAGAAAAAAGGTCCTTTGTGCCTTTTCAGCGCCATCTATCGTCAAAGTTAGTGACGTATCTAACAGCGATCCGCTTGTTTCCTCGGCCTTATTAAAATAGGAGGTCAATTGGGTTCGGTCCCTGTAGAGAGGTGGTTCGAGGGCGTTTTATCGGAAGCGCTCTCGTACATTGCCATCTTGCACGCGCTTTTCCTTCTTTTCAAATCAGTTCCTACACTTCGAGAGAATATATTGTGTGTGGGCACTTGTCCACCAGGACTTGCTTTGATATTTTATTTATCTTTTTATGTTCACAGTAGTTTATCAAATAAGTTAAATAAATTACAAATAAGGCATCTCTGTGCAAAATAGGCCATATTATGCCGTTGGTTAAGATTTTCTTTTTCGATAAACCGAGTTTCTAACCGAGTTTTCAATATCAGATACCCAGCACCAGTAATTTTTGAATTACTGGGAATTTTCGAATTACGAGTGTTCCAGTTCGTTTATTTTTGTTGAATAATGTATGAGTTCTTTCAAAATATTTCGGTAGACTTACGGTACCCTATATAGCGATAGAGAAGTCAACAAGGTCGAACTTTTTATTCCTATCGGTTGGTCAAAAACTTCCTGATCTTAAAGAAAGGAGACCCTCTGAATTGTGCCAAATACAGAGGCATGAGTCTTCTTAACATCACATACAAGATATTTTCTGCTGTACGACGAAAGTCCACCATTGATCAAATATTCACACTGCGGCAGATCTTGAAGAAAACCCAGGAATTCCAAATCGATACACACCACCTTTTCATCGATTTCAAGGTCGCGTATGACAGCATATATAGAGCCGAGCTATGTAGCGCAAAGTCTAGTTTTGGCATCCCTGCCAAACTCGTCAGTCTGTGCAGGATGACGATGGAAAATTCACGCTGTTCCGTCAAGGTCGGCAAAGACCTCACCGACTCCTTTGATGTCAAAAAAGCATTTAGACAAGGTGACGCGCTGTCATATGTGGCTTCTTTAACATTATACTTGAGAGAATTGTGCAGACCTCTTCAATACCTCTGCAATATGGGTTTAGCAGTCAACGAGGGCAAAACCAAGTATAGGCTGTTATCAAGAAAAAACACCCAACACCGACGTCTTGGGCAAAAGATCACCACCGAGGTAGTTAGGGACTTCGTCTACCTGGGTTCCGCTATCAGATGATGACACCAGTGCTGAAATCAAATGAAGTATAACTCTTGTCAATCGCTGTTTCTTTGGGCTAAGAAGGTAATCGAGTAGCAAAGCCCTCTGTCGAGCAACTAAAGTGTCCTTGTTTAAGACCTCTGGTGTCTCTGGTGTACTGGTGCAGAAGCATGGAAAGGCGGATGAAAATACTTAAGGCTGCTTCGAGAGGAAAATTCTCCATATGATTTACGGTCCTGTCTGCGTAATCATCGAACTGTACGCGGCTGTACAGCGACACCGACCTAGCCAGAAGACTCAAAATACAACGTCTCGATGGCTGGGTCATCTACAGCGGATGGATACCAACGCGCCGGCCCGGAAAATCTTCGAATCCACCCGCAAATACGGCGCAGTAGAGGAGCACTGAGACTCAGGTACCGCACGCAATTGGAAGAGGACATCAGCCAACTTCGTGTGCACAACTGTAGACTGCTAGCTCGAGACAGAGCTGACTGGCGAAGCTTGTTGGCTGAGGCCTAGGTCCACCCCGAACTGTAGCGCCACCTTAAGTAAGTAAGTGGTAAAAAAGTTGGATTTTCCGTAGACGACAAGTTCACACTACGATTCAAACTTTTTTTGTATGAATTTGCCTCCCGTTGAACTGCATTTTGATACCCAAAAAATAGCTTTGCGTTTATACCCCGAGTATAAAATTTCGAATAAGTCATACGGGCGAAAAATATCGTCCTATACCAGCCTATATCCAGCCAGCCTATGTCCCATTTTATATATATTATAGAATGGGACTGACAGGTGAATCCATTAAGCCATGTCCGTCCGTCCGTATGTAAGCAACTTTCAACTTATACTTAAACTTAAATTTTATGTTAGAGAGCTGAAATTTGGGGGGTTGGCTGGAAGTCCAGTCCTTCAGATCAAGTTTGAAAATAAGCTGAATCCGCCCACAGACACGCCCACTACAGGCCTGTATGTGCGACCATCTCTTATTTTAAAAAATACTTTTTCCAAATTTTAACGATGTTGCAATGGCGCTAGAGCATTCATTTTTGGTACGCAACATTGTTTTTAGATTTTCTTTGAAGAAGCCAAAATATTTAGGCCTTTTCATTGACCACGCCCACTTTTTAAAGGATTTTAGCTTAAAATGACTGTTTTTCAATAAATATATATGAAATTGGGCAAAAAATTCTTTGCCAAAAGTTGTACATATTAGCATTTTCTAACTTTTGTGTATATATTGTGCGTGCCTCCGCCCCCTTTTTTCACGTGGCGTTAAAAAAAAGTTATTTTTTTTAGTTAAAAAGTAGTATAAAGCATTTAACAGTTATATTTTTATATCCCGCCCACTTTTTGGAGGCGTGGCAGTTTTTTTTGTATGGCCGGGTATTTTGCAATCCTTCGTAGATTAGATGGACTGAAGCTTTTGCATACGCACTGTTGCGCTTTCTTTAAGTTTGTCACATAGTCTGTAACACGGTGAAGTAATAATGGTAGACCCTTAAGACCTAAACGGCATATGATCGAGACCGAATTCTGAATCGAATGAGCCATCATGTTCGTCCGTCTGTATGTCACATGTTTTTAGGCCTTAAATTTTGAGCTTGGGAAATCTGGACTGAAGTCTCGTTCAGGTTAGGTAAACGAGACTTCAGTCCAGATTTCGTTCATATAAAGTTTTAAGCCAAGCCCCCTTTTAAGGGTCGATTTTTCAAAAATATTGAATTTGAACCAAAAAATTGCATTTTTACGTACATTTAAGTGTAACTTGGATTTACACAGTTTACATTGGTTTCTAATTAGGGGCTGTTGGACCACACCCCTTTTCGAAGTTTGCATTACTTATAAAATGTCAAAAAATAACTACGTCATCAGCATTTTACAATGTGGGATAGGATGGGGTATCAACGGTCCGTTTTACGGACTGTAACTTTTGCGTACACACTGTAGCACTTACTCACTGGGTTTTTTATGTAAAGGGAGGAATCTCGAATTTTGCGAAGGAAGGTGTTCGTCATAATCATTGTAGAGTTTTCTTTTCGCGTCCGGATTATTTTTGAAATGTTTATGACATAAAAACAGCAAGAAAAATCAACAAAATTAAGTTGCGAAAACGCTTTATTGAATAATATGCATTTCGGACCTAGTGCAGTCCATCCTCAGCAATACACTTATTGGCATACAAAGAAAAAGGGTAAAAAGCTAATTGTATTAACAAAAACAATAAGAGAGATACATTATATTTAATTGACACTTTAGACTCTAAAATCTTTATAAAAAATATCTTCCTACCGAATTATTATTTACATGGAATAAATAGTTAGAAATTCTAATAAGGTAAAGGTTACAAATAGAAAGCTTTGATGGAAAATACGACAAAAACCATCAATAACAGAAAAAGAAATAAATATACATACATATATGTGCGTTTGATAAAAATTAAACAAATAAATAAATAAATAAATAGAAATTATATGAGCATATTTATGTTTTATTAAAAAAAATAAAACATATATTACATGTGCTTTTTATCTTACAGAAAAAAAAATAAAATAGCTTAACAAAATAGTATGTAAGTAATCCAGTATTAGTATCAATGATAGAAATATATTAACTTAATTAAAAGAATAACAAAAAAAAAACAAGTTAATAAATAAATTAATTATTAAGTAAAAAAAAATAATAAATTGATAATAAAACCAATAAATAAATAAATAAATTGATTAATGAAAAAATAATAATTATACATTATATATGATATACTTGATAAGTACAAAATATAAATAAATTAAACAGAAACTATATTTACTAAACAAATAATAACAAGAAGGGAAGATTGAGAGTTCAAGAATAAGCAAGGCACCAAGGCTAGCTGTTAAGATAAAGTATCGGTGGGAGTTCAAAATAGCTGCAATTGCTCGTAAAATTTTTAAATTGATTTCCCTATTCTGACGAAAACCAACAAGACATTAAATGTAAGTCAAAAGTTGAATCTTACGGAGAAAGGTTCAGCAACTTTTTGAGTACCCACATAATATGTTTTGCTTCACTTGGAACTTTTCATGTGACATGCAGCTGACCCAACCCGTTTTTCCGTATACTTTTTGATTGTGTTTCTTATTCAGAATAGGTCCTCTGCAGGTCGAAATTGTTTCATATTCATGTTCTCTTGTACTTTTTCGAGCTCTGCACGTGAACGACATTCCAAAGGGAGAAAAACCACGCTTCCAATTATGGGCATAGGTTCAGAATCAGGTCCTTTTATTCTAATTTCGCTAGAGTCATGAGGAAATGTGTTAAAAACAGAATACTAATTCTTAAAAGACCAGTTTTTCTTAATATTGCCCTTAATCGCACTTAGCCATACCCTTCAACCTTACCTACTGTTCTATTGTAAACTTTTTTTTTTGAACTTCCAAGAGTAACAAGTTTAATAACTAAAATTGTAAAAAATAGCGTCCATGTCCAGAGTAGAATCAAAATGTCGAATCTTAGGTCCCTATAGCTTTATTTTAAAAACCTTTAGACTTCTTATATACAGACGAACGGACGCACATGACTTTATCAATTCACTTACCGGCCTTTATAATTTTCCTAATAGGTTTTGCAGATCTACGGTCATTACTTCATTTTGCCACAAACAACGTTCTAGAGCTCAATCTTTTCTGGATTTTAAAACACTTAAAATTTGAATTGTATTAAGAAGGAATTAGTAAATAGTAGTAAGAAAAGAACTTCGGAATAATTACGCAAAACCCTAATAATTGCAAAGCAAGTTTCAAATAAACTAAACAACTATGGCAAACTCTGATAGCAAGACAAAGGACTTGTTCGCGTCGAAGGAAAAAGTTTAAATTATTTTAATGACTTTTTTACCCCGGGTATAACACAAGGGAAAACATCACACATCGATGGTGACTAAAATGTTGTTACGTTTCCATCGAAATGGAAAAAACACAAAAAGCTAACGATATCGTTGTCCTCATATTGCCTCAATGTGATCGGATATTTCGTCCAAAGACAAATAAACCTTGAAGTCGTTTGTAGCATGCTCTCAGAAAATAGCTGCCCAATAACCATGTTACTACTTTCATTCTTTGCCTTGCTTACATTTCACTGAACAGCAGCAAAGAAACGGGTCGATGTCCTCTATTTTTTGCTGGTTAAGGTAAACATGCGTTGGGTATAGAATACTGACTCTTATTCTTGTCTTTGCAATATTAAATTCTACTTAACAAGCAAAATCGAAATGTAGCAAGCTAGGCCCTTTCTTTGAAGAATTATTTACATGAACTCATACCCAACCCACACACAGACTCATGTAGCTATATGTTTAAACAAGCATAATCAGAAAATTCTCCGAGACCGTGTGCCCCTTTTGTCATCTGCCCTCAAGATGAACAAAATTCAATTTGATTAGTTTGTTTGTATTTAGTGAAAAAAAATAGGTAGGTAGGTATATCCTTTGACACAAGTATTGCCGCATTGTCAGTGCCTTTTTTTCAGCTCAAGGTCCAGTTGGCTTCAAGGAGGTGTGCTTGATTAATTCAAAGATAATGAGTTATGTTGAAAAAACGTTATGCTTGGAGTAACTTCAAAGGATGAGCATGCAAAGTCTAAAATAAAGTTTGCGAGTTACCTACCTACTAACAACAACTGCGACTATCTCGACACACGGTGGCTACAGTGTAAGAAATACAGGAGTAGGGGTATTGCTTTTGGCTTTTGCAAGGGATATGCTTCAGATCTAAGACTAAAAAAAATCCTACCTATACTTGCAGAAGCGAAATTGGAAAAAGTTCTCGAAAAATAAGGTACATAATTATATAGCATTAATAGCATTAATCACCGAAAGTGTTAAGGAACGTAGACCTTTGTCAGTCTTTTAATTGGCTGCGACATTTCATATAATTTTTTGGTTTGGATCACGATACGAGCTCAGCATTGTGTTTTCTTTTCAATTTAATAACGCTAGGTTTGCTTTTATGTGCAGAGACACGCAACTTGAAAAACACGGGTAAAACATACATAGGCACGTGAAAAACATGCACGAAATTTATTGCCCTTCACGTAGATTAAAAGGAAATCGGCTTTCAAGGTTTCTCGCACTTACTATATTGAATTGGTGTGGTATAGTGAGCCCAAGCACAGCTAATCAAGTAAATCAAGGACTTTTGTGCCACCACTTTTATTTAAAGCTTTTGAAAATTAAACTCGTGTTTCTGATGGAAGAAATAACTTTATATTTGAGCGGGCTGAGATTCATAATCGGACATAACAAAACAACACGAATTTAAGCACAAGGCTGAAAATGAAACTAACGTCTAGTAAATACTGGTTTTTTTATGTGTGTTTTAAAAAATTTCTAAATATTTAAGAGATAAAATAGATGTGGCTTTTCAAAGTTTAGGCCATAACTTTTACCACTTAGTTCACAAAGGTTATAATTAAGAAAGGTATCAAGCAACTCAAAGTTAACCAATTGTTTCGAAAAAAAGCACAGGTTCAGTGTTCCCTATTTTTGCAGTGCAAATTTGGCCCTTCAAATGATAATATGTTGAAGCATCGCAAACCCTCCATATTTTGATTCCATATTTTCCCAGTGTCGATGGTATGTAATGTGTGAACTTTGTGCGGCCTCTAGGTATATATCGAAAATGCGCTCTCAGATTCGAGTTAATCATTTCGAAAATGCCCTTGTCAGCGCAGCCTTGTCTTCCGATTGACGAACAAAGTACCTAGCACCAAAATAAAATCCTCTCACTTCTTCTGCGGTATTTATTGGGATTGTGCAGTGCGGTAAAGTATAAAATATTTTGAAACATATTAGAAGCAGACTGCCGTACAAAGCTTAACCGTAATAAAAACCAGTGTTACCGAAGTTACAGTCCGTAAAACGGACCGTTGAATACCCCATCCTATCCTACATTGTCAAATGCTGATGACATGGTTATTTTTTGACATTTTATAAGTAATGCAAACTTCGAAAAGGGGCGTGGTCCAACCGCCCCTAATGAGAAATTACATATATATCCAAGTTACACTTAAATGTACGTAAAAATACAATTTTTTGGTCCAAATTCAATATTTTTGAAAAATCGACCCCTAAAAGGGGGCGTGGCTAAAAGCTTTATATGAACGAAATCTGGACTGAAGTCTCGTTTACCTAACCTGCTACTTTTTTTGTTTCATGCTTTCCTAAATTAGGCTCAAGGCTATTCGAAATTAAGTTTTTCAGGCAAATTTTAGGTTTTTCTTCAATTCTGTCTCCAAATATGGGCGTGGCCCAAAGTCTTGTATGAACAAAATGTAGAACTAAGCGTTTTCTACATAAAATATTAAGCAATTTTTTTTTAATTTTGAGCAAAAATATTGAGTTTACTGCATTTGAAAATTTACTATTAAAATAGATGCCACGCCCACTAGAGGAGGTTTACCTGTTAAATTTTTCTTTTTTGTGTCTTACGTTTATTAGAAGATTCTAAATGTTAAATTTCAGCCTTTTAGAACGTCTTACAGTTTTGAAAATTCTGGAGGTAGTTGCACATTAAGACCGATTGTGGGCGTGTTTTGGGCGGATTTCAGAAATTTTTACACTTCTACTGCTTCGCATGACGCGGACCCTACGTACGAAGTTTCAACACCCTAGCTTAAAATTTAAGGCCTAAAAACATGTGACATACAGACGGACGGACGGACATGGCTCATTCGATTCAGAATTCGGTCTCCATCATATGCCCTTAAGGTCTTGGGGGTCTACCATTATTATTTCACCGTGTTACAAACTATGTGACAAACTTAATATACCTCCTATCCTATGTGATGGGGTATAGAAACAAGTAAAAGTGGATTTCCGGCTATCAGAAATTTGGAAAATATCTATTTACCCAAGATTGGTTCTAGGTTTTTCACCTTTGCACAGCCCCTTCGATGGCCTTATAACGCAGGTGGCCATGGTGTAACTTGAATTGTCGCTAGCCGTAAACCGTAATAAAGAAAGAAAATAACCTAAATAAAAGGAGGCATTCGGTTTCTGTTTAAAACAATAATTCTTTTGCTCAGCCGACAAAAGTGTAATACAATTTCTATCTACCTGGGTAGATACTATGAACTTACGTAACCTTTTTTTTATGAATGCGAAGATTATAATAAGAGAGTATGATAACTCCGGCGCTGAAAATGGATAACGGTGTTCTGTAGAGAAGTTCAAACCAAAAAAAAATATTACGGAGGGGAGGGGCTTATCTCCCATCATTTAGGCGGGAGGGACAATTTTCCAAAGGTCTCTTTGGCTAAATCTTTGTATGAACAGAATCTAGAACCGAGCTTTGTGCTCCTTATGTGATAATTCCATGAGCAGTCGAAATCCATGTTTTTCTGGCAAATTAGCCTCCAACTGTAGGCGTGACGGTGAAAATTATTAAAACTTAAAGCTAAGTGGTTTATTTAAAGTAATTTTTTCTCGATTTGTAAGAAAATATTGAAGGAGCTCACGTTCAAAATTGCAGCTCACTTGAATTAAAGGAATAAAAATTACCTATAGAACATGGGTCATGGACGACTATGAGTCATTTGACTCTGAATTCGGTTTTGATCATTACTCCTTGTTCTTGATCGACCCGTTAAGGCATACATAATTTTGCAGTTAATTAGGGGTAAAGTCCGTCTTCTGAAGTTTTATGGAAAACTATAACACTATAACGCTCCTTGCAGACTCAAATGATTCTGAGATTTGCCTGTCAATAAAAAATAAAGGTTTTTTCGAAAACGATTTTTAAAGGGGTCTAGTATCAAGCGGTGTGACAATTTTGTTAAAAGTTGGTTGAAGCATTCACTAGACAGGCGTACTGGTTTTAAATTTTAAAAAATTATTGTTTTCAACATCAATTTTCTTAAGCCTATTAAAAAAAACTAAAAGAGCATGTTTTGCCGTTTTCCCAGAAAGCCGTTTTCGCAAAAATTCAAGAAAAATAGTCAATGTCATGTATTTGCAATAAAAAAAAAACAGTGAAAAGGTAAGGAAATCGTTTATCCGCCCTCTACCTCCGAAACTATAATAAGTAAAATTCGAAATGAATTACAGCAAAGCGCATCTTTTGAAATTTTAACAAAAACTAAAGCGGACTTGAAAACACTTTAGTTGCCTGACTGAAATGATGCTGGTAACACATAACATATTGAAAACAAGAATGTGTACCTACTTATAACACATTTTTTGTCTAAAAAAAAAAGAATTTAAAAAAAATGTTGAGGTCATTTTTGACACCCTTTTCGTCTGTGACAAATTTCTGTGTACCCAAGTTTTTTTTTTGGCCCGAATTCATATATTATTTGTGAAGGTCACGCCTACAAAAGTTGGCGTGGGCTAAAAATTGAAATCAATTAACTGTAATTTCGTTAGAATCATGAGAAAATACGGTAAAAGCAAAAAATTTCAGAAAAACAGCTTCTTCCTGAAGACGCCTTTTAAAAGTGGGTGGAACTCAAAACTTTGTATGGAGCAAGCTTAGCTTATATAATAATAATATCTTTAACATTTGTCATATATTTTTTTCGATTTGGATTAAACTTTCCGAGATCTAATATGTTAATAGTGGGCATGGTCAATATTGTGGGAGCTCCAATTTTTGCCTTGTTAAAGGGCCAATATTGCTCACTGCCAGGAGTTTGAGCTCCTACGCCATGTATAACTTGACCAAAACGCATTTTGAAATAAAATGTCAAATAGAGGTTATCTCGCATTGATACCAGTAGAGGGCGTTGCCGGTGACGTATTGAGCCAATTTTTAAACTTTGTGCCACAGAAGAAGCAAGCCGCGTACCATGCTTTCTAGGTTAATCTGGAGACACTAACTTTCACACATACAGACGAACGGACGGACGGACGGACGAACATGGCTTAATCGATTCACCTGTCGGTCTCCATCATAACTCTAAAAGATCTTAGGTTATTAAAGATCTTAGATTATTTCACTGTGTTACAAACTAAGCATTCAATGTAATATACTCTCGTTCGGGTATTAAAATCACCCAATATAAGAACAACAGACGAAAAAAGTGTAAAATAGAATGTAAAATATATCGAGAACAGATTTTTATTAATTTATAAACACAAATAGAATTTTACTCTGCATAATAAGGATGAGTATATGTAACTGCATAATGAATATTATTTTAATCTTCAACAAAAGCCGACGGTCCGCTCTATGTATGACTTTAAACTTGTTTTAATGCAGGGAATGCAATGGTATTATGAAAATGAGTTTCTAAAAAATGTGCTCTTCGAAATTTGATCAGACATTCCAATACCCATGAAGATCGCTTTCGAGAGACTAAGCTTTTGTTGAGTAGGTTAAGTAATGGGAGTCCATTGCAGGACTAAATCACTCTAAAGTTCGTCACCAGTTAAAGGGAATGTTTAAAAAATCGACTAGGGTGCACATAAAGGTGGGCGTGTCTGTGGGAGCATTCAAATAATTTTCGAACTTGATCTAAGGGGATGAACTTGCAGCTTGTCTTACAGATTTGAGCTCTCTAGCTTAAAATGGGTCTAAAAGTTGTTTATATACAGACATACAGCACGGACGCGGCCTGACTGGCAGACAGAAAACAGTTCTTATTTCGGTCTTGATTATATCTCTGAAAGCTTCTAAGGTGATTATTTCACTGCGTTACAGATACATTAAGCCCTATTAAGCCTACGTTGGGTATAAGAAATAGACTTTAAATATGCCACTTCTTTGACTATATTGACTATTTTGGCTCTAAAATCATTATGCTTACGAAAAAAGTTCGCTTTGTAGGTGGCGTCTTGTAGTGGGGTCAAACAAATCTCAATGCGGACTCAAACAGTTTTCAAGCTTTGTCTAGTGTAATGGACTTTCAGCTCAGGTACCAAATTTCAGCTCTGCAGCCTAAAGTTTGTTTGAGTACTTACGGACAGACGGACGGACATGTCTTATTCAATTTTCCAGTGAGTCTCCATCAGATCTCTTAGCGTTCTTTTGAGTAAACTTGCCTGTATTAGAAACAATACATGAAATTTAATACATACCTGAGGTAGGGTAAAAAAAAGTAATCGGGGGTCTATAAGGTGTCTCCTTATGAGCATAAACTGCTCAAAATACACCATAACAGGAGATTATATAATCTAAATAAATAAATAGAGTGGCGCAACAGCTCGAGTTAAAACAAGGCCAACTTCTGAACAATGTATGCTGTGTGTGGACCTACAGTTTTTTACCGAATCCGAACCGCACTTTGAGAAGTTTTTCAAGACGAATGACACTCTCGGAGGGCTTGTGAGAAAGAAGAAGTCTTTTTTTTCAGGTGGGACGCTGGACGCAGATCTCCCGCGTAGTAAGCACACTCACTAACCCCTACGGCACGGTACTCCCTTCCCCGATACTAGAGCTATACCAATACATTTATCCGATCTTTACAGTAATAGACAATAACCGATTCTAACAAAAATTAAGCCTTCCGTTATAATTCCGCGCCCTTAAGCGCGCCCATAGAAGCAGATTTTGTACTTATTTACACAAGTTGCAGCTAACTGTTTTAAACTTAAGTTTAAAATAAGGTGAGCAAAGCTGGTCACTTTTTGGGACATAAAGTTATATCAATAAAAGGGGCTTTTTTGTATCTGTAATCTTCTTAAAACTAAACAACATGCAAAAAACGTAGAAATTGAAGCAAGGATTCGAAGAAGAATCGGGATTCGATAATTACTATCAATTTTTTGCACCCACCCTAGACTGATTTAATGTTTTTCAATTATAAATCACCATTTAAACAAGTCTTAGTAGTACCTCAATATCGAAAGTATTTAATTTTTTTAACGAGAAGGCAACATAGAAAACTTCCCCAAAATTCAAGCCTAAAAGTCCGTGATAATTGAACTTTAAAATAATTGAAAATCATAAGATTCTCAAAAGCTTCAGGGTAGCTTTGCAAGGGTCATTGGCTTAAAATGCCATTGCTGACCCATAGTCCCTTTAAAAGATAGCCAGCGTCTTAACCAGAATAAAATTTAAATTAATACCAAATATTTTTTCACGCTAACCTTGAAAAATTAAACAGTTAATTAATTTTAAGGCCACACTGCACACAGCAGTTCGTAATTATCCCTTTAAAATTTCCCCTAACTCGACTTTCACAAACTTTAATTGGTTTCCCTAAAAACCCCTTGTTGCCCATCAGACCTTTCGATGTTTAATTTATAATGCGACCGGAATTTTAATTGCATCCCATTCATCTGAAACCGAAAAACCACTCAATCCTAACAACTATACCAAAAAAGGAAACAATTTTCGTCCGAAAAAAGCCCACCAACGACCACCTTAAGCCCAAGTATTATGCTATGAATAATTAATAAGATGCAAAATACCTGTCCTCCACAAAGTCCCGCGGGGAAATAGCTGGGCCACTTCGAAAGAAATATTAAAGAGAATACTAAACTCTATTACTGTTATTATGCTTTGTTTACGGGGAGTACCTATACTGTTCACTTAAAGCGTTGCTTGACTTTAATGTCGTCAACGTCCATCAAATACATGCATAATTGACAAGATCGACAAGATGAAAACAAAAACAAATAAGAATAAACGATCTCATGGTTTCAGGAAAAACATATAAAATTTCAGCGTAGGTATCCTGAAAATGTAATCAATCTCAACTCATCATAACATACACACATGTGTGTGTATTATACTTCCGGCAGGCATGCATACCTTTTTCGTAATTTATTTTAGATTTTCCTCGAAGGTTGATTATGTATCCTTATCCTTAATGACAAACGCTGGGAGGTTAGGACGAATATAGATTATTCCAATGGTTCGACTTAAAACAAAAGCACTTTTATACTACTCTCAGCACAGAGAGTTTTGATATTTTTTATGATAAATTTTTAAATAACACTTATAGCCACACTATGTAAACTATTGCGGGACCACCACCGATTACAATAATTTAAAAAGCAAGAAAGAAAAACTACATTCAAATTCGTTTTCCCACGCAAACATTTACCAAGGACTTCAAGAGCTTGTTACGTGAAATAATATGATTCGACCACCAAAAAAGGACATTTACATAACGCTCAACTTAGATTTACAAAAAGAAATACACAACACTTATTCAAAATACTCCAGAAACACTGACACGCGGTTTGGTAGACAATTTTGCTCTCGCAGCCGGTTCGTTCTGTCGACCAAGAATTACTGGAGACTTGTATGGAAAGCCTTTTAGCTTTATCCTTCGTAAGGATTCAGTTCATAAGTAAGTTGAATTTTCCCTGTATATATGGTGGATCATGCGCAGAGAATTTTTCCCATTTGGTGGAGACTGGAAGCCAGTGTAAAATTGTCATCGCCTTTATCATCGGAGGTTGAGATCTGAATACAATAAACTGAGAAGAGCATTTCAAAACTGATTTTCACAGCAACAGCATTAAGAATGCAATGTCGCATAGTGTTCATTGGCGTATTAGCGAATCCAAAAACTTCAATTTTCACTTCAACTCCAACCATCAGTCAAAAGAGCATGACAATGCCCACAGTAAGTTGGTAATTTATACTCATTCTTGTTAAAAAGTAGTAATGTGCAGACGCTTATCATAAGATGGCATAAGGCTGGTGTTCGGTGCGGATTCGAGGTAGGGAAAGTTTGCAGGTTTAACCTCACAGGCCATTGCTTGTCAGATATCTGCTTGTTTCCAAAAAAGAAATAAAAATTTGGTGTCTAGTTATTAGTTAAAAGAGAATGACTTGCCGTCATCAGGAGATACTTTGTTTTATGGAACAATCACTATATAACAAGGAACTATGATTTAATAAGTGAGTAAGTGGAAGAGTTCGTTCGTAGCGAGCTTTTATATACATATACAATATATTTGCAACTAAAATTTTTTTAATAATTGCTGTTTACTTAAGAAAAAAATATGTTTCGTGTTGGATTTGTATTGCTTTTAAACTGCTTTTAGCGATAAGAAATGGAACGCTGAATTTTCATCTTCATAGTCAGAAATTCAAACTCTTTTGATACACTTGCTTTTTCGAAAAAAGACCGTCAATTATGAAGCCATACACAAGGCGGTTCGTCGGCTTTTTTTGAAGGCTTTAAAAATAAATAAATAGACTGGCGCAACAGCTCGATGTAAGCCAGGGCCAACTTCTCAAGAATGTCTGCTGTAGCCATGGGCGGATTAAGGTAAAATACCACCCTGGGCCCCACATTTAAGCCGCTCCGTGGTAACCCCCATGTACCAAAAAATAATCTAAAAAACGTGACTTAAATTTTGTGGGAGGAACCTTGAATGAATTCTTTGATTTTCTAAGCCTAAGGCCACGTCCACTGTGGGACGCGTTTTGGTTTTTTTTTTTTTTTATGTAAAATTTTTGGCTTTGCATGCTATTTTCTATTTTTTGCGACTATTTTCCAACAATTTTTCTGACGATTTTACCCTTATGAATAAATGAGCTTGTCAGTGGTCGGATCTCCAAAACTACTTATATTACTTGCTTAGCTTGTACTTCTTTGACCTAAAAATCCAGAGGCCTTTCAAAATATGAGGCACAAAAAAATGCCGATATGGCTTTTTCGACTCACAATTCCGTCTCGTTCATAATGTCCATTCTTGAGGTACTGCCATTGACGCTTTAGTTTTACAAACTTCTTATTTCACCCATGAGATGGTATAAAGCCTTTCGAGAGTTAAAACAATACTCTTGTTTAACATGACAGAGGCGACGGTTATGCTCAAGACCGTGCGAAAACTTTCGTCTATTCAATAATCCAGAACAATCAAAATGAAGACCTTTTGATTTTTCGGGATTAGGAGTTAAAAAAATATCTTAAATGTTTGGCTTTTACTATGTAAAATGGTTATTTTATACGTAAATTGGCAATGGATTTTTTTGGTTTTAATCTCTGTCTTCTTAATTTGTCGCCCCCCCAAAATTTGGCGCTCTATGCCCGGGCCCCACTGGACCCTAGATCTAGTATGTCCCTGGCTGTGTGTGTTAATCTCTTCACATAGAAAGGAACCTATAATTTTTTGCCGAATCCGAACGGCGTTTTGGGAAGTTATTCAAGACAAATAATACTCTTCGGAGGGCTTGTCAGACCCTCGCGGAGGTGGGGACCGTGAAAAGGAACGAGTTTAGGTGACGATGGTAGGATTTTTGATGGCTTAGCGTACGTTAGTGCTTTGTTTGTCTATAAAATATTGTTTAGTATATTTGCGACTTCATGTTATTTTTTTCTGTTAATGACAATTCCCGGCTTTACTGCATGTTCTTAAATGCATCTCGATAACTCATTTGTTTCGCTTACATAATACTTTGAGTGCAATTTTAAAAAGATAAATGCATTCTATCTATGTGTACGAGTTTTTAATACTCCCATATTGCTGGGTACTCAAATTTTTATTGAAATGTAGGGTGAAAAATACCCTTTTTTGGTTTTTTTTTTCGTTAAAAAAAAAATAAATAAAAATGACAAACGGGTTTTTTGTTTTCAAAATTTTTACATATTGTGGCTTGCTACTCAAGTGTTTTGTGCTTGCGTGGAATTTAGTTGATAAGATGAAAACAACTCAGAAGTTATAGGCTTTCAGCACCACCATTTTAGCAAATCAACTTAAACAATTTTCCAAAAACCATATAAACTATCAGCCCGGCAATATTTTTCTTTCGAACTTCAAAAAGTTTTCTGGTATGTAAGTCTGGAATTTTTTCGAAACGGTATGTTTTAAAGTTAAAGCGAGATAGTGGTGGGTGACACGCGTTTTTTTTTAGCTTCTTCTGCTTTTTTTTTATTTAAAATCCTTAAAACGACTATTCAGCACCTTATTTTGAAAGACCGTTATATTTTTTGAGAAGTAAAAAACTACAACAATTTACAATTTTACAGCATTATATAAATGGCTTGTCCTGTATTCATTTCAAACGCTGCCTGGCGCACATCGTCGGGAACCTTTATATTATCATTATTTCATTATTATACAAACATAAAGATTCATTATAATTTAAGGGTTCCTGACGATGTTCGCCTGGCAGCGTTTGAAATGATCATAGGCTATCCATTATCACTTTAAAATATTAAATTTAATTTAGTATGGCTTTGCCATAGGGGCCTCTCCCAAATAAAGCAATGATACGTTCGGTTCGCTTTTTACTTAACGTTATATTATTTTTTCATATGCGGGTTTTTAAATTTGCTTTTTAGTCCGTCTGAGAATAGTTTAGGTTAGAAACTTAATTTTTGAACAATATTAAAAATTTTAGAATTCTCTTCATACGTTTTATTTACGAACCAAATTTCATTATAATCGGTAGTTACCTACTACCGTTAAGATAGGACCAGAATATTATGAAAAATATTTTTTTTTTTTCAATTTTTTTTTAATTTTTTCGAGTTAAATCTCATTCAACAGATTGAATTTTCAAAACATTTCTTAGTTTCCCCGAAAAATTACAAACAATTCTCTATCATTCACGATTTTTTTCAAGCCCTTTTAGCATCGGAAGTGTGGTGGGCACAGCATTTTTTTTCGAAAATACGTCGGAACAGAAGTTTTAAAACGGTTTAATCGAATTTTTATTTAAGCGTTTGCTTAAGCTGCTGTCTAGGCCACTGAGCTAGTAATTGTCCATTCTTCATGGTGAAGGGTCACAAATCCACAGGCCATAAATTAATGGACTTGTCGAAACCATGATGGAATTTTAGCCCAAACCCCGGCCGTGTGCCTATGTATTTCCTGGTTGAGCAGGGTGAGGGTGGGCCATATGAAATTAGGTGCGGGATTTTGGTTTTAATCCATTTATTAGTAATAGGGATAGTTGTGGACTTATGGCTCCGTTCCTTTTCAACGTTGCGGAATTAAGACCTGAGATATTGTAGACCTTTGGCTGAATTGGACTAATATCCCAAAAGGGCCAAAAGGACCAAGAGCCCATTATGGACTTCTAACCTGTGAACTTATGACCCTGCCAAGCAATAAACTTTGTTATTTTTAGGAGTGCACCGCACTTAAGGGTGCACCAATCTGCTTTTTTTAATACAACAACAAAACTTACTAAATCTCAATCAAAGCAGCTAAAAGAATGAACAAATTCTACAAGTAAAAACTTCTCGAAAAGAAATACGAAAAAACTGAAACTGAAAAACTTTTGAACCTCTACAACACTGCTAGCGTTGTTGTATGGTTGTAGATTTTGCCATTTGTCTATCTTATTCTAAAGTTTTTACCTAAACCTCACCAGCATTATTGAAGTCTTATAACTCCCCGACACCCTCGAAATTTTCAGCTTGGTTCTCCTTATAAAACGCCTTATAAAACAACTTACATCACCCTTTGGCCTAACCGCCACTATTCATTTAAATAAACATATGTCTGATAGCATTTTCCACCACATAGACATTTATCCCCCCCCCGCAATTTCGCATTCAAGTGCACACTCGCATTTTTCTGCTACCATCATTATCATTTTCAGCTCTCATGAAAATTCCATCAATTATAATTCATTGGCATGAAACAGAAGTGCCATCAGAAGACCATGGCTGACGTGCATACATATGCTCACACTAGGGGAAAAGGATATGTCGCGTAGGAAGGAAGTGCACAGAAAAAAAAAAACACCCCCCGGAGAAAGGGTGAACGAGAACCTCCCAACAATATTCTGCTCAGCTTATGCATTGGTAAGCCCATGTTGTCTTTACACCATTTTACATTGATGTTGGTATGGTATATATATTTTTACGGAGGTTATCCACTTCGTTTATGTCTATGACTGCATTCATTTGTCAGTCAGTGCACACACAGCGACTTAGCCCGGAGTACAATTGATGACGACACACTGCACATTGCGAAGGACACAAAACATATAGACAGAGAAAAAGAAATAATAATAGGAAGGCAAGGACATTGCCACTTGCACTTATACCATACATAAATGTGCTTCACTCTGAGTGGGATAATGTATGACATTAACTGAGAGGTTAAGTTGCCACTAAATCAAACAGAAATGCATATCTGTCTTATTTGCTATGCATGGTTGCGATTTTCCAAGGAGCTTGTGGCGGAAGATAGAAGTCATTGAAGGAGCTTATGCATCTGCGAACGGCATAATAATGGCGGAGCTATATGTTAATCACTAGTTTCAAGGTATTCTCAGTCGACAATCTTAACCTTTTAAGAAGATTAATATCCAAACTATTCGAATTCATTGTCCTAGTTTTCTATTGAAGTGATATTTCTTAGCACCTGGAAAACTATCTTGAAAACGGTCGAGGGCGAGAAGGAAATCAATTTTGCAAAGTGAAAGCAAATCCTTTCATCCCTGTCTGCTTAATCCATGTCAGACGCCTTTCAAGTGAATATAACTAAGAAGAAAGGCCGGCGCATTATCTCTTTCATCTCATCAACTAGGGAAAGCATTGTTTTCATGTTTTATTTTTAGTTTTCTGAGGATTTTTTTTGTGAAGCACACATAATAAGAAGTCCATCAGCAATATGAGTATTGAAGAAGACACATTTTAGAGTTAAGAAGTGCCAGCAATGGTATGGGAATGATAGAAGGCCTCTACAATTTGTATCAAAGGGAGACAATGCAAATGATAATGTGCACAGAACCTACACACAAAACTATCAGATGACGAGCAGATCAGAAAGCTAGTTTTTTTGTAATTAAATGACAGGTTGGGAAAAGTTTTAACTTTCTATGAGAAATTGCTTTTGCATTGAACAATGCATCATTCACAAATAATGGCTTTACATGTTCAAAATATAATATTCTTGGTACAAAGTAAGAGGTACTTTTGAAACCAGTACCTTAAAAAATGTGATTAAACGATTTTTTACTCATTGGTTTTAAATTTTTATTTAAAATTAAACTCCGTTAAAAGGTAAATTAAAATTCATCCCGCTCCCTTTCCTTTCTTTCGTCTCCAATCTTATTTCTTTCGTAATATTTTCATTAATTATATTTAAATTTTTTCCTAAAAATTATGCTTATTACAAATCTTAAGCTTAGATTATTAATATTATTAATTAGAAGTATTTATTCATTTTCTGAACTTTATTATTTATCTAATTTATCTAACCACAATGATGTATGTACTATAAAAGGCTTTGTCTTACTTTGTACCGAATAAATTGAAATTGAAAGTTGTAAGGAAAGAAAAAGAAGGTTCATTAGTCAAACTAAGTTTTCACCCTATAAAAGCACAATTTTTGTGATAAAGGCAAGTTTGCAAAGCCGATTTTTTAGGCAGATTTATTATCAAAGCTTAAGACTGTCAGCTCTTTAGGCTGATTCTGCAAACAGGTTTGCACACATCGCTCACATTGAATTCTTT
Source organism: Neoascia interrupta (assembly GCA_947623515.1). Classification (NCBI taxonomy): domain Eukaryota; kingdom Metazoa; phylum Arthropoda; class Insecta; order Diptera; family Syrphidae; genus Neoascia; species Neoascia interrupta. Next base: position 143,533,773 of record OX392463.1, read on the forward strand.
CTATCTTTGATACAAGTGTTTAGATTTGCTTCCTTCTGCCTACGCAAAAGCTTCTACTTCAATGATAGCTTTATGCTCAATTCTGTAGGGTAGAAAATCTTATTCCTTCTATTAACTCTTTTGAAGAGTCTGCAAAATTAATTCTGACAGGTTACATTCACATCTTTACAGGTTACAAAGATAAGATTGTAGGAAGGGCTCGGTGCCAGCTGCAAAAACATGGCCGAGTCGATAGTTGGTCTGAAATTAAAACTATTCTAAAAAATAATTTCGGTGAGCGGCTTTCTGTTGTAAAACTTTTAGATAATATCCGATCTGCAAGAGTTGTGACAACGATAGAAGGTTTTTACAATTTAATCAATAGCTTCTTGAGCAGAATTAATGCAATATATCTGTTCGAAAACAATACAGGTGATTTGAATCATATGATAGAATCAAATAACAGGATTGCACTCTAATCATTCCAAAATAACCTGCCAGAACCTACGAAGTACTGAGTCGAAACCCTAGCACTTTGAACGATACCTTTAAAATTATTCTCGAAATTAACCACCAGCGATTTGGTCCTAACAATAATTTTGGTGAAGTAGGTAGTAGCTTCAATAATAATTCAGCCAATCAGAACTTTAACTTTCGTCGAAATCGCAATAGTCAATTTAACAATTTTAGTCAGGGAAGTCGGTCAGGTCAAAATCATTCTTTCGTTAACTCAACAATTAAATCGAAACAACCATTTTAAATCAGAGTGGACAATCGCGCATAAATAATAACGGCTATAATCAGAACAGGCAATCACGACAAAACTACAGTAGTGGTCAATCAAAAAACACAAGTAGATACAGTCAGCATAGCAACCATGAACCTATGGACATTTCACTTAATGAACGCAGGCAAGATGATAACGAACGTTGCCCAATTTGTCAAAATTTTCCAATAGATCAGAGAAACAACTACCCTATATAGTTGTTCAAACCCATTTAAGACTTTAAGACTATCTTATCGATAGCGGCGCAGAATATAGTATCATAAATTCAGCTTTATGTAATCCAAAGTGGGCAATACATGCGAAAAATTATACGCTTAAAGTTCTGGGTCGTAACGTCGAGACAAATACCGAATACCAAATCCCTATTTTTGACGAATTTAAAAAAACAAATTATTTAGTTAACTTTATTGAATTTGATTTTCACGATCACTTCAATGGCTTGATAGGAAACAATATTCTCGTCGATCTATTAGTCGATTGATTTTAAGAATCGAGTTTTAAAAACAGACTCTGCAAGAATTCCAATATATTTCAATAGAGAAGAAGAGATTTACGCTAGCCAATGCTTCAGCGATCAATCGTTCGACATTTTTTGTTGTGATGGCTTCAAATCGAAAATCGCCGACACAATTTTTGCACGACACTTATGTTTTAATGACAAAGCTAAACTTAAACCTCTGCTTTATTCCTACAAATCTATTTTTTTCACGAAAGGAGATGACCTAACATTCACGAACGTAGTAAGACATAGAATCATAACAAAAAATGAAATCCCAATTTACAGTAAGCTTTATCGTTACCCTGAGATTTACACTGAGGAGGTCGATAAACAAATTGAGGAGATGCTTAGACAGAAGATAATTGTACCTAGCTGTAGTCCTTATAATTCGCCCATTTGGGTGGTACCTAAAAAAGATGATCATAAGGTAATAAAACAATGGCGGATTGTTATAGATTATAGGAAACTTAATGATCAAACAATCGCCGATGGTTATCCTATGAACGACTCAGTTAAAATTTTCGACAAAATTGGTAAATGCAATTATTTTTCTGTAATAGATCTTGTAAAAGGCTTCCACCAAATCGAAGTAGATCCTCGCGATAGAGCAAAAACTGCTTTTTCGACCAAAAGGGGTCATTATGAATTTTTACGGATGCCTTTTGGTCTCAAAAATGCTCCAAAAACGTTTCAACGCTTGATGAATCACATTCTCAAAGATTTCATCAATAAAAGCTGCGTCGTTTACTTGGACGATATCCTCATTTTTTCAACAAGTTTCCAAGAGCATTTACAAAATGTAAAGAAAATTTTGCAAGTATTGAAGGATAATAACCTAAAAATCCAAATCAATAAGTGTCGTTTTGCCGAGTTGTCAACATCTTACATAGGTCATATAGTCACAGGCGATGGTATTAAGCCAGATCCAGTAAAAATCAAAGCTATAACTGAAATGAAACTGCCTACAACTATAAGAGGCATTAAGCAATTCTTAGGCATAAACGAATATTACCGGAAATTTATAAAAGACTATGCTAAGGTAGCCCACCCTATGATTAGGTTTTTAAAAAAGTCCGAAAAATTAAATATTTCTGATGCAGAGTACATCAAGTCCTTCGAAAAGTTGAAAATACTGCTTACCCCGGATCCTGTCTTAAAAAGTCCAGATTTTACCAAATTGTTTGTTCTCACCACTGACGCTTCGAATTATGCGCTTGGAGCAGTGCCAAGCCAAAATAGCCACCCCATCTGCTATGCCTCTCGTTATCGTATGCACGTTAAGCAATCATGAACTCCAATACTCAACCATCGAGAAAGAGCTCTTGGCAGTTGTTTTGGCCGTTAAATATTTTCGAACGTATTCATATGGTAGAAGGTTCACAGTCAGGGCAGATCATAAGCCTCTTGTCTCGTCGAGCGGCATCAAAGAGCCCAATTTGAAGCTGCAATGCTTCAAAATAATGTTGAACGAGTACGATTTCAATGTCGAGTACCTTAAAGGGAAAGAGAATTGCGTAGCAGATGGACTGAGTAGGTTTATTGACCAAGTTCAGGATTTTCATACTAAGAACTATGAAGGCAATTTAGGAAACAATGCTGAAAAAAAGATAGGTGTTGTAAACGATCTCTCAGAGAATAACGAAGAAGGTTGTTTCGGAGAGTTGTTTAACAATGAGTTGAACTCCAGGGTGGACCAAAGCGGAAATAACGAAGATAATATAACCGCAGGTTTGTCTGATGGTAGTAATAACAATGATGTTGTATTAACCGACGCAACCATCCACAGTGCTATGGAAGATGAGTCTCTTCATACTTCTATTAGTCGAAAGCCTATCAAACTCTTTAAAAACCAAGTTTATCTGTCCTACGGTGCAACGGAAAAAAATACATTAAGAGTCGTACACAAAAAGATTCACAATCACATTACAATTGAGAGAAACAAAAATAATCTATTAGATGTCATGAACAGATTTCTGATAAGTAAAGGTTTCATATGCATTCACTGCGATGATCTTACACTCTTCTTGGAATTTCAAAAACTGTACGTCAAATATTTTTCTATGAATCCGAATCTCAAGATTTTAAGGTCTACCATTAGACTTAAAGACATAACAGACAAAAACGAACTATTGACTGTTATTAAAAATGAACATTTGGAAAAAAACCATAGAGGAGTTAATGAAGTCTATTTTGAATTAAAAAAACATTTTTACTACCCTAAATTACAATTGGAGATACAAAAATTTATTAATAATTGCGATATTTGTAACGTGGCCAAACATGATCGGCACCCAACCCAAATATAATTGCAAATAACAGAAACCCCCCGTTGCATAAATGACATACTCCATGTTGACATCTGGTTCCCAGAGCGAGGCAAGATGGTTTTTACAACAGTAGACAAGTTTTCAAAGTATGCAACAATTCATCTATTAGAGGGTCGAAATTGGATAGCAATTCTTGCTGCAATTAAGCAGAGGATACAGTTTTTGGGGAAGCCAAACAAAATAGTTTCTGACTCAGACACATGCATTTTGCACACTGCTGTTGAAGAATTTTTAAAGGAAAATAACATTGCTTTTCATAAAACAACAGCGTCATACAAAACGGGAAACTCGGACATTAAAAGACTACACGGAACGTTAGACGAACATCTCAGAATACTCAATGCGGCTAAAGACAATTCCGAATAAGATGACAAATTGTTCAAAATCATTAACATTTATAATAGTACCATACATTCCACTACGAAGCTTAGACCGGTTGACTTCATTTCTAAAAACATAAGTAGAAGAGATATTGAGAAAATGTCCCAAATTTTCAAACATGAGAGAGAAGTTAGAATAGCTAAAAGGAATAGGAATTTGAAGAACGATAGATCGACCCCATGCCTTGAAATAGTTAAAAATAGAACCGTTGTCAAAACTAAACCTAAATATAAAAGGCTTACTAAGCATTCTGCAGAGGGGAATTATGTTATTGACAGATCCACAAAAAGAAACACAAAATATTACAAAAAACAAATTTAGCGGAGGTACAAATACCAAAAATGAAATAAACTAAGATCCGTTAAATTTTCATATTGTATCTTGTCAAAGGTTATTTATTTCTAGATTCAAAGAAAAAAAATCTTCGTCCGATTTGTTATAATATATAGGTATATAAAACAAAAAATATTGTATTAGTTTGGAAAGCTTATTTATGAAATTATTAATAATAACGTTATAACGGTTAACAACGTAGCTCAAAAATATAGTACCCTGGCCAGGAAAAATAATTCATTAAGGTAAAAATTGCTTAGACAGTAAGGAATCAACTAAATTTAACTAAATTTAACTAAATACTTATAAATGTAATAACATAAAGGATTGTAATAACAATTGATAATCAAATAATATAAATAAGCCTTATCATCGATTTCTTTTAGTGTAATTGTTACCATTGAATTATTAAGTTACCTACTCATTAAATAAGTTAAATATAAGCAAATGAAGTAAATGTAAAATAAGATTTGCAAGAACTTAGATTAATCTCACGTTATATGTTCAATAGTATGTAAAAAAAACACATAATATTTAAATGTTAGACAAAATATATTCCTTAAACTTTAGCAGTACGTAGTATTAATGATTAGCTATGTATCTTAATTTGTAAACATTGTTGCATTGTTTTTGGGGACCAAAAAGAGCTTAGTGGGGGAGGTGTTATATAATAAACATGCTCCTTCATACCTGCCTATGTATATATGTACGTTCTTTTCACCGCACACTTAGCTTTGCTAAGCAAAACTAAGTGTTGTAACTAAACCATAAATAAATGTTATCTCCAACTTCATCTTTGGGAGATAAAGCTGGAGATTATAAACATACATATTTGGCCTGGCAACGAGACGACGCTTGGGATTAAGCTGAGGCTAGTCAAGCTGCTCTTGATATCTTAATCATACTTTTATTATGTATGGTGTGCACAACAGAGGTTCAGTATGCAAGCATCGTGTGTTACTAGGCGTCCGCTGCACTAGCAAGAGCTTCCCTCACCAGTCTAGTTAAGTTATTAAAGAAGTGATGTTATTTTTGGAATAATAAAAATCCTATTGCTAAAGTCTTAAGATTGTTTGTTTTATTGTGTTCCAAACATGTTTATATAACTAAATGAAGTTTGTAACGCAGTAAAATAATCTCGTAAGCCCCTAAGTATCTAGAGAAATATGAACCGATGGGAGTAATATATCTATCCAAATATTTTGCAAAGCTCCATATGTCCGTATTTTGTAGCCACTGGATATCATTTCTGAACTATAGAGCTAAAATTTGGAAGTCACACTAAAAACCTATTTTGTCAGATCAAGTTCGGAGCTCACCTCAATCCCGGCTCAGACATGCCTACTTATTTGTAGGTGCGAAGACCTCTGTTTGCTTAAATACTTTAAGCGCATTAAAATGACAGTGCATTTTTTCTCAATGTGTGAATATGACGGATCAAAATTTTTTCCCAACCTTTGACCTTGCCCAATCTTATATCTAGATTCAATTTAAAATTAATGTTTATTCACGAAGCAATCTTTATTCGATTTTAAATTTAAGTTCATCTAAGTTTTAATTTTTATACACTACCCAGGGTATATTAAGTTTGTTGTATATAGTTTTTAACGCAGTGAATTTATCACCCCTAAGACCTTTTAGAGATATGAACGGGGCCGACAGGAGAATTGATGACCGTCCATCCGTCTGTCCGCCAGTATGTAAACTACTTTCAGGCCTTAAATTTTAGGCTAGAACTGAAAGTTGGTGCGTTGGCTGGAAGTTCAGTTTTTCGAATCAAGATTGAAAATTAGTTGAATCCGCCCACAGACACGCACACTACAGGCCTGTATGAATTTATATATGAAATTCGACAAGTTCTATGAGAATATTTGTAAATATTAGTATTTTCTAACCTTGTCGCATGTATAGTTTATGCCTCCACCCACTTTTGTGGGCGTGGCGTTAAAAAGGTGATTTTTTGGGATAAAAAAGCGGAGTTTTAGGCCTATATGCATGCATCCACCTAGTATAAGCATTCCGCAGTTATATTTTTATATCACGCCCACTTTTTGGAGGCGTGGCAGTTTCCTCTTTTGGTGGAAATGTTTTTTTTTTTTGGTGGGGTATGGTATTTTGCAATCCGTCACAGACGGACTGAAGTTTTAACATATGCACTGTTGCTTTTTCCCATTTGTTTTTTTTTTGCTTTTCAACTACTTAGCGCTAACTATGGCTCTTTTTCCCAATATTTTGACCACGGAATTTTAAGGTAACGGTAATTAATGCGAGTTTTTTTATTTGCTTTGTAAACAAGAATTTTTTTTATACATTGTGTACACAAAGCGATTTTTCATTACAATCGGTATAGTCGTTAAGAAACCAGAATATTTTGAGAAATAGTTTTTGAAATGTTTTTGTAGTTTTCAAGCTTAAGCTCAGAATTTTCTTAATTATTCAAAGTTCGCTATAGTTTTCTCGAAAATCTCAAAAAAAATCTGTTGATGTGTTATTTTTTCAAATCATTTGACCTACCAACATCGGAATTAGTCGATAGGGACAAAATGTTTTTCACGATTTTCGAAAAAACGACTTAACTGCGACATTAAACCTGCCTAACCCAAATTTGATTTTAATTTTAGTTTTAGCTTGTGGTTATTCTATATGTTTGTCCATTCTATTTGTTTAGTGCATGGTTAAACTTTCTTCTTTCTGGCTGTCAAACAGGCAAAGCACTTTTTGTCGTTTTCCCATTTAAATTCAAGCTGAAATTTAACCGTCATGCATGTGTAACTTAAATTGCCCTTTTATGCGTTCTAATTTTTTTTGACAATTTACTGTGCAAAATTGGAAATCCAAATTTTAAGTTGCTTTCTTTTTTGGCAATACGTACATAGCTATTTTGATTACATATTTAAGTGTTCTATTTTCTTGAGCCTTTTTTCGTAGAGTCTAGGATTATTAGCTTACTGTCAACAGCCTCGTTAAGTAGTACCTATGTGTCCATTAGTGACTACATGCATAATTAGATGGAAACATAATTATATTATCCTCAAACATTCTGAGAAACAGTTCGCTTGAGTTTTTTCCTTACCTGGAGCAAAACCATACCTCGCACTCAATGTGAAGAAGTTTTCTTCTGGGTAAAGAAGTACCTTGGTGGTCAAAGGATAGACATGTGCACTCAAGAGGATACAAGCATCCACAGGTTTTCTAAACCCACCTCTGTCTATCAACTCCTACTCTCACCTCCCCGTGGTGAACACCGGGTGCCTAGTACCTCAACTGGAGATTGGGTTCCAACCCCTTTGGAAGGTTGTTGGGGGTAGCAGACGAGAGAGGGGGGAGGAGTGTTCCCACTAAGGCACTTCTCCTTGCATCCGGACGGCAGCGGAGGAATTCCCCAGATGGAATCAACGGTGGCGTCCATAGTTCCAGTCAGGCCGAACTACTTAGTGAACACCTTATATGGGCTACTACGACGTATTCGGAGCTCAGGCCTATAAGGAGCGGGCTATCCGGCTCTCCGTCCTTAGAGCTAAGCAAAGGATCTGGTCCTCCAGGTTGGGGGTCGTGCCGTCGGGGTGACTTCCCGGCCACGTAAAGAAACACCAGTCACGAAGCGGAAACAAGCCTCGGATTCGGACGGATTTACTGTTGACGACCAATGCAAACGAGAAAAGGACAACGAGCTCCGGATCTGCACGTGGAATGTTAGGTCAGACCACGTGCAGCCGAGCAACTAGCGGAGGCCCTTAACGACTGCAAGGCAGACATTACTGCCATCCAAGAAATGCGGTGGGACGGGCCGGGCAAAAGAAGGATGAAAAACTGCGACATCTACTACGGCGACTGCTATCGGCATCAAAGACAGCGCCTATTTGGATGTGGTTTCGTTGTTGGAGGCAGACTTAGGCAAAAAGTCTTGAGCTTCAACCCTGTAAGCGAGCGCCTCGCGACGATCCGCATCAAGGCTAAATTCGCCAACATTAGCCTGATATGCGCACATGCCCCCACAGAGGAGAAAGATGACGAGACCAAAGATATGTTCTACGAGCTCCTGAACAAAACTTATGAGCAGTGCCCTAGCTACGACATTAAAATTGTCCTAGGCGATTTTAATGCCAAGCTAGGAAGGGAGGGCATCTTTGGTCGTACTGTCGGAAAGTATAGCCTGCACGACACGACCTCCGATAACGGATTCAGGCTGATCGACTTTGCTGCGGGGCGACACGTTGTGGTAGCTAGTACACAGTTCCCGCATCTCAATATCCACAAAGGGACATGGAGATCTCCCGATCAATCAACCGTCAACCAGATTGACCATATTGCGATCGACGCAAGGCACTCCTCCAGTATCATGGATGTCCGAACTTTCCGAGGGGCCAACATTGACTCGGATCACTACCTTGTTGTAGCCAAGGTACGGCTGCGGATATCCCGACCAGCGCCAAGTAATGGAAATACTGTGAGGAAGTTTGACGTCGGCCGACTACAATCGCAAGAGATCGCCAGGTCCTTCTCCAACCGAGTCTCTCAAAACCTTCTACGAAGTCCTATGCAACCAGCATCAAGTATTGATAGCCAGTGGCAACATGGCCAAAATGCCATCAGAGACGCCGCCTCTGAAGTGCTGGGTTTCACACGGCGACCACAACGAAACCCCTGGTTTGACGATGAATGCCGGCAAGCACATGCAGCTAAACAGGAAGCATACAAAGCGGCGCTGCACAGAAGGACTAGAGCTGCTCGCGAGCTCTACGAGCAGAGGAGGAGAGAGGAGCACCGGCTTCTCCGAAGGAAAAAGAGAGAGCACGAGAAGCGCGCGGTTGAAGAGATAGAGAGATGTTACAACAGGAATGAGGTTAGAAAGTTTTACCAAAGGATCAAAAGGTCCTGCCAAGGGTATAAACTTCGAACTGAAGCCTGTAAAGACCATCAAGGGAACATCGTTGTAGAATCGCAGTCGGTGCTGAGGATTTGGAAAGACCACTTCTGCAGACTGTATAACGGCGAGGAAGAACCAAATACCGCTGTCAGGCAGAACGAACCATTCAACCCGGGCGAAGACGTTACCGACGAAGCATACGAACGATACCGCCCACCCGACCTGGAGGAGGTGAAAGTAGCTGTGTCTAAGCTCAAGTGCAACAAAGCAGCCGGAGCAGACGGCCTAGCTGCCGAACTTTTTAAATCCGCTGGCGATGAGCTGGTTAGGAGCATGCACCAGCTCATCTGCAAGATATGGTCGGAAGAAAGCATGCCCGACGAATGGAACCTCAGCATTGTTTGCCCGATCCTGAAGAAAGGAGACCCTCTGAGTTGTGCCAACTACAGAGGCATAAGTCTTCTTAACATCGCATACAAGATCTTTTCTGCTGTACTGTGTGAACGCCTGAAGCCGTTTGTCAACAATCTGATAGGCACATATCAGTGTGGCTTTAGGCCAGGAAAGTCCACCATCGATCAAATATTCACACTGCGGCAGATCTTGGAGAAAACCCAGGAATTCCAAATCGATACACACCACCTCTTCATCGATTTCAAGGCCGCGTATGACAGCATCTATAGAGACGAGCTATATAGCGCAATGTCTAGTTTTGGCATCCCTGCCAAACTCGTCAGTCTGTGCAGGATGACGATGGAAAACTCACGCTGTTCCGTCAAGGTCGGCAAAGACCTCACCGACCCCTTTGATGTCAAAAAAGGATTTAGACAAGGCGACGCGCTGTCATGCGACTTCTTTAACATCATACTTGAGAGAATTGTGCAGAACTCTCACGCCAACACCAGAGGTACAATCTTTCAAAAGTCCGTTCAACTACTTGCATACGCAGACGACATTGACATAATCGGTAGAACAAAGCGTGATGTCAGTGAAGCCTTCGTGAGTATTGGGACGGAAGCGGCGAATATGGGTTTAGCAGTCAATGAGGGCAAAACCAAGTATATGCTGTCATCAAGAAAAGACACCCAACACCGACGTCTTGGACAAAACATCACCATCGACAGCTATAACTTTGAGGTAGTTAGGGACTTTGTCTACCTTGGTTCCGCTATCAATTCAGACAATGACACCAGCGCTGAAATCAAACGAAGGATAACTCTTGCCAATCGCTGTTTCTTTGGGCTAAGAAGGCAATTGAGTAGCAAAGCCCTCTCTCGAGCAACTAAAGTGTCCATGTATAAGACCCTAATCATCCCAGTCCTGCTTTACGGTGCAGAAGCATGGACTCTGTCAAAGGCGGATGAAAACACTTTAGGCTGCTTCGAGAGGAAAATTCTTCGGACGATTTACGGTCCCGTCTGCATAGACGGAGAGTGGAGGAGGAGATATAACATCGAACTGTACGGGCTGTATAGCGATACCGACGTAGCCAAAAGAGTCAAAACACAACGTCTACGATGGCTGGGTCATTTAGAGCGGATGGACACCAACGCCCCGGCCCGGAAAATCTTCGAATCCACACCGCAGGGACGACGCGGTAGAGGAGCACCGAGACTCAGGTGGCGCACGCAAGTGGAAGGGGACCTCAGCCAACTTCGCGTGCGAAACTGGAGACGGCTAGCTAGAGACAGAGCTGGCTGGCGAAGCTTGTTGGCCGAGGCCCAGGTCCACCCCGGACTGTAGCGCCACCTTAAGTAAGTAAGTAAGTAAAGAAGTACCTAACTTAATTAGTTTTGTAATCCTTAATAAGATTTCGATTGGTTCACTGAAGGTAAGATTCAGTTACCGTGAGATGAGGGATGAGTGATGTAGAAAACATGATTTGACTGTTGCATTGAATTATATCTTATCGTTTTCTATGGTCCTGCTGAAATCCAATATAGAGTATCCTCATAATTTAATGAACACAAATCAGAAGGTTATTTCTATAGATGTTCTAACGTATGAGTTAGGTTTAATTGAATAATAAATTTATCATCATAGTCAAGAAGTCTCCCTGAAGTGATATTGTTGCATTACGTATGGTCTAAGTCTAAGTATGTATATTTCTCATTTAGAGTTCAGTCGTCATCATACACTCTTAGAAGGTTTATCCCTCTGTAGTTTTTAGACTCACGACAAAACTAAAACAATGAAAACATAATTCACTATTCACAGTCGTGTTGAAATATACACCGCTGCATACTGAATAGCTATTTTCAGTGCCGGTATCACCCACAGTACACAATAGTAATGGATGTCGTGAGATATGCTCGACGCGACCACCGCCATCTAAATCAGACGTCCGGACATGTTTTTAGTTTTATTTTTCGCTTCCTCTTGTATCTGTTGGAATTCCAGACAGCACCACGGCTGCACCACTTGACCGTTGATAGATACAATATACTCTGTTCCCGGTACCGATTTAATGAGACAGTCGGGCGGCGGTGGCATTTTTATGCGGCTGTCGGACAGTCATACTAAATCACCATCCCAGAGATATCTTTATGCACTTTAATGATGACCTTTTCCTTCCTGCGAGCTCGCGTTAAGTCTGATCTTGCCGCCAGAGCACGATCATCAGTCTAGCGCTGTGGCTGCGGCAACCGCCACTCGGCATGGTGAGCAATTTTTCCATTAAACTAATTTCATCGGCTTGTGTGAAATTTTGCCCTGATAACTTAGTAAGTTTTAGAGACTCAGTTGCGGTTTTTTAATATTTCATAGAGGCTCGATTTCATGAGTTATATTGGCCTTAGTTAGTAAAGGCACGTGGCTGGCTTAAATAAAAGATGAAAAATATTAGGTCATTAACAACGAGTTGAAAAAAATTATCAGTTCGCAACGGAATCAATGGTAGGTATTAACGAACAACCTGTTTAAAGTCTCAGAATAAAAAGAAAGTCAGATCATTTAAAGATCGCTGTCTCACGATAAAAAGATATGAAACTGACTGAATTCGAATAAGCTACAATACAAACGGAGCAAGCGTTTTAACAGTCCCATTTAGATGACTGTGAACATACTAGAATTTCGAGCCACTACACAACTAGAAGGTGTACATACGTGGATTTCAAAATGCCTTACATTTTTATTTTCACCAAAATAGAAATCGGAATGCCATGGCATTGAGTATCTTATCCAATCTCATAAAGGCATAGAAAAAGATGTCTTTGAAAATTTCAATGAATGCCACTGGAAAAGAACACACTTTGAAGGTTATCGAACGATCAGTGTCGCTGGTTTTCGAATTGGGTTAAGATTCAACTAAGATTAAAAGATGTAGTCCCAGGCCAAATAGTACTCTAAGGCCTCTACTAGGCAAGGTTGGTGTACTATTTTGCTAGATTGGGTAGAAGTGGCTGTTGGGTTCGAAGAAACCGACACACTTAGACTTATAGGTCCATTGTGATACCACGTGGATTAGAAAATTTAGCCTACTCGTTGAATCATTTCGAGTTACTAATGAAGCGTGAGAGACGTGCTTAGATCGCTAAGATCATTATTGACTCGGTGGCACACGGAAGTAGGATGGGACGTCAATCAACTTCGCATGTAAAACAGGAGACGGCTAACTGGAGACAGAGCAAGCTGACAAAGCTTGTTGGCTGAAACCCAGGTCCACCCCGGACTGTAAAGACATATGAGCTGAAGTAAGTTGTTCGAATGTTTAATTTTCATGTTAGGAGAGAGAAATGTCTTTAATCCTTAATCGTTCTAAAGCCGAATAACAGACACAGTCCAAAAAACTGGTAGGTATTTCGAAAAACACTCTCCTGAATTTATCATTGTTTCGCCCCGGATGTTCTCCATACAGGTTAAGACCATATCTGTTCAGCGTTTTTCTTTCCACCACATGGGAGGCGCTCAATTGGGGATCAGCAGCCATAGAGGGGAAAGACAGATCGAGAAACGTCAATATTTGTGAGTCTTCACGATAAGTATAACGATAATTGAAAAATACAGAAGAATCACTTAACCTTTTGCCACAATCGTCTGCATATGCATTAATTGTTTAATGTATGATGATATAATTTAATGTTGATGATATAACTCCTTTTCTCTAACATACTTCAACTTGAAATAATTTCAACGAAAATTTTACAGCTACAGCAAAGTGTATATGCTTTGGTACCTATGATTTTATCAGTAAAATCATAGGTACCAATTGTCCTTATGGAGAAACTCACCACTGAGTTGGCCTTGTTTCTATAATGTCACTGAGAGCTTATTCTCTTCAGCGAACATTTCCCTATAGGTAATATTTCATTGCTTACAACAACAGTTTCCTTTTCAGTTCTGCATTTCTTTGTAGTCACATTAGTATGAGATTTCATTCCAACATATCGTTTCTCATCGATTACGATAGAACTTCCGGATTTTGTAGTGCATGCATATAGCATTAGTAATCACCACAAGTATCCTGTTTTCGTTTCCACAACAACTGTGTTCGCCATCAGCAACTGGCAACTGACCAAACAGCAATGTGAAACCCATCCATAGTTTTTCAATTTTCCAGTCACGGAATTCAAACGCGAAATGGGAATGATGTGCCTTTATGGGCCCTGTTTCTCATGGCACTCTGAATTTGTGATACGACTGCAGCAGATACTCTTCAGTTCTCTGTCCATTTGCAGCATGACAACATTTTTTTATCTTTTTGCATGGCCTTGAAATAGAGACTTTGTGTTATACTGAGGAGTCCTCGAAAGGAGACGATAGGTACATAATTTAGTTCAGTTGCCTGTATTCCTTGAAGTTATCAGTGTTGCGTTCGGTAAGCAACAAATAATGTTGGCAAATAAAATTTGCATTATTTACTTATGGTATCCTTATGTCCTTACGTCTTCTAGGACGTGAAGGAAATACAGTAGTAGCCTTACCATTTCTGATTATTTATATGGCAATTGAGGTTTATTTCACTGCTTTTGTTTCAAGGACGAATACGACAAAGGAGAATTTGGTATATTTTCTGAATCGCAATGAGCTTTTATACTTCTATGAAAAGTTTCTTTTGCAGGACTTAATTTTTTCTCGGAAATCTTTTAAACAACGTAATCGATGGGTGGGGTGCCGTGGCGTAGTGGTTAGTGTGTGTGCTTACTACGCCGGAGGCCTGGGTTCGAATCCTGCCATCGTCACCTGAAACAAAAAAACTAGTTCTTTTTCACGGTCCCCACCTACGCGAGGGTCTGACAAGCCCTCCGAGAGTATCATTTGTCTTGAAAAACTTCTCAAAGTGCCGTTCGGATTCGGCGAAAAATTGTAGGTCCCCTTGTATGTGAAGAAATTAACACACACAGCATACATTGTTGAGAAGTTGGCCCTGGTTCACCTCGAGCTGTTGCGCCACTCTATTTATTTTTTTTTTTTAATCGATGCAAAATGGGTAAAGGTAGGTATTTATTTTTTTTCTGTACGCCTTAATGTATACGATTATTAGGAATCATACATTCGAACAATTTTGAAGAGCCCATTCAACAAAAACTTTCCTATTAAGAGATAAGAGCCACAACTCCAAATATTGTGAACTAAAAGCCGCGAAACTTATCGCAATAGACATGGTTTAGTTATGAAGCATAAGCTCCGTTGGGAGATGAGTGCAAATTTATGGGGAAAAAACTGGATTTGAAGCTTTTTGTCAAATACCTACCGGATAAACTCGAAAAAAAAAAATCTTTGAATCATCGTCGCGTAGTAGAACCTTTTTGCCAGTTGTATTAGGGTCGTACATAGTGCTTTGTTATTTCATATGAAAATGACACTGACACGGATGGGGTTTTAATTAAGTTTTTTTTACCCAAACTCATTGCGGTGCATCGGTGGTATATCTTTTTGATATACACTTATTTTTCTTTTCCCTCACGTCATCCACTGACTGAGCTTGAAATGACATTTTAATTTCCAGACGAAAAATGAAAAGAGATTGCTGCTGACTATGCAGTTGTAGACTTTTATACACTCAGTTTGGGAAAAATCTTTTAATTGCGTTTTTGTTTTGTGAGGACACGTTATAAGTATAGAAAGATAAATGGATTATGACTTAGTTTTTTAATCTTGCTTTTAAAACTGTGAGGTTTTTCGAACTGGCATTAAGAGAACACACACACACAAATGGACAGTCATTCGGGAACAAAACTAAAATAAGCATTTTTCTAATGCATATAAGATTGTTTGCGGCACAGAAAAGAAAATCATCACTTGACTAACCAACTGTTCTTAAAGGTACTTTAAAAGTGGTTTAGTTTCGACTAAAGCGACAAATGTTAAGTAAAAATAAGCCTACGGCTGATTTTTTGGACACAAAAAATCGAATTAAGAGTCGAAAATCGAATATGCTACGGGAAGCCAAATCTTATCATATTTTATCAATACTTGATTTCCGGTTCTACCGAGATCTCCCTTTCTGTTGCTAGTTTCCGAACTTACAAGAATAATCTCCAATGACCTCGCGGTGTGTTACAGACATTTTTTTCTTTCGACATTTCGTCCGCTCTACGACTCATTCGACATTAATTCCACTCTACGACTCAACATCAGAATAGAATGTTCTCAGAAAAAAAAGAATAAAAAAAACTAGTGGGAGGGCTACAATCTGCTTGGGCCAGTCGTTAGATACCCCATCCCAAATGGCCTCTGTCAAGCTTCGAATCGCATTTATCAGTTGAAAATCTCCCATTGATAAAAGGCGCGTGGCATCGACCCCATTTCCATAACATTGTAGCCTTCGTTAGCCCTCAAATATATTATCCAATAAGTGCAAGAGTACGTCTGTGACAAACTTCTATATACTAGTGATGTCAACCGGTTTTTAAAAAACCTAAAAAACCGGTTTTTCGAAAAACCGGTAAGTACCGGTTTTTTTTCTTTAACCGATTATTTTTTTCCGAGTAAAAACAAAAGTCGCATCAAGCAAAAGTTACTGAAAGAAGGACCCTCTCCCATCTAATTCGTCGGGCGTACGCGGAATCGTAGACTATTTAAGATTTAGATATTTAAGAGATATTTAAGAAAAAAAACTCGAAACCGAAGTGGGTAAACTGTTTTTCTCCGAAGTAAAGCGCAACATGAAAAATAGACTGTTGCCTTATGAAGCTAGGAACGTCAATCAAATTTCTACGTATCTGCATCCAATGTTGAGGAACGGCTTTTTTATCAACAGGTAAATATGACATCGGCTAAAGATCTGGTGAAGAGTGAACTAGTAAATGTAATTAAAAACTCGGCCACCAATACTGGTACAATATGTCATGATGGTGGTGGTCAAAGGATAGACATGTGCACTCAAGAGGATACAAGCATCCACAGGTTTTCTAAACCCACCTCTGTCTATCAACTCCTACTCTCACCTCCCCGTGGTGAACACCGGGTGCCTAGTACCTCAACTGGAGATTGGGTTCCAACCCCTTTGGAAGGTTGTTGGGGGTAGCAGACGAGAGAGGAGGGGAGGAGTGTTCCCACTAAGGCTCTTCTCCTTGCATCCGGACGGCAGCGGAGGAATTCCCCAGATGGAATCAACGGTGGCGTCCATAGTTCCAGTACGGCCGAACTACTTAGTGAACACCTTATATGGGCTACTACGACGTATTCGGAGCTCAGGCCTATAAGGAGCGGGCTATCCGGCTCTCCGTCCTTAGAGCTAAGCAAAGGATCTGGTCCTCCAGGTTGGGGGTCGTGCCGTCGAGGTGACGGAAACAAGCCTCGGATTCGGACGGATTTACTGTTGACGACCAATGCAAACGAGAAAAGGACAACGAGCTCCGGATCTGCTCGTGGAATGTTAGGTCCCTTAACAGACCACGTGCAGCCGAGCAACTAGCGGAGGCCCTTAACGACTGCAAGGCAGACATTACTGCCATCCAAGAAATGCGGTGGGACGGGCCGGGCAAAAGAAGGATGAAAAACTGCGACATCTAATACGGCGACTGCTATCGGCATCAAAGACAGCGCCTATTTGGATGTGGTTTAGTTGTTGGAGGCAGACTTAGGCAAAAAGTCTTGAGCTTCAACCCTGTAAGCGAGCGCCTCGCGACGATCCGCATCAAGGCTAAATTCGCCAACATAAGCCTGATATGCGCACATGCCCCCACAGAGGAGAAAGATGACGAGACCAAAGATATGTTCTACGAGCTCCTGGACAAAACTTATGAGCAGTGCCCTAGCTACGACATTAAGATTGTCCTAGGCGATTTTAATGCCAAGCTAGGAAGGGAGGGCATCTTTGGTCGTACTGTCGGAAAGCATAGCCTGCACGACACGACCTCCGATAACGGATTCAGGCTGATCGACTTTGCTGCGGGGCGACACGTTGTGGTAGCTAGTACACAGTTCCCGCATCTCAATATCCACAAAGGGACATGGAGATTTCCCGATCAATCAACCGTCAACTAGATTGATCATACTGCGATCGACGCAAGGCACTCCTCCAGTATCATGGATGTCCGAACTTTCCGAGGGGCCAACATTGACTCGGATCACTACCTTGTTGTAGCCAAGGTACGGCTGCGGATATCCCGAACAGCGCCAAGTAATAGAAATACTGTGAGGAAGTTTGACGTCGGCCGACTACAATCGCAAGAGATCGCCAGGTCCTTCTCCAACCGAGTCTCTCAAAACCTTCTACGAAGTCCTATGCAACCAGCATCAAGTATTGATAGCCAGTGGCAACATTGCCAAAATGTCATCAGAGACGCCGCCTCTGAAGTGCTGGGTTTCACACGGCGACCACAACGAAACCCCTGGTTTGACAATGAATGCCGGCAAACACATGCAGCTAAACAGGAAGCATACAAAGCGGCGCTGCACAGAAGGACTAGAGCTGCTCGCGAGCTTTACGAGCAGAGAAGGAGAGAGGAACACCGGCTTCTCCGAAGGAAGAAGAGAGAGCACGAGAAGCGCGCGGTTGAAGAGATAGAGAGATGTTACAACAGGAATGAGGTTAGAAAGTTCTACCGGAGGATCAAAAGGTCCTGCCAAGGGTATAAACTTCGAACTGAAGCCTGTAAGGACCATCAAGGGAACATCGTTGTAGAATCGCAGTCGGTGCTGAGGATTTGGAAAGACCACTTCTGCAGACTGTATAACGGCGAGGACGAACCAAATACCGCTGTCAGGCAGAACGAACCATTCAACCCGGGCGAAGACGTTACCGACGAAGCATACGAACGATACCCCCCACCCGACCTGGAGGAGGTGAAAGCAGCTGTGTCTAAGCTCAAGTGCAACAAAGCAGCCGGAGCAGACGGCCTAGCTGCCGAACTTTTTAAATCCGCTGGCGATGAGCTGGTTAGGAGCATGCACCAGCTCATCTGCAAGATATGGTCGGAAGAAAGCATGCCCGACGAATAGAACCTCAGCATTGTTTGCCCGATCCTGAAGAAAGGAGACCCTCTGAGTTGTGCCAACTACAGAGGCATAAGTCTTCTTAACATCGCATACAAGATCTTTTCTGCTGTACTGTGTGAACGCCTGAAGCCCTTTGTCAACAATCTGATAGGCACATATCAGTGCGGCTTTAGGCCAGGAAAGTCCACCATCGATCAAATATTCACACTGCGGCAGATCTTGGAGAAAACCCAGGAATTCCAAATCGATACACACCACCTCTTCATCGATTTCAAGGCCGCGTATGACAGCATCTATAGAGACGAGCTATATAGCGCAATGTCTAGTTTTGGCATCCCTGCCAAACTCGTCAGTCTGTGCAGGATGACGATGGAAAACTCACGCTGTTCCGTCAAGGTCGGCAAAGACCTCACCGACCCCTTTGTTGTCAAAAAAGGATTTAGACAAGGCGACGCGCTGTCATGCGACTTCTTTAACATCATACTTGAGAGAATTGTGCAGAACTCTCGCGCCAACACCAGAGGTACAATCTTTCAAAAGTCCGTTCAACTACTTGCATACGCAGACGACATTGACATAATCGGTAGAACAAAGCGTGATGTCAGTGAAGCCTTCGTGA
The DNA here is from genome assembly GCA_947623515.1 of Neoascia interrupta. Lineage (NCBI taxonomy): Eukaryota > Metazoa > Arthropoda > Insecta > Diptera > Syrphidae > Neoascia > Neoascia interrupta. Next base: position 143,552,949 of record OX392463.1, read on the forward strand.
GTATTGGGACGGAAGCGGCGAATATGGGTTTAGCAGCCAATGAGGGCAAAACCAAGTATATGCTGTCATCAAGAAAAGACACCCAACACCGACGTCTTGGACAAAACATCACCATCGACAGCTATAACTTTGAGGTAGTTAGGGACTTTGTCTACCTGGGTTCCGCTATCAATTCAGACAATGACACCAGCGCTGAAATCAAACGAAGGATAACTCTTGCCAATCGCTGTTTCTTTGGGCTAAGAAGGCAATTGAGTAGCAAAGCCCTCTCTCGAGCAACTAAAGTGTCCATGTATAAGACCCTCATCATCCCAGTCCTGCTTTACGGTGCAGAAGCATGGACCCTGTCAAAGGCGGATGAAAACACTTAAGGCTGCTTCGAGAGGAAAATTCTTCGGACGATTTATGGTCCCGTCTGCATAGACGGAGAGTGGAGGAGGAGATATAACATCGAACTGTACGGGCTGTACAGCGATACCGACCTAGCCAAAAGAGTCAAAACACAACGTGTTTGACACAACGATGGCTGGGTCATCTAGAGCGGATGGACACCAACGCCCCGGCCCGGAAAATCTTCGAATCCATACCGCAGGGACGACGCGGTAGAGGAGCACCGAGACTCAGGTGGCGCACGCAAGTGGAAGGGGACCTCAGCCAACTTCGCGTGCGAAACTGGAGACGGCTAGCTAGAGACAGAGCTGGCTGGCGAAGCTTGTTGACTGAGGCCCAGGTCCACCCCGGACTGTAGCGCCACCTTAAGAAAGTAAGTATGTCATGATTCTGTGATGAGAACCCAAACGCTAGTGCGTCTGCCATCAATATACTGCGGATGTACTTGGAGACTGAGCCTGGGCCAGGAGAAAAGGACACAGAAGCTGTTGGCAACTTCTGTACCTTTCGAGCGTGTGTTTTCGACATCGGGATATATCCTGACTTTAAAAAGGAGCAGGTTGCACGACGATGCAGTCGACCAACTCTGTTTTTCCCACCAAAACTCCGATTTGCTCCAATAAATACAAATTTAAATAAAATGAATTCTTTTTTTCTTATTTTAAGGCGTTTCTAAAAATTTGAAACATAATTTCTCCAAACTTTACACTTAAATTGAAAAACCTACAAAAACCAGTTTTTAAAAAAAAACTAATCGGTTAAAACCGGTGAAAAAAATTTTAATCGGTTCACGTCACTACTATATACCCGACCCTATATACCGTTACCGTGTAACTCCAAATCTTAAAGTTTTTTGGCCCGAATACGTATAAAGGGTCCGCCATATAACGTTTTTTTCAACTAGTACTTATTTCGTAAATGGTAACACTTAGCTCATGTCTGATTTTACAGATAATTAGTTTAATCATTCCGCTGAACGAATATGGTTGTGTATACGCTTGAACAATGTTTGGAAATATTGCGACATTACTTTAAAAATCATGGTAATGTCGCAGAATGTGTGCGAAAATTGCGTACGGATTTAGGAAGAAGAGAAGCACCGTCAGAGCACCCGAGAAAATTGCTGCTGTGGCAGAGAAAGTGTCAGAAGCGCCATCAACATCAATTCATCGTCGTTCTCAACAAATGAACATTTCGGAGACGTCATTGAGACGAATTTTGCGTAAGAACCTTGGTATGACGCCATACAAAGTCCAATTGGTTCAGGAGTTGAACCCAAAATGCGTTTCGACTTCGCTAGGTAGGCCTGCGAAAAAGATGCCGATTTTGCCAAAAAAAAATCATCTTTTCAGGTGAAGGTCATTTTGATCTTGGCGGGTATGTAAACAAGCAAAATTGTCACATTTGGGGCACAGAAAACCCGCACGCATACATTGAAAAGCCGACACACTCAAAACGAGGCACTGTTTGGTGCGGATTTTGGTCCAGCTATTATAATTGGGCTATTTTTCTTCGAAAATGAGCAAGGAGTGGCCGTTACAGTCAATGGCGATCGTAATCGGGCCGCGTTGAACAATTTTTTGTTCACAAAAATTGAAGAGGAGGATATTGGAAACATTTGTTGTCAACAGGACCGCGCTATGTGCCACACAGTCGAAGCTGCACTCGATGTTTTGCGCCCTGTTTTTGAAGTTCGCATTATCAGCCGTAGACCTGATGTCGTTTGGCCACCTTGGAGCTGCGATTTGATACTGTTGGACTATTACTTGTGGGGTGCCGAAAAAGATAAGTGTTACGCCGACAAGCCAGAGACAATTGACGCTTTAAAGGACAATATTAGTGAAGCCATTGTTTAAATACAGCTGCATAGAATCGATAATATGCTTAAAATTTGGACCGATCGTGTAGGCTACTGCATGGCGAGCCGGGGCAGCCATTTGGATGAAATTATTTTACATTATTAACCAGAAGGACTGTACTTTCAAATAAAAAAAGAAATTTGAGAAAATATTCAGTAGTTTTTTTTTATAACAGTTTAAAAAAAAAAATTATTTGGCGGAACCTTTATTATTTAAAAAGGCCACGCCCACAAAAAATGGGCATGGGCTAAAAATTAAAATCAATTACTTATATCTTCTTTAAAATCATGAGAAAATACTGTGTAAGCGAAAATTATTTTAGAAAAAAAAATGTTTTTTCCTAAAAACGCCCCGAAAGTGGACGGAGCTCAAATCTTTGTGAGGAGCTTAGCAAATAGTAATATCTTCAATATTTGTCTTATAATTATTTTTTTTTTTTGATTTAGACATCAAGAAGAGAAATCGGATTTTTAAAGATCTAACAAGTTAAAAGAGGGCATGGTCGATATTGTGGGCGGTCCAATTTTCGCCTTGTTAAAGGTCTTGGGAGAATATTGCTCAGTAACAAAACTTGAGCTCCTATGCAATGTCTAACTTGACCAAAAAGGCATTTTTAAAGAAAATGTGAAATAGAGGTTATCTCACATTGAAGCCAGTAGTGGGCGTGGCCGTCAATGGATTGAACCAATTTTCAACACTTTTTCTGTGCAACAAAAGAACAAACTCTCAACTCTCTAGCTTGATTTTGAAGACCTAAAACCTTCACATATACAGACGGATCAGACGGATGGACGGACATGGCTGAAGCGATTCGCCTGTCCCGATCATATCTCTAAAAGGTCTTAGGGGTCTACGACGATTATTTCACTGTGTTACGAACTATGCATTAAAATCAATAGGTATATCCTCGGTCGGGTATAAAAATGTGGTTTGCATGTTTTAGGTGAATTTTAATGTCAAAAATTAGGCTTTTATTCAACCACGCCCCTAAAAGTGGGCGTGGTGAAAATTTTTTCCAATCAGTTGATAGTATACAGAAATAAATATGATGACATATAATGCAAGATTTTTTTGATTGTAAGCAAATGCATTACATATAAATATCGTTTGTTAAACTGAAAATGATGAGCGACACATTAGGGCGTTTTACGATTTTTTTGCAATGCTAATCTCATATACATAAGTAAGAATACTGCATACCAAATGTGAGCGTACTACGTTCGTCCGTCCGTCTGTCTGTCGGTATTTTTTAGACATAAAATTTTAGCATAACTATTTAGTACTTAATTTATTTCTTGACTAAAAAATAATATAGCTAGTTTATATTATATATGTACATCAGGTTATTGTCATAAAGAACATCGATTCAAATCTGCACATTGTGTTTCCATTTAATTGGTTTAACTTCAAAACGTGCTTGTTCTCAACTGCATCGATGTGTATGCACATTAGTCAAAAACAAGTGTTTGATTGCTTAATATTTGCAATACCTGCGCTCAATTAACTGCGAGTGTCAATTTATTCGTCCCTGAATGGACTCAAAATATGAAACACTTGTTCGACAGCTAATTGGTCTTTGTCACTGCGTACACTTAGTATGTACATGCAATACATGAGTATTTTAAATTAATTTTGCGTTTACTCTGCTTGCAATATCCATTAGCAGAACAAAGCCATTTTACCTCACAGCAAAATGGGTTTTAATTAAATGTTAAACAATAATAAAAATTGTGCTGGTTAAATGATGAAACGAGAATTACCTCACCAATGTGAAATTAAATCGCTCCAAATTAAAACAGCCTGCATAAGGACAAAATTTCGATGTTCAAGCGAACAAATAATAAGTAGAAATATTGAGTTAAATTATTCTAGGGCTATATTGAATTATTGTGTAATAATTAAGCTTGAATCTTAGTTATTTTTTTTATAGCACGTAAATATTACATGAACCTTCCTTAAAGTTAGCGCCATAAAACACGCAAGTAAAATATAAGAGATTTAGATAACGAAGTCAGAGGAATAAAGAGCAACCATATAAATCGTATTTGTGGCACATAAACGCCCTCAAGTGATTTGGTATCAATATAATGTGCATATGAAAGCCTTCCGACACTTGTAAGGACAAGAAGACAGTAATAATGGTGTACATATACACATTTTATGCTTACAGTTTACGGACTCATTTTAAATCCCCAAGAAAAACATTGTGCAGCTTCGCAACGAAACCACAAACTGAGACTGCAAGCTGCTCACTTTCGTGCTTTCTTCGCATGAAAAACTCTCGCACAGCATAATGGCATTGTGGCTGCGGGTATACCGGCTTTACTCGGGAGCACACGTAAAAAGAGCGTTAACATTATTCTGCGATATGTTTTCCTTTGGGGAAATAATTTTAAATACGCTTGCTTGAGGGACAGAGCTTAGATAGAGTGCATTTACCTGTGCATGCAAATTGCAAATTGTACAGCAATATCCCTTGGGAATTTTATAACAGCATGTACCCACTTCTCTGTCGACTGCATATGTTGGAACCAGCATTTACCGTATGTTGCGTTGGAAGAATCGTACGGAAGACTGACTACGAACACAAAAGTATTTTAAGGATAAAGTTCTTGTGTCATTAGATAAATTGAAAAATGCATGCTCATGCACGTGTACAAAATGTAAAATATAATATAGAAAATACTGCATTTGGGTCGGCAAAAGGTGGGTCGTTGTCTCGTCTTATATGATATGCACGGTTTGCCCGTTTTCGGTTGTCTTTTTTTAAAAAAAATTATGTATTTTGGAGAAAACATACGTGCAGTCTCCGACGGTGCTGTAAATTTAAACATTTCAGTGCATTGATTATAAATTGTTGCTTAACATTTTGCTCCATGACAAAGTTTTAAAATAACCACCTCTGATCCTTTCATCTACAAGTTTATCTACTATCCACGTGACAATAAATTAAATTATCATGTTAGCTTGGAGATTAAAGCTTCTACTTTGAATTCACTTAATTGCTAAACATAGGGTGACCACATTTTGCAAAGCCAATTTCATTACCCACACAAAAAATTTAAAAAATATTGGTTTTATATTTATAAAGTATATGCCTGTTGAAATCTGAGGGGTTTTAGTAAATATTGTCGCCTTTCTTATATGCATATTTACCATCAGTCCCTAAATGGCATAGGGATGCCATTTTGCTGCAAAAGCACTTTTTTACCTCTTTTTCAGTCTTTATACTGCTGTACTGCACACCTGCTGGATTCACAGCTTTTTATAATGCCTTTGGTATTTGAACTTTCTAGTTCATATATTTTTTCCGACCTATCAATGATTTATTAAAAATTAAATAAATTCAAACGAACCCTTTAAAAACAAACGCAAATGAAAAAAAACGGTGAGTTACTGCAACAGTGTGTACGCAAAATTTAAAGTCCGTAAAACGGACCTTTGAATCCCCATCCTATCCCACATTGTTAAATGCTGATGTTATTGTTATTTTTTGACATTTTGTAAGTAATGCAAACTTCAAAAGGGGGCGTGATGCAACCGCCCCTAACTATCAATATTAACAGATATTTCCAAGTTACGATTAAATGTACATAAATATGCATTTTTCAAAAGTAAAAATACAAATTCAATATTTTTGAAAAATCGGGGTGTGGCTTAAAACTATGTATAAAGGAAATCTAGAATGAAGTCTCGTATACCTTACCTGTTAATTTTTTTGTTTCACGCCTTCTTAAATATAGCTTAAGGCCAGTCAAAATTACGTTTTTCTGGAAAATTTTAGGTTTTTTTCAATTCCGGCACCAAATGTGGGTGTGGCCCAAAGTCTTGTATAAGCCAAATGAAGAACTAAGTGTTTTCTACATACAATATTAAGCAATTTTTTTTTTTAATTTGGAGGAAAAATATTAAGTAAAATGGTTTTGAAAATCTACCCTTAAAATATATGCCACGCCCAAGGGAGGAGGTTTAACAATAATAATTTTTCTTTTTTGTGTCTTACATTCATTAGGTGATGCTAAATGTCAAATTTCAGCTATTAAGACGTCTTACAATTTTGATAGCCTTGGAGGTAGTTGCACATTTAGGCCGATTGTGGGCTTGTCTTTGGGCGGATTTCAAAAATGTTTACACTTCTACTGACTTGCATGATGTGGAGCTTACGTACGAAATTTCAGCACCCCAGTTCAAAATTTATGGCCTAAAAACATGTGACCTACAGACGGACGGACGGACATATGGTTTATTCGATTCAAAATTTGGTCTCGATCATATGCCCTTAAGGTCTTGGGGGTCTACCATTATTATTTCACTGTGTTACAAACTATGCGACAAAATTTATATACCTCCTATCCTATATATTCTATGGGGTATAAATATTGTGTTATTATAAAAGCCATTATAGGTTAGGGAAAGTTTCTTATGCGCGTTTCGGAATGAGGCTTGGGCTACTCCGTGAAATTAGTTTCCATAGTCTTCTGTGATCCGATAATCTGGGTCAAATTCGGTAAGTTTAATCGCTCCTTATCCTAGGTTAACCACGGAATGAACACGGAACAACTCGATTTTTTTTTTTATTTTTCTATGAAAAACGACACAAATTCGATGACTAGGCTAAAAACAGATATGATCCAAGTTGGTAGAGTTTGTGAGTCTCTCAATGAGATTGCTGCCAGATGCGACGAATCCCTGTGCTGGGTTCCAAGCAACTGTAGAGTAAACGATCTAGCTAGAGCAGGTGCTATCGCTAGCTATGCAAATGAACGGGGAGCACCCATAACTTCGATAAACTTAAATCTGGACATCGAAATCATCACAATGGCCAAAATATGTAGAATAATATCAGCATGTGTCTGCAGATAGAGCTCTTACGAGCTCCAAGGCATTCGAAGGCATGCCAAAAAAATGCATGTTTCTTTCAACGATTTCGCATAAGTTTCAGAGATGGGGAAGAGGAAGGAACCATGGTATATCGTCTGTGTGACTTTTCCCGCCCAGTCAACCTTGATAAGGAAACCCCTAGGGGAATAATTTTTCGCAGATCTAAACGATCTAGCCAAACTCGATTTGAAGAAAATTTCAAATTTTAAAACTGGGTCGATTTTGGTAAAATAACTAATTGGTGAACCATACACTACCGCCCCATATTATCGCGATCTCAATTTTAGAGCACCTACAACATAACGTTGAGTCTGCCATCATCTCAGCCTGCCACGCGAATAAGTTCCCTAGTTGCCCTCACCTCTCTACCGCTCACAAGAACGACATATTTCCCTCACCTGAGGTATCGGCTTACATCGAAAACTTCTTCTTCTGCTTCTCTTTTTAGAATGCTTCTCACTGGTCTCAACATAACTTTGTAGGGGGTTGTTTATATCATGTCTCTCCGATCCTCGAAGTGAATTCTTATTTAAATATAAAAAGTTAAGGGCTAACACCGAAATTGGTTGCGCTTGCCTTGCCTCTTGTTGACGTGGATTGCACAAAAGACAGTTACCGCCGCCCTCATTTGACTCTCTCTGCTGCTGACCGTACCAAACCCACTTCTTCCGTCCTCAAGGTTAATTCTTACTTGGGATCCAGTAGTCACCAGCTACCACCGATAACGGTTGCCCCACTCGGGCGCCACTTTTATTTTTCAAAAAGTCCCTCACTTATCCCTTACTGGCTGATATTCTGCTGGCAGAGCAGTGGTTCAAACCAAAACGGTTATCCAGCCCTCAATATCTTTCCGGATTCTCTGACTCATCCAGCTTCGGAACAGGCTTTTACTGAGACTATGATTTTGCCTCTACCTTTTCGCCAAAAGTGACCGTATATACGTCTGACGTTACCAAAAGGTGGTATAGCAATGGAATTTATATCTATGTGTGCCCCTGCGTGGCGGCGATAGCCACCTTACATAATCTAACCTAAGTTACAACAACAAATTTCGATGCCGATTCCAAGTTCGATGCCGATTCCAAGCTTAGTCTTTTTTTTTATAAAGCATCCTCCAGTTACTTATTTGGAATCTAGGCTATTCGACAAATCGAAAATAAAATTTTTATTGAAGGATAACATTACGAAATGTAAGCTTGCTGAGTAAAGATTGTGAACAAATGAAATGCGAAATATTTAAAGTACAAGAGAAATAATTGCGAAATGATCATAACGAAATGAGAAACTGCGCAAGTGTATGCCAAACCATTAAACTTTTTCGTCTTAATCACTTCTTCAACTAAATTAAACTTTATATAGTTTAATTTATAATATTTTCTATCTATGTAATATATATTACTAATATATATTACTAAGAAAGTAAAATTAAATTTTACTATCTAAGTAATATATGTTCAGCCAATTTGTTAAAAACCATTTACTATGGCATATTTCAATCAAAATTACAATATGGGATCACTTGCTGGGGAGGCGCGAATATGAATAAAATTCAGCCACTCTTTGTTCTACAGAAAAGTATGGTGCGTAGATTACTCCGCAAACAAGGTAGACATCCTTCTTACCCTTTGTTCTGTAACTTGAAAATTCTTCCTGTCCGTCTTGTTTTAAGGTATTAAAAACTTTTCTTATGAAGTCTGGTAATCGCAATTTTAGAATTATTTCTAATTATAATTTACGTGGCAACTTTTCATACTCAGCTAATGTTCCTTTTTTCCGCATCACAGCGTATCGTAATTTTTATAGTATTTCCTCGATTCGGCTATTTAACAAACTTCCAGTATCGTACAGATCGGTTTCTCTAACTGGTAAATTTCTAAATCTTGTAAAAAAGTGACTTCTTAGTTTTAACTTTGTTGCCATTGAACAACTTCTTTCCGAGTATCTGGTGTGACTTAAAAATTTAGTTTTTTCGCTTGATTTTCTCTCAAGTATTAGGTCTTTCGATAAGATTTTCTTTCAACTTCAAATGTAAATTTAATGTATTTTCTTTTGAAACCGCAAGTATGTAATATAGGTATGCATTGTTTTTATTTTGCTTTTAAGGGTCACCCCACCCATATTTACACTGAATTGTTTAAAATGCTCAGTTGACATTCAACATTATTTTCTTATTTATTAATTATATTATTATATTATTATATTATTAAATATAGAATGTCAAGTAAATTTCCGTACTTTAATTTCTAATTTTAATGAATTGTATCAAATTGTAAATTGATTTCTAGTTTAATAAGATATAGTACTGAAATGAAATAAAATATCTATCTATCTATCTAACTCACTTTACCAAATCAAGTTCTATTTTCCATGCCTCTGCATTACTCTCGACAAAATTAAATATTTTGCGTTACGTTGAACCTGAACCACACAAAGGTGGGATTTATATCAAAGAAAAAAGATCACAGATTGCCTTACGTATGGCATTTCAATTCTCATGATTTTCATTCCCCATAATAACATTCCTTTACAATCCCTCTGAACAAGGGGGGTAAAAGCATGGATATATATTTCCCTAGAGAGAATACACCCCCGAAAAATTTATTTTATTAATAATTGTTATAGCCCTGCGGAAAGTTTGTTTCCTCAGCGATCTGACGTGCCGATACCTTTTTCGCAGATCCATTGAGAACCCCAAGGACTACACGCACTAACGAGAACTTATATAAGAAACGGCAAACAAGATATGGAAAAATATTTCAATGAGCCGCAGAATGTTTCATAAGAGGAACAGGCGGCGAAAAATATTTTCACTACATGACGAAGCAGCCGATTATTTCCTCGGTATGAAATACAATGCAAGTGTGTGTGACAAAAAGGTATAAATATTACGGGCTCATTTTTCGACGACCCTGAAAAGTGCTCTTTTGACGGTTGTAAAATGGCTAAAAGATATATTACCCCAAAGCGTAACTTGAAGTTTCACTAGAAATTGTCCTTTGAAGAGTAAAACAGTTACCGGAGCGATTTGAATGGCTTGCGGATATCAACTGGTTTGAGTGGCAGGAATGGCTCTACCAGGACTCCGGTATCTGCACTAAGGTGGGAAATAAAAAGGAAAATGAATATTCTTATATTTTTCGTTGTTCCTTTTTTCCTTTCTTTCATTATACTTTCTATTCGTGCAACACCCAAGCCCTTGTCCTTTGATTATTTCCAGTTCGTTGGGATAAAAAGCTTATGTTCAATGACATGAAAAGGGTTGATATCGTTTCATGGAAATCAGCAAGGAAGTGTATACAGCAAGTGAAACAAGGAAGAAAATTGAGAAATGATTTGGTGGTTCGGGTATTGTCTTGAAACCCTTTGTCGTTGTGGCACCACAACCCCTAGAGCTGGCAACTGATGGGAATCGCATTTCCGCACTCGATCGTTCAAGTAGCTAGTATCCATTCGATTTAATTTATAAACGGAATGGGAAAATGTCTCTAAAGAAATTCTTATAAAATTACTATAAATGAAAACTCGTCCGAAAGGGTGGAATAATTTTTTGTGCGAAGCAACTGAGAAGGGGCCAACAAGTATAAAATTTCTGAAATGAAATCGATTAGTTAGACAAGGTTATTTGACGAGAGTACAATAAGGGCCTACACTTTGATTAAGGCTTTTTTCAATGTACTTCATTTAAGTTATCTTAATTTTAATTGGAAAACATACAGTCCCTTCAGTTTTCAAGTTGGTAAGGTTATGAAGTTTTATTATTTAATAGAGCACCTTTTACTTCTTAATTTTTTTGCAACCTTCGTTCTGCATAAACTCAACTTGCTTATACTCTTGAAAAAAGTAAACGTTATTCTTCGTCTATACTAATTGGCTTAACAGAGAAATGCATCAAGCATCACTTAGCCTAGATTTACTTTTCCATATGCGCGTTCTTTACACTCTTTAAAATAATCATTTAGGCGAGAGTACGTTAATGGCCATGAAAAGAAGACATGACTAGCATGGGACTACGCTACACTTGAAAATGTTTCTAATTTCAGAGAACAACTGAATGGCCACCCTAGTTACATATCTAAGAAAGACTGAAAAAATTAAAGTGACTGCAAAACAGTATAATGAGATATGCTGTGAGTAGCAAGAACCTGGATATCCAGTTCTTAAGCTGTTCTGGTAAAAATGTAGGGCCCTTCAAGAATTTTAAGTCTTCACCTGACTTATTGAGGGTGGTAAAGTTGCACTGGCCTCCATTCATCTTTTTACTCCACGTCAGCACGTAAGGGTGAATGTTCCAGGGAGTGATTCCAAAGTCATTTTCCTAATTCTCATTCAAAAGTTTGTTAACCAAAGGGATAATAATTGTAGAACCCTTGCAAAGTTTTTAACGTTATAAAATGACACTGGGTTAACTAGAATTATTACTAACACACTTAGTTAATTTCAAGAGATAGTTTTCTAGTGAAGAGTTAAGCTTGGCTTAGACCAAGAATTCTTAATTCTGGGAAAAATAAACTGAGTTTAACCGATGAAAGCAGTTTTTCATTGTAGGGTAAACTCCGTTAGCAAGTGGCGTTTTCCTTTTTTCCTAGCTGTCAAATAAAGGACGAATATTACACTAGGTTTGGTGCCATTATGTGTGTAAAAATCTGGCTAGCTTTAAAAATTTATTTTGCTTCATGGAAAAATGGATTTAATGTTTTTCTCTTTTTAGTTACTTGTGAAATTTTGTAAGCAAGACCTAAAAGAAAACGAAACCTATAGATAAAATAAATATAGAAGGGCGCAACAGCTCGAGGTGAACCAGGATCAGCTTCTCAACAATGTATGCTGCGTGTGTTAATTTCTTCACATACAAGGGAACCTACAATTTTTGGCCGAATCCGAACGGCACTTTGAGAATTTTTTCAAAACAAATGATACTCTCGGAGGACTTGTCGTTGTCAGACCCTCGCGGAGGTGGGGAACGTGAAAAAGAACAAGTCTTTTTTTTCAGGTGACGATGGCAGGATGGAAAACGAAACCTAGGTCTAGTTAATACTTATATTTTAATGAAAGGATAGGTTTTTGAAAATATTGAAAAGTTTCAGAGAAATGAAGAGTTGAGAATAAATGCCTTTTTTCACAGTCTTTGAGGCCATCACTTTTGACCTACTTGGCATACAAAGCCGATATTAAACACACGTATAAAGCAGCTCAAAATAAGCTATAAGCTGAAAGAAACTTCTGAAAGAAATCTTATACTGTGTTTTCGAAAAAAAAAATGCAATAATGGATGAAAATACCTGTATCCCCGACCCTTTCGCTAATGGTGTTATTTGAAGAAATAATTTGAAAAAGACCACACGTATCAGAAACTATAAATAATTTTACTGAAAACTATAGCAACTATAGCGACCTAAAACTGTATCTGAGATAAAGCTTAAGAACCAAAATGCATTTTCAGAAATAATTTTTAAAATTTAATGTTGACACCGATATTGTTCAGTTTTAGTAAAAAAAAAACAAAGCGTACAGGCAGAAATCTAGTTGCGTTAAAAAAATTCAAATTGTCGTTTTCAACTTAAGTTTTCTAAGTCGATCTAAAAGACAAAGTAAAAAAGGGCTTGTTTTGTCGCGTTTACGTAAAAATCAGAACGCGTCGAATTTCAGAAAAAAACTAATAGGTGCTAGCGCAGGTGGTTGTTTCATTGGAAAAATTCTAACGGAAGGTAGGCGGAGGCATATCCTAAAAAAAAAAAAAAGTTAGAAAACGCTAATACCTACAACTTTTGTCATATAACTTCTAGTCAAATTTCATATATATATATTGAAAAACAGTCATTTTATGCTAAAATCCTTTAAAAAGTGGACGTGGTCAATGAAAAGGCCAAAATTTTTCTCAACGTCGCGTTGCGTCGCTCAGTAAATGGCCACTTGTCGCTCAGTATCTACGCAGAGAATTTTGAAAGTGTTTTTCAAGATTTTTTTAATACTAGATATTTTCTAGTCAAACAGGATAATACTTACTTTATTGCTGCTTCCTACTGCTGTATGGTGGATTTAGGGGTTTTATCATTCAGCCAATGTGTTGTTCAAATTGTTAGTTCATTTCTTCTCTTTTAAAATTTAAATTTTGTAATTATTGTTGAAGCTTCCTTTTGTGTCTATGACAGATTCTAAATTCGATTCGTTTTTTTTTAGACTTACTAAAATTGAAGACTTTTGACCTGTCATATTCTGATTAAACAGATCATCCAACCGGGAGTGGGTCGCATAGCTCATGTGGTACAAATGCACACTAGCCTTAATAGTTTCTTACGTTCCATCACTCACACTTTTTAAGCCAGATTTCGGCGCCTCAGAAAATGGGTAACCATTTGGGTTCACACAAGCTCATTTCGAGATTGAGTCCCCATGTTTTATCAAAGGAGCTATTTAAGGGTCAAGATAGCTTAAGTACCTTTCTTGCCTTATTTGTGCGCATTTTAGGTGGCAATGATTACTTTCGGAAATTTAATCTATTTTCTGAATTTAATAAGATAGTCCACTTCTTAATATTGAGGATTGAAAGATTGATCGGTCTTCTTGATGCAGATTATCCTCTTGCTTGGATTTACAGTTGTCACCTCATCTCAACAACACGCCAGGTTGTTTAAGGGTTGTTATAAGGCCTTAAGGTAGGTATAGTAGAGTGAATTGCTCGTCTACATGATTTAAACACATCAGTGAAGAAAGTGCACTGAGTCTTTGAGCCCTTCTTTTAATAAGTCTTATCACAAATTTTGCAATACTTAAAACATTAGCTATATAAGTCCATTTTATAATAGAGGGGGTCTTTTCCTACTCAAAGCTTTGATTACAGGATTCATGGTTTTCATTATCAAAAGCCCCTTTAATATCTGTAGTCAGATTCAGCTACAGCTTTTTTTAGTTCTTTCCTTTACGATAGAGTTTGAAGAGCTTAATTACATGATTATTGTACTACTAAGTAACTAAGATCCATTTCGATTTTAGTGAAAAGGAACACTGAGGCTTTGCCTAAAATATAGCACTACGCCTCCCGTTCCAGACAAATAGAATTTAAGACCATTCGTGTACCACAACTTTGCCCTTCATTCTTCAAGTTTTTATTGAATAAAATTATTTTACACAAAATCCACGAAGAGAAGCATAAAAAGCTAATCATCTGGTCTGATAAATTCTCCCGGCTATTCGCTGAAAGCATGATTAGCACCGAATGTTGCATGGAAATAAGGACATCTTTTACAACAGGAAATTGGCTATTAGCATTTTGTTTTGCTATCGTCAGCCTACTCAAGCTCGTTTGGCAAATCACCTTCGATTGGGTTTGGGGTGAAACTTAAAAACAACAAACAGCAAAGGAGGCGATAACTTTTCCTACAAACAAGGTCCTTCGATGTCCTGATGCCGTCCATTAAACATAATTGCCACGCGAAAAGAAACTCGAAACTTTTTCCATTTCGACCGCAGCGATGATGATGCCGCTACCACCTATATTACCATCATTCTACAAAGAATAGATTTCATGCTGTGGGCTTTGTTGAGGATGAAGCGAAAAATGACTGGATAAGCTCGCTTAGTCACGTAGGCTATTTCGGAAGGAAATCAGGATGACAGGTGCCAATTGTGGTTTGTTGATGAGATAAAATGCCTGGGTGCGATCATGGACACAAGTTGACTTTTCTTTTAACAATCTTCTGTTACCTTTCGTTTTCTAGCCATAAAGCCATATGAATAAATGTAATCTATAGAGGAAGATAAAGAAGGTGGAGCAATTAAGTGGCACTTGAAGGTGGCATATCACTTCTTTTTTTTTGCATAGCAAAACCTTTGACGCTACCAAAACAGAAGTGCACATTAAAAATTGGGCTGACTTGGATCAGAAAGCTAAAAAAAAAAATCAGAGCAAATAATTGAATGTTCCCAACACAAAAACATTGCTTACCAAATTTCTGCGTTTGGTTTAAATTCAATAGTTCTGTAAAATTGACCACAGAAAATGGACGTGGCCAACAACTTTGTATGAACGGAATCCAAAATGGAGTCTGACTGACCTTATGTGTTAAGTTTTCTTTCCTGTCCAGGTTTTTCTGGCAAATTACAGGTTTTTCTTATATTCTGTGACCAAATGTAGACGTGGCTCAAATGCTTACATAAAAGAAAAAGAACTATGTGTTTTTTTACATAATAAACTTAATTAAGTTTTGAAAAAAAATATTGAATTACTCTTCAAAACGATGCATCGCGAACTAGAGAAGCTATGACCTCTGGACATTACCAGGCAATGCAAAGTGTCAGGCTTCAGCTTTATCATATCTTACAGTTTTGTTTGTGGGCGGACATACGAAATTTCAGCTCTCTACAATGGTCTCTCTGCAATGGCTCTCCACTTGGTGGTTTGACTTTTTATGTAATGTGTGCTATTTATTGCAACATCCAAATGTCTTTCAATTTGTGCAGCTCTAATGGATTCCAAAACACACACTGATTATGCTACAGACATCCAGTTTTAAGGAAGGATAAAATTATGCCAATCAATGCCTGCTTTTGCCTGAATTACCTGCCATCCTTGCAAATTCTCCTGTGCCTATAGCTTATATTTTCTTGGATAGAATCCTAAGCTTTTATTTTCTTGGAAGTTTCATTAATTTGACATGTAGTTCAGGAAATCCTGTTTCAAAACGCAGTGCATAGTTTAGGTTTTAACCTAAATTGCGATGGGTAGAGATCCCGTTTCAAATATGGCAGCTTGGAAAGCGCTTTTGTGACTGTTTTTTGAATGTATATTTTTTGTAACGTTTCACAACGCTTTGACTATTCTTTTTCTGTGCTTCTTCTTTTCTATATTATTAAGCTTTTTTTTAAATCATTCTGATGTTAATGTTGTTCCTGTGTATTTACACGTATAGATTTCAGAAAAAACTTATATATGAAAGAGGGATACATATCTCTCTATTTGGGGTCTCGATTTCCCAAATATCACTATTTTTTACTTCTTAAATTCTCGATGCTTACGATAAACGTAAGATTCCAAACATTGCAGTATATTTCTGTTATTTTATTCATTGACTGCAGGTTACATATCTCGACGGAAAACCAAATTATATGACACACCCTCTGAGACTATAAAAAATGTCACGTACAGGGTGGCGCACCAATTGTGGTGGAAAAAAAATTCAAATAACTTTTTTTAAATCAATTTCTTTTATTTATTTATTTAGTTCAATAGTTTAATTTTATTTTACCAATTGTTTCTCAAGAGGATAAACCTTTAATGGCCTCTTTGCTCATTCACTTTAGTACAGTACAGCTTTAGTACTTTAGTACAGCTCAGTACTATAATCCCTACAGTTGCTTATAATAGCTATGTACCTACGAAATCAATAATTATTAAGCCCGGGCTAGGTTATCTTAATATGAAAACAGCCGACATAGCAACCACATGAGTCTTAATTTAATAGCTGATTAAAAAAATTCTTTAATTATGATTTTTCCCCCAAATTCCCAGAACTTTTGACAAATTTTACCGTGCATAAGCCCATGTGGTCATCCTTGACCACAACAAAACTCAGCTATTTTTTTTTAATACAATATACATACACATAAACATAATCTACTCGAGGGTACTACCTTCGTTTTTCAACTATATTGGCAGCGCCGTATGAGTGCCACCATGCTCTATTGAAAACTAGGTCCCCAACCTGATGAAATTTGCGCCAGAATACAAACTTCTTTGGGTACCTATAGCTAGTCCTTTTTGCCCCTCCGTCAAATTTGCACACATAAATCCTAACACGTATCCCTAGCTGACATGACGACTAATGAGGACATATGGCTCTGACTGAGTTTGTGTACCTTCGCTCCGTTGTCGGACGCTGTTGGGTGCATGGCATGGCACACTCAGTGAATGCCTGCATGCCTGAGCTGGAATGTTGTTAGGTTTTGTTGTTACAATCGAATGCTCTCGTATGCCAATTTGTTCAGTATCCAATCTCAGTATGATGTACATGGAAGGCTGCTTTGTTTGTGTGTATATGGTGAAACGGTGATATGGTAGCGCGGTTGGATACATAATGCCCTTGAAATCCTATTTGCAGCCTTGTGTGCAAAATCAGTATACGACACAGAGTGGAAGCACATTGCATTATTTTTATGGCAGATGTTTGAAACAGTGAATGCATGAATGTCTGCTGCATTGAATTCAAATTTGGTATGGTGAAATTTATTTATTTTGAGTTTGGTGCTCTGGCGTAGATTTGACATTTTTAGGTCAAAGGTGGGAGATGATGTATAGATGTCAGTAAAAAACTGTATTAAGGTCGTTAACGAGTTTTGCGAGAACCTGCAATATTGGATAATGGTTGCATTAGAATAATTACAGGAAAGCCTCGTGAGCTTTAAATACTTTAATGTATGGGCATATCTTTTATTTGTCTGAAATAAAGGAATATGATTTTGTTATTGTGTTTATTTTCGTCCCCATCCAGGATTAGATATTTAATTTTAATAAATATAGTCCTCTTGTCTTAAATAACCCGTTGTTCCTTACATAATCTCGAATTAAAAATTTAGAGAATCCCTAATTAAGTCCAAAGGAAGGTCAGACCCATCAAATTATCGAAGCGTTCAGTTTTAAATTCTAAACATCTAATTTCATGTACAGCAAACTTTCAAAAACGGCTGTTGATGTGGATTTCGGAGGACCACTTTTCGTCCCAAAAAACCTTGCGGAATCTTAGAGTGCTGTTGAAATATTAGCGGACAAAATGTCGAAATAAAAAACCATCCTTCACGGTTTTTTATATCGACATTTTGTTCACCGGCAGGGGGCCGAACCTTTACCTGTCGCGAGTAATGCTTTGCCAATTGAGCTACGGTGACCACGATTGATTTCTGGTCCATAATTGACGATCTCACTAGTTTTCGCCTTGCATATCTTTCGTATTCTTTCTTTATGCGGAAATGTTTTATTTCTACTTTTTGACTTTTTGGGGCTTCAAGGCAGCCTTTAACCGAAATACATTATTTTACATGTTATACACACAAGTTTAACAGCACAATCTGAACAAGGATACGCCTTCAGCAGTATGGGATAAGGAGAAGTCTTTCAAATTTTGTAATTCAAGCTATGGATTAAGGCAGGGATGTTTGCTAAGCCCGTTGATGTTCGAACTGCTCATCAAAATCCATATTGAGTAACTAATTGGTGGAGTATAGTTAAGAAGTACCCTTATTAAAATGCTAGCTGATGTTTGCCTGCTTCCCTGAAACCCTGTTACTCATTGTCTACTGTCAATTTGAACACAGATCAATTGTTGAACTTCTGGTTAACTTAGACAAACCTAAGGCGTTGATTTTTAAAAGAGGAAGGGGAAGTGACTGATTTGCATTTCTCAAAAAGATTAACCACTTAGCACTTAGGTAAAACTGGCGGGATTTTGCCACTACGCATAAACCAATTGTCTACCAAGTGCAAGGTCTTCAAAGTTGCAGTCAAGGCTTATATTCCACGCCATCCAGGTGAGGCTAAAATGGATGTTTGATTCTGTGAGAAGACTCCTAAGGTTTTCCTTGAACTCCAAAATGCCATTTCAACTCCCGCCAAATACCCCCTTCAAATTGAGTAGACACCGACAAATTCACTCGTAACAAGTTCTACCTAGCTCGCCGGAAAAACTCTGCCTGGTTGTTCTGCCATTACTACATAACGTTCCTTTATATTCAGAGCAATTCAAATAGAACAGTATACTTTCCCTCGAATTGATAACTTTTACCAAGCAAATACTTATCTGAAACTGTTCAATGTTTTCAAATTTATTAGGGTTTTTGTTTTAAACTTAAGACCCATCATATTTTCCTCCTTCTTTTCCCAACAAATCAAAAGTAAGCCTCGTAATAAACTTTTCGAATAATCCACACCACAAAGCCAAATTGATCTTTAGCCTTCGCTCACTAATCTGGCAACTTTTCTGGAAAACCAAACAACCACCAAAATCCTCACTTAAAAGTTTAATCCAAAAATACCCAAAATTGCCCTGCAATTATCCTAATTACATTATCATCCCCATTGTAAGCCATTCCAATTGCCTTCTGACCCAGAAACAAGAAGGCTGAAAAAAAGCGAAACATACCGTACATTTGTCTATTTCCTTCGTTTATCCCTTGGGTACGCCTTGACAAAACAAGCCCTGCTCCTAGGCGAAAACACCATAACGGTTATAGCTGTCAAAAAAAATTCAAATTTTTTTACTTCAAATCCAATAAGTTCGTCCCAGAACTCAAGCAACAGCTCAATATCATTCATTAGCATTCGAAACGAAGGGAACGTATAAAATTCCAATCCACTGGACCGGTAGAGGATTTTCCAAGCCGTTCGGCTTACCTATTTCTCTGCGCCTAGTCAAACTTTGACAATTCCATTTCAATTCGAGCCCCTGCTCTTACTCCTCACCCACTGGACTGTGATGTCAAAAAATAAAAGCCAAATTATGGCGTGATATTCAAATAAAGCCATTAACTGAACAAAATGGTTTCGCTGGTAAAATTTGCATAAAGGGATATAAAGCGGGCGCAAATATCCTCAGGAGTATCCAACAGATTGTATTTGGCATTGTACACCCCAACAATTTGCCATGAAAATTCATGGAATGGTATAAAGTGTTTGGGCTCTACTAAATATTTCCCAAATATATATCCAATCCAACACCCGATGGTGGTGGTGGCGAAAAGAAACGCAGTAATTCCCTTCTAGTTTGATTGTGTCTAATATAGCGACTCAAGTGAACCCTCCCCCATGATTTTTTGGAAGAAATAAACGGCCAATTTGCAATTTTCCAACAAAAAAAAAAGAAGCCCTCTCACTAGGACAAAACAGAAACACAAAACCAGGACAGGCAAAGAAAAAAAAAACACAAAAAAGAAACTCATTAAATCCCTAGAAGCTAAACAACAGCAGCTTCAGCCAGTTATTTTGTGTCAGTACTCTGACCTTTCCTTTAAAAGCAAACAGCGGAGGAGGCCTACCGAAAATTCCATCCATTTTAAGTTGAAATTAATTGGAAAGCTGAAGCAAAAGAAGGAAGGAAAATTGGAAAAAGGATAATAGGGGAGGGGAGCCGTGCTTTGCAAAATGCCAGACGACGACCGGCTACTTTGTTTGAATTGGGCATCGGAAAGTGGGTTGCTGTTCATTCATTGTCGGTTTAAAGCTAGTTCCATTTGGCTTAAGGATCAAATGGAAGACGAATCAGATGGATAGGAGGTAATTTATAATTTACGCTACGAAGACTGGATTGAAAATGTATATTTTGTTTGATTGAACTTAAGTTACTTATTTCATTTTTATGGCACCCCCGGTGATTATTACGTTATTTTTATGGCACTGGATATAACAATTTGAACGTGAATTTACACGAATATAATCGGGGAGTAAATTTTTGATGAGACCTTGCCTACTTAGTTGGCCTAATTGACTTATTAGTTCAGCTTGATATCGGTAAATTCGTTTATTTGTTTTTAGTGGAGATTGTAATTTAACTTGTCCTCTCTATAAGCGAGTCTACCAATACGTTTTATTCATTCTTTTCTTTTAAGGCCTTTATTTTATTTAGAAAGATTGGAAAGTTAAACAGGATTTTTTGTCTAACATAAGTAAAATTGACTTTGGTCACAATCATTTTAGCCAGTTAACTGAACATTTCTGCAGCGTAACTATGTTCCTTCGAAAACATTTAATTCTTCACATACACTTAAGTTTTCCCACTTTTTTTTTTAAATTTAATCTAAATTACACTAGCTACATATTTTATCTGTGCGATTCCTTGGGAATCATCAGAATAATTTTATTAATTTTATTACCAGTGTATATTAAAATAAATGTATAGTTTTTAATACAGTAAAATAACTAATAAGACCCTTAAGACCCTCGAAATATGAGAGAGACCGATAGGAAAATTAAATCAGCCATGTTAATCCATTATGTAAACAAACAAATTTTGGCAGCCTCTTTTAGATGACCATTTTGTAAGACTATGAGTTATAAGTACAGCAGTGCGTATGTAACAGCTTCCGGCCATCTAAAACGTAGCGCGGTATACCCTATTCCTATTCGCCTTTCCATTTCTATAATCGTTGCCATTCCTTTTTTTGTTTCCATATCCTTTCCGTAGCCATTCACGAATCGTTAATAAACTAAACAGCTATATTTTATTTCTAATAAGGTTTTTTAAATTGTCCCAAAACTTTAATTTTTTAGTTTAAATTCAAAAATTTTGTAAAATCGACTCCTAAAGACGGGGTGAACAAAGCCTACCGGTGTTCCCTATGTACTTAATTTTATTTCTTATCCTTCTCTAAATTAGGCTGAAAAGCAATCGAAGTCCAGAAAATAAGAGGTTCTTGCAAGAAAATTAGTCTTCAGTTCCTCAAAGTCTGCCTCGAAATCTAATCGAATGTCAGTTTACATTCATTAGACTGACATGGTGTGTTCGTTAAGTAAATCGTTGAATGAATTCCGTGCCTCTTAACATGCAAGATGTTTTTATACCTTGTCGCCACATCACAATGTCCCTCTCTCGGTTATCTTTCTCCCAAATAAGCACATTATCATTGTGAACGTTTTATGCCCTCTACACACCGGACCAAAAATCGTGTTTTCGCGAAAAACACGCGAAAACTTCCCCGAAAACCTGAGTTTTCCCATACATTTTCCTGTTTTTGATGAGTTCTTTTGATGAGTTTTCCTTGCAATCGTAAGATTTCATAAACAAACAAACCTTTTCATCCATTCATATAAACAGCTGATTATTTCTGTCAAAACAAAATTTAGTTTGTTTCTCGAGGACGGTAAAAAGAAAAAACGTTTTTTTAATTTCTGTTAAGCCTTCAGTCCAATGTACCCGTTGCATCCGTTACGTCGAAGTACACAACTGACAACTCAGTGAAGTATACACGTTCTTATAGGAAGCGACTCATGCCACGAAGTTCTTCTATGGGCCGCTTCCTATAAGAACATGTATATTTAACTCAGTTGTCAGTTGTGTACTTCAATGTGACGGATTCATTGGGCTGAAGGCTATAGTTTGTGGTAAGCATTTAGTGTTTAAAATAAAAAAGGCAAAATAAAATGCCTTTTTTTTAAAGATAATGGAGGAAGTTGAGAAAAGGGAAAAAATGTGCAATTCTGCGCATAGGGAAGGTGCGGCTAAAACCTTCTTTTTCAAGACTTAGCACTTCTTACATTCGTTGGCTACGTTTTCTTTTATGTAGACTAACATTGTTAGTCAAAATAGTTAATAATGTTTTCACGTTAGTTTGAACACGTGTTTTATTAAAAAAATTTTTTTTTTAAATTCGAGTTCACTGTTTTTCTTTGTTTCAAACGCCAGTTAATAATTTAGCCTTTAGCGATTAGTGTCAAAGTGACTAAAATGTCAACCAAACCTTGGTGGTATTCATTGTGAATGACTCAATGAGTTTTCGTTGACTTTTTTCCAAAACTCAGGATTCGTTCCTTTGTGAAAGGGCATTAAGGAATTTAAGTGGACAACTTTTGTTTTCCCTCTCAGGGAGTAAGTGCAACATTGCATAGGTGCTTTGGTCCGCCTGTAACGGTTAATCAAAAAAATATTATTTAATTTCTTAGGTTTAAGGTTTTTGTACCCTATTCCACAGGTAGTGGGTACATTAAATTTGATACATACGAAAATGTAACATAAAGAAGTAATAACGATAGATCCCCAAGACTTAAGGGCATTATGATCGAGACCGTATGTCACCAATTTTTAAGCCTTTAATTTTGCTGAAATGTACGTTCTCTGTTATTCGTTGCAATACAAGTGTTAGAATTTTTGAAATTCACCCACAGACACGCTTACCATCGGTCTTAATGCGCAACTGCGTCCAGTGCTTTCAAAACTGTAAGACGTTGTGAAAAGCTGAAATTCAATATTTAGCATCTGCTAAAGATTATAAGATATAAAAAGTAGAAACGAAATCGGCAGACCGCCCCTAGTGGGCGTGGCATTGATTTAAAGATTAAACCTCCAAATACAATTTATTCAACATTTTTGTTACAAATTGGAAAATTTTAAGCCACGCCCACATTTAGAGGCAGAATTCAAGAAATACTTATAAATTTCCAGAAAAACATGAATTTCGACTGCTTTTTAGCTGAACTAAGGAAAGAATAAGAAATCAAATTTAATACATAAAGTACACCGAACACTGTTTTAGATTTTGTTCATACAAAGTTTTTGGCCACGCCCATCTTTAGAGGTCAATCTCACAAAATTATTGAATTTGAACCAAAAATTACATTTTTGAGTACATTTTAGCCGCAAACTTGGATATTTTTATGTGTCATCAAGCCACCGCTGTAATACACAATTGGTCATGAAGTCGGCAACACTTCTCAATGGGTTTCGAACAAATGCATATCTATTGCATTATGTTCGAAACTTGTTGAGGTTAGTTTTCGCGGCAGCATTTTTTCCTTCTTCCTTTTGACGATATACCTCATGCGAGACAGAAGTACCCAGTAAAGCTAATGCTAAGGTTTAATAAAAAAGAATTTTATTTATTGTTGCTCACCAACTATAATTCAATCCTATACGTATTACCAATTTTGTAAGTAGTTCTATAGATCTGTTTCCAAATAATTATCGTAGTTTTTCTTAGAATAAAATCACACATACATTTCCTCGGAGTTTTCCTGGTTTATTCGGTCGTTTGTTCACCTGGAAGGGAAGTGGATCTTTATTTTTTGGAACAGGATTGATTTCACTGCGGTGCAGCAACAAAAATTTTATTAAAATTGCGCCTTTCTTGAATATTGATTGGGTAAGCCATTTTTCGTATCAATTCCTGCGTAAGAGGTTCTTGGCTTAGAGATGCCGAAATCCAAGCACCATTGTAGTTCCCCTAGCTGCGATAAAGCCGATGATGATTTCATGGTTAGCTGTGACAGGTGTAAGCGTTGGTGGCACTACAATTGCCATGATTTTAACCCCGAGCTGTATGATACAGCTACGCCATGGTTCTGCAATGAATCCGATTGTGTTGTTCGAGAGGAGGCAGAGACAGAGACTACGGAAACAACAGATTCTCAACTAGCTGGCTGTGTAGGCGAAAGTAATGATCCAGTGGACTGTCTAATCGTAGCCGCAGCGGTGGCCCAGGCAGCGGTTGCTCAACGCGATAAAGAACTCGTATCGTTGCGGGCCGAGCTTGAAGACATGAAGCTGAAGCTTTCGGAGTCCAACGCCAAGGTGCAGTCTGTAGGTGGAGAAACCGTGAAACAAAGTGTGGATAGGTTGGAGGTTATCAAGATGATTCAGGCAAATCACCAGTCGCTACTCAATGGCATTTCACAACCTTGCCAGTCAACCCCCTTGCACTCTCCTTCGCATCGCGATCCGAGCAGCCAGAGCGCTTCGATTCAGACGTCGGATATGGCAAATTTGCTCACAATTCTGAATCGAAACAACGTGCAGGAGTTGCCGACTTTCTCCGGTGATAACAGGCGTGAGTGGCCTTATTTCGAGCAAGTGTATAAGTCGACAACAATCGAGGGGCGATTCAGCGACAAGGAAAACGTTGCTCGTCTCCGAAAGGCCTTGAAAGGTGAGGCTTACCAGCTTGTCTGCGATCGGTTAAAATATTCTTCGAACGCGTCAGCAATAATGGATTCTCTTCGTGCCATCTTTGGTCGCTCCGATGTTCTTGTTCACGATTTGACAAGTGAATTGTTGAATCTTCCAAGGCTGCTGTCAAAGAGTGATCCAAAAATTCGTTTGTGGGCTGTCAAATTAAGTGGATACGTCGCCGACATTAGATCCATGGGCCGTGAGGAAGATCTTACAAATGGTTTCGTGATGACCAACCTGGCTTCAAAGTTATGTGCGGGACTATATCAAGAGTGGCAGAAGAAGAGAGCATCAAACCCGCACACAAACTTTGTTCAGTTTGCAGAATTCCTGTCCGAGAAGATTATCGACTTGCCTCCCGATTTGCTAGGTGTTTCTTGTGAAGGCAAGAGAAAGTCTCAAGGTTCCCCTAAGTCGTCTCGCCGTGTGTTAGCACACTTACCTCCATCTTCGTCCAATGCTCCGTTTTGCAGATTGTGTGACAAAGTTCATCATAAGTTAAATTTGTGCGAAAAGTTTAAAGCGTTGTCCGCCGAGCAGAGATATGCATATGCCAAGGAGAACTCTATTTGTTTTACATGCTTAGACTCTTCGAAACATGATTGGAGAGCATGTGCTAGGAATAAGAGTTGCGGAACCGACGGGTGTTCTCATCGTCATCATCCGCTGCTGCATATGCCCACTGGTAGCACAAGTTCAGCGCTCAACTCGTCTGCACCTTTGTTCGTTCCTCAGACGCACGTTCATTCTCATGTTGGGAATAACTTTGCTGTTATGTTCAAGATCGTGCCGATAAGGATTCATGGTAAGGAAAATACCTTTGTGGATACCTACGCGTTTCTCGACGAGGGCTCCTCTCTTACAATGCTCGAGAGGGATTTGTTCGATGAGCTTGGACTGGAAGGGGACCCGGAAGAACTTTCACTGCAGTGGACGAAGGGTGTAGTAAGACGAGAGGATGCCTTGCGAACAACGTTAGTCGTGTCTGCTGTTGACAAACAAAAGCAGTATATTTTAAAGTGCGTGTATACTGTCAGAGACTTAGACTTACCTGCTTAGTCAACGAACGTGGCCTTGTTAAAGTCGTTGTATCCCCATCTTCGTGGACTTCCTCTGCCAGATCTCGTCGACGCTAAGCCCAGGATTTTGCTCGGTTTGGATCAGGCCAAGTTCCTCTTAGGCCACGGTCAGCGCTATGGACAAGATGATGAACCGTGTGCGCTGAAAACACGACTTGGCTGGATTGTGTATGGCAGTGGGAACTCCAGCGCAACAAAACTTGTGTCCTGTGTCAGCAAAGCGGCAAAGCCTACGATGAAGTTTCTTTTCCATGACGCCATCAAAGGGGAAGAAGAGCTGCATGAACTTGTCAAGCGTCACTTCACCACAGAGGAGTTTGGTGTGATGGCACCGAAGGCTGATGGGTTGAGAGGTGAGTCGTGCGCTTGATATAATGGAACGTTCCATAAGGTTGGTTGACGACCAATACGAAATCGGTCTTCTTTGGAGTTCTGATGGAGTCAAACTACCTGATAGCTACCCGATGGCTCTTAACCGTCTTGTTGGGTTGGAGAAATCTCTGCGCAAGAAACCACACCTTTTGGATTGGATGAATGACTACTTCAGTGGTTTATTATCTAAAGGGTATGCCAGGATAGCTTCACAGGAGGAATTGTCAGAAGTTTGGGCCCGAGTTTGGTATACTCCGACTTTTATCGTTGAGAACCCCAACAAGTTCCCTCCGAAACCGAGATGCGTGGCCGACGTAGCGTCAAAAGTCAATGGTGTTTCCCTTAATACTCACCTACTTAAAGGTCCGGATAATCTGGTGCCTTTGCATGCTGGGATTTTCAAGTTTCGGGAACGAGAGATAGCTGTGAATGCTGATGTCAAGGAAATGTTCCATCAGATTCGAATATCTAAAGAGGACCAGCAATGCCAGAGGATTCTGTGGAGAGATGGTGACAGTTCACGCAAACCTGCAGTGTATATAATGCAGGTGATGATGTTCGGCCCCAGATGTTCGCCTACCTGTGCACAGTTCGTTAAGAACACTCACGCCAACTTATTTAAAGCAGAGTGTCCGGAAGCAGTGGATGGACTCTCCCAGCGAACTTATGTGGACGATTATTTCAACAGCCACGATTCAGTTGAGAAGGCTGTCTCAGTTACGCGAGATGCTATCCGCATATGCAAATCGATGCATTTCGACCTCGTTGGGGTCCAGTCGAATAGCCGTGAGTTTCTTGCTCAGATTCCAAGTGGTCATGTAAATCCGAAACTAGTCAGCATTGACCCAAATGAATGCGAAGGTTACGTTGCCAAGATCCTTGGCATGTTTTGGCACCCAACCTCGGATAATTTTGCCTATAAGCTGGCTGACGATGAGATTCTGCAGGAGATGCTGGTTTCGGATGCTGCTATAACGAAACGGAACATGCTTCGTACAATCATGCGAATTTTCGATCCCTTGGGAATTATTTCCCTTTATATCATTCGAGGGAGAATTGTTCTTCAGGAAGTTTGGAGAGAGGGGTTCGGTTGGTATGTGGCGTTATCTCCGAGGTTGCAGCTTGAGTGGCTGACTTTCATCCGAGAGTTGAAGAATATTGAGAAGCTTCGAATTCCACGCCGGTACGTCTCCTGGAGTCCTGATGACTGTAGGGTAAGTCTCATTACGTTCGTCGATGCTTCGGAAAAGGCTTTTGCCGCCATAGCGTATCTGCGTTTTGAACGTGACGACGAAGTGGAGGTTTCGCTTGTCATGGCTAAAGCCAAGGTTGCCCCAGTAAAGCAGTTGTCAATTCCTCGACTTGAGCTACAAGCTGCTATTCTTGGTGTTCGTCTAGCTTCGACAATAAGAAAATCTCACAGTATCCGAATTGACGAGGAACTCTTTCTGTCGGACTCGAAAACCGTTCTGTCCTGGATTTACTCAAGTACTTTCAAATTTCCTTCATTCGTTGCTACTCGAGTAGGAGAAATCCTGGACTCAACTGCTCCTCGCCAATGGCTCTTCGTCAGGTCGAGTGACAACGTTGCCGACGACGGCACTAAGTGGACTGAGAGTACAATGGGCGTGCAGGCAACGCGTCGGTTCAATGGCCCAGAATTTCTTAGACTTCCAAGAAGTGAATGGCCTGTTAATTTAGTGCTCCTACATGAAAGGCGTTGGTTTATCTCCTTTAGCGCTTACGATGATATCAAGGCCAGATTTCGGGCAAGATGGTCCTCTTCAGTGCGAGTCGTTGCCTTCTTGCTGCGTCGCAGGGAGATTTATTTCAACAGGCCCGTTGAAAAGGAGATGTTTGTTACACCAACAGAATATGCACACGCTGAAGATTGGCTCTTCCGAAAGATTCAGTTGGAGGCCTTTCCGACTGATTTGAACTCGCTACAGAGAAGTTGTAAGGTTAGCACTTCTAGCTCAATCTTGAGTCTATCTCCTTTTTTGGATGAGGAGGGTACTATCCGAATGAGTTCACGAGCACAAAAGGCAAACTTATCTTATGCAGCGCGCAATCCTGCCATTCTTCCTAAGAGTCATCCGCTGGTCGATATTTTTATCCAGCACCATCATGATAGAAACCTGCACATGGGAACAGCAACAGTCATCTCGGATATGCGCGAGCGTGCTTGGATAATCCACATCCGGGGAGCAGTTGAAAGGGTGAAGTCAAAATGCAATATGTGCAAGCGCATTAAGGCTAAGCCCACTATGCCGTTGATGGGAGAGCTGCCCGATGCCCGTTTGGCTTTTGAGTCAAGACCTTTCACTCATGTTGGAGTTGACTGTTTTGGGCCTTTGCTGGTGAAGTTTGGGCGTGGTACTACCAAGCGATATGGAATGATTTTAACTTGTCTCACCTTTCGTGCTGTTCAATGTACTATGGCTGTTCGTCGCTTTGTAATCAACCGGGTCGTTACGAGATTTTTCTATAGCGACAATGGTCTCAACTTCATCGGAACTAAAAATTTGATGGAAAAGGATATCAGGGAAATGGAGACCCACCTTAGCGTTCATGCGGCGAAATTTGAAGGAATCCTTTGGCGTTTCATCCCAGCCTATTCCCCATGGATGGGAGGAGCCTGGGAAAGGCTCATTCAATCGATTGAAAAAAGTGTGAACTTTGTTCTTAAAGGGATAGTTCCTCGTGAAGATGTTCTTAGGAACGCCCTAATGGAAGCCCAAGGCCCAAGAGGACATAAATCGTCGTCCTCTTACTCACTTACCTGTAGATCCCGAGGACCCTAGGCCACTAACGCCTAACTCCATGCTGTTTGGTGGTGCTAATCAGGATGTAACTGCACCAGGAGTCTTTATGGAAGGAGACCAGTTTAGCAAGCTGTATAATAGACGTGCCCAACATTTAATGTCTGAACTTACGAGAAGATGGTACAATGAGTATTTGCCGGAGATCACCAGACGGTCGAAGTGGTACAAGACATCGAAACCAATACAAGTTGATGACATCGTTCTTATCATCGAACCGAATGAAATTCGCTCAGTTTGGCAGCTAGGTCGAGTCTCAAAGGTTTATTTGGGTCCAGACGAAGTTATTCGAATGGCCGATGTAAGAATGCCTAATGGCTCCACCAAATTCAAGAGGTCTGTTGGAAGGCTTGCTGTTTTGGATTTAAGGTCTTCACCTTAGTCTCAGACGGCCCCCGGAGTGTCATCAAGCCACCGCTGTAATACACAATTGGTCATGAAGTCGGCAACACTTCTCAATGGGTTTCGAACAAATGCATATCTATTGCATTATGTTCGAAACTTGTTGAGGTTAGTTTTCGCGGCAGCATTTTTTCCTTCTTCCTTTTGACGATATACCTCATGCGAGACAGAAGTACCCAGTAAAGCTAATGCTAAAGTTTAATAAAAAAGAATTTTATTTATTGTTGCTCACCAACTATAATTCAATCCTATACGTATTACCAATTTTGTAATTAGTTCTATAGATCTGTTTCCAAATAATTATCGAAGTTTTTCTTAGAATAAAATCACACATACATTTCCTCGGAGTTTTCCTGGTTTATTCGGTCGTTTGTTCACCTGGAAGGGAAGTGGATCTTTATTTTTTGGAACAGGATTGATTTCACTGCGGTGCAGCAACATTATGCATATATTGATTTTGGGTTAAAGGAGTTGGACATGCCATGCCCCCTTTAAAAAATAAATTAAACAAAAACTTATAAGGAATATATTTTTTTTTCATTTGAAATGATGCATGTTTTCCATCCCCGTTACAAGGACGGGGGTGGAAAACAAGAAAAAAATACAAATGGAAAGGAGAATAGACATGGAAAGGAGAGTAGGAACAGGAATAGGGAATACCGCAGTCCGTTATAGATGGAGTGACCAACAGGACCAACAGGAGATTATTTATGAAGATCAAGAAAAGTGAAGTAGATACCTGGGGTACACCATTATTTATATAATGGAAACCAGGAGTAGAATCCGGCTATGATGATATGTGATGATAAGTGATATCACAAATCACAAAAATTTGTCTGCGCAAACTCTGACTATCACCATTTTCTTGTACGTTAAAATCAGCTGGTCGTCAGTTTACAAACCTTCTGATTCTTATCGTGCTTTTTGCATACATTTAGGAAGAATTTCTGCATCCAAAGATAAAAATAATTTCTCCATCACAAGCCTAAATACTGCAACGATTCATAACCATTTCCTGTGATCATAACACAGACGGGTTATCTTGCTTCACATACACTGATTGGCACAAAATGTGAAAATCACAGATCACCTTAGCCGATCCACCCCAGATTTAGGACTATCGAAAAGGTTTGAACCAACGGTAAATTCTAACGAAATTCTAAAAGTAGTATTTTATCTATTTGATAAGAATGAAATAAATTCTGAATGCAGACCATACGATGCCATAATCTGCCAAACGATTTTCAAATATCTAGTGTAAAACCTTGCTTTCACTTAAAAATTTCAGGACCTGAGCGCTTCCACCGTCATTGTATTCTCTTTTCTTGACTGAAGACAAAACAAATGGTGGGTTTAATAGTCACATATCTTGTGCAATAGTTATACAATAAGCCGCACTCTGTTTGTTTATTTGATGAGTTATTTCATGAATTTTAATTACAATAGAAAAACTAAAGGTGCAAAAGCTCGATTGGAACCTGGTTTGGTCTAAAAGATTACCACCAAAATGTACATAGGGTGTTTTATTGCACCAACATGTACACTTTTTCCAAAGAATTTTATTTCATATAAAAGACGAGGTTTTGCTTTTCCACTATGGCTATCAATAAGAACCAGCACCCAAGAGGGAGAAAGAAAATATTGATGGATTATGAATAGAAGCCAAATCAATTAATATAAAACAGAAAATATTTAAACCAAACCAAAAAAAAAACAGCTCTAAAGATTCATACAAAAATTATGTAAGTTAATAAATAATAGAGAATCCCATAAGAAATGGAACCTTAAAGAATGCAAATAATCTTAACCAAGGATTTACTAGCAGCTATAGATTTCTTTTACCAAACAAATACACGTACATACATTTATACAAAGGATAATTAGAAAAGTTTGTTTTATTCATTTTATATCCTTTCCTGTCAAGCCATCTGCACATTTCATATTGAGTTTGTGCAAAAAGTATCTATGCAAATGCTTAGGAGAATGTCATTATTTAGTTGATCCTTAACTAAAAACCCAACCGAACATCTTAAGTTGATCCAAGAAGAATAAATTTGGTTTGAGGGGAAAATGTAAATTTATGCGTCCTTTCATTTTTTGTCCTGTGGACATACATTTTTCCTTATACTTTTTCTCTCTCAGAGGTTAATGGTGAGTTTTTCTGTCACTCACAGGGTACAACATGATTTTCAGGTCGATGTCATTTTTCTAAGGATGTAGAAGTTTTATCTTCGTTAGAACGGTGATGCAAATGAGATGGAATTTTTTTTTTTCGTATTATGAATAAAGATATTTGGAATCCTAATTCTATTTGAAATAAAAAAAAAAACTGAGCAACAAGTTGACACGTGCAAAAAAAAAATTGGTCGTTGATGAAAGGATTCTCCCACTTTAACTTTACTAATTTCAATACTACGATTTCCCAATGTGGAGGTCGTTAAAAAAATAATCATTAAAAGTTGCATCAGCAAACAGATTCTTGTTTCCAATGTATTTGTATTTGTCAACGCAGAATTCCACTTCCTTTTATACCATAAGAACCGACCGGCAAAAAAAGTCTTAAGATTAAAGTGTGGTTCCCGGCTTATAATACCTACTCATTGCGAACATTTCTGGCACAGGGTTCCCTGGGCTCCAACCTGCCGAGTCGTCCAGAAATTGTTAGAAATTTTTAAAGCTGATGTTTTTTGTTTTAAAACTTATCTATTATCTATTTAAAACTTATCAAATTATTTTTTTTTCTTTATTACTCAAGGAATAAATTGAAGAAATTGTAAATGGGGCGTCAGTATGAATGTTTTTGTGAAAAATTATAATATAGTATGCTTAAGGCGCACAACAGAAATATATTGGATGAAATAACTTTAAGCATTCTTGGCAATTTTTGGAACACAGACATCTGTAATTAGTTCTACACCAACTTGGTGCTACAAAAACAGCACTGCACTTGCTAGATAGGATACAAAAAAGCGCGTTAAATTTTGTTGGAGACAAAAACATTGCGAAGTCTTTTGAGCCATAAGAACATCGACGTAATGTGTCTTGCTTATCACTGTTTTATCGCTTTTTTCACAAACAATGTTCCATCGAAATAGCCAATTGCATTCCTTCCCTAAAGATGTTCAACCGTAGTACTCCCCAAAGATCGAACGTTTAGCTGATTAAGAAAACCGCAGTAGAAAAAAAAGACATATAGGTAATTTGAACTCATGGCCTTCTGACCAAGTCTTTCCAAACCACATTTTGTAATCAACCCAAGTGTTGTAGTAAAACTTCGCATTTAGTCTATAACAAATGAAATAAATGAGTATCTCTGCTTACATCCCTAATTTAATTGACCATAACGCTTGAAAAAAAATCCATTCCTAATGGGGAAACTGAAATTGAAACTCAAAACATGAGAAGTAGATCTTCAATCTTAAATTTTTCCCCCCTCGAGATTATTGCCTCTTCCGAGTAAGAAAACCGCAGTGAGGGTCTCCCTCCCCAGATTTCGTGCATACAAATTTCAACTGAATTCCTTTTATTTATTTTTTTGAAACCGAGGAGTTGAAAAATATGAGTGTGTTTGTTTGCATTGGTAGGGTATCCAGAGGTAATATAATAATACTTAAGGACGGGTGGAAAAGATATTCAGTTTTATTACAAGGATTTAAGATTCTTCTTGCTGCGGTTTTTCGAATTTTTGTGATATGACATCGACATCTCGGTTTACCGTAATCAGCCAACTGTTAAATTTTCGTTTTATATGCGATCTGGTACATCTCTGTCGATTTGGATGCGAGGATATATTTAATTTATTTTTTTTTTTTACTTTTACTAGTGCACGGATATAACGTCTGGCTGCGCTGCTTCTGAATATTTTGCTTTTATCTTTTTGCAGGATATGACTGGGAAAGAAGGCGACGTTTTATTGTCGGCATCAAGTTGAATAGGTATATGGAATGATTGATGAGCAAACTCTCTGTGGCTGGCATGATTTGCTTTTTGGTGTCGAAACAAATACATGTTTTAGACAATTTGTCGTGTTCCATCAGTGAGAGGTCATTGCAGTCATTGAGATATATAGCTAAAAGTTGGAAAAAATTAACTCATCTGTAGAAAATGTATCAGGAGTGTTCCCACTAAGACACTTCTCCTTGCATCCGGACGGCAGCGTAGGATAACGGTGGCGTCCATAGTTTCAGTCAGGCCGAACTACTTAGTGAACATCTTATATGGACTACTACAATGTATTCGGAGCTCAAGCCTATAAGGAGCGGGCTATCTGGCTCTCCGTCCTTAGAGCTAAACAAAGTATCTGGTCCCCTAGGTTGGGGTCGTGCCGTCGGGGTGACTTCCCGGCCACGTAAAAAAATACCAGTTACGAAGCAGCAATAAGCCTCGGTAGCTTATCAGAAGCTTTCTTCCAGACTTAAAAGTGTAACACTTTCAGCTTTTTTAAGCTGTAACAAGTTTTTTATCTTTAATAAGTTGGTTGCAAACTGAGTGATGATAGACAACTGTTCAATCCCCGGTTTTAAAGCTTAACCCTCATGCGTTCAAAAAACTAACTATGTGAGTTGAGTACCTACTTAAAGTAATGCCCCATACGCATAACACCTTATCCATAGCGGTGTTTGTTCCATATTTCTGTTAAAAATTATACACAAGGGCACTCCCCTATCAAAACCAAAAGCTACAAAAAAAAAAGAAAAATGGCACACGTTCCCACACTGAATAAGAAATTGGCTCCTTATCCTCATAGAAGAAGGCAGCGTATATTTCATACAGAAAACATATTTAAGAAGACGCCCAACATAATATTAAGCACATATGCTACCACCACTAACAATGTCCGCAGCAGCTCTTTACCCAGCTTCCAAGTCCTTTCTTAGCTATTACATTTTTCTTTTGAGGGGAAAAAATGCTCCCCATAAGAATCGATTTAAGGCACTCAAGCGGTGTTTTGACGAATTCCAGAACCGAAAAGTCCAATATTTTTCCTTATTACATTATAAATTGTGGTATCCCTTAGGAAATATTGTGACGTTTTTTTTTCCTCCTTAAACATAGGTATCCAAGTGAAACTGAAAAAATGAAGGAACATGAACCAGGTGTCATTTTGATTACAATATGAGGGATTCCAAGGGATGATGTTTTTTGAACATTTTTAAAAGATGAAAATTACCCTGAGGTCCTGCAACGGATCCTTTTAAGGGACCACTGGACCATGTACCTAAATAATGAATCTCCAGGGTGAGGTTGTTACCACCGAGAAGAAAAAATATATAAAGGAGTCATTCCAATTGAACTCACGCGTTGGGCTTAATTACTTCTGCTCGTTTTACTGTGTGCCTATTGGGCTATCTGGATTAGTCAAACGAAGAAAATCTCCGCAGTTACGTGTTACTTCCGGAAATTTATTTATTTTTTCCTCCTTTGGGGATAATTCAGCAAAGCGAATGCCATCACTAAATAACGGACACAAACGTGCTGAGCAATTATTTAATCAGGTCAACGAGCAAACAGATTATTCATTAGGGATACGAGTCTAATTGGTTTTAGCATGATGCATATTTTGGATTACGGATTTGGTTATATTGATATGCTCGAGAATCGCTTCGTAGGATTATCATGGTGTATGTGATTGAAAAAACAAGGGTTAGCAGTTTCCGGAAACTAAATTTCTCTGGTTGAATAAAATTAATGAATTCGTTCATTTGCCACATATTCGTTCTCTAATGGGCATCTCTGTCCTGTGTGTTTTGGCCCTCAACCATGTGTTGACAGAAAGCCAAGTCCCTTATAACCACCTTTAATAACGCAGTATTTTATAAGCCGGAGGTTTTAGTTCCCATTGAAAAGAGCCCACGAGACTGTGTTGACAGTCTCATGGCTCATCGACATACTTGTTAATACAGCGGAGAGGGGTTTATTCTGGAATACAATTACCTTCGTTGCTCTATAAAAGGTTCCTTTTTCCTTTAAAAAAGTTTATTAAGAGCTGATAGAAATTATATTATATTATTCATCAAATATTATTTTTGATGAAGTTGACACATTTTTTTATTTGAGCCTTAGAGAACGGCCTTATCCAAATTTCATAACTCCTTCATTAAGGATAATAACCAATACTTCTTTTTCAATTATTGGTTATTTTTAATTATTATAGCCATTGCAATGACAAATGCGTAAAAAAAGCCATCGACTTGGCGGAAATTAAAATAAATCAAACTTGATTTTTTACACTTTGGTTTACATTCAACTTATATGTCGACTTAAGAGATTTTAAACACACCATGAAGATAACGTCTCCGAACTAAAAATCTAATCAATCGTATCGAAGCTATTATTGGGGAGCAGCATATGAAAAGGCCAAGATTCGATTCTAGCTTTTTGTAGGCAAAGTTTCCAGCAACATTTTTTTTTGAAGGAAGAATATCGAACTTGTGAAACAAAATATTTCTCCTTGCTTGCCTTAAGCCTTTTAAGTAAAAGTGTTATGCACAAAACTGGAACTCTTGGACTTAATCATTTCAACACATAGAGAAGTCTATCGTAATTTTATTTATACAAAATTGTTTACCGTGGTCAAACATAAGGGACTAATTAGTAATATTATCTTTCTCACAATGACTCACTTTACATATACATTTTTTTTTTTTTTTTTTTTTCAGGTCAATTTAAAATTGTTTACCATGGTCAAACATAAGGGACTAATTAGTAATATTATCTTTCTCACAATGACTCACTCAATTGTGTCAATTCAGGATGACTGAAATATTATCGAATAATAATTCCAATAATGGTAAGTCTTTTGAAATTTAGCGCAGCTTCTTATTAGCGCGTTTTTAATCTGAAATAAACAAAAGCACTTAAAAATAATTTTCCTTGTTGCCAAATTATTCATAAGTAGGTACTGAGGTATGTATTCAAGCGAAAAAATTATTCAAGTGGTTGTATGCACTTATCTGCAAGCGTTTTTTGCAAACTCACTCAAAACATACTCAATGCATACTTTCCTTCCTGATAACATTAAGAGAAAATTGTCAAAATGAACTTCAAGGAAACAAAAAGTGTCGACTACTTTCAACGATTATATGGAAAACGAGTGTATTGAGTAATGCGTTGATGCAATGACAGTTGTTCATGTTGAATCAATAATTTATGAAACAAGTATAATAAAACTAAATTTTTTAATACAACTTACCTATGAGGTTTGTGGCGGAAAAAGCAAAACAAAACTGCGATCCCAGGAGAACTAAATGAATTAACCATTCAAAGGACAAAAAGCATGCAAAATCTCGAAAGAGTGTGTTTTGGTACATGGTGGGACAAAGACATAACGAAGATTCAAATAACAATAGAAATACTTGCTTTAATTCCAAAACTAATAGTTTGGAATTAAACAAAAAGGCGAAACGCGTCGGCTTTTGTGTAAGGTTAGAATTACTAATTGTAGATTTTAAGCAAGTGTTTCTTTTGTTGTTTGTATCTTCGTTTAAAAATCTCCCGGTTTTCTCAGTGGTTCCATAAGAGATGCAATTGGCTTTACTTACTTACTTTAGGTGGAGCTACATTCCGGGATGAACTTGGGACTCAACCATTAAGCTTTCGCAAGCCAGCTCTGTTTCTAGCTGTCTCCCAGTTTTGCACCTGTCTCTCGATGCTTCTCTAGTGTTTTGCTTCAGTGGGGTAGAATGGAAGATTTAATGGGCCGGCCGGGGAGTTGAAACCCATTGACTCAAGATAACCAAGCCATCAAGCCGTTGTATTCTGACTCTTCTTGCTACCCATTTTCCTCCAAGCGCAAATAAGTGCAAGAGTTAACCTTCGTTTGATGTCAGCGCTTGTGTCACTGTCGGCATTTTAACAGCAATCCAGGTAGACAAAGTAAATGACTGCCCCAAGTTATAGGTGTCTATGGTGAGGTGTTGTACAAGACGTTGGTGTTGGGTGTCTTTTATTGCCGACAACATGAACTTGGTTTTACCAAGGTTTTCTTCGCCCCTTCTATCACAATACTCACGGAGGCTTCACTATGCATCACAATGTGTTCTTCCGGTTATGTTAATCTTGTCTTTCTATGCGAGTACAGAATTTTAAAAGATCGTGCCTCTGGTGTTGGGGCGGGAATCCTGCAAGAAACTAGTCTCAAGTATGATGTTGAAATTCACATGACGACCCTGCCGAAATTCTTTTTTTCGTAGAGTGGTGTGAAAATACTATCAGGCGAAATTTAGAAATAAAAAACCGTGTGTGGTTCACCGGCGGGATATGATCCGTCCATATGTAAACAATTTTTTGGCCTTAAATTTTTGGCCAAAAGAGTTCTTGGCGCCCTTAGCTAGACAGAATATAATCAGGAAGTTGGCTGGAAATCCAATCCTTCAGATCAAGTTTGAAAATAGTTCTTATCCGCCGAATGACACACCCACTAATACACTGCAGTAGAAAGACTATAGATATAGAATGATCTGGACTTTCCCGACCTAAAGCCATGCTGATATGGACCCTATAAGATAGCTGAAAAACAGCTTCAGGCTTTCACACGTCTTTGGAATAATAAAGCTCCTGGTATCTTTACTGTATAAAAATCTGTAGTATTTTCCACAAAATCGCCCTACAGTCTCTAAAAACTTTGTCGCTCAACAATTCGTAATAAAACAAGTGGGAAAGTGCAACTGTGCGTATGTAAAAACTTCAGTCCGTCTGTGACGGATCTGCCACGACTCTAAAAATGGGATGTAAAAATATAACTGTTGAACGCTTTATACTAGGTCATTGCATAAGTTTCGGCCTAAAACTCAGCCTTTTGAACTCAAAAAATAACTTTTTTTAACGCCATGCCCAAAAAAGTGAGCGGATGTAAGAAAGTTGGAAAATGCTAATATTTACAACTTTTGCCATAAAATTTTAAGTCAAATTTCATATGTATTTACTGAAAAACAGTCATTTTAAACTAAAATCCCTTAAAAAATTGGGCGTGGTCAATGAAAAGGCCAATCTTTTTCTGCTACCTCAAAGACAATTACTAGGCAATGTTACATAAGAAAAATGATAGCGCTAGCATCATTGTAACATAGCTAAAATTTTAAAAAAGTATTTTTTTAAATTAGAGATGGTCGCACATACAGGCCTGTAGTGGGCGTGTCTGAAGAGAGATTCATCTAATTTTCTAACATAATCTGAAGGACTGGCCTTCCAGTAAATCCACTAACTTTCAGCTCTCTTGCCTAAAATTTAAGGCCTAGAAGTTGTTTACATACGG
Source organism: Neoascia interrupta (assembly GCA_947623515.1). NCBI lineage: Eukaryota > Metazoa > Arthropoda > Insecta > Diptera > Syrphidae > Neoascia > Neoascia interrupta. The sequence continues at coordinate 143,591,649 of OX392463.1, forward strand.
ACGATTCCCCTGTTGGTCCCATTCAAAAGACTCAAGGTCTTAGGGGTCTACAGTGATTATTTCACAGCGTTACAAACTTTACAGCAAACTTAATATACACTGGGTGGGGTATAAAAAGCCCCGCCTTATGTTTATTCTGTAATTATATTTGCATAGTAGCAGTAGATTATTTTCTGATTCTTGGGCTTGATCTTCTACCTTATAACATGCAAAAATTGTGGTGTGGTATGCATAGCAATTATCTATCAGTCCCTCGTCACGCTGGATATACCAATCAACGCACTCGAAGGCTGTAAAAATAATGGACAAAGTTATTCCAAGAATTTATATAACCTTGGTTATGATGATTAACCATAAATAATAAAAAAAAAAGGTATCTACATCACTGACTTTCCCCTAAGTGCCTTTGGGCTGATAATAACCTTACGTTAGAATGCGTCTTGCTGTCTAGACATTTATTGCTCATCAGTCAAAAATTATGCTCTTGGTTCTTGTTTTATGGCGCAATAGGAATCAGGTGATATCTACGTCTTTATAAAATCTCCTATATCAACTTGAGTAAAGCTAAATGTAGTGATTAAGGTTTATGATGTTTGCGGGGGAACAAGATGCGAACTTTTACGTAGCCTTATCGAAATATTCACGAAAAATCAATGATAATGATTACATCTTCTTTTTGAAGTTGACGTGCAGCAGTGTATATTTAGTATTGAGATTTTACTTAACTGAGAAAAGTCTTCCAAATTCATATTTAAATGCAAAGAAGCTTTTTCTAAATTATCATTCAATTGTATTTTTACCCCATCAGAAAAAATACTTTTATACCACCTTTGAAAAAAACGCTAATATTGCCAGTCCAGTGCCTGAAATTGTCTCGTAAGGGGTAAACTCGGGGTTTGAGTCACCTTATCTTTTCAACGGATAAAAAATCAGGATTAATAAAGAAAACCTGTCGCTTGTTGAGCTACTATTATAAAGGTAGAATTTCCTTATAAAATGTAATAAGATTTCCAAAAAAGAAGAGTTGAGATGGATCTAATAATATGTTAATTTTAATGCATAGTTTTAAACATAGTAAATTAATCACCACAGACGTTAAGCGATCTAGTAGACACTGACCGGAGGATTGATCAAGCTTTGTTGGTCGATATGCTCAGCTCATAAAATATTTATATTGACTTGACAAAGGGTCTAATTCAGAGTTATAGATTCCATACAGTTACGTCACATAGCGCGAGGATCTTATCTGAAAATAAGCACTTTTTTATAGTGACTGGTTGGCAAGTACTGTTCCCCTTAAGTTTATATGTTACCCTTACGTCTACGACTCATCTCATATACGTTTGATTATAGATCAAAAATTGCGAATTCAAGACACAAAACACGAAAAATAAATTAGAAGAAGCTTCACTTCAGAAAAAGTTTTGATTAAATGCCTTAGATAAAATAGCTATAAGTCTATACCTTGTTTTAATTGTTATACTTGCTTAGTTAAACGACAACAGACATTTCCTTCGACAACTTCTATTTCACAGTGACAAAAAAGCACTTCCTGCCGTTACAGCATGTCACTATAAGCAAGACACCAAGTCAAGTTACTCCTCTACACAAGCCACTTAATTAAGTAACGTGACGCAGAGACAATGAAACTCTGGTGCCGTTTTGGATTTGCAATTAAACACTTATTTGAATACTAAATATCCTGCCTGCTTGTATCCTCCCACACAGCATGATTTTGTTCCATTTCCATTCTGCCTTGCTTTTCGGTGTCCTTGTTCACGGCACTATTGTGCGGGCACGACAACAATTCGCCTTTGTGCTGTTTCAGTTAATTAACTTTCATTCACTTGTGTTTGAATAAGGCTAATCCTGAAATTTATTGCCAAGCCCCTTTGGAAAAAGTCAAGGAAGAAAAAAAGATACACGCCGAAGCACGCAGCGAACATTCTGACCTCTCTACCGTCATTATCCCTGGATAAGCAAAATTTTATTTACCATCGGCATCTGCCGGGCGGGCGCTTACAACAACCGTCATATTTTGCATCGCCGCAGACGTTGTAATAGCTTAAATAATGATGATGATGATCTTTTTTGTTTTTCTCGCTCTCTCAGAAGAAGTAATAATAAAACCAAAATTTTACCAGGCTATCCTTTTGTAATCTTTGCGAACAACAAGGGAACGATTTCGCAGCGCAATATGTTACAAAGCGGCTCTAAGTGTACAGCTTTATCTTCATCTACTTGAGTTTTCTTCTTTTTTTACCTTCTTGAAGTTAATTTTGCAAAAGGATAATAATTTATTGCCTTGTTATTCTCTTTCAAACTGTCATACTTGAAATTATCCTGGTTTTTATGTGGAAACTTTACAGCTTTATATCCTTCATATAATGACGGAGAGTTCTACTTAATTGTGCTTGCCTCACATCCTAGTACGGTATTTTTGTAGCGGCAGGTTTGCTTGGGGTGGCAATTTAAATCCTTTTTGACGTAAAATGCGTAGCCGCTCGTGGTAAGAGGATAACTGTGTGGTGTATATGAGTATTCGGTTTTTGGCGAAAAAAGTGCTTAGGCCAGGGATTTCCAGGGATTTCGAATTTATAGCTAATATTAAGCAGGGTTTGTGGCAAAAGTGGATAATTAGATGTATTTATGCCGGCGGCAACCTGGTGTTAAATTAATGAGTGGATTGACTAAATTTAATTAAACCTAATCTAAGTCAATTCAGTACTTCAGGAGAGTTTTCTTGCATATGTTCATCCCAATGATGATGGCAGCAATGGTTTACAAATACATTATTATTGTGACACGGCAACTAACTTTTCTTTGTCAGGCATATGTGTTCGGGTGTATAATCGAACAAAAACTACACACAAGGACCGCTGAATTCACCCCAGCAAACCAAAAAACTTTAGTATAGGCTAAGGGCCGTTCAAAGTCAGGTGAAAATATTAGAATTTTTTTTTTCTCTTTGACAAAATATAAGAGAGTTTGAATGAAGTATGCCGCCTACCCCTACTTGCGCGAACGATGGGCAGCAAGACATGACTGACTTCCAACACAGCATCGGTGTTGGACTTCTGCCATTAAGAACACTTTCTCTGATGAGTAACTCTCTGAGAAATACAATTAAATAGAGCAGAAATGTTTTACAACGACAAAGTAAATAAAAGATAAAATAAAAAGATAAAATAATTTCAAAATTCCCTTAGGGAAATATTTGGGTAGTTTTTTCTGTTTCTGAACGGCCTATAAAACTTCCTCGAATGGCACTCAGACCGCACACTGAGAGTCCCAAGAATACTTGCATAGAGTTGATTCTCTATTCTCATATTCGCGACTTCTTGAAAATCTCTCTCTTGAAGCTACTCTCGTATAGTGGTGCCATATTAGCATTATTAATGCTAGATTTAGCATTATCAACGAAAGGATCGCATTCCGAAGTCTCAAAGAAATTCGAAATGTTTTTTAGCATTATTGTTTATTTTTTAGGATTGCTTAATCCTTTGAAAAAATTCCTAATTAACACCTTTTCGATAAACAAAATATTTTAATTTTTCGCCAACTTTGTCCAAGTCCAAGTCCAAGTCAACTTTGTCGAGCCAATTAAGAAACAGCAGTTGTAGATGCACCCTAAATTACGCCTTGTCATGAACCGGCACATTTTGTGACGAGGAATCGGAATATATTGTCATGAAATGAACTAAAATGTGAAATAACATCAATTCGTGCAAAGGGTTTGAGGGCTGTGCTGTGTTGTGTCTTTCCTGCGCGCTTCTTGTGCAAATAAAACTAAAAATAAAATGGTTAAATAGTTAAAGCTTATAAAAATAAGTAAGTTTTAATTCATAGACTTCGTTTATATGGACAGGTAAAACTGTTTATGGTTTTAAGTACCTACATAATGGAGCTGCCAAAAACTAAAATGTCAATGTGATACAAAAGTCAAGAATTACTATACATTAAACTTAATGTTAAGAAAGTTGAACTGAATTTTTATGTTGTTTGAGTTTTTGAGTTATTTTTTTTTTAGTTTTAGATTTTAAAAGAAATTAAAATCAATTTTTTTTGTACCTTATAAAGATCACGTTTATTTTTTAATAGGTTTTTATGTTATTTTTATTTAATTTTTTTTTGTATAAAACCTTTATGAAGTATGTTGTTAAACTAAGCATTCTTGGTTTTGAGCTTCCTTACGATTAAGCATTGGAAAATTTTAAATCTAGCATTGTGAAGTTTAAAATTTGTGCAACACTGCTCTCGTGACTCTCGAGAGGCTCTTGAGAGCTACTCTCACCCAAATTTTACTCTCAAGTAGACAGGCACCCAGAGGCAGAAACTAACATGCTATCACAAGTTCGTGACTATAGAATCTGCTTACAAAAACTGCAGTGCCAGTGTGTATAGAAACCGCAAACTGAACGATCAGTGTAGCAGTTAGTTTACCTTACTCTCTTTCATAAATTAAAATGACGATCATGCTTCTCTTTTAGACTCGAGTGTTATGTGTTTAAGTATTGTTTTCTTTACTACCGCATTTAAGTTTTAATATTTAAAACACGGCAAATGAATTGCATTCACACTCCAAAAATATGCGCATGGGTGGGAGGAAGGAATGTAAGGTTTCGCCTTCTTATCATATGGGAACGATATTTTGTTTTCTTATATAGTTTATTTGAACGAATAATTGTGATTGCGGTTGTGTTTACGGGTTACCCGTCTTGGATTACCCGTCTTCGCGTGGGTAGCAAAGGAAACCTGTGGCTAAAGCGCAATTTGCACAACACTAGGTGGTTATCAGTTGACAGCTCAGCTCCTCTCAAAACGCGAACATCACAAATCATTTTTTGAACAAACGATATGGTACCATAAATAAATCAATCAAAGATGTCTGATTGATTTAAAGTGATTTAAACTGATTTAAAGATTCAAACTGTGCCGGTACCAAGTGTGTTTGTGAATGTCTTTTAAAAAGGTGGTCATGATAGACAAGCCATAAGCACAGCAAAAGTCCAACAAGTTCCGTCCATTCCTTTTTTGATCCGGGTCACCGCGCCTCCCAATCACACTTCTCCAAGTACTGTCGTCCGTACCCACATGAGCATTGAAGTCACCCATCAGGAGCAAGAAGTCCATTTCTGCCACTCTATCCAGCGCAGCATCAACTGCGTTCAAGAAGGCCGGATACTCTGAATCTAGGTTGGGTGCGTACACCTGTACTTAAGCCAAAGTCGATCGCTTAAGCTTAAGCTTTAAGATCAAAACCCTTCCTCTTAATGGAATAAATTCCAATACGTTTTCCGACATCCAGATAGCTTGTGATTATCCCTCACCCGCCTGTGCAATCATGTTATGCGGGACACCAGACCAGAAAAGTCTCCACCATCAGCGAAGTCTCTGGTTGCAAAACCTTTCCACTTAGTTGAGGAGATGCTTAGCAGCATCGAGGTGATACTGAACCAGTTCCAGTTCCTTCTATGTTAGCGATGAGACATTCAATGTGATAATTTTAAGTTGGTGCAGTTGTCGATTTGTAGACAGACAATCTAAGCCCTCATTGTGGGTTAGCGCTGCCCCCCTCCGCCCCCGTAATGGATAGCGTCACCATTGCCGGGCTGCTCGTAACTTCTAGCCCGGTAGGATGCAGAGCGGGACATTCCGACCATCAAGTGCGCTCGCATGCTGACACCCCTCAGGCCTAGCTCCAAAGAGTGCCCTGGGTTACCAGGATCAGCACATATCCGAGGCTTCTTCTTTTTCCTCATTATGGTGGGGTTGGGAGATTGCATTTTATACCTAGCTGCCAGGTTTCTATACGGCCGATTCTAACATGGACAACAGCCGCCGACTAAGAAGCCGCTTATCCCAAGACAGACGCTCTTGGAGTTTAACTGTTTAGAGTTCAGCCGCCCCTCTGGCATCAGACGCTGACCAGTTTGCAACACATTGTGTACCAGACGCTACTGGGTTTTACTTAGACCTTCAGGTTTATGTCTTAGTTATAACTCAGTTTTAATTTATAGTTTTTATTTTAATACTACCGACAGCATCATTTCATTTCATTTCATTTATTGAATATAACAATATACACCTAAGAACAAAAATCTTTAAAACTGGTGCAGTTAAGGACAAGGTTATTCAAATTAGTAGCAATAAGTAATAATAAGTAACAATAATAATAATACAAAACTAAACATAAAGAGCAAGTTAAAATTAAATAAAAAAATTATTTTGAATTAATATTCGTAAGAAAAGTAAACATTTGTGAACTAAATATTTGCAAGAAAATTAAACAAAGCATTATGAAAGTCCCCCCTATCAGATCTCCTTCGCAGTGAAATTGGCAAAGAATTTAAATGCTTAAGAGTGGACCAAAAGAACTGCATCTGTGCGGCTCTTGATAATGAGCGTTGAACTATAAAGCTATGCGCTCGGGCAGATTGAGTTAATTGCAATTTGATGTAAAGATAGTTTGGTTCTTTTAGCTTAGTAACTCTTTGCAGCAAAAGAATCGACCTGTACTTAAGGAAGGTGTCAAGGGTACAGCCAACTATATTTCGTCTGTAATTAGATATGTGGTCATACTTCCTTAGGTTAAAAACATATCTGATTGCAGAATTAAAGGCAACATTAAGCTTGCGATTGCTGTTGAAATCGCGTTGCGAAAACAGTTCACAACCGTAAGTAATGATAGGCAGAATTAGTGCTTTAACTAACATAAGCCTAGTTAGTATAGGTGTGTAAGATTGTGACAAGTAAAGAGTGCTTAGACAAAAGTAGATCCTTGAGCAAATATAGTTTATGTGAAGATCCCACTTTAGAGTGCAGTCGAACACAATACCTAGATTTTTAACCTTCTCTACATAGCTTAATTAGGTACGACCGATTTTAACTTGGGGTAAAATTGATGTGTCTACTTTTCGGTGGTAAATAGTGATACACTGACATTTACTAGTATTGAGAGAGAGTTCATTAAGCTCAGCCCAATTAGAGATTGCTAGAAGGTCGCAGTTTAAATCGTCAATGGCAGAGTTGATTTGACCTATATGGCCTCCCACGTAAACTTGCACGTCATCTGCGAACATGTGTACTTGACTGTGTTGAAGTACATTTGGCAGGTCATTGATGTACATCATAAACAAAATAGGCCCAAGAATAGACCCTTGTGGAACACCTCTTGTAAGAGAAATTGGAGCCGATGTTCTGTCTTTGGCACTGACTTCTTGGTCTCTGCCCGATAAATAGGATTTTATCTGTTGAGCTGCAGAGTGCGAGAAAGAAAATAGTTTTAACAGCTTCCGTGTAAGATGATCATGGTTGACCATGTCAAATGCTTTAGAAAAATCTAATAGCGTTAGCAGCATTACCTTCTTAGAGTCCATAAGAAGCCTTATATCGTCTGTAACCTTCAGAAGAGCCGTTGTGCAACTATGTTTTTTCCTAAAGCCTGACTGGAATGGAGATAAGCATTGTTGTTTATCCAAAAATGCGGATATTTGCCAAAGCACTAACCTTTCAAAAGCTTTCGAGAGAAATGGAAGAATTGCAACAGGTCTGTATTCCAAGGCTGCTGTAGAGGATGTTTGTTTTTTAGCTATCGGAATAACTTTAGCATGTTTCCACTGAGATGGGAACTGAGAAGTGAGTAGAACTGTATTAAGCATGTGCGTTAAAAATGCAAGGATCTTGGGAAGAATCATTTTAACAAAGAGAGGATGTATAGAATCCGAGCCTATAGCATTAGACTTAATGCTCAGAATAGCTTTGACGACATCCATTTCATCGCACCTATTAAATGAGAGAGAATTTTCTTGAAAATTTTGGTTAGATTACGATATTGTTTGGGTTTAGCAGGATTTCTTATGGATGGGGTAGGCGATATTTACACAAATTTTTTATTGAGTTCATCAATATCTACATTCTCAATGTCACTACTAGGGCTTGGACCTATGCACAAATCTCTCAAATTTTTCCAAAGCTTTTTAGTCGGTAGATTTTGGTTGAGTTTCTGAGAAAAATGCCTACGCTTCTCTCGCTTGATGGCATTTGTTGTAGAATTTCTTAAAAATTTAAATTCTTCGTAGAGAGAAGGAATTTTGAAGCGCTTCCATCTTTTAAAAGCAATATCCCTTGCATCAATCAGTTTAATTATGTCTTCAGTCAGCCAAGGAATACCTAAGCTCTTGAGGGTCCTAGATTTGTAAGGTACAAACTGATTGAAGAGCAACATAATATAGTGCTTCAAAAAATATACTTGTTCGTCTGGTGATCTTAATTGGTAGACTTCTTCCCAAAAAATGTGATTTATTTCGTATTCAAGACTGACGCGATCTATATGCTTAAAGTCCCAATAAAAATGTTTCTTCTGACGGACGTCATACTGAATATCGTACGTTAAAAAAACCAAATCGTGTTTAGAAAAGGCTGGAGCACATAATTGGTCGTAGAAGATGGCTTTTCCAACCTGATTAACCATTATTAAATCCAACAATGTCGAAGAATCTTCAGTGAAATGTGTCGGTGTACTACAATTAACTGGGTGAAGACTAAAGGTGGATAACAAATTTAGCATTGTACGATATTGAGAGAAATCGAGCAAATTACAATTAAAATCCCCGGCTATGACAAAATTTTGGTACCTACATGTAAGATTTTCAATAGCAGATTCAAAGAGGTCAAGGTTTATGTATCTGTTAGGTCTGTAAAAGCATCCTACTAAGCACTTTTCTAATCTAAAACAAAGCTCAATAAAAACGTATTGGACAGCGCAGTCTGCTGGTGACTCTAGAACTACTTTTGGTTTTGACTTGCATATTGACGTCCTGACATATATGGCTGTACCCCCACCTCCTCTGTCATATCTATCCCCTCTGAAAAGGTGATACCCCTGGAGAGAGTAAAAATAGTTCTCAATTTTAGGCCTGAACCACGTTTCTGACACACATATTTATAACATCGAGATTGGAGTCTTCAAACAGTCTTCTAAACTCGTCAAATTTTGGCGAAAGACTTTGAGCATTAATGTGGAAAATACGCAACCCATTTCTCTTTTACAAATTTCCCTTTTACAAAAAATATTCAGCATAGTCTTAGCGGCACTGTAAGCACTGGAATTACCTGCGTCATGACTCGTCATGACATAAAAAGGAAACCCTGACGAGGGAAAATTCAAAATGCTGAGCGAAACCCCTTGCAAATATAATTAAAACTGACCTTAACATTTTTCTTAAAAAAAAAAAATGAATAAGAAATTTAATAGTTTTGTAAAGGAAAGTTATATTAAACTAAAAAAAAAAAACTTTAGAATAAAAGTTGATAATAAGAAAAAAAAGTAAAATTTAAACAAAAGTGAAATAGTTTAAACACCAGTGTTTGATATTAAAAAAAAGGAGAGAACAAAAAAGTTTGATGAGCTGTGCTGCTACGTATGTTGTTGATTGTTGTTGTGATGATTGCTGACAACGATCACTGAAGACTACTTCTTCTAGTGGATTTTAGTCGGCTATTAAAACAGGCATACCTTACCTCAAGGCTATTCTGACCCCGACCTTGCAGGGCCAATAAATAAATTTTTTTTTTTTTTTTTTTTCCGTGGGTAGGAAAAACCTTTATAGGCACTACGAGGACCGGCCGCGCGTGCTCATAGTAGTGTGAGATTCTTACTCACTAAGAAACCTCCCATTTTCCGTCAGACTACGACTAAGTTTCCTTAACAAGTAGTTCAAGCTTCTGTAGTAATCGCGTGTGGCAGGCTGCCTTCCAACGAAGGCACCTACAATACCGTCAATTTATGCGGTATCATCTTATGCTGCTAGATCTAACGGTCTCATTCGTTGTAGTCGGCGCGTAAGATTTGTCTGATCCAAAGTTCGGATAATTTCATTGTTGCAGTGTCCGCGAAGACGAGTACCAAGTTTGCGAGCAAAGTTTGTTACCTCGTCAGACACGGTTGCGATTCCTAGATCTCGGTGTAGATCGCTATTTCTTATGTACCATGGAGCATTAACGATTGGTCTGAGTGTCTTATTTTGAAAAGTTTCTAAAATAGATATATTGCTTGGTTTAGTACAACCCCAGAGTTGTATACCGTACGTCCAAGATGGTTTTAGCACTTGCTTATACAAAAGCAGTTTATTATATATGCTTAGTTTCGAAAATCTTCCGATAAGCCAATTCATTTCTCTTAACTTGATTTCGAGCTCGTCGCGTTTCTTTTTAACGTGCGGCTTCCATTTAAGTTTTGCGTCTAGAGTCATTCCTAGATATTTCGCTTCATTTGAGTACGGGATTTATACTGTAGACGAAATGTGTCACGCAGTGTTATCGACACTTTAATTATGGTGTTATCGGTCTTGTATAACACACTGTACTTTCACTGTACTTATACGAAAGATATATACTAACTATGACTAGAATAGTGGTCATGATCGTATGATCTTCCCGCAAGTATATAAGAACCCGTATTAGTTTATATATTATAAAAAGCAGCTTTCGAGAGCTGTATAGCGTCACTTGGTAATAAACTGTACTACAGATAACATCAGCCTTTTATTTAATTCGCCTTTTTGGAAATCTTTTTTGACGCCTACAAATTTCTCCAAAAAATGATCGAGAATTTCGCGCCTGAAGAAAGACCAGCATCGTCCGAACCAGCATTGATCGATGAGCACGAGTCTGACCAGGAAGAAGATTCGCCGAATTTACGCTGCAACGACATCGACGAGGAGCTGAAACTACTTCGAGAGGCATGGAAGAAGAAGGAGGAGGTTATTCTTCTGAAGCGGAAACTTAAAGAATTGCAGATGGAAGATGCAGAGCCCCAGCTTAGACCACATGGTTCGCAAAACTTTAAAGACATGGAGGACTTGTTATGTCCATTCAGCTGAGACGATAACTTTCCAATTAACCGTTGGGTAGATCATTTTGATGAGTATGCCGAAACACTTCGTCTAGATGACCGCACAAAGTTTTTTTTGGAAAGAGACTCCTAAGTGGTACTGCAAGATTGTTCGTGAGATCTGTGAAGGTTCGCAATTGGGTGGAGCTGAGGGACGCATTGGTGGGTGAGTTTAAACGTGTGGTGACTAAGGCTGATATTTTCAGTGAGCTGAGTGGGAGGAAAAAGCGACGTGGCGAGACCGTACAGCAGTATGTACTCAACATGCAAGAAATTGCGTCACACAATCCTATAGAAGAAGAAGACCTGATTCAATTTATCATCAAAGGCATATCCGACACCGAAGTCAACAAGAGCATACTCTACAACGCCAACAATATTGAACAGCTTAAGCACGCGTTGAGAAAATATGAAAAGTTTAAAAGCAACAGCCGAGACAGTGTACCATCGAAGCCAAGCATACATCAGACACATTATCGGAGCAAGCAGCAACCAGAACAGTGGACAAAAGATCGCCCAACCGTACGAGAGGCAAGTGGTGCAGCAGTCAACGCTTCTTATCATAGGAAGGTGTTTACTTGTTTTAAGTGTGGTTGTCCGGGGCACATTGCAAAAAACTGCTCCAAAAACAATACAGCACTGGCACTTGAAGATGAGACCATCACCAACGACAGCGAGGGGAACTCAAGCGTAAACAGCATCGCAGATCCAGAGAAGAGAATTGTGAAACAACATCGGGGCTTAGCAGCGCACAACTTTGAGAAGAACGTTTTCTACAAATTTGTTGATGGCCATGCAGATAGTTCGATTACTCTCAAAACTCTTTTGAACTCAGGGAGTCCGATAAGTTTCATTCAGGAGAAATTTATCCCGCCGTTTATGATTGAGCCTGTGGAAGCGAATAGTCGTTCATACTGTGGGCTAAACAGCAGTCCACTTCATGTTTTGGGAAGTGTTAAATCTTTTATTGTTTTTGAAAATTTACAAACTGATTTATGTTTACTTGTAGTTAAGAACGAATCGATGAGTTACCCTGTTGTGCTTGGGAGAAATTTTATTGACAAGATCGGAATGGCGTTGCAGAGAACCAGTAAGGAAGCTGAAAGTCAAGGAAGCATTTGTTTGTCGGAGCCATCTAACGTCGAGAATCATCGTGTTTCAAGTTCGTCGGTACCGTCAACAAGCGTGTGTAATCTTTCGGAAGGTCATGTGAGTATGTCAAGTAGTGAAGACATTGGATTTCCTGTAGAAATTTTTAGTATTGACATTAGTGACAAGCAATTAGAATTTGATATTAAAATCAATGAAAACTTACCATATAGTATCCGAGAAAGTTTTAAGGAAGTAATTAGGCCAGCTTTTAATCCAAATTTTAATCAGATTTGCTCAGAGAAATGTCAATTCAAAATGAAGATTGTTTTGTCCAAGGATTCGCCATTTCACTGTCCGCCAAGAAGGTTACCTTATTCGCATAAGATCGAATTACGAAAAATTCTTGACGACCTGCTTAAAAAAGGCATAATCCGGGAATCTTGCTCACAGTACGCATCACCCATTGTACTTGTTGAAAAGAAAAATAAGGGGTATAGACTTTGTGTGGATTTTAGGGAACTCAACAAAATCACTCCACGTGATAATTATCCTCTGCCTTTAATTGAGGATCACATTGATCAACTTAAAGACAAAAAATATTTTACAACCCTAGACCTGAAAAATGGATTCTATCACAATCCACTCGAAGAAGATTCAATGAAGTACACCTCTTTCATTACTCCAATCGGTCAGTTCGAGTTTACAAAAATGCCATTTGGTCTTAAGAACTCCCCTTCCGTATTTGAGCGCTATATGAAGCATTTGTTTGCCAAATTGATTTCAAAAACTAAGATCTTGACATACTTGGATGATATCCTCATTGCTACCAACACAATCGAAGAGCACATTGAAATTCTTAAAGAAGTAATCGATATCGTCATCAAGAATGGTTTGCAGCTTAGGTTAGACAAATGTCTTTTTGTACAAACTGAAATCACCTATTTAGGCTATAAAATAACTCAAGATGGTATAAGACCGAATGCTGCGAATCTAAAAGCCATTCAAGATTTTCCTTTGCCCACCTCCACTAAAAATGTTCACAGTTTTCTTGGACTTTGTTCCTACTTTAGAAAATTTATCCATCAATTTTCAAATATCGCCAAGCCTCTTTACGATCTGCTTAGAAAAGATGCTCCGTTCGTTTTTGGCAATAGGGAAATCGAAGTATTTAAGTCATTGAAAGATAAACTATTATCCGCACCGGTTTTGTCAATCTATAGCCCACATAATGCTACAGAGCTTCATTGTGACGCAAGTACACTTGGCTTCGGGGCAGTGTTGCTGCAAAAGCAAAAGGATGGTAAATTCCACCCCGTATTTTACTTTTCGAAACGTGCAACAGATTCTGAAAGTAAATACCATAGTTACGAACTTGAAACTTTGTCTATAATATATGCACTTAAACGTTTTAGAATATACTTACTTGGAATCCCATTTAAGGTCGTCACAGATTGTCAAGCTCTTGTTCTAACCTTAAACAAAAAGATGTTGAACCCTCGGATTTCTCGCTGGGCATTAGAGCTGCAATCATACGATTATTCAGTCGAACACCGAAAAGGTGATCGCATGTCACACGTAGATTCCCTGAGCAGATCTTTCAACATCTTGCATATCGACGATGAGTCTTTTGAGTTCGTTCTAGCAGCTGCACAAAGACATGACCCTAAAATTACTTCTATTGCCAAAGAGCTAACCAAATCTGAAAGTCCACACTATGAAATGGTAGATGGGTTGATTTACCGGAAGACAAAAGACAACATTCTTTTCTACGTTCCATCAAACATGGAAGAACAGGTTATTAGAACCCATCATGAAGCGCTTTGCCATTTAGGAGTGGATAAATGCTTTGAGCACATATCTGGAATATATTGGTTCCCCAAAATGAAAGAAAAGATAAGAGCAATGATAAAAGGGTGTCTTAAGTGTATTTATTTTTCTCCTGAATCAGGAAAAACAGAAGGAACATTACATCCCATTCCAAAGGGGAAGCTCCCATTCGATACGCTGCATGTTGACCATTTGGGTCCGTTCCCTGTTTCTCGTTCGAACAAAAAGCATATCCTAGTAGTTGTCGATGGCTTCACCAAGTTTACCAAGTTATACTCGGTTAAAAGCACATCAAGTAAAGAGACAATATCTTGTCTGAAAACATATTTTGCCAATTTTTCTAGACAATCATACGATTATATCTGACCGTGGGACTTGTTTTACCTCGAAAGAGCTTGCTGATTTCTCACTCGACAACAATATCCAGCACATCAAGGTAGCAACCCACTCTCCACAATCTAATGGTCAGGTAGAGAGGTTTAACCGCATGATAACACCCATGCTAGCAAAAGAATGTGAAGCTTTGACCACTAGTGATTGGGACAAATACTTAGAAAAAGTTGAGTATGCAATTAACAATAGCGTTAACCGAAGCACTGGTTTTACCCCGAGCACACTTTTATTTGGCAGAGACCAAAAAGGACAATTTTGCGATAAAATCAAAGATTTTCTTATAGATAGAGTTGGGTCCGGAGAGATAGTGATAGAAGATGTCAGGAAGGAAGCTCAGGAAAACATAGAAAGAGAACAAACTCGAAATAAAATCTATTACGATAGTCGCCATAAAAGTCCAACAGAATATAAACCGGGCGATTATGTTATGATAAAAAATGTCGTCACCATACCAGGTGTAAACAAAAAGTTACTAGCCAAGTATAGAGGACCATATTAGGTCAAAAAGGTTTTGCCTAATGACAGGTATGCAATAGGTGATATCGACGGGTTACAGCTCACAAGGTTAAGGTATAAGCTCTCCAAGTAACATGAGGATGTATGCGGTACCAGATACTGACTCGAAACATGATGATGACGATGATTTAGATCAAGAAATAAAATCGACACAGTAAAGGTTAATAAATGTACTGCACCTACGCCGACCTTGTCAAAAAATTTCACCCAATCCTTATTAATTAAATTATTTTCTATATAGGATTATTTTAATTATTTTAAGTTTTTTTTATGTAAATTTTATTTTATGTGATTGAAAATGTACTTAATTATGTATATTCGTTTTTATGTATTATATTCTTAAGGATATTATATGTTATAAATCAAAGCGAAGTAATGTAATCGGGACGATTTCACGATCAAGATGGCCGAGTTGTAGACGAAATGTGTCACGCAGTGTTATCGACCCTGTGCAACACACTTTAATTATGGTGTTATCGGTCTTGTACAACACACTGTACTTTCACTATACTTATACGAAAGATATATACTAACTATGACTAGAATAGTGGTCATGATCGTATGATCTTCCCGCAAGTATATAAGAACCCGTATTAGTTTATATATTATAAAAAGCAGCTTTCGAGAGCTGTATAGCGTCACTTGGTAATAAACTGTACTACAGATAACATCAGCCTTTTATTTAATTCGCCTTTTTGGAAATCTTTTTTGACGCCTACAATACCGAGTTAATGAATAAAGGTTTGTTGTTTATCTTTTTATAAGTAAAGTTAACATGCGTTGACTTAGTCTCGTTAAGGACGACTCGCCAGCTCTTCGTCCAGTCGCATATTTTGTCTAAAGCGCGCTGGAGTTTCCCTGTTGATACATAATTTAATTGATACATTAATTAAATTAAGTAACTTAATTTTCAGGATTAAACGAATGGCTCCTTTCTGAATTGAATCAAGAAGGCGGAGAGAATGCTTAGGAGCAAAGTTCCAAACATGAGATCAGTATTTAAATGACTGAAGTAACTGAGGAGGGGAAAAGAATCGTTTGGCTCTAAACAAAAAGCTTAATTTTGACGAAGCAGATTTAGCAATATTAGATAATCCCAACTTATTTTAGAATTAACGTTGACTCCAAGGACAGTGCAGCTTCTCTGCAGGATTTACATTCAGATTAATAGTTCTGTTCAACTTCGGGCTTTATTTCAAAGACCCTGCTAACTGCAATGATGTCTTCCATCTACTTCACGTGAGCAAGCCAATTAATTCTTTGTTCTTTGGCTTTCAATCGACATCTACATGCACACCTTGGAATAGGCTTTAAAGTTCGCTGTTGTATGTTCTACTCTTCTATTTCCGCCCCTCAAACACAGATCCTAGGATTATTCTTTGACGAATCTCCATTGAGGTGACATTGGTAGGGTCGATATCAAATCCGTGAATGATGAACTTGCTATCTACTTCGAGGTTCGTGCTGCCATCAGCGACTTTTTGTCCTTAACGCTAAAGGGATGTTTGTTTGTTTGTTTGTTGGGAAAATGTTCAAAATTTAGTCTTATGTCTCAACCTTGTTTACTTCAAGACCAACCAACTGCGTTCTTCTAAGGCTCCACGCTAGGCAGGGGCACGCTTTAATCAAGAAGTAAACTTTTCTTCAGTCGCCGTTAAAGCCTCTCTTATGCCACGGTTGGGGTGATGGTGTCAAAATCATCCGCGCACAAAATGATTTTGCGTTAATGTTTGCCCTGATAACTTCAATCTCCAGAACTGTACTTACTACAGTTAATTTGCGGCTTTGATTGTATACTCATTAGGCCACCACCAGCTTTTTGGGTGGCTGATCACGAATTCTGGGGTTTTTCTCGAGAAATTGGTGCTTTACCCTTAAATCACCCACAAATACCATCAAATAGGGTAGTTTTTGCTATATTCACGCTTCGAATGTTAATGGGCGTCAAGAAAATATGGCTTTACCTTTAATTTGAATATTTAGGAATCTTTTATAAAAATTTCAATACTCGGGCTATTAATTAATGGAGTGGAGCTGAAATCTATGCTTTAATTTGGTACCACAAGTATCCATTTTCCGGTGAGGAAGGTTTAGTTAAAAAGCACCACTTTTCAAAAAAGTTGGACAAGTCATTATGCCCATATATTTTTTTGTCCGAACAACTATTTTAATATCCCCTAAAAAGACTTAATCGTATTTCCTTGAAATGATCCTTAAATCATTTATTGCTTAATTATCCACTGCGTTTATGGTATAAATAGTCATAAAAAAGCAGGACCGGAAAGGGGCCATTAACTGGCCAAATGGACCAAAAAAAGTTTGTCTGCCCATTTGTTTTGTCAATGTCCATCATCAAACTGTCAGAAAATAAAATTTCCATGGATCCGATGAGGTAGGTAATCTTGCCACCGCCTCCCGGACTATTAGTAGATCCCTAAAAAAAATTAAAACAAGACTCTGTACAAAAAGCTTAATAATGCTCAACAATATGAACGCCAGTTTCACATTAATTTGCCAAAATATAATACAAAAGGAAGCCACACAACCTACCTACCCTAAGATATTTTATTACCTGATAACTATAAATAAATAAATAGAGTGGCGCAACAGCTCGAGGTGAACCAGGGCCAACTTCTCAACAATGTATGCTGGTGTGTTAATTTCTTTACATACAAGGGGACCTACAATTTTTTGCCGAATCCGAACGGCACATTGAGAAGTTTTTTCAAGACAATTAATACTCTCGGAGGGCTTGTCAAACCCTCGCGGAGGTGGGGACCGTGAAAAGAACAAGTCTTTTTTTTGCAGGTGACGATGGCAGGATTACCTGATAACTATAGTAGTTTAAAATGTTTGTCTGTTATTTCCTTTTTTTAGTTAAAGAGTTTCAACTTATATGCAAGCAAAAATAATTTTTTATTATTTCCAAAAAGAACTTATTATCTCATCTCCTGAAACGAGATTCCGAAAAACAGCTTCAACTTTAGCCGACTTCTGGAAAACCGAGACCCATATCTCCCCTAAAATTATTCCCCGTGGTAGCTTCAATATATAAGTTTTATTCGTACTACACCAAAAGTATCCGAACTACAACAAAAATCTACATCGCCACCCATCGCGTCTTTCTCCTCCCGCACAAATGTAACTCTCAAGGATTATCCACTGCAAGACATCCTCCGAAAAGAGAGAATTTAGCTTAGCTTATCCTCGTTAACCTCGTTCAACGATGTTGGAACATTTCTACGGAACGAAGTTTGCGAAGGAAATTACTTCGGTACTTAGGTTGGGCGAAACCCTGGTATAAATGATAAAAACCACATTTAATGGAACTTTTGAATAATACAATCTTGTGGTTATGGTATTTGTTACGCCATGAGAAAGGAAATGTAAACTTTGGGTTCGCTTTGGCCAGAAATGAAAGATTACCATGAGAACGGGGTAAAGAGGACATATGTGGGTTGACTTTTGCGTTGTGTAGCATAAGCGGTATGTGTGGGCAAACAGTATTCTACGTATGAGTGGCATAAGTTATTAAATGTGACAAAAATATACACTGTTTTTTTTAACTGTTTGAGAGTATTAAGTACGATAGATGCTTGTTGCTTTTGTGAGAATAACAGTAGCGGGATCCAAATTTGTGGCTTTGTATTGGATGTGATGTTTATGCCTTTAAGCAATATTTAGAAGCTGGACTGTCGTTGCTTTGTATTAGTTTTTCCAGTGAAAAGTGTTTTTCTGACAGGGCTTTTATTTTCAATTTTCACAACGTAATGGGGTTTTTGATTGCAGTCTGAGTTAAGGAAGTCTGATCAGTTTAAGGAATTATTAAACGTATGACTTGACAGGAAATTACTGAAACAATCTAAATTGTACAAAGTGCCTACGTTCTTACAGCTGTCACATACAACATACTCATTATAGTTTTTGCAGCGTTACTTTTCTTCCTTGCCAAAGTAATAGTTCTAGTTTAAGATTTATGTTAAGAGAATGCTAAAACTTATATCTGAGTATTTAAATAACAATATCCATAAACCAAAATTAACTTAATCATGTTTTAAAACAGTCGGGTGCCGTGGCGTAGTGGTTAGTGTGTGTGCTTACTTCGCCGGAGGTCTGGGTTCGAATCCTGCCACCGTCACCTGAAAAAAAAAAGACTTGTTCTTTTTCACGGTCCCCACCTCCACGAGGGTTTGACAAAGCCCTCCGAGAGTATTAATTATCTTGAAAAACTTCTCAAAGTGCCGTTCGGATTCGGCAAAAAATTGTAGGTCCCCTTGTATGTAAAAAAATTAACACAATTGAGAAGTTGGCCCTGGTTCACCTTGAGCTGTTGCGCCACTCTATTTTATTTTTTTATGTTTTAAAACACAAAACTATTTCTGTTCGCTTATAGTTGGGTCTAATGCTCTCTTAAATTAAAGTGTGCCTTTTTTAATTTTAGCCCTATCCAAAAGTGCATGTGCACGTAATTTCAAATTTAAACGCAAACACTAGATTAAGTGGAGTATATACAGGATGAAAAGGATAATCATGTCACGCCAAATTATGCCATAAATTTAACGTTCTAATTTTGCACAAAGCAGTATAACAACCATGCTTGCTTTAGAGTATCCATTCGTGTGCAGTGTCAACAGATTGATGTAGGATAAATCACAGAGAATGCGTCCCGTGTTCTGCGGACATGTGTTTCTCGAGTGAGATACCCACGACAAAGTGAATACTAATTTATGGCCTCAATTGCGTGTACAAGGATATCAGATAACAAGGTTTATTATTTAAGTCACAGCCGAGCAATTCAATGAAAACTGGGTAGATACCAGGGGGTGTGGCTTTCAGCTTTAATTGAAATCCAGTCAGACATAGTCATTTGATTAGCAAGGTGTTGACTTAAAAAATTGCACTCACTTGGCACTAAGGGGAAATTGTTTGGTTCTGGTTTCGGACTGATTCAAATGAGATGTAGGTTTTTCTTTATCTGCCATTTATTGGCCCTTTAGTTGTTTAATTGTTTGAAATAGTACAGTCAACGAATGTACCCTTTCTTTACCCAGATTATGTACAATTATAAATCTACTAAACATAGTGAAAAAATATTACGCATACGCCAGAGTGTACGGACAGCTAGTTTTTTAGTTAGTTACCCAAGTAACAATTTTACTTCGGTAAGGCTTAAATTTTCGATTTTGGGAAGTTATTGTTTCTATAAGGCCTCTATAACACTTGCCGATTATTTCCAAGCCAGAAATTTCTGACACAATTTGTATAAGACCTTAAAGAAGTTACAACGAGGTCTTACAGAGGGATAAGATTCTGTTAATCTCCTCTGTTACTTTGTAAGAAGTCTACTACTTCTATAAGGCCTTATAGCAGCTTCCGTACTTCAGTGCAGAATGTGAACTACCTCTATAAGGCCGTATAGAAGTTTCGGAATCACTATACCTGTAGCAGGCATTATGTTACAAGCTTAACCGAAGCAGATACTTCTATAAGGTTTCTTTCTGCAGAGCTTAACCGAAACTGTTGCTTGTATAAAGTTTTCCATTGCAAGCCCTACCGAAACTGTTGAAACCAGCTTCCTGTTGCAAGCCTTACCGAAACTGTTGCTTGTATATGGCTTCGTGTGACATGCTTTGCAGAAGAAGTTACTTGTATATGGTTTCCTATTGCAGGCTCAACCGAAACTGTTGCTTTCATAGACTTTACTTCTGCAAGCCTTAGCGAAACTGTAACTTGTATAAGATTTCTTATTGCATGACTTATAGAGACTGTTACTCTAATGTAGAGTTCTGTTGCAATGTTTCTGTTGCAAACGTAACAGAAAATGTTACTTGTATAATGCTTCCTGTTGCAAGCTTCGCAGAAGCTGTTACTTGTAAAAAGCTTTCTGTTGCAAGCCTTATCGAAACTGTTACTTGTATAAGGCCTCCGGCTGCAGTCATAACAAAAACTGTTGCTTGTATAAAGTTTCCTATTGAATGCTTTACCGAAACTGTAGATTGAATGTTGTTTTCTGTCGTAATATTCCTGTTTCAAGTATAACAGAAACTGTTACTTGTATAAGGCCTCCTCTTGTAGTCACTACCGAAACTGTTGCTTGTATAAGGCTTTCTATTGCAGGCCTTATAGAGGCTATTACCTCTATAAGGCTTCCTGTTGCAAGCTTTATAGAGGCTGTTACTTGTATAAGGCTTCTTGTTGCAGGCCTTATAGAGGCTATTTCTTGTATAAGGTCTTGCAGATTGCTGTTGCAGGTTTTATAGAGGCTATTACTTGTATAAGGCTTCCAGTTGCAGCTCTTATAGAGGCTCTTACTTGTATAAGGCTTCTCTTTGCAGGCTTTATAGAGGCTATTGCTTGTATAAGGCTTCCTGTTGCAGGCCTTATAGAGGCTATTACTTCTATAAGGCTTCCTGTTGCAGGCCTTATAGAGGCATTTGCTTGTATAAGGCTTCCTTCTGCAGGCCTTATAGAGGCTATTACTTCTATAAGGCTTCCTGTTGCAGGCCTTATAGAGGCTTTTGCTTGTATAAGGCTTCCTTCTGCAGGCCTTATAGAGGCTATTACTTCTATAAGGCTTCCTGTTGCAGACCTTATAGAGGCTATTACTTGTATAAGGCTTCCAGTTGCAGCTCTTATAGAGGCTCTTACTTGTATAAGGCTTACTCTTGCAAGCTTTACCGAAACTGTTGTTGCAGAACAAATCTCCGAAATAAATAAAGAAAAAAAATTCTTTCGCTGGTTGAGGCTTGAACCGCGGTTCTCGCTTACCAAGGGCAAGCACTCATCCACTAGGCTACATCGTTGCCGTGCAACTCGTCGCGAAAACATCATATAAAAATAAATGGAGCATATCGCCTTATATGAATAGTGGGAGAGAGAACTGTTTTGTTTATTGAACTGAGAGAGATGAACTGTTTTGTTTATTGGTGTTTGTGCATCATTGTAGTATGACTCGCAATAGAGTTTCTGTTAGGCCTTATAGAAGTAGATGCGAAGTCTTACCGAAAGTGTTCATGAAAC
Source organism: Neoascia interrupta (assembly GCA_947623515.1). Lineage (NCBI taxonomy): Eukaryota > Metazoa > Arthropoda > Insecta > Diptera > Syrphidae > Neoascia > Neoascia interrupta. The sequence goes on from OX392463.1 coordinate 143,613,391, forward strand.
ATCTTCGTTAAAGTGCGCGAGTACACTAATACCAATAATTTGCTTATTGGTATTTGTGTACATTTGAGCATGCGAAACAACCGAGCTTCTGTTAGGTTTTATAGAAATAGATGCGAAGTCTTACCGAAACTGTTAATGAAATGTTTCCTTAAAGAGCGAGACAGCATGTGGTTAAGCTTCGGTAAGGCCTTACACAAGCTGAAAAGAAGTCCTACCGAAGCTGCTTTACTTTACGTATCAACTAATGCCGTTTTCGTTTCCATTATTCATATAAGGCGATAGCATAGTGGAAAGAGTCACGACTGCCACGTCAGAGGACCCAGGATCGATCCCAACCAAGTAAGTAAATATTTCAAATATCAAATGTTCACAAATATAGTTTCCTAAATAATAATTGAAATCATTTCAGACAGCAAGAATTAACAACAGCCACATAAAAGAGGGAAAAGATAAATCAGCAGAGAAGGAAGGAGACTGTACAATTAAACTTTTTTTTTTTTCGTTTTATGCTCCATTTATTTTTATGTGATGTTTTCGCGACGAGTTGCACGGCAACGATGTAGCCTAGTGGATGAGTGCTTGCCCTTGGTAAGCGAGAACCACGGTTCAAGCCTCAACCAGCGAAAGAATTTTTTTTCTTTATTTATTTCGGAGATTTGTTCTGCAACAACAGTTTCGATAAAGCTTGCAAGAGTAAGCCTCATACAAGTAACAGCCTCTATAAGACCTGCAAGAGGAAGTCTTACACAAGTAATAGCCTCTATAAGGCCTGCAGAAGGAAGCCTTATAGAAGTAATAGCTTCTGTAAGGCCTGCAACAGGAAGCCTTACAGAAGAATTAGCCTCTATAAGGCCTGCAACAGGAAGCCTTATAGAAGTAATAGCTTCTGTAAGGCCTGCAACAGGAAGCCTTATACAAGCACTAGCCTCTATAAGGCCTGCAATAGGAAACCTTATACAAGTAATAGCCTATATAAGGCCTGCAACAGGAAGCTTTATACAAGTAATAGCCTCTATAAGGCCTGCAAGAGGAAGCCTTATACAAGTAAACGCCTCTATAAGGCCTGCAAGAGGAAGCCTTATACAAGTAATAGCCTCTATAAAGCCTGCAACAGGAAGCCTTATACAAGTAACAGTTTCGGTAAAGCCTAACAGGAAACTTTATACAAGCCTGCTAAAAAACTTTTAACAAGTAACAGCCTCGGTAAAGCTTGCAACAGAAAACCTTAATGCAAGTAGCAGCCTCTATAAGACCTAACAGGAACTTTATACAAACACCGGTTTCTGTAAAGCCTAACAGGAAACTTTTAACACGGCTGTTAGGGCTTTAACAGTTTCTGTAAGTGCGCCAAATTGGCTTCTCTAAGGCCTTATACAAACTATTTTGTGGGAGGGGAAATAGCTTGTATATAACCTTACCGCAACAGAAATGTTACTTGGGTAGTAAGGTTAAACAAGTGAGAAAGTGCAACAGTGCGTATGCAAAAGCTTCAGTTCATCTACGACGGATTGCAAAATACCCGAACATACCAAAAAGAAAACTGCCACTCCTCCAAAAAGTGGGCGGGATATGAAAATATAATTGTTGAAAGCTTTATACTAGGTGGTTCATACATTTCGGCTTAAAACTCCGCCTTTTTAACTAAAAAAATCACTTTTTTATCACCACGCCCACAAAAGTGGGCGCAGATATATAAAATGTATACAGAGAAGTTAGAAAATACTAATATATACAACTTTTGTCATAAAATTTTTTGTTAAATTTCATATATATTTATTGAAAAACAGTCATTTAATGCTAAAATCCAAAAGTGGGCGTGGTCAATCAAAAGGGTTAAATTTTTTGACTACGTTATAGACAATTACAAGTCACTTTTACGTACAAAAAATGAATGCGCTTGCACTTTGGTAACATAGTCAAATTTTGAAAAAAGTATTTTTTTTTAAATTAGAGATGGTCGCACATACAGGCCTGTAGTGCGCGTGTCTGTGGGCGGATTTAGCTAGTTTTCAAACTTGATCTGAAGGACTTGACTCCCAGCCAACCCACCAATTCCAGCTCTCTACCTTAGAATTTAAGGCCTAAAAGTTGTTTACATACGGACGGACGGACGGACATGGCTTAATCGATTCTCCTGTCGGTTTCATTAATATCTCTAAAAGGTCTTAGGGGTCTACGGCGATTATTTCACTGCGTTAAAAACTGTACAACAAACTTAATATACCCTGGGTCGGGTATAAAAACGCATTTTTGCATCAATGAAATTTATATTTTTATGAACAGATTGAATTAAAATCAGCAAGAAAGTTATAGAGAAGGGACAAAAATTTAAAATATTTTTGCTTTCTATCTATCGCTCCTAAGGTAAAAAAAACCTATTTTACCTTAATTTTAAGTCCATCGCAATGCTTTCTACCAGAAAAGACTGGACAGGGACGGTTTTAAATCAATTTGTATAAAGACGTAGAACACTCGAGATGGATATAAAATAGATAGAAAAAGATGGAAAATAAAAACGTTAGGAATTAAATGAGGTACACGGGACGTGTACACGTGGACAGTTAAGTTGTTAAATAAAGAAAAAATTATGTGAAATATATTTTATTTTAAGCAGTTTTTACCCATCAGATTAGCGTTTGGTGTAAGATTTCATTTGTTTTGGCCAACACTGTACATATTAAATCTCGTTATGGGACATAAAGCATCTACCATGCTTGCGTGCAATCGTGTGCACTCACTCCAACTGTTTCCCAGTTGTCTGCATTCCTCGTCTAGAGTCCTGCGTCATGTTTTTCGAGGTCGACCAACTCTTCTGCCACTTTGAGTCAATGTGTTACACTCCATTGCATATTTGTCAATGCAGCTGTCCCCTTTTAGAAGAGTGTAGCCGATCCTCTGCCATTTTCGCCGTTGGATGATTGTACCCATTGGCTCCTCAAGTTTAAGATCTTTCAAATTAAGCTAGTGAGCTAAACTAAAAAAATCCTTGGTTCTCATTTAAAGGAATTGGTAAGATGCATCCATACCACGCTCATTGACTTGAATGTAATACTCAAAAGTTCACTTTATTTCAAATTCTTTTTATACCCCATCCCATAGGATAGGAGGTCACATAAGTTGTAACACGGTGAAATAATAATGGTAGACTCCCAAGACCTTAAGGGCATATGATCGAGACTGAATTCTGAATCGAATGAGCCATGTCCGTCCGTCCGTATGTCACATGTTTCAAGGCCTTAAATTTTGAGCTAGGGTGCTGAAGGTAACAATCGTGCGTAAGGTCCACGTCATGCGAAACAGTACAAGTGTAAAAATTTTTGATATCCGCCCAAAGACACGCCCACAATCGGTCTAAATGCGCAACTACCTCAAGAGTTTTCAAAACTGTAAGACGTTCTAAAAGGCTGAAATTTGACATTTAGCATCACCTAGTGAAAATAAGACACAAAAAAGACAAATTTAATTGGTAAACCTCCTCTTGTGGGCGTGGCATCTATTTTAAGGGTAAATTTTCAAATGCAGTTTACTCAATATTTTTGCAGTTTACTCAATATATTGAATAAAAGTTGCTTAATATTTTATGTAGAAAACGCTTAGTTCCACATTCTGTTCATACAAGACTTTGGGCCCCGCCCACATTTGGAGGCAGAATTGAAGAAAAACCTAAAAATTTTCCAGAAAAACTTAATTTCGACTGGCCTTGAGCCTAATTTAGGAAAGCATGAAACAAAAAAAGGAACAGGTTAGGTAAACGAGACTTCAGTCCAGATTCCGTTCATATAAAGCTTTTAGCCACGCCCCCTTTTAGGGGTCGATTTTTCAAAAATATTGAATTTGAACCAAAAAATTGCATTTTTACGTACATTTATGTGTAACTTGGAAATATCTGTGGAAATATCGTATAATTAATAGTTTGTAATTAGGGGCGGTTGGACCACGCCCCTTTTCGAAGTTTGCATTACTTATAAAATGTCAAAAAATAACTAATAATAATTAATAATAATGTCATTAGCATTTTACAATGGGATAGGATGGGGTATTCAACGGTCCGTTTTACGGACTGTTACTTCTGCGTACACACTGTATCACTTACTCAATGGTTTTTTTTTTTTCAATTCAAATTTTGGTGGATAGCAGAAGTGAGCAGAAATCCTTCACTGAATGAAAATCGGACCACCCACACCATCAACCATGCCCACTTTTACCATGATAAAGTTTTTTAAATAAGATTTGTAAAAAAAAATTACTATAGTTCGCCCCCAAATTTTGTTTTAAAAACTCCCCTTTTTTACGAGGCATTTAAAAAAAATTGTTGTTTTTTCGTCTTTAGTTTTCGCTTCAAATGCCTTTCGTCATTTAATCGCTTTCAACAATTTGAATTTCATTTTTTGTGTGCCTTAAAACTCTATTTTAAACCTCTTTAAGAAAGAAATACTTAATTAATAATGCTTAAGTCCATGCGAATGAGCATAATTTTGAGTTCATTTCTCAAAAAGTTTTCAACAATTGTCAAAAATCACTTTTTTGTGCTTTTTTGTGCGTTCTTTCATATTAAAGTCATTAACCAGGCAATTTATAAAATAAGGTATTTTTGTTTGTTGGGTGTATGTGGAGCGCCGTGACGTAGTGGTCAGTGTGTGCAGGTGCGGATCAAGGAATTCTTTCAGGGGAGAAATTTTGATAAAGTGTTGCAAAAAATCTCAAATATTTTAGTTTCCCGTCCATCTCCATTTAGTTCTACCCCATTTCGATGGGGAATTGCACCCATTGCCCCCCAACCCCCCTGGATCCGCGCCTGAGTGTGTGTGCCTATGACGCGTCGCACATCCTACACTTTCGTCAGTTGGAAAAGGACTAGCTCTTTTTCACTGTTCCCATCTCCGCGCGGGTATAATAACCCTTCGAGAGTAACCTTTGTCATAAAAAACTTCTCAAAGAGCCGTTCGGTATTTTTATTTATATTTTTATTTTTATTTTTATTTTTATTTTTATTTTTATTTTTATTTTTATTTTTATTTTTATTTTTATTTTTATTTTTATTTTTATTTTTATTTTTATTTTTATTTTTATTTTTATTTTTATTTTTATTTTTATTTTTATTTTTATTTTTATTTTTATTTTTATTTTTATTTTTATTTTTATTTTTATTTTTATTTTTATTTTTATTTTTATTTTTATTTTTATTTTTATTTTTATTTTTATTTTTATTTTTATTTTTATTTTTATTTTTATTTCTATTTTTATTTTTATTTTTATTTTTATTTTTATTTTTATTTTTATTTTTATTTTTATTTTTATTTTTATTTTTATTTTTATTTTTATTTTTATTTTTATTTTTATTTTTATTTTTATTTTTATTTTTATTTTTATTTTTATTTTTATTTTTATTTTTATTTTTATTTTTATTTTTATTTTTATTTTTATTTTTATTTTTATTTTTATTTTTATTTTTATTTTTATTTTTATTTTTATTTTTATTTTTATTTTTATTTTTATTTTTATTTTTATTTTTATTTTTATTTTTATTTTTATTTTTATTTTTATTTTTATTTTTATTTTTATTTTTATTTTTATTTTTATTTTTATTTTTATTTTTATTTTTATTTTTATTTTTATTTTTATTTTTATTTTTATTTTTATTTTTATTTTTATTTTTATTTTTATTTTTATTTTTATTTTTATTTTTATTTTTATTTTTATTTTTATTTTTATTTTTATTTTTATTTTTATTTTTATTTTTATTTTTATTTTTATTTTTATTTTTATTTTTATTTTTATTTTTATTTTTATTTTTATTTTTATTTTTATTTTTATTTTTATTTTTATTTTTATTTTTATTTTTATTTTTATTTTTATTTTTATTTTTATTTTTATTTTTATTTTTATTTTTATTTTTATTTTTATTTTTATTTTTATTTTTATTTTTATTTTTATTTTTATTTTTATTTTTATTTTTATTTTTATTTTTATTTTTATTTTTATTTTTATTTTTATTTTTATTTTTATTTTTATTTTTATTTTTATTTTTATTTTTATTTTTATTTTTATTTTTATTTTTATTTTTATTTTTATTTTTATTTTTATTTTTATTTTTATTTTTATTTTTATTTTTATTTTTATTTTTATTTTTATTTTTATTTTTATTTTTATTTTTATTTTTATTTTTATTTTTATTTTTATTTTTATTTTTATTTTTATTTTTATTTTTATTTTTATTTTTATTTTTATTTTTATTTTTATTTTTATTTTTATTTTTATTTTTATTTTTATTTTTATTTTTATTTTTATTTTAATTTTAATTTTAATTTTAATTTTTATTTTTATTTTTATTTTTATTTTTATTTTTATTTTTATTTTTATTTTTATTTTTATTTTTATTTTTATTTTTATTTTTATTTTTATTTTTATTTTTATTTTTATTTTTATTTTTATTTTTATTTTTATTTTTATTTTTATTTTTATTTTTATTTTTATTTTTATTTTTATTTTTATTTTTATTTTTATTTTTATTTTTATTTTTATTTTTATTTTTATTTTTATTTTTATTTTTATTTTTATTTTTATTTTTATTTTTATTTTTATTTTTATTTTTATTTTTATTTTTATTTTTATTTTTATTTTTATTTTTATTTTTATTTTTATTTTTATTTTTATTTTTATATTTATTTTATTTTTATTTTATTAAAAATGAACTGCTTAAATTATCCGAATTCACACTGTTGCAATAAAAGTTAAATTCTTTGCGTTTTTTCATGTCTCGAAAAAATTTATTATTGTTTTACACAATTCATTATTTTGCTAAGTACGTACTAATAGTCTTATGAATGTTAAACCAAGTTACAATAATCCAAAGCATTTTCTCAGCTTTGGCGTTTTTTTCTTTTTTAAGTTCAAATCATTATTATACTTCTTCATTACACGGTTTCCGTAGGTTTTGTTTGATATAATCTTCTGAACTTGTGTTGAACTTTTTCATCTGATAACTTCATCAGTGAAAATTTTGTTTTCAAGGGAAGACAGTGCTGTATGTGAAATGATTCACACCGAAGCACACTTTGGTCGTTAAATGAAACTGCCGCAGTCTTCTTGTCCTTTATCTGTAATCACAGCAATAAAACGCTCAAGCTAGTCCATTGCTATCATCATTATGATGAAACTAAGTGTGACCAGGGCTTGTGTTTCCGCTAGCAACTCAGTATCAGTGTACGGTTTTACAACACTCCAGAGATCAGACCATTCAAGACTGATACTTTCTCCGAATGGACAAACTCATATACCCCGATTGCTATCCATCGAATGGCATAATATAACAAAGGAGCATCTTTAACATGGCTCTGTTCTTCGTGCAAGCAATATGCTGAGCATTGCCAAACCGACCATATCAACTCAACAATCCGTATATCCTTAAATCCAAAAGAAAACGAAACCAGCTACATTTTCCTTACTTGAGGACACCGATGTGTTCATTGTAGCTATTTCGCTGCGAGCCATCGTAGTAGTAGTATATCCCAAAGTCATTTTGTCCATCGTTCATCGAAAGTGAAGATGGTGTTCGGTGGGTGAGTTCGGTGTATTTTAACCGGATGAAGCACTAAGACTCAATGCAATCTTTCATAGTTCCTCTCCCTAATTCCTCCCTTGACAGCTTCTCTGCGATAAATTGTACATGGAGACATACATTTTTATATGTCTCGTCCTCACACGCTATCATATAAGCACATTTAATGCTTTGTTGCCTTACTAGCTGAGTCGAAAAGTACTTTACTGGTGGACGGTTAAAAGCAGTCATAACTCGAAAAAACAGCTAGTGGAAGGTGTTTTGGCCATCACTGGGATAAAAGTACGTAACACTCCTGTATTGCTCCCTAGTGTAGCATTTTGAAAAACAAAAGATTTGCCACTTATTTTCTGACGCTTGGATAGTGTTCACAAAGATTATTGATGACTTAAAGAAATATTCTATTTGGTTTTGTGGAAAAAAAGCTTTTATGCTGTATTCAAGATAAGGTTGAGCTTGCTCTTAGCAAAGATTTATTTCAGAACGCAAAGAGTTTAAAATGCTTAAGTCATACAGTTTAAATTTGTGCTGGAAATTTATACAAAAAAGGCGATAATAAAGTACCTAATTGTATTCAAACTATATTTATGAATACCTTGACCTACCCCCATAACGGAAGTCACCGCATTTATGGCCACTACATCTGGTCATATTTCACGGTTCCTAAATTAGAATAATAATGTCCTACAGAATACAACATGTAATCAATTTTGAGTTTAATTATCCCGTGAGTATGTCCATAATTACAGGCGGTTACTTTATTAACAACCACGTGAGAGTTTCTCAACTTCATTGTTAATCGCTATAAACTTCGATGAATTAGATTGGTAATTAGCCACTAACTGTACACTTGAGCAATCAATGTCATGTATTAATGGTCATCAATTTGTCAAATACTGATGGTTCGAACAGTCTATGATTTTGCGTGCAATGCCTAGTTGATTATGACGCATGTCATAAAAAAAAACAGTTTCGTCTTAAAGAGCTTTATAACGGGTGATTTTTTAACAGGTTGAGAACTTTTTTAAAAAAAAAAAACACAAAAAATTCGAAAAAATTAATGAAATATTTATTTGAATCGATAGTTTGAACTTTGCAATTTAATGTTTAAAGATAATTTCATGCAAATGTTGACCGCGGCTGCGTCTCAGGTAGCCCATCCGCTGAGTCCAATTTTGGCATACTCTTTCACACATATCGGCCGGTATCTCACGAATGAATGCATCGATGTTGGCTTCCAGTGCGTCAATCGCAGCGGGCTTGTCCCTATGACATTAGCCTTGACATACCTTCCACAAAAAATTGACCGAATTCCGAAAAGACTGCTCAGAAGGTCGAGAATGCCGACCATAAAATGGAAGCAGCGCGCGATGAACATTTCGAACCGAGCACGAATTTTGATAGTAAAATTCAATAATTTGCAAGCGTTGTTCATTTGTAAGACGATCCATTGTTAAATTGCAAACCAAACTGAAGCTGTTTGACAGTGACACAAGGTACTAAACACACGTCAGCTGTCAAAACCAGTGTTGCCAAAACCAAACCAGCTAAAAAATCACCCGTATAACAAAACAAAGGTACATAATATGTATAAAAATTGAATTGCAATGCAATTCAAAGTATGAGGTTATTGCTAGACTTTCTAATAGATTTTTAATGAGCAGCTGATTAGTCCCTGAACCTGAACATAGGCGACTTAGCATAAAATAATTTATTTTATGATAAAATTACAGGAAAAAAAAATTGTTTCAAAAATCACTACTAATTTCAATCTTCATCGGGAAGCACTTTAGGTCTGGTATTTTTTCCCATTATAAAGAGTAATTATGCGCTAAAAATGTAAAATCAAATCAACCCAATTTAACCCGCAGCCCCTTAATACTTAATTCAAATACTCATATAGTCAAATGCAATTTGTTAAAACTCATTCACATTTCAAAGACACTGTAGAACTATATTGCCCTCTGTTTTACCTTTTCAAAATTAGTTTTAAATTCAATTACTGAAATATAATGCTTGCACATTTCAGTAGGAGCTATATATCCTATGCAAGCTAATATGCTTATGAGCGCACCAGCCAATAGCGTTTGCAGGTTCAAAATGCAAATTGCTTTTTGTTCAAAACGCACCTCGAGGTATACTGCTGCAAACATCTGTCATTGGGACTACTCATATCTCTACCACGTAGATAATCATCAGACCCACCCTTCGATTTAACTCAAATCAACTAATATGGTTTGTACCACATATGTTATAATTTGCATTTTCGAAAAACTTTATCTAGATATTATGCATACAAATGTTGCCTTTGGCTAAAGACGCACGGATTCTCTTTCACATGTTTTATTTATCAGGTGACATGCCAACACGATGCGATGGGCGTTGTTTTTCGAATTTTCTTTAATGAAATTTAAAAGAACGAAAAAATAAAATTTGGTTCACAATACCGCACTTAAAAGAGAGTTCAATTAGATACTTTTCAGGCTTAAATACCTGGCTCGTAACCCACACAAAACATTTTTTGGAAGTTTACAATTTTTTTTTTCATTAAATAAGAAATTGTACAAAAAAAAGAATTCATTACTTTCTTACCGTAGGCGGCGGTTCAACCCGGCCTAGAACTTAGCCTCAAAGAAAAACCTTCACCAGTCAGCTCTGTTTCAAGATAGACGTCCCTCTAGTTTTGCACGCGAAGTTATCTGAAGTCCATCCGACTTGCGTGCGCCACCCGAGTCGCTGCGAGTCTCCTCTATAGCGTTGCCCGTGCTGTGTGGACTCAAAGACTATCCGGGCGTTGATGTTCTCCCGCTCTATAGATGACCCAGCCACCGCACCAAATTAGTATCGCTGTAAAGCCCATACAGTTCGCTGTTATGCACATAGGACTAAGAATCACCCCAGGGATTTTTCTCTCGAAGCAGGCCAAAATGTTTTTATACACCTCGACGAAAGAGACCCTAGCTCGAGAGAGATCACAAAGAAGCAGCGATAGGCAAGAGTTAGTCTTCGTTTGGATAAGTTCTCCACAGTAAAATGCTTAAAAAGTCACATGACAGAGCGTCACTTGTCAAAAGCCTGACATCAAAGAGGTCAGGTGAGGCCCTTACCGACCTTCCCAAGACAGCTTGTGTTTTTGATCGTCATTTCTGCACAAACTGACCAGTTCGGCAGGGATGCCAAACCTAGACACTGCGGTTTCAGCTCGTCTTTATAGATGCTGGCATACGCAACCTTGAAATATAGATTTGGAATTCCTTGTTTTGCCTCCAAATCTGCCGCAGATTCAATGTTTGATCGATGGTGGCCTTGAATTTCTTTTATTTGCACAACTCAATTTACAATCATACAACAAGTCCTCAATCTTTTAGAGTATATAAAAACTTTCATTGCAGGACTTACATTTAATACTTTCCTGATCTAAAGTTACACTGATATGGATCTGATAAGGACCAGATTGCTAACAAATGGCTTAAAGCGTTCACCCAGTACAGCAGAAAGTATCTTGTATGCTTTGTTCAGATGCCTTTGCTGTAGTTGGCACAATTCTGTGGAATTTTCTTTTTGAGGATTTTTGAGCTTTTTATTGTGCTTATTATTCATTCGGGTGGGCGGTATCTGACTGACTGCGATTCAACTATGTTGTTCCTTTGATCATCTATGAAGGTTTCAATTCAAACTTTATACGCTTCACAGTACCTTTTGATCCCTTTTTAAAACTTTCATTTTTGTTGTTGAAGTTGTCTTCAACTGCACCCTTGTCTTGATTGTTCGCAAAATTCAGTGTTCTTTCCTTCTCCTTTGCTCGCAGACCTCGAGTCCTGTAGTCCTTCTGTACAGAGGCGCTTTGTTTGCTTCCGGTTTAGCTAATTGTGCTTACTGAAATTTATTGTCAAACCAGTGGTTTAGTTGCAGTGGCCGAGGGAAACTCGAGGGAAACAGTTATACCACTGTCTATGTACACTTGATGCTGACTGCATAGGACTACAAAAAAATTTTGAGAGACTCTTTTAGAGACAGAGCTATTGATATCTTAAGATTGTATCCTGCCAAAGCTTTAATTTCGTGAAGAATCACAGCATTTTTGGCATTGGTCGGGGTATTGGCAGCTGTTCCTTGAAAGTTGAGACATCCATAACACTGGAATATTATGGCTATCTGAACATTTTGAGCAGAAGCTCGCAGAAGATATCTTTAAACTCAGTCGTCATTTCCCTTTCTGTGCGGGCATGCGATGCTGATGCTGACCCTCGTGAGGCGCTTGCTTCCATCTTCAGTCCTTAAGGCTTTCTACTTTAGTTTGCCTCCGACGATGAAACTACATCCAAATAAGCGTTGCTTTGGATGTCCAGAGCAGTCGCCGTAGTATGCATTGCAATAATTTTTCATGCTTCTTTTGCCCGGCCCCTCTTACCGAGTTCCTTGGATGACAGAAATATCTGCCTTGCAGCCGTTGAGGGCCAGCGATAGTTATTCCATAAGCTACATGTATACAGATCACGTATACGTGTATACATCACGTTGCAAGTGCATTGGTCGTCAACAGTAGATCTGTCCGAAGCGTGTTTGAAAGTAGTATTTCGTCACGTGGTATATATAAACGTCAGAAACTTTTTAATATAAAGGTTTTTGACGATGTTCGCCCAGCAGTGTTTGAAATGATCATAGGACTAGCCATTATTATGTTTGTAAGCTTTTAAATATTTACATCTAATCATAGTAATCTTACATCTTTCGGTATTAAATTTAATTTTTTATGGTTTTGCCATAGGCGCCTCTTCTTAATATAAGCGATACGTTCGGTTAGCTTAATTATTAAAATAGATTTTCATTAGTGGGTATTTTGCTTACGACGCTTGTACGGAAGAGCTTAAGGGGCTACACTACTGATTCCTCCAGAGACCCCATTGGAGTTTTCACCCCATTGGAGTTTGTTCACCACCTTTGATATCAGCAATGTTCGCCTAACTTTGTATGTAGTTATATTGTTCTGTGCACTTTTTAACATTTTTTATTGAATATTTTTTTAATGAATTTCGTGATTCCAATTCAATTGTTGTTATTATAATATTGTTGTTATTATAACAGAACAGCAAAAACACTTCTTTTCTTGTAACTAATAGTAATTTGTGACTCAAAAGTGTTTCCAATACTCCTTCGTTAACCATTACTCAACTGTACCTTCCATAGAGCGTCCCCTAAATTGAGTTGCAGACCTAAGACGAATTCAAGACTCTTCAACCTGCAACCTTTCATCGTATACAAATGTATATATTTGCAATGACTTACGAATTTACTTTGAACTCCATCAATTACTGGCGCTCTTCAACAGTTGATCACCAAACATTGTAGAAATCAATAACACGCTCGAGAGTGCTTCTCAATTTCAACGTGAAGGAAGTTGCAAAAAGTACCTGGTCTTGTAGCCAGCAGCCACAACATCTTAAGGAATTCCTCCCTCAGATCTCGTTCAGTGAGTTATTTCATCACATTTTCCATTACTACTTCTCATGAAATTTCTGTGGAAGTTGCAACTGTTTTCAACAATGCACTTCCATGCCAAGTACCATTGAATGTAAGCCATCAAGGATCTCTTTACATCCGTGCTTCGAATTTCCAATTCATAGCGGGTAGTTGTCGGATTCCTTATAATTTCCATACACCACACCTGCCAACTGTCAAGTTCTTTGAATAGTTTCCTTCGGCTAAGAAGATAGCAAATTCAATAATCATATCCTTATTACGGATGATGAAGGAAATCCTCTGAGCAACACAAAATGTTACACGTGCTTGGAATGTATATTTTTTCGTTTTTGCAGCAATTCAGGCCGTAGCGATTCCGATAACACTTCATGTGTATTTGGCCAATCTGCTTAAGGCCCACGAAAGTGGTTTGTTAAAAGGAAGGCGAACAAGAAAGCTTATTTGTTTCTTTATGTTGGGATCTATTTTGTGTAATTCTATCCATTATACATCAGCTTAGTACCTTACCTGCAGAGTGGGAGTGAACTTCATCCTCTTAGCGAAAGTGTTTTAAAGGATCTAAAGGAGATTTCCTCAAGAGTATCTATTTAAGGGATTTCCCGAAAAGCCATCCAATTACGATTCTCCCTGCGCCGAGAGTCTATACATCTTTTTTTTTGTGTTTGCCTTTGTTATACCTGATGAAGGGACAATCTATTGGGGATATTGACTTGGATCAAATAGTTTGCGAGGATATTTTGGAATACCCTGAAAGCGTGTAGTAGTCAAAATGTGTTGAAGTATAAAAAGCTTACTTTGGGGAGCAACCAGTTTATACAGGTTATAATGCAGCGATAGACAAGAAAAAGTGTTTAGTATTGTACATTGGCTCGGGGATACTTAAATCAAACATGGAAGTTCCATTTATCTTACACTGAGTAGGTTAGGTAAAAAAACAAGATTTGGGTTAATAAAAAAGACACGAATCCAACCCTCCAAGCTGTTTAGGATTGTTGTTTAACTCGTTGACTCTCACATCACAGCGTCCTTACAAATTGTTGTGACATCTCATTTTATCAGGTCATACTGTCGCAATGTCATTTCAAATAAGTGCAACCCTTGTCACTACATCACATTCAGTTATTAACAACCAACTCCTTATTACAACGAACCTTCGTCAAAGCATGACATCTACACAAAACTTCCAGAAGCAGAGCAGATGTGTTCTGTCCCGCATAAAAATTGTTCTCTCCTGTCGACTCCTACCCACGCAACAATCAAAAGTGACAACGAATTGTAATCACCCTGCTGCCAGTCTAACAAACCAGGACACTAATTTCCAGCAACACTAATAACAGCAAGCATTTCACCTGGAAAAGCCTCTGGAGGCAACCGAAAGGAGAACCATTTTATTCTAATTACCATGTTTATCCGGCCCAAACATTGTGATGGCGGGTGCGGGCAAACCAGAGACAAAAAAGGACTAAGGACACCACTCGCTTTCCCTTCCAATATTTAACCTTTTATTTTTATTCCATTCGGTGTTCCGTTTGGAACTTTTTTTTTGTTACTAACAAGTCCCGTATTCAAGTAAGACCAATATTTTCCATTACGAAATTCACCCCCATTTTGTATCCTACCGTCTTAGCTGTGTTATCATTATGAAAACGGGAAAGAACCGGTGTCGCTCTTGTTACAAGGATAAATGGGAGACACATAAAAGGATGCAAAAAGTGTGTTTCTACAGTGTGGCCTTGCGCCAGGGATAAATTTTCATTTATTATCTTAAAAGAAAATTGCAAAAAACAGGAATTTGTATATTTCTATTATTTTAAAAGAAAAAACGGACAAAGTGAACTTTCACCACAAAAATAAAAATAATAATGCGTAACTTTCTTGTGAGCCAATAAAGGCTTCAAAAGAAGCAAAGAAGGGCAATAGCAATACAGGAAAAAAAAAACACTAAGTGACAATGCCATTATCGGTGAATGACAAAAGTGAGAAAATCAGATTGCGAAAGGATCAAACGGAAGGAAAGTAAAACGGAAAAGGGACCAAAATGAGGAGGCGTGTTGTTGGCAAAAGCTAGGCTGACTTTTTAATATTGTGAGCTAACAAAGGCATAATGGGACTTTCCATTTCCGGTGAAAACGAGACAAAAAGGAGACTTTTTTAACAATGCCTTTGGCTGGCTATACTGGGCAAATTGTGCCTACATGGTCCATTTTGTGGAGGCTGCTTTAATTTGGATTTAATTTTCGACCTCATCAGGAATTTTTTTTTGTGAAATGATTTAAGTTTTCAAAGCAGACCTACTCATCACAGGTATTTTCGTGAGTCTTTAGCGTTTATTTATTCGTTTTTATTGATTTTACTCAAATGTTGCCCCTTCATTTCAAAGAAACATTACATAAATAGTTCTTATTTTATATAATTATGCTTCAAATTTAAGAATATATTTTACTAGACTTTGACTTAATACAAGCGGTAATGGTAAGGTAAAACCTGCAATAACTATGAATTGAGAATTCGATTGGAAAACATTCATTGGTCAGAGAAAACTACATAAAATATTTTGTGAGCTCTTCGCTCAGGCGATGACAAGAAATCTTTGGCTGCAGTCTTTACACAAAACCTTCTTATTTGACTTCTCGCTATTGGATAAATAATGAGTGTAATAAAAGTGAAAGCAGAATAAAAAATGTATTTAGGAGGCCGTTATGCCCGAAGGCACACCAACGCAATTCAGTGAATTTGCAAAAATGTGCTATTTTGACCAATACACCCGAGCAAAAGGCACCTCTATAGATGGTCTAAAAGAAAGGCAAATGAAGACTTAACCAGTGGAGAGATAGAAAGCAAGCTTAAAAAAAGTTTTAGCCTCGTCATCTGACGAGGAACATGAAATGTTTTTTGGCCGCATTTGCTTTGGGCCTTATTGTAAGAGCCTGCCTACTTTTGGCATGTTCTGACACTGGTGAAAAATGGTTTCAGCTAAATGTATAAAATTTTCTTAAAATTGGCATTTTTTATTTTTTACTGCCAAATGAGTTGTAATTTTCGTATTATATTTTAGTTTTAAAAATAAAAGTTACCTAATTTTACTAAATTATTAGCTTTGTTTTTACTTCTTCTTTTAAACTTGTTGAACATAAAACTTAATTTTATTTAAAAAAAAAGTTTATTGGTTTTCCCCATATGCTGGATAAGTTAAGACACCAAGATTTTTTAAAAGATATATCCTGACATGTTCTGAAAAGCTGTTGCTGATTCTTCAAATGAATACTGTAAACTGCGCAATATTTTCTATAAAGGGACCAATGGCACTGTCTATATTGCCTACATACAGATCTCAGTAAAATTGATAGGGATTCACTGGATTTCGGCCAGAAAATGCACACAATGCCATCCCTATACATATTGTTCTAGAGAGAGTAGTGCAAAAGGCACTTTAAAATATGGTATGCTCTTTCTTCAATAAGTTCCTATAGGCAAGGAGTTTATGGTGGTATCACAAAGTCCCAGTTATTTAAGGAGTCGACATGACAGACTCTATCATCCAGAGCTGACCGAGGAATCAGATCAGTATTCGTAGTAGCAAATTCGAGGTACTTAAGAATCCATCACGGTAGGCTCTATGCTCAGTATTTCGATAAGTAGTAAAAGTTTTTAAAATATGTGTAAAGTTGATTTCAACCCTACCCTTTAGCGATTGTTCACCCAAGAAAAAGCTGTAGGAATTTTTATGTTGATGTTTATTGCAATTTCGATTGTTGATGTAACGCGGGTACTATGTATACACGATCGATGGTGGACTTTTCTGGTTTTAAGCCACACTGATATAAATCTATCTACCCTATTGCTGAAGAATGGCTCTAGGCGTTCATACAGTACAACAAAAAAGATCTTTCATGTTATGTTAAGAATACCGATGCCTGGCACTATACCAACGATCTCCTTTTTTTTTTGATCGGGCAAAAAATGGTGTAGTTTCATTCGTCGGGCATGCTTTCTTCCGACCATGTCTTGCAAATGAGGTGGTACATGCTCCCCACCAGTCTATTGCCAGCGGGTTCAAAAATTGCGGCAGCTCCTAGCTAATAGATCCGGCTGCTTTGTTGCACTTAAGCTTTCCGTAGCTACTTTCACGTCAACCAGGCTCGGTGGCCGGCATCGTTTGTATGCTTCGTCGGTTACTTCTTCGCCCGGGTTGAATGGTTCATTCTGCCGGATAGCGGGATTCGGTTCGCTTTCGCTGTTTAACAGTGTACAGAAATGGTTTATCCGAATGCTCAGCACACAATGAGGCGGTTCCACATTCCACTACGATGTTCCCTTGATCATCGCTAAAGGCTTTAGTTCGATCTTTACCCTAAGAAGGAATTTTTTATCCTTTGCTAAAACTTTCCAACCTCATTATAATGTTGTAGCATCTCTATATCTTTCTCTCTATCTTCCCGCTCTTTCTTTTTCTTTAGGAAAAGCCGGCGTCTCTCCTCCTCTGTTCGTATAGCTCGCGATTATTTAGCTGCGTGTGCTTGTCAAACCATCGATGGTCAAACCAGAATGGCATTTTCGCTATGCTGCCGCTGGCGATCAACATTTGTTGCTGGCTGCATAGGACTTTGTAGAAGGTTTTGAGAGACTCGGAAGGGCGGAGCCTGTAACCTGTCGAAGTCAAGCTTCCTCAAAGCATTTCAATTTATTGACATTTTAAAAGCATGAGTCGAGGTATAGTGATCCGTATCAGAGTTGGCCCGTGGGAGATTCTGAGAAACATGGTCCTGGAAAAGTGCCTTGCATCGATCGCAATGGATGGTGAGATGCGGGAACTAGTGTTCTAACTTAAATCGTGTTGCAACGCACCAAATTTGACCGGACTGAATCCTTCATTCTGAAGTTATAAGCTTGATAAATCAATGACTAAATAAGGATGGGCGAAGAAACTTTCGCAAAATGAACAAAATTTATTCTGATAGTAAAGGTAGATGGCATCCCTACCCTCAAGTCGCGCACAGTATATCGTAAAATATGTGGCGAAAGGCAATCATAGATAAAATAAAAAAGAAACAACTTTTTTGCACTAGTTCTCAGCTTTGACACCTCATCAAATGACTTCAAAGGAAGCTAAACTACCAGGCCACGTACGAGATTTTTGACTTATGACATTAGACGAAGGACAATCATAGAGAAATCCGAAAAAACCAAGATTTTTGACTCTCCCTCCAACTAAACGGCACTTTTTTCTCACGAAAAGTGCCAAAGGCAGGGCAGGGATGCTATGAGGTTTGATAGAAAAATAAAGTTATCGTAGTAAAGATTTTTGCAAAAGTAAAAATTTTAATAGCAATTTTCTCAAGCCACAATTAACTTGGCTCTCCCTTATCTTGTGCATCATTCTGTCTTAGTCTCAGGCTGTGTCACAACTTTTAATTAAGCTAAGTTAAAACAACTTAAAAATTCTGTGCGCCAACCTTAACTTGAGAACAACTTAAAATCATGGAAAACAGATTTAAATGGGTTTTCTGTTGTTTCAAGCTGTTAGCTTTTTTAGGAAATTTTTGAATTACCAAAATAAGATCTTTCTTGGCACCTTGTCGTAATAATGTCGTGGCCACGCAAGCATCCTATTAGCCTATTAGATCTTCGTGGATTCCAGTCTTCAGATTAGGAATGAAGGAAAAGCTAATTACTGATGGAGTCTGCAAACCGGATCAGAGACAGTTATACCTACCTTTACCATTCCGAAAGTATATATATTAAGTCGTGATAAGCTAGGTATCTGCTTACTTGAAATACTAAGCATAATCCAGGCTGTTGTTTATTCTTACATTCATGGTTTTTGCAGAAAGAAATTCGACATCTAATAGATAGTTTACAAGCATAAAAAAGTCTAGTCGACAAAGTTGTTTGTATCATCATAAATTCTTCCATCGACGAGAAAAAGTTTCCAGCGAAAATTTCAATAAGCCACTACATAAAACAATCAAAATGAAAATCGACGCATTCCTCTGGAGTTAATAACTTCTCCCCATGGTATCATCATCATCCGCCAATCTTCCACAGGATAATCGCTTATGTCGCCCGTATCCTGCTTCCCACGTCTTGTGTTTCCGCCTGTCAGTTGCTTAACTTTATCATACCTCATGTGTGCATTGTTTAGCAAGCTAATAGACACACATGTCGTATCCTTTTATGATACGATAAGGAATCTCAATGATAGTCTCATGGGGCTCAAAGGAGTATATATGACATTTCTAGCCCGCAGCTAATTCCGAAGAGCTCATGGAGTCGCTTTATTATGTAAAATTCACGTTTGATACCAAGACGACTATAGCATTAGTGGGGGGAGGCAAATTCGATTATCCTCATGGCATGTGGAGTTGTTGATTGCGTGTGTTTTTCCCTCCTCAAAGTTGCGCCCTACGCGATTCGGTGAGGGTGTATTAATTGAAGTCATTAATTTACACCGAGATTAGGCTATTATGTTTGTAATTTGATTTGAGTGATAACACGTCGTGCAAAAGCACATCGTCTAGGACAAAAGTCGTAAGACATTATCACAGGGGGGAAAAAAATCCGCGATTGTACGTAACATCAGCTGATGATAAACCTCGTGGAAAGAAAGCAGCTCAGTGTTTGTATGTTTCACAAATGGTGTGGAGTGTAAAAAAAATGTTTGTGTTTTAACTCACTAAGGATGAGAATGATTTATACCGATGGTGTATGTTAATAAATTGAAGTTATGCCACTCTCATGCTTGCAAGGGAAGATTTTTCCTGTAAAGAATACTTTATGAAGAATATAAGAAAGTTGCTGATTCATAAGGGCAAAATAAGCAACTAACATGGTGTGCTGTGATTTTATTATTATTCCTAAGAAGTTTTAAGAAAAAGGCCCAATACCCCATTGAACCGTCCAGGTGCCAAAAAAGGTAGCCGCCTTAAGGAGAGAATGATGTGATCGAAAAAATTAAAATAAAAATTTAAGCGGTCAATCCGATTTAAAAAATTGTAAGCTTCCTATACGGACCCAAATAAGATATCCGCTGCTATGTAATAAAGCGCTATGACCGTTAATATGTCACACGCAACATCCAGATGACAATTCCAAATTATATAGCTTGGTGGCTAACTGGAAGAGTGTCATCCTCGCACCCCGCCGGACATTCGGGTTCAAATCCATGTAAGGGCTCATATTTTTTCGCCTAAGGCTCAGTTGTTCAGTGAAAGTTCTTCCGATATAAACTAAGATTAACCCCAGAAATAAATTTTCCAGTGAATATTACTATGAGATTAATCTCGGCTTAACTCGTCAAATTAATGAGTTAAGCCGTGAGTTAATCCCGGATCAACCCAATAAACAGAATGAACTTCTTTGAATGTTTTTACTATGTTAAGTAAGGCTGGGAGCGTTAATAATTTCGCGATTCGAAGATTTTGACAGCTTTACTAACGGAGTTAACTTAGCACTGAAATTTGTTCGCTGGGCTAACTCTAGATTCGTTTTTGCCCGGGATTAACAGAACTTGGTTTAAGCTGGGCTTAGCATGAAGCACTGAAAACCCGGCTCTTATGGTATCCTAGTCAAAAGTCAATAGTCAAAGTCAATTTTTTCTTAGTTTTATTCGATATGGTGTGACGATGTTCCTGTCGGCCGACGGGCAGTTTAACAAGTTAGTCATGCTGATGCTGCTGTGCCTAGGGGCTCAGTTTTATCTCTAATACTTTTGCTGATCTTTATAAACGATATTTCATTCGCCACATTCAATTCAATACACTCATATGCTGATAGCAGAACTCTCTTCGCTCCTTGAATGTTAAAATTCCAAGGCTGTGTATGTTGAACCTCTTAATTCCGACATTACCTTCATATTAAAGTAGGGCTACTTTAACAGAGTTGAATTTGATGCATTTAAGACCCAGTGCTCTAAACGGATGCTAAAAGCATAATTTTTTTCAAGGAGCCTAAAAACCGCTTTTTCCTTATACGCCACTGATCTGACAACACAGTCTTCCACCCGGTTTTGACCACAAAGCACTGCACCCCTGACCACACAGGTTTTATCTTGGTCGAATCCATTATCGTAAGTACGACCTCTCTATCAATGCATGTGGCGAAATCTTTCTCGGATCCAACTCCTTAAGAGTATCAAGACACTGATTAGAGGATGTTGAGATACAACTGGACGAAATGTTGAAGTAAAAAAACCGTGTGTTGTTAACCGGCAGGAAAACTGGGAAGGGAATGGATAAAAAAAGATAGGAATGGAAAGTAGAATGGGAATACAAACGAAATAGGAATTGAAAGGAGAATAGGAATAGGAATAGGGTATTCCGCCATAGCACGCACTGTTGCACTTACTCACTAGTTTCTTTTTTTAGGTCTTATACCCTACCCAGGGTATATTCAGTTTGTTGTATAGTTTTTAACGCAGTGAATTAATCACCGTAGATCCCTAAGATCTTTTAGAGACATGAATGGGACCGACAGGAGAATTGATTAAGCCATGTCCGTCCGTATGTAAACAACTTTTAGGCCTTAAATTTAAAGCTAGAGAGCTGAAAAACAGTGAGTGAGCTGGGAGTCCAGTCCTTCAGATTAAGTTTGAAAATTAGTTGAATCCGAACACAAACACGCCCACTACAGGCCTGTTTGTGCGACCATCTCTAATTAAAAAAATCATTTTTTCAAATTTTTACCTATATTTCAACGGTGCTAGCGCACTAATTTTTAGTAAGTGACATTGCCCTGTAATTTTCTTTGACGTAGCAGAAAATGCTCCTTTTCATTGCCAACGCCCACTTTTTTAAGGGATTTACTTTAAATTACTGGTGGTCAAAGGATAGACATGTGCACTCAAGAGGATACAAGCATCCACAGGTTTTCTAAACCCACCTCTGTCTATCAACTCCTACTCTCACCTCCCCGTGGTGAACACCGGGTGCCTAGTACCTCAACTGGAGATTGGGTTCCAACCCCTTTGGAAGGTTGTTGGGGGTAGCAGAGAGAGGGGGGGAGGAGTGTTCCCACTAAGGCACTTCTCCTTGCATCCGGACGGCAGCGGAGGAATTCCCCAGATGGAATCAACGGTGGCGTCCATAGTTCCAGTCAGGCCGAACTACTTAGTGAACACCTTATATGGGCTACTACGACGTATTCGGAGCTCAGGCCTATAAGGAGCGGGCTATCCGGCTCTCCGTCCTTAGAGCTAAGCAAAGGATCTGGTCCTCCAGGTTGGGGGTCGTGCCGTCGGGGTGACTTCCCGGCCACGTAAAGAAACACCAGTCACGAAGCAGAAACAAGCCTCGGATTCGGACGGATTTACTGTTGACGACCAATGCAAACGAAAAAAGGACAACGAGCTCCGGATCTGCACGTGGAATGTTAGGTCCCTTAACAGACCACGTGCAGCCGAGCAACTAGCGGAGGCCCTTAACGACTGCAAGGCAGACATTACTGCCATCCAAGAAATGCGGTGGGACGGGCCGGGCAAAAGAAGGATGAAAAACTGCGACATCTACTACGGCGACTGCTATCGGCATCAAAGACAGCGCCTATATGGATGTGGTTTCGTTGTTGGAGGCAGACTTAGGCAAAAAGTCTTGAGCTTCAACCCTGTAAGCGAGCGCCTCGCGACGATCCGCATCAAGGCTAAATTCGCCAACATTAGCCTGATATGCGCACATGCCCCCACAGAGGAGAAAGATGACGAGACCAAAGATATGTTCTACGAGCTCCTGGACAAAACTTATGAGCAGTGCCCTAGCTACGACATTAAGATTGTCCTAGGCGATTTTAATGCCAAGCTAGGAAGGGAGGGCATCTTTGGTCGTACTGTCGGAAAGCATAGCCTGCACGACACGACCTCCGATAACGGATTCAGGCTGATCGACTTTGCTGCGGGGCGACACGTTGTGGTAGCTAGTACACAGTTCCCGCATCTCAATATCCACAAAGGGACATGGAGATCTCCCGATCAATCAACCGTCAACCAGATTGACCATATTGCGATCGACGCAAGGCACTCCTCCAGTATCATGGATGTCCGAACTTTCCGAGGGGCCAACATTGACTCGGATCACTACCTTGTTGTAGCCAAGGTACGGCTGCGGATATCCCGACCAGCGCCAATTAATGGAAATACTGGGAGGAAGTTTGACGTCGGCCGACTACAATCGCAAGAGATCGCCAGGTCCTTCTCCAACCGAGTCTCTCAAAACCTTCTACGAAGTCCTATGCAACCAGCATCAAGTATTGATAGCCAGTGGCAACACTGCCAAAATGCCATCAGAGACGCCGCCTCTGAAAGTGCTGGGTTTCACACGGCGACCACAACGAAACCCCTGGTTTGACGATGAATGCCGGCAAGCACACGCAGCTAAACAGGAAGCATACAAAGCGGCGCTGCACAGAAGGACTAGAGCTGCTCGCGAGCTCTACGAGCAGAGGAGGAGAGAGGAGCACCGGCTTCTCCGAAGGAAAAAGAGAGAGCACGAGAAGCGCGCGGTTGAAGAGATAGAGAGATGTTACAACAGGAATGAGGTTAGAAAGTTTTACCAAAGGATCAAAAGGTCCTGCCAAGGGTATAAACTTCGAACTGAAGCCTGTAAGGACCATCAAGGGAACATCGTTGTAGAATCGCAGTCGGTGCTGAGGATTTGGAAAGACCACTTCTGCAGACTGTATAACGGCGAGGACGATCCAAATACCGCTGTCATGCAGAACGAACCATTCAACCCGGGCGAAGACGCTACCGATGAAGCATACGAACGATACCGCCCACCCGACCTGGAGGAGGTGAAAGTAGCTGTGTCTAAGCTCAAGTGCAACAAAGTAGCCGGAGCAGACGGCCTAGCTGCCGAACTTTTTAAATCCGCTGGCGATGAGCTGGTTAGGAGCATGCACCAGCTCATCTGCAAGATATGGTCGGAAGAAAGCATGCCCGACGAATGGAACCTCAGCATTGTTTGCCCGATCCTGAAGAAAGGAGACCCTCTGAGTTGTGCCAACTACAGAGGCATAAGTCTTCTTAACATCGCATACAAGATCTTTTCTGCTGTACTGTGTGAACGCCTGAAGCCGTTTGTCAACAATCTGATAGGCACATATCAGTGTGGCTTTAGGCCAGGAAAGTCCACCATCGATCAAATATTCACACTGCGGCAGATCTTGGAGAAAACCCAGGAATTCCAAATCGATACACACCACCTCTTCATCGATTTCAAGGCCGCGTATGACAGCATCTATAGAGACGAGCTATATAGCCCAATGTCTAGTTTTGGCATCCCTGCCAAACTCGTCAGTCTGTGCAGGATGACGATGGAAAACTCACGCTGTTCCGTCAAGGTCGGCAAAGACCTCACCTACCCCTTTGATGTCAAAAAAGGATTTAGACAAGGCGACGCGCTGTCATGCGACTTCTTTAACATCATACTTGAGAGAATTGTGCAGAACTCTCGCGCCAACACCAGAGGTACAATCTTTCAAAAGTCCGTTCAACTACTTGCATATGCAGACGACATTGACATAATCGGTAGAACAAAGCGTGATGTCAGTGAAGCCTTCGTGAGTATTGGGACGGAAGCGGCGAATATGGGTTTAGCAGTCAATGAGGGCAAAACCAAGTATATGCTGTCATCAAGAAAAGACACCCAACACCGACGTCTTGGACAAAACATCACCATCGACAGCTATAACTTTGAGGTAGTTAGGGACTTTGTCTACCTGGGTTCCGCTATCAATTCAGACAATGACACCAGCGCTGAAATCAAACGAAGGATAACTCTTGCCAATCGCTGTTTCTTTGGGCTAAGAAGGCAATTGAGTAGCAAAGCCCTCTCTCGAGCAACTAAAGTGTCCATGTATAAGACCCCCATCAACTCAGTCCTGCTTTACGGTGCAGAAGCATGGACCCTGTCAAAGGCGGATGAAAACACTTTAGGCTGCTTCGAGAGGAAAATTCTTCGGACGATTTACGGTCCCGTCTGCATAGACGGAGAGTGGAGGAGGAGATATAACATCGAACTGTACGGGTTGTACAGCGATACCGACCTAGCCAAAAGAGTCAAAACACAACGTCTACGATGGCTGGATCATCTAGAGCGGATGGACACCAACGCCCGGCCCGGAAAATCTTCGAATCCACACCGCAGGGACGACGCGGTAGAGGAGCACCGAGACTCAGGTGGCGCACGCAAGTGGAAGGGGACCTCAGCCAACTTCGCGTGCGAAACTGGAGACGGCTAGCTAGAGACAGAGCTGGCTGGCGAAGCTTGTTGGCTGAGGCCCAGGTCCACCCCGGACTGTAGCGCCACCTTAAGTAAGTAAGCAAGTTTAAATTACTGTTTTTCAATTAATATACATGAAATTTGACTAAAAACTACAGTACAAAAGTTGTAGATATAAGAATTTTCTAATTTTTTTGCATATGCAGTATACGCCTCCGTCCACTTTTGTGGGCGTGGCGTTTAAAAAAGTGACTTTTTGAGTAAAAAAGGCGGAGTTTTAGGCAAAAATGTATGCAACCACCTAGTATAAAGCATTAGACAGTTGTTATTTTTATATCTCACCCACTTTTTGGAGTTGTGGTAGTTTCCTTTTTTGGTAGGGTAGGGTATTATGCAATCCGTCGCAGACGAACTGAAATTTTTACATACGCACTGTTGGTGCAACAGTCACTTGTTTTCCTCAGAGTTAATTAAGGGTGATCACATTCAGGCAATTCAGGCTTAGCTGTTTCATAAGTTAACACCAAAGTAAGTCTAGAGACTAATTAACACAAAAGGGTGGCGTAAGTGCTGGTCACTAATTTCATCGCAGAACAATGCATCAAACAAAATCAAAATAATGAATCAAAAGACCGAAAGACGTTTAGCAAATGTGGATTTCTTTCTAATTAGTTAAGATAATAGCCACCCCTATATGCAAAAAAATAAGAAAGATGAACAGTAAAGTCTAATCTAAGTCTAAGACGTATCTACTCACACTTAGCAGCCTTCACACCTTAAACTTAAGATGAAACATTCTTATAATGCTTCTAAAAACCACAAGATTTTACTTGAATTCATTCATTTTTCATCTGACCTTACCACAAAGAGTTTTTTTCAAAAGCTATCTTGTCGAATTACACCAATTAAATGTGTGCTTATGTGCGCTTATTAATGTGCGCTTATTTAAGCCCCACGCCTGTTTAAAAGACCTTATTTAACCTACTCCTCACTTGAAAATAATTTATTTCAATTTAAACCAGTAGAACCCCAAGCCTGTTGCACTAAAGCCACCTTAAGGCAACGGATTTTTTATGTTAGCAAAATTTCATAGTCAAAACCAAAACTGACGGAAAAGGATTACGTAATTCATTTCACATAAATTGCACAGATCCTTCCCATCAGCAGGGAAACCTTCATTCGTGAAAATACGTATATGCATGAGCAAGAGTGTTTCACAAACAACACCCATGCGGGAAAGTGAAAAGAACATCTATGGCGTAAGCATGAAGAAAAATTACCAAAACCTATTCCCAGCACGTATCGCGAGCAAAATGAAGTGCCATAAGTCTTTCCGCACAGGATCAGAACAGAGTATCTTTTACACTGTTAATAATGTGAAGAGTTTTTCATAGCAAGTTCTTTAAAAAGTTATTCTTCGAGAAATATCCACCCATGGCAAGAGAGCATCACTGCCTTTGTTAAACTAAGCTGCACACATCCATACAAAACGACATTTGGTTGGAGCCAACTTAATCCACCACAAAGAAACATAATTGATTCATGGCGTCGCTAGTGCTAATTGCTGGCATCGCATTTGCCCTTGCTTAGAGTTGTGTGTATTCAAGAAGGGCTTTTATGGCACTGCGTTAATAGTGCAGATGCGAATGAATTCCGAATGTGTTGTGCTTAAGGATTAATGTGGATGTTTGCAACCAGCCATCACCATATGTCACTGTTTCTGTCTTGTGGATAATAATGACAGTCATCATTGACTGCAACGTATTGGCCACTTTAATGAGAATAGTAACAGATGCATGAACATGTCTTGTGGTTGTGAATACGTCAGCTGCGTATCAATTGACAAACAGAAATTAGGTCATTTGATTTCCCTTAGACGAATTAAGTTTTATCCCGCCTTTTTAGAGGAAATGCATAAAAAAGAATCAGACACTGAAGCTTTTGGATGCTACTTCAAACCCCTTAAGACAAAATTGTACTAGAGTCTATTGAGTTTCTATTCAAACCAGTGAAGCCAAAACAACGAACGCAACAAAGTGCCTTTATGTATCAATCATCTGAAAATGAAAAAAAAAAAAAAGAATCTTTATATTTACAGAAGAATATTGCTCCAAAAAATACCCCACTACACAAAGTAGGTACCTGAATGTATCAACTTTCACCATATAGGTGTTTAGCCTGCTAACGCACAATTTTCTTTGTTTTCATTCCATTTGTAAACAAAACACTTCCCAATTCAGAACCCATCACTCATATCCATCTTCACACAACAATCAACACAATCCATCCAATTTGTGACTTAAAAGAGGAAATTTTCGAAAATATAACTCCGCCCTCCTTACACTTTATCCTTAGCCAATAATATAGGAAACTCGACAATATGGCAAACTTATCCAAGCAGAAATCGAAACATGTTTCATCACACACATCCTTGCAACTGTATATTCACGGGATATGTGTTGCCATTTTACCCAAATACTGGTGAGAGTGTGTATCGTTTTACACTTGGAATAATATATTATTCTCTAGAAAAACTCTCTTTGGCTTTTGAAAAACCTTTTCCTTTTTCTGAAGAAACAATGAAATAGAAATCATTTCCCAGACATCCTTTATGGGTAATGGAGAAAGAGGAAATATCCTGTTCGCTTTAATTTTAAATGATGACTTCAATGCTATTCCAATTGAGTTGCCATGTCATCGATGACGCCACGGAAAGATAGAATGCTCAATAAATTTACAAAAACAATAAAAAAAAGGACAGCAGTGACATGAAAGTTGTGAACGCAATCATGATTTCTATTTGGATTCGTTTGGTTGCTTGGCAAACTTATGCGCTTGGTCAAAGCAAAATTGTACTCACTTCTCCGAAGAACAAGGATATAGATTTTATACATACATTTCGAGGATTGAAATCACCATTAAATTGTGACATTCTTGTTGTAGGAAAGTTATATTTATAAGAAACTTTATGGATTTGTGGTAATAGAACGAAGTGAATTGGTTCAGATGGATAAGCAGTATGGTATGCCTAGTAGGGTGGTTTCTAGTGCTCATAAATGTGGTCAAGCAATCATTTAGAAAAGTCTTCACAGAGATGATTATTTTTAAATTTAGGGATATTGATCGAAAGGGCGCTAACGTTTTGATTAACATAAATATTTCATGAAAAATACATTTTCTTTGACCACTTCAAGTATTATTGATTGTTTGAGTTACCGTAATAGAACAGACGCAGGTGTGCCGTAGACTAGTATACGCAATTATCGATTTTTTACTTTTTCACTGAAACTAAAGAAAATGCACAGTTAGCAGGCGAAACGGCAAAACAAAAAAACTCTTTTGGCTCGCCATTGGGCAAGATCATGAATAAATACCCCTGTCACCGATAGAACCTTACCCAAGCAAAGCTATCGGTTTGTTCTTCTCTTCAAATTCGATCACTTCAGCTTCGCTTCAGAATAAGATGAAAGCGTCCCACTCGGTGTAGTATTCAAAACACGTACTAAAATAAACAGCCGACTTCGAGACGAAATTCCAACGGGTGATTTTCTGAATAGACGGAGAGGGGAGAATAAGAAGATGAAACAATTAACATCGAACTGTACATCGGGCTATACAGTGATACCGAACTGGCCAGCAAAGTGAGTACAACGATTGTAAAAGCTGGGTACAAGGCATGGGCCCGGAAAATATTTGATGTCTCCCAGCAGAAGAAAAGCATCGAGACTCGCGTGGTGCACGTGGTAGTGGAAGGGACATCAATAGACTTCGCGTGCAAGATTGGTGACGGTAGCTAGAGACAGGGCTGGCTTACGAAGCTTGTTGGTGATAGCCATGGTTCACTCTGAACTTCTGGAATAAATTGCAAAATACTCTACCCTACCAAAAAATTAAACTGCCACGCCTCCAAAAAGTGGGCGGGATATGAAAATATAACTGTTGCATTTCGGACCAAAACTCCGCCTTTTATCTGAACGTTTTTTTGTGCAAGTTTTTTGGATTTAAAGCAAATATATCGAATAAAAACCGTTTAATAGTATGCAAATCTAATATGACGACGCACGCCCACATGGTGGCGATTTTGGCCTTTTTTTTGAAATGCCAATTACAATACACTTAAGCGAGGATAAGGTACTATATACTAAATGTCAGCTTCCTACAATAACTTTGATTGTTCATGCTAATAAGTAAAGTGGGCGTGTCAGTGGGTGGATTTCAAAAATTTTTACACTTGTACTGCTTTGAGACCTAGAAAGAACAGATGTTAAGTTTCAAGTTCCTAGCTAAAAATTTAAGGCCTTAAAACTACCGACACACGGACGGAGGGACAGACAGACATGGCTAATTCGACTTATAGTTCGGTCTCGATCATGCCTTTAAAGTGTTGGTGGTCTACGGTGATTATTTCTCTATGTTACGAACTATGAATCAAACTTAATATGTCTTCTATCCTGTGGGACAGGTATAAAAAATACAACTGAACAAAGGAGTCATACTTGACCTTGACCGATATCACGGATTGACGGACGATGAATTACTTTGACTGAATGGCTAGACGAGGAAATTCGTTCTCATTTTTTTTAGATTTGCGTGGCTGCTCATACAGAACTATGATTGCAGTTCTGTAATTATCTGTTTATATCTGTATTGGAATTTTAAAATAACAAATTATTAAATAAATTATATTGTTACTTGTAGAGGCAATGCTTGAGTAAACATGAACGCACACCAATGAGAACTTCTCTATTGCCCATTCCACGAATATGGGTTTCGCAAAATTATGTAACTTTACCCTACAATCCAAAATCAGTTTTCAATTCATCGAGTCGACTGTTTTCTTTCTCGATGCTCTAAGACGCTTTTTCTTTCTTCTGTGAACTGAAAGACCGATATCGGGCATTATTGAGCTTGTAATTTAAATATATTGCTAATATACAAAAAATACTGTACGTTTTTTCGCAACCATTTACAAAAGCTTTTGTAAATATATTTTTTTATTTTATATTGTTCAAAATATTGTTGCAGAAACAACAGCGCGGTTAACTAAAAAATTTTGCACAAGTTTTTGCAACTTTCGCCGTTCAAAGCATCTCTTATGTATTACCCTATTATCTTAAATGTCAACAATAAACAAAGTCACCTTCCCACTGCTGAGGTTCAAGTATTCTTACTATTCTTACATAAATTCTTGTTCCTAGACTTCCTGCCGCATCCAGAGCCCATCGAGGAAACAACTCGCAATTTTCATCACACGGATAAACAAAAGCCAAAAACAATGTTTCACTTCGCCCGAGATAAGCACAACAGAGACGACACGGTTCGGCCGTTTGCCAAAGTGGAAAATTTATCTAAAGGATAAAATTACATCTTAGCACACCGCAAAAACTCGTTTCTATTGGTCGTATCCTTTCTTTAGATGCGCCGTATTCACTGTTAATGTCGTTTTTCAATGCGAAGAACAATAGCAGCGAACCAAAGATAAAACCCGAGTTTTGCTGAGATTGCGGGTTGTTTTATTGTGAACTTGACTCTATACAAAATAATGAAAATGTTATCCTTTG
This sequence comes from Neoascia interrupta, assembly GCA_947623515.1. Classification (NCBI taxonomy): domain Eukaryota; kingdom Metazoa; phylum Arthropoda; class Insecta; order Diptera; family Syrphidae; genus Neoascia; species Neoascia interrupta. The sequence goes on from OX392463.1 coordinate 143,644,200, forward strand.
TAAAATTTTCGTATGTTCTCACAAGTTCCATTCACTGTCAAGTTGAAGAACACTCCACCGTTTTCATACATCCGTACTCGGACAAAAAACTTTGTCTCTGGAACGTAGCTTGGAAAATTCTCAGGGTCTAATTTCAGCCCACGGACTTTTACCGAAGTGCCCTTTAAAGAAAGTGTTACTTTGATAAAATGGGACGTGTACTTAGTTTTCATTTGAAGTTACCTTGCTAACAGGACACTTGTTCGGGATGTTTGAGTGCTTAGCAAACTCCTTGCGAATAATTTGCAACAACGGAAACGCTGACTTGTTCTCTAAGAAGCCACATCCATCTAATCTGTTCATATCGAAAAGAATTAAATTCTTCCTAGCAGCAGGCAGCATCACAAGTAAATCATATGTCAGCTTTTTTATATCCTCGGCTAAAGTTATGTTCATGGATAATGTTGTCGCCAAGTTAACATCACGAACCGAACACTCGAACAAGGCCATATATTTGGGATTGGAAAAACATTGTATACTTTTAAAGTGAAAGGAAAATGTCCGCTGAAATAAAAAGATTTCAGGTTTTTATTTTTAAAAATGCACTAGAAAACCCTTACCCTACAATTGGTGTACCCATAAAAGCTACAAAAGACGAGCAACACTAAAATACTGGCTCTCATTTTATGAGTTGAACTTAATGTGAAGTCAATAATTTCATGAGTAAACTAAATTGATGAAAGATAGCCGTTGGTCGTGATGGATTTTTAATAACCGCATGAAAAAAGCTGCGTGTATAAACAGTTTATACAGAAATTGATTGGAATTAAAAGAGAGCAAAGAGTATTTAAAAACTATGTTCCACAAGATTTCCATATATGCATTAGCTTTTAGCATACCATAGTTATCGTAAAATTGTTGCGTGTCTCACTTAATATAGTTTTTCAGGTGCAATCTCAAGCTAGATTTGGGCTTCATCGATTTATTTAATGACTTTCTACTGACAAAAGCTTGTGTATCAAATTATTTGGAGCGATCCGTCCAGAAATGGGAAAAAGACCTCTATAATGGTATACCCAGTTTGTCTGTCCCTTAAAAAACATTGTCTTGTAATTTCTAAATTGTTAGTTCCTTTCAAGCTGCAAAAATTTAAGAAGCACAAATACTGGGAACATTTTTTCTTTCCACACACAAAGGTAAATTGCAGTTTGAAGTTTTACGAAAAAGTTGTTACAATGTTTTGTAACACATATTTCGAAAAGGTTTGCAGACAAGAACTCCAAACATGAAACTAACAATAGGTTTCTTTTTTAAAGTGTTTGAGGCCCTAAATTTGGACCAATATCTTCACTAAGCTTATATTGAACACACATTTATTAAAGCCCGCAAGACACTTCATTTTTTCTGAATTTTTTTCGAAGTAAATCGACCAATTGTCAGCCTGGTGAGGGAAGGAAAGATAGATTTTGCCAGACAAGGACAGATATAGTTCAGTTGAAATTTTTTTTCACGTGTAAAAAATTGTGTGCTTACAATAATAAAAAGCAGTGGAGGAAGGAATGTGCAATTTTTATTTGCCGTCCATTTAAAACTATTACTCCGGGATTTACTCGTTATAAATAAATTTAATTGATTGTCATAAATCTGGAAGCCTGTTACATCGCGGATGCAAAACAACTTTAGAGGTAGATTGCTGATAAATGCTGATGCAAAGGCAGCGTAAAGGACACATAGATTTGGGTTCCATTCAGGATATCGTCCAGCATCACCTGAATGTAGCTTCACCGTCGACTGGGCCCACTTAATTTGATTGAAGAAAAAATAAAACTATATTGCATTTCAGCATAATCATGCGATTGCGATACAAAACATACTCCGATGAGGGCTAGAAAAAAAGGACTTGTCAAACCAGGGCTCTAGGGGGCATTTTATAGAAAAAATCCCATTTTATGCTTCGACTTTTCCCTTTTTATATCCCGCTCCAAAATGAAACATTTATTTTATTAATTTTGTTTTATAACTGTTTTGAATTTATTTCTTTAAAACGAATAGTAAAAATTAAAGTGTTCTACATTTTGATGACAGCAGCTTATACATTTTTGATTTATTGAAGTAAAAAGTAAGTGCCCGCCTCTCCTAGTTTACTTGTTCAAAAGCTTTGAAATGTAAAATTATTGTAAGAAAAATCGTAAATTCGTCTTCAAAGTCCACCGAACAAACATAAGATTAGCTTGATGCGTGTTTGACCACTTTGTTATGGCTCTCAAAACGGAGTGAAAATGACATTTTCTAGAAGCGGAAAAAAAACTCAATAAAAAAGGCAGATCTGTTATACGTGGACAGTATATATCTCCTTTTTTGAGTGTTAAACAGTTATAAAAGTGTGCAGAAAGATAGTTTGAACTGTCAAAAGAAGGTTTGTGCAAAGGATGAATGAAATTTACGAGGAGACTTATTTTTAATTACTTGTGGAGAGAATTTTAATTTGTATGTTAAATTTCGTGATTTAAAGGAAAAAGTTGAAGATTTATATGAAGAATTTGCATTTTATAATGTATAAGTAATCAATTCTATTTTTGTATTATTAATAATAACAGCATATATTAGGTATTGGGAAGTTTGCCCTTTGTTTACCCCGAGCTGTTACGCAACTCTATATATTTTATTTGAAGTTTCATGTTAATCGCGGATAGTGTAAGTTAATGCAAATTTTTGAGTTTAAGTAAACATTGTTCACTTGAAAGCAAGAAGCTTCTAGCATTCATAAGTGGGTATGCGAAAAAAGCTATTTGTTTCTTAAAACGTAATATAGCATTTCATTGAAATTTAGTTTCAAAATTAAAGACTTTTCTGAGAATTCTTTGTCGTATTACTTTTTTCACCATATTTGTTACCATTCCCCAAACAACACAGTTATCACTTATTTTCTAAAGTTTTATATAGTTTTCACTAGCTTAAGTTTTGGATTTAAATGTTCATCAGATTTGTATGCATTTATAAAGGAAAGCAATTTATACTCCTTTAATATTTAATTTGTTTCTTTTGGCGTCGAAAATCTCACAAAAACAATTTTTGCCCAGACCCGTGAACACATTTTAGCTCCCAGCCCATTTGTTTGACAGGTACTGGCTTTTTTTGGGACTATTGCGTATGCAGTCACTCCAAGTGTAAATTTCAAGCGAAATCATCTGTGCTGCTCTGGCTCTTAGATTTCCTCCGAAAAAAATACAGAAAAAATGAAGTGTCATACGGGCTTAAGCAACACAAAGTAAAATAAGGGCTCTGGTAATGTTTTTTTGAAAGAGTTGTAATGGATTCAAATTTGACAAATCTTAAAAAAAAACACAAAAATTCATGAAAAAATGTGTTTTCTCCGGTGGTATTTAAAAAAGACATATGAAAAACTTTTCAGAAACTATTCAAAATTTTAAGGGAAAACTGTAGCGAATCTTACTCAAAGACATCTGAGATAGATTTGACCATAAATCATGAAAACATAAAAGCATTTTCAAAAGCTTTTTTTTCAAATATTTGAATGTCTTTACGGTAGCAGCGATCTTGTTTAAATTTGGAAAATAAGCAGCGCTAAATTTTTTAAAAATTATAGCTTCCAACCCAATTTTTTTCAGCCTATTTCAAAAACGATCTAAAAACATGTAAGAAAATGCAAGTAACGAATTTTCTAATTAGCCGACGCACTTAACCGTGTTATGCGAAATAAAATTTAACTCAACTAATTTGTATTGGCCACAAAAATAAATTCAAATTGTATTATTGAATTGTAATTAAACAAATACTAATTGTAAGCAGAAAAATAAATTCAAATATTGCTAATTTCGTAAGGATCATGATAGAATTCGGATAAGCGATTATTGATGCTTTCAAAACTTTATTCTTTAAAACGCACCCTAAAAGTAGGCGAGAAGTTTCCGAGAAATTAAGCTTTTAAAGGCTTAACATCTAAAACATGAAATAGCAGAACCGGAAGTAAATGGAGCAAAAAAAGTTTGTTCGCCCAAGACCAAAAGTTTTGCCAATATCCATCATAAAACTATCAGAAAATGCAAAGTTTTTCAATGGACCCGATGAGGTCGGTAACCTTGCGGCCGCCTCCGTGATTAAGAACATATCAAGCAATAATTTTAATAATTTTTTTTATTCAAAATAGGATTTTACCCAAAGTTCTTAATAAAGATAATACTTAACTTCAACAAAAAGCCGACGGACTGCTCCGTGTCAGTCTTCATTTTTGATGGTCTGTTTTAGTTATAAATTAGAGAGGGAAAACCGATCAATTAGTTTTAATAGACTTCCAAAAATTACATGAAAAATGAATTAGGCTTGATGGTAAAAATGTGGCCGATAAAGAACAACGTCTAGCCAAGAAATAAATTACATAATTATCGAAACCAAATTGTGAGTTAAATGACCCATGACCATACCATCCACAGATATATTATCAACTTTTAGCCTGGCCTTCCACGAGCGATAGCGGTCGTCATATGACGCTCCCATAAGACCAATGTATTTCGAGCTTTTTTTAACTGCCGGCGATGACTAATCTATCGCTAGTTGAAATACACCCTTAGGGCTCGAGACTGAAACTTTTTGCTTTTATCATCAAGAAATTAATAATAGGTTTTCATTGACGGATCTAACGACCGTGATTCTATGTGCCTGGATCCTTGACATTGCGCACACTGTGTTATAAGTCTATTGCCTTTTGGCACGAGTTCGATCTTAAATCTGATGGGTATCATTTTTATACCCGACCGAGGGTATGTTAATTTTAATGCATAGTTTGTAGCGCAGTGAAATAATCACCGTAGATGATGAATCACCAACGGGTGAATCGATTAGGCTATGTCCGTCCGTCCGTCCGTCTCTCCGTGTGTGTGAAGTTCTTAGGTCTTTAAAATTGAGCTAGGACGCTCAAGCTTGGAGTGTATCTTGGTTCTTATTTCGTACAAAGTGTGAAAATTGGTTAAATCCGCCCACTACTGGCTTTAATGTAAGAAAACCTCTATACTCCAAAATTCATTTCAAAATGCCTTTTGTTCAAGTTAGACAAGATGTAGGTACTCAAATTTTGGAATAGAGCAATAATGGCTTAAAACCCACAATAACCGATGGCCACAATATCGACCATGCCCGCTTTTAAGATGTAAGATCTTTAAAAACCTGATTTCTGGGAAAGTTCACTCCAAATTGAAAAAAAAGTTTGCTCTGTACAACGTTTTGAGCTCCGCCCACTTTTAGAAAAAAAACGGTTTTTTCCGAAATAATTTATAAAATATAATAACTTAATATATAAATATAATGAGTTTTGACGCATTTTGTCATGATTCTAACGAAATTACAATTACTTACTTACTTACTTAAGGTGGCGCTACAGTCCGGGGTGGACCTGGGCCTCAGCCAACAAGCTTCGCCAGCCAGCTCTGTCTCTAGCTAGCCGTCTCCAGTTTCGCACGCGAAGTTGGCTGAGGTCCCCTTCCACTTGCGTGCGCCACCTGAGTCTCGGTGCTCCTCTACCGCGTCGTCCCTGCGGTGTGGATTCGAAGATTTTCCGGGCCGGGGCGTTGGTGTCCATCCGCTCTAGATGACCCAGCCATCGTAGACGTTGTGTTTTGACTCTTTTGGCTAGGTCGGTATCGCTGTACAGCCCGTACAGTTCGATGTTATATCTCCTCCTCCACTCTCCGTCTATGCAGACGGGACCGTAAATCGTCCGAAGAATTTTCCTCTCAAAGCAGCCTAAAGTGTTTTCATCCGCCTTTGACAGGGTCCATGCTTCTGCACCGTAAAGCAGGACTGGGATGATGAGGGTCTTATACATGGACACTTTAGTTGCTTGAGAGAGGGCTTTGCTACTCAATTGCCTTCTTAGCCCAAAGAAACAGCGATTGGCAAGAGTTATCCTTCGTTTGATTTCAGCGCTGGTGTCATTGTCTGAATTGATAGCGGAACCCAGGTAGACAAAGTCCCTAACTACCTCAAAGTTATAGCTGTCGATGGTGATGTTTTGTCCAAGACGTCGGTGTTGGGTGTCTTTTCTTGATGACAGCATATACTTGGTTTTGCCCTCATTGACTGCTAAACCCATATTCGCCGCTTCCGTCCCAATACTCACGAAGGCTTCACTGACATCACGCTTTGTTCTACCGATTATGTCAATGTCGTCTGCGTATGCAAGTAGTTGAACGGACTTTTGAAAGATTGTACCTCTGGTGTTGGCGCGAGAGTTCTGCACAATTCTCTCAAGTATGATGTTAAAGAAGTCGCATGACAGCGCGTCGCCTTGTCTAAATCCTTTTTTGACATCAAAGGGGTCGGTGAGGTCTTTGCCGACCTTGACGGAACAGCGTGAGTTTTCCATCGTCATCCTGCACAGACTGACGAGTTTGGCAGGGATGCCAAAACTAGACATTGCGCTATATAGCTCGTCTCTATAGATGCTGTCATACGCGGCCTTGAAATCGGTGAAGAGGTGGTGTGTATCGATTTGGAATTCCTGGGTTTTCTCCAAGATCTGCCGCAGTGTGAATATTTGATCGATGGTGGACTTTCCTGGCCTAAAGCCACACTGATATGTGCCTATCAGATTGTTGACAAACGGCTTCAGGCGTTCACACAGTACAGCAGAAAAGATCTTGTATGCGATGTTAAGAAGACTTATGCCTCTGTAGTTGGCACAACTCAGAGGGTTTCCTTTCTTCAGGATCGGGCAAACAATGCTGAGGTTCCATTCGTCGGGCATGCTTTCTTCCGACCATATCTTGCAGATGAGCTGGTGCATGCTCCTAACCAGCCCATCGCCAGCGGATTTAAAAAGTTCGGCAGCTAGGCCGTCTGCTCCGGCTGCTTTGTTGCACTTGAGCTTAGACACAGCTACTTTCACCTCCTCCAGGTCGGGTGGGCGGTATCGTTCGTATGCTTCGTCGGTAACGTCTTCGCCCGGGTTGAATGGTTCGTTCTGCCTGACAGCGGTATTTGGTTCGTCCTCGCCGTTATACAGTCTGCAGAAGTGGTCTTTCCAAATCCTCAGCACTGACTGCGATTCTACAACGATGTTCCCTTGGTGGTCCTTACAGGCTTCAGTTCGAAGTTTATACCCTTGGCAGGACCTTTTGATCCTTTGGTAAAACTTTCTAACCTCATTCCTGTTGTAACATCTCTCTATCTCTTCAACCGCGCGCTTCTCGTGCTCTCTCTTTTTCCTTCGGAGAAGCCGGTGCTCCTCTCTCCTCCTCTGCTCGTAGAGCTCGCGAGCAGCTCTAGTCCTTCTGTGCAGCGCCGCTTTGTATGCTTCCTGTTTAGCTGCATGTGCTTGCCGGCATTCATCGTCAAACCAGGGGTTTCGTTGTGGTCGCCGTGTGAAACCCAGCACTTCAGAGGCGGCGTCTCTGATGGCATTTTGGCAGTGTTGCCACTGGCTATCAATACTTGATGCTGGTTGCATAGGACTTCGTAGAAGGTTTTGAGAGACTCGGTTGGAGAAGGACCTGGCGATCTCTTGCGATTGTAGTCGGCCGACGTCAAACTTCCTCACAGTATTTCCATTACTTGGCGCTGGTCGGGATATCCGCAGCCGTACCTTGGCTACAACAAGGTAGTGATCCGAGTCAATGTTGGCCCCTCGGAAAGTTCGGACATCCATGATACTGGAGGAGTGCCTTGCGTCGATCGCAATATGGTCAATCTGGTTGACGGTTGATTGATCGGGAGATCTCCATGTCCCTTTGTGGATATTGAGATGCGGGAACTGTGTACTAGCTACCACAACGTGTCGCCCCGCAGCAAAGTCGATCAGCCTGAATCCGTTATCGGAGGTCGTGTCGTGCAGGCTATGCTTTCCGACCGTACGACCAAAGATGCCCTCCCTTCCTAGCTTGGCATTAAAATCGCCTAGGACAATCTTAATGTCGTAGCTAGGGCACTGCTCATAAGTTTTGTCCAGGAGCTCGTAGAACATATCTTTGGTCTCGTCATCTTTCTCCTCTGTGGGGGCATGTGCGCATATCAGGCTAATGTTGGCGAATTTAGCCTTGATGCGGATCGTCGCGAGGCGCTCGCTTACAGGGTTGAAGCTCAAGACTTTTTGCCTAAGTCTGCCTCCAACAACGAAACCACATCCAAATAGGCGCTGTCTTTGATGCCGATAGCAGTCGCCGTAGTAGATGTCGCAGTTTTTCATCCTTCTTTTGCCCTGCCCGTCCCACCGTATTTCTTGGATGGCAGTAATGTCTGCCTTGCAGTCGTTAAGGGCCTCCGCTAGTTGCTCGGCTGCACGTGGTCTGTTAAGGGACCTAACATTCCACGTGCAGATCCGTAGCTCGTTGTCCTTTTCTCGTTTGCATTGGTCGTCAACAGTAAATCCGTCCGAATCCGAGGCTTGTTTCTGCTTCGTGACTGGTGTTTCTTTACGTGGCCGGGAAGTCACCCCGACGGCACGACCCCCAACCTGGAGGACCAGATCTTTTGCTTAGCTCTAAGGACGGAGAGCCGGATAGCCCGCTCCTTATAGGCCTGAGCTCCGAATACGTCGTAGTAGCCCATATAAGGTGTTCACTAAGTAGTTCGGCCTGACTGGAACTATGGACGCCACCGTTGATTCCATCTGGGGAATTCCTCCGCTGCCGTCCGGATGCAAGGAGAAGTGCCTTAGTGGGAACACTCCTCCCCCCCTCTCTCGTCTGCTACCCCCAACAACCTTCCAAAGGGGTTGGAACCCAATCTCCAGTTGAGGTTCTAGGCACCCGGTGTTCACCACGGGGAGGTGAGAGTAGGAGTTGATAGACAGAGGTGGGTTTAGAAAACCTGTGGATGCTTGTATCCTCTTGAGTGCACATGTCTATCCTTTGACCACCAACGAAATTACAATTAATTGATTTTAATCTCTAGCCCCCTTTTGGGCGCTACCAACCAAGCTTCACCAGCCAGCTCTGCCTGCAGCTAGGCTAGGCGAGATTACCTTCTACTTGCGTGCGCCATCTGAGTCTCGGTGCTCCTCTACTGCGCCGTCCCTGCAAGGTGGGTTCGACAATTTTCAAGGCAGAGGTGTTGGTGTTCAGCCACTCTAGATGACCTTGCCATCGCAATCATGGTTCTTTGACTCTGTACAGTTTGATGTTATATATCTCCTCCTCCATTCAAATCGACCGAAAGATTTTCCTCTTGAAGCATTCCAAAGCTTTTTCATCCACCTTTGACAGGGAAGGTCCATGCCGTAAAGAAGGACTTTTAGTATGATTAAGCGATTTTCTCGCGAATTTCTCTCACCTGCAAGTTCGTCCTTGTCCATTTAGTATTTGCTTAATGAACGTTCGGTGTGACCTCTCATTCTTTCGTTACATGAGTATTTCTTATGTCCTCGTTTTCTTTTCGCAGAGAGTCAACATCCACTTAATTAATCATATAAAATCGCTTCATTTTATTAAACTCAAGGCCCGGTTGTCGTAGTTCTTCGTTCTCTTTATCTAGCAGACTTCTTTTTCCGAAAATTTTCGATCTATATTTACTAGTTTTTTCTAGTTTTCTCAACGTGGCTGAAAAGTTAAGCAAACGGCACGACTTTAACTTGGAGGAGCATATCCTTCTTACAACTCCAAGGACGGAGAGCCAGATGACCCGCTCCTTATAGGCATGTGCTCTGCATACGTCGTGCTCCAAATTCGATCTTTAGAATGAAGAAATCGTTTCCATGAAATTTCTATTCGGACAAACAAGGTGCAAACAAGTGCATCTCAATTGCGCTTAAAAATGAAGCAAGGTCTATAAACAATTCATGACTTAAATACAGCAGTGGGTAAAAGTATTTTATATGCAGATAATTTGTCTATTATAAATTCGTCTATTATAAATGATTCGACTTTTTTAAAACAAAAGTTTTAGACCATCAGCCTCAACAGTTGGCCCAAGTCATTCAAAAAGGAGGATTAGTATTCTGATTAATTGAAGAGTATACCAAGAACACATGTGACTCCCGGGCAGAAAATCAAATCATTTAATTTTTAATGTTATTCAAAATCGAGGCATGTGCCATGCATTTTCTAACAGGAGTATAACAATTTAAAGTAAAGCCAAAAATATTCCTTTGAAACATTTAAGCAAACCCCATGTCATATATCTGCCTCATTCTCTCCACCCGCCCAAAACGTGAAATTGAACAGTTCAAATACATCTGTTCGTAACCATCAATTATACATGCAGATTTCTTCCTTCCTTTGCCTTCATTGAGTTCAAGAATAATGTGACCCACCGCACGTGCCTCATGTTGATCCCACATCCCATTCAAGTCTGCCTCTTCTGTTCTTGCCGGCATATACATATGCATGTATGTATGTATTTTGCAGTTTCAGCCCTCGAATCTCTTGCAACGCAGGTAAAACTAGAGAATATTGAAGACTCATGAACTAAACAAGAATCTGCAATGTATGCTGCACCTGTAGCAGTTGGAGAATTCATATCTGCATTCGATGTGCAGAGGAAATTGCAAAATAGATTTGAAAAATGTAAAAAAAAATGGAGAAGCGAAACGAGAACAGGGCAAAATGGCGAGGAAAGAATTTCAATTGATCTGGATTACGGCTGATGGAAGGCACATTAGGAAAACATGCTACTTCTGGCAAATAGTGAACTTTTGGGAACTTCATAGGCGGGATATATACGTATATTCTGATTTGTAACTATTCGTCTTACATACAGAAACAGCACACGAATAAAAAATTTATCTGTTGCTCCGGGCTTAAAGAAATTTGAAGGGGTCGCCGCACTTATAGTCTTAAATGCATATTGTTTTTTAGTAGGCGTCAGACAGGATCTCTCGGTACCGCTATGGCTGTTACCCAGAAATACGTACATACTGCAGCAGCTTGTTGATGAGCACTGTGATGGGTTGGTTCTGGTCAGTACAAAAGAGTTAAACCGCACCAACACATAGTCGGCAATCTTGCGATGAGCTCCATCTGCAGTTAGTTGAAGTAACGAAAGTATAACCAAAAGTATAACAAACTAGGTACCCACCTGAATTCGGCACCTAAACTTCAAGTCACAGAAAAAAAATTACCAAAAAGGCAAAGTTAAATGTGAGGTTTCATGTGACCTCCAATCGCTAATCGTTATCACGTCAACTTCAATTGTCGTAATCAACGGATTTCATCATCCTCGATTGTTCAGTGTTCTAGTCCAGTTCACTTTAGTTTTCTGCAAGGCGACATCCTAAGCTGCGAATTTCTTTGTTAAACCACAAAGGAGTTTTTATTAGAAAAGTTTCTCGATCGAATTTTTTCTTACGTTTTCCTATCCTTTCCAATGAGTGCAGTGAAAATGCAACAGCGTGTATACCCCCTAGACACTGAACACTAAGTTGACCTTTTGCAGTTTGAAAGTTTGTCGATTGTCCGCAGGATTTTCTTTATTTTTTATCGAAAAAATAAGTTATCTCTGTCGGTTGGAAACGAAAATAGCTAAACTATCCATCTGACATTTAAGTTTGCTGTGGTTGTCGATTTGCGTTCGTTCCGGCATTTGGCAGTGACCGGAGGCACATAAGACAAATATTACTTTTTCTATGTTATGACTTACTGAAATGGCCATTTTGAAGAAGTTATCTTTTCGTTCTTATATATTTTTCTTGGAGTGTCAGGAGACTGGTGAATTTCCCCCTTTGAATAGGAGTTAGAATATACCCGAGGTAAGGCATGCCTATCGTAAGAGACGACTTAAATCCATACCCTCCGTACGCTGAGCGCGTTGCGCATACAAACTATGTCATGGCAAACACAAACGAGGCAGACAATATACCTATTTCTGGGGATAACCATTTATTGCTTTTAAATCTCTTTTTGAAAAGATCAAGGGTACATCGATCTCCACCATCTGGACCGAACTTCTCCAAGAATGGAAGTCTTCCAGTTAATCAGGACTAATCGAAAATTAAATGCTTTGAAGCGGAAAACAACAATCGCCGTGCTAATCTGAATAAAATGCTCTTCCACGAGCTTTGAAAAAAAAAGCCTAAAGGAACGTGGTAAAATAGAAGGCGAGGAACAGACAGAAGACGCAAAAAGAATCCAATATTTAAAAAAAGGCCAAGCAAGAAGCGATAGGCCGGCTCTTCAACCAAAGTAGAGACCATACAACAAAAATAAAAAACACCAGTCGTGCCAAAAAAAAAACAACAGCAAAAGCTCTTGGAAAAAACGCCGACCGTTATTATTTCATCATGATTTTCTAAAAGGCCGATTATCCTCTACAAGGGTCGGGGAGCGAGGGTGGCTATAAATGGTTTTTCCATTGTTCACGATCCTACACCACCAACTCAAGAGACTCAGGGGCCATCCCCAGGCGGGACTCGGAGAGGCTCTTTACCTGATCCCACCATCTGTTTCATGACTTACCAAGGGGCGCCGAGCTTGCATCTTGGCAAGCGTGACCTGTGTAGTAAGTCTGTCAAGGGGCATGCGGACAGAAACGCCGACCACCTGCAAAAAAAAAAGTCGTTGGGATCCCGCACTACGAAAAGTTGCGTAACATTTTCAGCATAATAATCTGGGTGGGAATCATAACTTACCATCGCAACGCTTCGAAACATTATCGTATGAAAAGTTAACATCGATAACTTTTACGCCTGTCGATTACTGTCCCAAAAATGAACAAAGAGAAAGTTCAATGGCTTACTTATGAAAATCACCTAAAGCCGCTGCGAGTGTCGCTACATCATCCTGCAGGGGACTACATCCATTCTGCACTAAGTATGAAGTAATAGAAGAAGTTTCAGAATAAGGCATTAAACTTCTTTAGCATAATAAAGAAAGAGAAGAAAACGGGCGAAAAAGAAGATTCGGCTGTTGTCAGGCGCAGCCTTCCAGTTTTCATGCTAGCCTTTGACAGAACTGAGAACATTAGAAGAATTAAAAAAATTAAAGCAATTCTAAACACCAAAATGTAGCCCATGCAGAATGGTAATATGCTGGAATGTAATCGATGCCAACGTTTTCGAACCCATAATCATGCCAGAAAGAACAGCAATGGCTTAAATGCGCCGGTGAACATCCTCGACAGGCTCTCTAAGGCTCGAACGGGCTTGCGCCAAATCACCCAGCGAGATACTGGTTGTGCAATCGCAATAGAGTTGCAAAACGACATGAAGCTCAAGACAAAAAAATATGGAAAGTAAGAGTGCAGTAAGGCCTAAATCCCCTAATTCGGCTGGGGTTATGGGTATGCGATTAAATAAAACAAATGAGTAAATGCAAGAGTTCGTCACTGACAAACTTCTATATACCCGAGCTTATATATAGTGTAACACCAAAACTTAAAATTTTTTTTGGCCCGAATTTATACTTATGAATATTATTTGTATGGGCCACGCCCACAAAAGTGGGCATGGGCTAAAATAATTAAAATCAATTAATTGTTTAGTTTCTTTAGAATCATGAGAAAATACGGTAAAAGCGAAAATTAAAAACGCCCCTAAAAACGCCCCTTAAAAGTGGACGGCGTTCAAACTCTTGGAAGGAGAAAACTTAGCAAATAGTAATTTCTTAAATATTTGTCATATAATTTTTTTTTCGATTTGGAGTGCGCTTTCCGAGAAATTGGGTTTTTAAGGATCTAACATGTTAACAGTGGGCATGGTCGATATTGTGGGCGGTCCAATTCTTGCCTTGTTAATATTGAGGCCAATATTGCTCAGTACCACAATATGAGCTCCTACGCCGTGTATAACTTGGCCAATAGGCATTTTAAAGAAATGGTGAAATGGAGGTTATCTCACATTGATGCCAGTAGTGGGCGTGGCCGTAGACGGATTGAGCTAATTTTGACACTTTATGCAACAGAAGAACCAAGCCGTGTACCAACTTTAGCTGAGTTTCAGCTCTCGAGCTTGATTTTAAGGACCTAAAACCTTGACAAATACAGACGGACGGACGGACATGGCTCAATCGATTCACCTGGTGGTCTTGATCATATCTCTAAAAGGTCTTAGGGGTCCACGATGATTGTTTCACTGTTTTACAAACTATGCATTAAAATAAATATACCCTCCGTCGGGTGTAAAAAGAACTCAAAATGCACAAGAAAATGTGGCACCGGCAGGTTCAAGTTGTCACCTGGCCTGCAACAGGAAGCATTAAGAATGTAATAACCTGTATTAAACTTGCAACAGAAAGCCTTGCACATGTTATGGCCTCCATAATGCCTGCAACAGGAAGCCTTATACAAGAAATAGCCTCTATAAGGCCTGAAACAGGAAGCTTTATACGAGTAACAGTTTCTCTTTGACTTCAAACAGCAGCAGTTTCGGTAAGGCTTGCAAAGGGAAGCTGTTGGTAACACTTTCGGTAGGGCTTGCAATGGAAAACTTTATACAAGCCAAAGTTTTGATAAAGCTTTGCAGCAAGAAACTGTATACAAGTAGTAGCTTCGGTAAAGCTTGTAACAAAATGCCAGCTACATGTAAAGTGCTCGTTTGCATTGGTCGTCAACAGTAAATCTGTCCGAATCCGAGGCTTGTTTCTGCTTCGTGACTGGTGTTTCTTTACGTGGCCGGGAAGTCACCCCGACGGCACGACCCCCAACCTGGAGGACCAGATACTTTGTTTAGCTCTAAGGACGGAGAGCCGGATAGCCCGCTCCTTATAGGCCTGAGCTCCGAATACGTCGAAGAAGCCCACTAAGTAGTTCGGCCTATGGCCTATGGATGCCACCGTTGATTCCATCTGGGGAATTCCTCCGCTGCCGTCCGGATGCAAGGAGAAGTACCTTAGTGGGAACAGTCCTCCCCCCCTCTCTCCTCTGCTAAAGAAACTAAAGTGTCCATGTATAAGACCCTCATCATCCCAGTCCTGCTTTACGGTGCAGAAGCATGGACCCTGTCAAAGGCGGATGAAAACACTTTAGGCTGCTTCGAGAGAAAAATTCTTCGGACGATTTACGGTCCCGTCTGCATAGACGGAGAGTGGAGGAGGAGATATAACATCGAACTGTACGGGCTGTACAGCGATACTGACCTAGCCAAAAGAGTCAAAACACAAAGTCTACGATGGCTGGGTCATCTGGAGCGGATGAACACCAACCCCCCGGCCCGGAAAATCTTCGAATTCACACCGCAGGGACGGCGCGGTAGAGGAGCACCGAGACTTAGGTGGCGCACGCAAGTGGAAGGGGACCTCAGCCAACCAATCTCGCGTGCGAAAGTGGAGACGGCTAGCTCGAGACAGAGCTGGCTGGCGAAGCTTGTTGGCTGAGGCCCAGGTCCACCCCGGACTGTAGCGCGACCTTAAGTAAGTAAGTAACATGTATAGTGCTACCGAAACTTCTCTATGGTCTAATTGAGGTAGTTCGCATTCTGCATTGAGGTTTCTTAGTTCTTATAGAAATAGTAGCCATAATGCAAAATAACAAAGGAGGTTAAAAGAAACTCGTCTCCCTATAAGGGCCTCATCGTAGCTGTTTCCAGGTCTTATATGAATTGTGTCAAAAATTTTTGGCTCGCAAATAGTCGGCAAGTACTATATAGTATAGATGCCTTATAGAAACAATAGCCTCCAATACAATAAAATAAATAAAAAGAGTGGCGCAACAGCTCGAGGTGAACCAGGGCCAACTTCTCACCAATTTATGCTGTATGTGTTAATTTCTTAACATTCATGTGGACCTACAATTTTTTGCAGAATCCGGACGGCAAAAATTCATCTCCCCGATATCTGCATTTTAGCCGGAGTCACTATTTTGCTGCGTCAAATGCCTTTTAATGCATCAAGCATAGCTGCATGAAAAGCATCCATGGAATCGATCAATTTTGTATTGAAAATCTCCTGTTTCCAATTGCCGCAGTTGCATTGGACATTTGTACTTATACTTAATCCCTAAACCTACCTTGTCCGTCTATAGACATTGTCCGAGTTTTACTGAATAGCAAAACAGCAAACAGAAAACGTTCTGTAACAATGAAAGAGCCGTATCCGCATCCTAGTGTAATCAATTTCGTGAATTTGTACAGTTGAGGTCCTTCACCATTTAGCAGGCTTTGGATTTCGTACACGAAATTTTACAATGTGCCCGTGGGATGGCATAGTCTCGATGGGTGCTGCTGGGGAAAACTACACTACCAACTAGTTCAACGCCACAGTCGAATGGTAATTAGAGCTTCATGATACTATGAAAGGACATGGAACATGCAACTGTACCGAACAGAATATATACATAGAACGGTTAGGCTGAGAAAAGCAAGAGGCTTGGGCGTTTTGACTATGGACTTAATTGAATGCTGCGATTTGATCCTAGGATTTTTTTTTTGACTTTGCAATTCCTTTTCTATGAGGTTTCAATTAGTGTATTTTCATCGATGAACTTTCGGTGGGAAAACAATGTGCACGTTAGGACGAGTCCAGGAAAAAATCCGAACTATTTAATTAAAACATTACTGCCCTGAAATAATATGCATGTTGGAAGGGTATAAAATTAGAAGTTGTCTACACTTTCTGAGTTCATTTCGCGCATTTATTTGAATGATACAGTCTCCCTGCATATACACGCTGGAATGAAGCAAGACTTCAAGTTCTGAAGCCCAATGGATACGTCTATTTTCCTTTCGCTTTTGATTTTGCATTGAAGAATTTGTAGGAAACCTTTTGTATTCCAGAACAAAAAAAAAATTATTACTATTAATATTCTGTGTGTGAAAATATCCTTCACGCCTACAACACTAAGCAAATGTATTGAGGATCGTATAGAGCTCTTGAAAACCGGAGAATACTGGGTTTTGAGATTTTTGATTTCCCCAGCAAGGCGTGGCTTGAGGTATATAGCGAATGGTGGAGAGCAAACCTGAAGAGCTTTGGGAATTCCCAAGGTCTGGCAAGAAGCCCCCGACATGCATTTTTGGTGGATTCTTGCAAGCGGACAGGGGTGGAAGACGCTTGTTATCGGATGGTTTTGGGAGGACCGTTGTGTCCATCGCGCGAGATTATGGAAAAACCCCAAGAAACGTGACAAACAAGCTTTGCTGGGTCGAAAAGAAGCTTGGCAGAGACAGTTGGGTATAAGTCGTCTTAGCAGGACGGTCTGCAGCGTGGAGTTCGGGTTATTTTTGGTTCGGCTTTCCCTAAACTCTAAGTTTATTGGATTCGGTTTGGAAAAAAAAAACTATCAGATGAACCGGCGAACTAGTTAAACCATAGTAAAAAAAAAATAGAAAAACAAGAAGACCTATCGTATCGACTCGATTTATAAAAGTGCGCGAACAAGAAAGAAAAAAACCGAATAAATAGTTGACCCGCTTTTTTCCCAAAGTAAAACGTAATTTTGTTTTAAGATTCCCAACGATCAATGTGTGAAAAAGGTGTATCCATTAGAGATCGCCAATAAAATTTCACAAAAAAAAAAAATAATAAAAACCAAAAAAACAACTCCCCCATAACCACATCATCGACCGCCAGAGAAATAGCGATCATCCCGCTAATCTAAGTCCCACATGGGATGGAACGCAAGAGTCGCCGATCGCAACGAAGAACATCCGTATAATCAATGTGCATCCCTGCCCGCGGAATTATTACTCCCGCCTTCCTAAGACACCTGCTAATCCCAGAGCCACCACACAAACCACCGACGAGTGAGTAGACTCCCACACATCGCCACACCCTTCTTTCATCGGCCAACGAATTTTGATACACGAGCGAACACACAGTTCGGAAAGCTCGGCCTAAGAGAGCTCCTCCGCTTCAACTCTCCGCTACGAAAAGTCATCGGGATTTTTACACCGCAACGCCCACAACAGGTAGAAGATTCAGCAAGAGCATCGCTCAGCGGAACGAACCCTGTGTGCCAGACGAAGTATTTCACCTCAACCGCAGCTCGGTCACATCGAATCCACCTCACTGTCTCATCAGCCTCAGCACGAGCTTTTGCAGCTTACTCAGCCCCTGTCCTTGGGAAAGAAACTCAAAAGAAACTATACAAACATTTTGTGTTTTTGATTCTATAGTTAGTTTTGCTAGTGTTTTAATTTGTTTATGCTAATTTTTTTTAACTGGTTATATTGTGTAAAGAGTTCGAATCTAAATTTGGTTTAACGGTCGTCTATAATTAAATTTTGCTATCCTATAAGGAATTTTATATTTCTATAAAATAGTATCACCTTCGCTAGTGACATCGTGAAGATCCTGTGCACAGCATCGTTCCGGAGTCAGCGTAACAACAACATATGGTGAGTGATTTGTTTACATCCCTTTTTTCTTACGTATAGCAATTTTTATATTGGACGATAATTTGAATTGAAAAAAAAAACAAAGGCGTAAAGTAATAGTTTCTCTTCGCACATATGTCATTTCTTTTAGATTCTGTTTTTTTTTTAATTGTATTTAGTATCCTACGCTGAAGGTTAACCGATTCTTAAAGAACTGTAAGAATTTAAATTCGTTGCTTTCAAGTTTATAAATTTAACTTTAACAGCCAGATCAGCACAGCAAAAGAGATTAAGCTCTTGATAAATTTAATTAAGCTTTTTTTTATAAAGATTAACAGAGTGTTGCTATCATTTGTTATCTCTTAATTTTTTTTATTTCGCGGCTTACTATTATTAATTTGCTTAAACTTTAGAGTACATTTAATTTATATATTAATGAATCTAAAGGTAATTTAGTTTTGGCTTAATAAACAAAAAGATTGTTATGTCCTGGAAGGATTAAAAATTGTTTTTGGCTTTCCTCTTGATTGAGGTGTAATGCGTAAAGATTTCAGCATGAGCGCCATTGACGTTGATATGGCTTTCTAAGAAAACTTTTTTTTTTTTTTTTTTTTTTTTTTTCCGTGGGTAGGTAAAAACCTTCATAGGAAAGTCGAGCGCGCGTGCTCATAGTAGTGTGAGATTCTTACTCACTAAAAACCTCCCAATCTTTGTAAGACTACGACTAAGTTTCCTTAACAAGTAGTTCATGCTTCTGTATAGTAATCGCGTTTGGCAGGCTACCTTCCAACAAAGCACCTGCAATACCGTCATTATGTGCGGTTTCCTCTTACGACGCTAGATCCAACGGTCTTGTTCGTTGTAGTCGGCGTGCAAGATTTGTCTGATCCAGAGTTCGGATTATTTCGTGGTTGCAATGGCCGTGAAGGCGAGTGTGAAGTTTGCGAGCAAAGTTTCTTACTTCGTCGGTCACGGTTGCGATGCCTAGATCTCGATGTAAATCTCTTTTTCTTATATACTATGGAGCATTAACGATTGCTCTTAAAACTGACCTTAACATTTTTCTTAAAAAAAAAAAATGAATAAGAAATTTAATAGTTTTGTAAAGGAAAGTTATATTAAACTAAAAAAAAAAAACTTTAGAATAAAAGTTGATAATAAGAAAAAAAAGTAAAATTTAAACAAAAGTGAAATAGTTTAAACACCAGTGTTTGATATTAAAAAAAAGGAGAGAACAAAAAAGTTTGATGAGCTGTGCTGCTACGTATGTTGTTGATTGTTGTTGTGATGATTGCTGACAACGATCACTGAAGACTACTTCTTCTAGTGGATTTTAGTCGGCTATTAAAACAGGCATACCTTACCTCAAGGCTATTCTGACCCCGACCTTGCAGGGCCAATAAATAAATTTTTTTTTTTTTTTTTTTTCCGTGGGTAGGAAAAACCTTTATAGGCACTACGAGGACCGGCCGCGCGTGCTCATAGTAGTGTGAGATTCTTACTCACTAAGAAACCTCCCATTTTCCGTCAGACTACGACTAAGTTTCCTTAACAAGTAGTTCAAGCTTCTGTAGTAATCGCGTGTGGCAGGCTGCCTTCCAACGAAGGCACCTACAATACCGTCAATTTATGCGGTATCATCTTATGCTGCTAGATCTAACGGTCTCATTCGTTGTAGTCGGCGCGTAAGATTTGTCTGATCCAAAGTTCGGATAATTTCATTGTTGCAGTGTCCGCGAAGACGAGTACCAAGTTTGCGAGCAAAGTTTGTTACCTCGTCAGACACGGTTGCGATTCCTAGATCTCGGTGTAGATCGCTATTTCTTATGTACCATGGAGCATTAACGATTGGTCTGAGTGTCTTATTTTGAAAAGTTTCTAAAATAGATATGTTGCTTGGTTTGGTACAACCCCAAAGTTGTATACCGTACGTCCAAGATGGTTTTAGCACTTGCTTATACAATAGCAGTTTGTTATATACGCTTAGTTTTGAATAACGTCCGATAAGGCAATTCAGTTCTCGTAGCTTGATTTCAAGTTCATTGCGTTTCTTTTTAACGTGTGGCTTCCACTTAAGTTTTGCGTCTAGGGTCATGCCTAAATATTTCGCCTCGTTTGCGTACGGAATTTGTACCGAGTTTATAAATAGAGGTAAGTTGATTACCATCTTGTAAGTAAAATTTATATGCGTTGATTTTGTCTCATTTGAGAGAATTCGCCAGGCCTTTGTCCATTCGCATATTTTATTCAAAGCGCGTTGGAGTTTTCCGTTGATAGTTCGACTGTCTTATCCGTAGCGAGAATAGCCGTGTCGTCAGCGAACGTGGCTACAGTCGTTGTCTCTACTTGAGGTACATCTCTTGTAAAAAGTAAAAACAGTGTTGGACCGAGGACGCTACCTTGTGGAACGCCGGCTTGTATTTCTTTGAATTCTGAGTATTCGCTCCCGTATCTCACTCGAAATAGTCTGTTGTCAAGATAAGACTCTAAGAGTTCATACATTTTTTCCGGCAAAACTTTCCGTAGCTTATATTTTAGGCCTTCGTGCCAAACTTTATCAAAGGCTTGGGATACGTCAAGAAAAGCGGTAGAACTTATCATTTTCGCTTCTAAGGCTTTTTTCGGTAGCTCCTTCAAAATTTCCCCAGTAATTAGGTCATAGCCTGGAGCTTTGTTATTCTTCAAATTTCGGATTGTTTGACGAAGTTCAGACAGTGTCACGGTTTTCATTCGATAATTGTCTAATTCCGCATTGCGATACAGATCGTCAACCAACGGCTCCCCGTCAAACGGTTTGAATGTTTCTTCTAGATGTTCTGCAAATACATCTGCTTTCTCTTTGTCGCCTTTTACCCATTCACCGTTATCTTTTCTTATTGGCGCCGAGTGTACTATGGGCTTTTTAATGGACTTCACGGCTTTCCAAAGTGAATAGTTTGACCCTCTATCGGCAGTCAAGTTTTCGAGGTAGTTGGTAGTCTCGCGACTTTTAAAATCTTGAAGTAAGTGCTTTAATTTGTTAGATAGCCCATTCAGAATGGTTTTATCAGGAGGAGCTCGAGACAAATGCCACCTTTTTCGAGCCTTTCTCTTTTCGCGTATGAGCTCTTCAATTTCGCGCGGGTAAATTGATCCGCTTTTCCTTACTCCAGTCTTACGGAAAGAAGTATTGTTCCAAGCAGCGTCTTGGATAGTTCTAACGAGTTTATCGACTTCGTCTTCTATTTCTAAAGGGGTTGTAAGTGGTACATGTAGAGATACATTTTCTTTACAGTATTTCCTAAAGCCATCCCAGTCGGTGTTGTTATTCGTTAGCCTAGGCGCTCTCTCATTTTTTGCTAGACTTCCGCCGATTTTCAAAACGACTGCCGAGTGATCCGAACAGAGATCATAGCCTTCTTCTACATTTGTGAGGAGGCGGGGAACCCCTTTTGCGATAAAGAAGTCGACAAGGTCAGGTACTTTGTTTCTGTCGGTTGGCCAATACGTTGGCTTTCCCGTCGAAAGGAAAACCACGCCACGTTTCATGCTAGCTTTGAAGAGTACTCTACCTCTTGTTGAATTACACCGTGATCCCCAAAAGGTGTTTTTCGCATTAAAGTCCCCGCCGATGATAAAATTCGACCCAAGTAAGTCAAAGAGGGGAGTAAGATCGTCGTCCGCTAGCCTATACTGTGGAGGAAAATAACTCGAGGCAATATTATAATCTAGGTGACCTATTTTTACCGATACTGAAGTTATTTGCATAGAGTCAAGCTCAATTTCTTCGTTTTTGTAATGCTTAATGCAGTCTTTGATGTAGAGAGAGGATCCGCCTCTCGAATTTTCTGATGGATGATGCGCGTGGTAGTCGATGTAACCTCTAATTTTGGGTCCGGATCCCTTCTTAAAGTGTGTTTCCGAAATCAGGCATAGGTCAATATTTTTTTCCCGTAGAAATACTTCTAGTTCGTCGATTTTCTTTAAAAGACCATTTGCATTCCATGTAAGTATGTTAATGAGCTTCATATTCATGATTTGTTATTGGTTTTGCGAGGTTTAAACTCTAGCTCGCTCAGTTTGTCAAATATTACTTGATTAACTTTAGTTTGTTGCTCAAGCTTTTCCAATATCATAAATAATATTTGCGATACCGAATCTGTTGTGGTAGGTTCTGGAGGTTTGCTTTTGTGTGACGCGACTTCAGCGTACGATCTTGGGCCGATGAGTGATGATTTTCCCTTTGTACTTGGACCGGCGACGTTTTCTTGCGGAGTTTGTATATTTTTCCTCGTCAATCTCGTATTTCTCACCGATTTGGGAGTTTTCGGCTTGTCAGCTCTAGAACGTTTTGGGGTTGTGGCCCTATCTACAATATGTTGCTTAACAGTTTCGTGACGTTTTTGTAGCTCTATTGCGATTTCGCAACCTCGGTAGCTCGCCGGGTGACTTCCATTACAATTGGCGCAAGTCGCTGGGGCCTGACTGCTTACGTTGCAATCTTTTGAAAGATGTCCACCGGCGCATTTGACACATCGCGGTTCTTTTTGGCAGTACGCTTGAGTATGTCGGAAGCCTTGGCATCGCTTACATTGAGGTACTAGTCTATTGCCCTTTCGCTTGGGCTCAATTTTTACCCTGATATTTAGGATTGTTTTTATTTTATATATTTCGTTTATGTTTTCAATCCTATCGAACGTCAGCATGAAAATAGGAAGACCGCGCTTGACCACGGTGTCTTTTTCTCCTTCCGTACGTTGTTTTTCTTTCTTAAGTATGTTCACGGCATCAAGAATTTTAAAGCCTTGGGCTTGAACATCTTCAACAATTTCTTCCTTCGTGCAGGTTGGGTGAAGTCCCCTAGCGAAAACCCGAAGCGGCTTCTCGAATTTGTTTTCGTAAGTATACCATTGTACATTCTCGGTATTTAATTTTTGCGAAAGTGCGCGATAGGCTTCAGAGTCATCGACATTGACTTTCCATACATTATTTCGAAGAGAAATTAAATTATACTTTGTCCCCAGAGTATTTTTTAAGATATTTCGCAGCTTTCCGTAGTCTGCGACCCCAACGACATTTTTTGCAGGCGGTCGGCGAATTTTTTCTTCAATTTTCGCTGTCGCTTTTTTTGACACGGTTGGTGTTTCGTCGTGTTTATATACGGCCTCAACTACTGGCGAAGACCCAATTTTTCGTTTTTTGGTAGATCTTTTCTTGAGAGCCGGATTAGTTTCACGTGCAAGCTCTTCTTCGTCTGTCACGTATTCGCTTTGACGCTTCGGCGTGTCCTCACGTTTTGTAGTATCACGGGGATTCCTAAGGGCCTCGTTTTCTTTTCGTAACGAATCTACTTCATTTTTGAGCTCATGGTAGAGACGTTCCATATCTTTAAGCTTAGCGCGGAGTTCGTTGTTTTCTGCTTCAAAGCATTTAGTTTTCGCTGAGTCCCGATTAACCGGCGGACTTCCTTTCCCGGAGATGATCGATCTAGGTGGTGGTGATCGAGGTACCCTTGGTTTCTTGGTTTCTAAGGAAACTGTGTTTAAGGCTGTGCATTGTGAAAAGTAGGATGGCTGACGGTGGTAGATGGTAAGGTAGCCGAATTTAAGTTGCTTCCTTGCACTTTAGGGGTTGCTACTAATACGGAGACGTTCGCAACCATGGTGTATACCTCTTGGTATACTGAGGGAGGGTTCCTCCAGGGACACGCACACTTATGTCCCCCTTTTTTTCGGACGTCAATGAGCTTCAGTTAATTTTAAACTTTTCGGGTTCCCATTCACTTATATGTTTCGTCGGTTTTCGCCTACCCGGCCTTGATTTTTTTTGCGTTTTTTTTTTCAAAGTGTTAGAGTACATAGGCCTGAAAAAAAGTAACACCGTCCCCTTCCTGGCAGTAAGTCCCACCCCATCGACGAGCTAGATCCAGGAATATGCAAGCAGGCAAATTGCTGCTATGGATTGGGACAGCCCTACCACATTTCTGCCCGGATGTACCGAAGGGTTCTGTGACTTCGGTTCTAAGGGTGGGTTAGGTGGGGTAGGGTTTGACAAGCTTTGATATCCCGTGAATCGGAGCAGAAGCACCGTGGTATCAAAGAGCAAAGAAACGTTACAGATGGCGCCCAACGTGGGGCCCGAATTGTTTATTTTTCTGATAATTTGCTCACTGTCCGGAGGTTGTGATACCTTCGCTCGACTAACATCAAGATCTTTTTATTATTATGAGATGGTCCGGAAGTTCAAGACTTTGTTTCTTGCCTTCGACTGCTGCCTTCTTATATTGTAGAGAGATCGTGGGCGAAATTACCCTTTACCTTTGTCGTTGACCGGAATCTAGCAGTGGAGAAGTCCTTACAGTGGATCCATAAGATGCAGGTTTATCAGCTGCAACAGACAATTATGAGGGGGTGTTAAAGGAGAATAAGAAGACTCTGCAGGTAGTGAGGATTAAGTCCGGTAGATTGGTGAAGATGCCCGTAATCTACGACAGTAGCTTATCCTCGACTGTCCTGCATTCTTAGTCTACACCTCAAGAGCGAACATCACCGAGCGCTGTCCGATAAGTTTGAGTTCGACACAGACTTAATTTAGCTGCTGCGCTTACCGAATGTTTTGCTGTCTTACGCCATGAAAAAAGAAAACAATCGTATTTCAGTTTAGCTTCCGAAAGCCATCCCTTGTTTTTTAGCAAAGCACATCCGAAAATCATGCATGCTTAAAATTTAAATTAAATCGATTCGAATATTGTAGAGTTACCTTCGTATACAAGCAGTTTTTTTTTGAATTTTTTTTTTTTGCCCCAACACAATTTTGTATTGAGTAATTTTGGAAGTCGCTATTATTAATAATAGAAGTAGAATTTAACGTATAGTTCGAAGTTCTTATTTTATGAATAGAATTATAGTAGGTTAGTTGATTTTTACGTTAATTGGCTACTAACCGATTTCATACACATAGAATGCCCGGTCGAGGCAAGTCAGATGTAAAAAGTTCGTATCGTTTTCGTAACCCAAGAAGGCTTATCTGGTAACATGTCCACCTTACAAAGTAATGTTAATGATAACGTTCCAGAGCCAGATCCCTCAGGATCGGGAAGTTCTCAAATTATCACTGCACAAGTTCATTCTGACGGCCCAGCCAACAACAGTAATGCAGAGGCCAACGAATCGCATGTGTCTAGCGAGGCCGAACAATTCGAACACTATGTTCAAGAAGTCGTAAGCGCTACGGTTGGTCTTAGGCCAATGGAGGACATGAGATTCATTCAACAAGAACTGGAGAAGAATCGCATAGCTCTCCGGGAAGAAATGGCAGCGATAGTCCGGGAGTCTCTGTCCACTTTAAGACCGCAATCCGTGCCAGAAGTTCCTAATCCTAGGGTCTGTCCGCAGTAACTACTCCTGCGCCTGTACCACCCAGGGTTGTTCCCCCTCCCGTTAATGCAAGTAGGCAACTCAATCGTCCTTTGGGACCCGAATCTAACATCAATGAACAAGTAAAGGGTGATTTTTTAGCTGGTTTGGTTTTGGCAACACTGGTTTTGACAGCTGACGTGTGTTTAGTACCTTGTGTCAAACAGCTTCAGTTTGGTTTGCAATTTAACCATGGATCGTCTTACAAATGAACAACGCTTGCAAATTATTGAATTTTACTATCAAAATTCGTGCTCGGTTCGAAATGTTCATCGCGCGCTGCTTCCATTTTATGGTCGGCATTCTCGACCTTCTGAGCATTTCACGTTTCGGGCCGGTCAATTGGCCGCCTAGATCGTGCGATTTGACACCATAAGATTATTTTTTGTGGGGGTATGTCAAGGCTAATGTCTATAGGGACAAGCCCGCTTCGATTGACGCACTGGAAGCCAACATCCATGCATTCATTCGTGAGATACCGGCCGATATGTGTGAAAGAGTATGCCAAAATTGGACTCAGCGGATGGGCTACCTTGGACGCAGCCGCGGTCAACATTTGCATGAAATTATCTTTAAACATTAAATTGCAAGGTTCAAACTATCGATTCAAATAAATATTTCATTAATTTTTTCGAATTTTTTGTGTTTTTTTTTAAAGAAGTTCTCAGCCTCTTAAAAAATCACCCGTTATATCCCGTTGACATGGCTCGGGGGTCGAATGTGAACAACTTTTTGTCTCAACTCAGTCAGCTGAACTTGAACGATCCCTCACCTCGCTCTGATGCTCCACCGCGGATGCTATCTCCATCTAATTCTTATACCCGATATCCCAACTATCACAAGTGGGGTATAAATTTTGATAACAAAAATATTACAGTCGACGACTTTCTGTTTCGCCTTGAAAGACTGAAGGAGAGTTATAACGTCAGTTGGGACGAAGTATTACTCAACTTCCACTATTTTGTGAGCGGACAGGTTGAGGCATGGTTTTGGATGTTCCTCAAAACCAATCCAGCTGCAACCTGGTCGACGCTTCGGCTAGCACTCATCGAGCAATACAGAAGCCTCGAAACGGATTCTGAACTCTCCAGAAAGATGGCCGAAAGAAAACAAATGCCACAAGAGAGTTTTGATGATTTTTATTCGGATCTTATCCAATTAAACTCAAGGTTGCGCGTTCCTAAACCGAACCGCGAAATAATTGAGATCATCAAACAGAATGTCAGGCAGCGAGTTGGCGAACTTTTAATCACCTTTTCCACCCACAGTCTGTCAGAGATGGTCTACGTCTGTCGGACCGTGGAAAAGTACCTTCAAACCCATGACATGTCACGTCCCAGAATTCCCCCACAACCCAACTGGCAACGTCGTAATGTCAGTGAGTTAGCGATTCTCGAAGACCAATCCTCTGTGTCACTCGAAGCCGTTGATTTCCGTCAAAGAGAGGTTAGCCAGCTTAAATGTTGGAATTGTAAAGTCGCTGGTCACACGTACCACGACTGTCGAGAGCCGCGTGCCTTGTTTTGTTACAGGTGTGGGCTAGAAGGAACAACATCACCTATTTGCAAGCGCTGCCAGGGAAACCTCCTGAAGAACAACCCTCAGTCCGGGGAGAGTTGTTCGGTTCAGAGAGCCCCGGAAGCATCGAACTAAAGAACTCTGCCAAAACCATAACAATTCTTCCACGCCAACCAACCAATCAATCCCCTCCTTCAAAAGAAAAACCTTTACCAGAATCTTTGTCTGCTGTGCCCAAGAAAACGCTGCACGAACGCCAGCTTGCGTATGTTGAAGCTCGAAAAAGAATATTTGGTGCTCAAGTCCCGCTAAAAATGAAAAAGCTACGAGCAAAATTTAAAGATAAGAGGAAGCAATATTGTGCTATTGCCGCGACTACTCTTAGCGATTCCAAAGATCCGCGTCCATATGTCTCAGTCAAAATGTTTGACCAGGAATGGCTCGGGCTTCGTGACAGTGGTGCTGCTATCAGCTGTCTCGGTGGAGGAGGGCTCTAAATGCTAAAAGAAAAGGGTATACCCTATCGAAATGTCTCCTCTTCTGTCTCAACAGCGGACGGCCAAAGTCAAGCAATCGTCGGCAAAGTCACGGCTAAAATCAACTGTCGTAACCGAGAGGAGATTCTCGATCTATATTTAGTTCCATCTCTAAAGCAAAAGCTATACCTTGGTATAGACTTCTGGCGAGCATTTCAATTAGCACCGGATATAATATCCGAGATTTCGCCTCGACCAGAGCCTTCCCAAACAGGAAAAAACGAAGTCCTAAAGCACGCTCACCAACTATCACCGAATCAGTCAAAAAAATTGGAGGAGGTCATCAAAGAATTCCCTTCATTCGCAAAGCTTGGGCTTGGAAAAACCTCCTTAATCGAACATGTGATTGACACCGGGGAGGCCGCGCCAATAAAACAGCGCCATTATCCTCTTTCTCCAGCGGTACAAGCGCTGGTATATGCGGAAGTGGATCGTATGCTTCAACTGGGGATCATCGAAGAGAGTTCTAGCGCATGGAGCTCGCCAATTGTGCTCGTGCGAAAACCGGGAAAAAATCGCTAATGCCTTGTTTCTCGGAAAGTTAACAAGGTCACCAAGAAGTGGGCGTATCCACTTGTGTATATAGATGCTCTGCTAAGAGACCTTTCAGAAACACACTACATTTCTAGTGTGGATCTGAAAGATGCTTTCTGGCAGATACCGCTGGAGAAAAGTTCGAGGGAGAAGACGGCATTCACGATCCCTGGTAGGCCCTTATATCACTTCAAAGTGATGCCTTTCGGCTTGTGCAATGCGCCACAGTCCCTGTCCAAGTTAATGGATATGGTCATTCCGCACGAACTCAGAGGGCAAGTGCTCGTTTATTTAGATGACTTGCTTATCGTCTCCAGAACCTTTGAAGACCATTTGAGAATTCTCTCTATTATTGCTCAGCGATTGCGTGCAGCAGGCTTAACTATAAACGTAGAGAAATCGAAATTTTGCTACAGGGAACTAAAGTACTTAGGTTTCGTAGTGTCCGATGGCTGCCTGAAAACAGATCCAGCGAAGATTTCTGCGATACTCGACTTTAGTATTCCTAAATCACCACGGCAAGTAAGAAGATTCAATGGTATGGCCGGATGGTACCGCAGATTTGGTACCGTCTCCCATTACTGATACGCTGAAGAAATGAGTAAAGTTCCAGTTTGATGAAAAAGCTATTGAATCTTTTAATGTGATTAAATCTCGCTTAACTTCCGCTCCTGTTCTGGTGAACGCTGATTTTGGGAAAGAGTTCATCAATCTTTGCGATGCCTCTGCCACTGGCATTGGATGTGTCCTCTGTCAGGAGGATGAGAATGGAGTCGAGAAGCCAATTTGCTATTACTCGTATAAATTAAATGCAGCTCAGCGTAAATATACGGTCACCGAACGCGAATGCTTAGCGGCCGTAAAAGGGATAAAGAAATTTCGGCCTTACGTGGAAGGCCACAAATTCAAGGTGGTAACGGACCACGCCAGCCTTAAGTGGCTAATGACCCTAAAGGACCCGTCGGATAGATTGGCGCGCTGGAGCTTAAAACTCCAGGGATTCACGTTTGATATCGAGCACCGCAAGGGCACTCAGCACGTTGTCCCCGACGCTCTTTCGAGAGTACACGAGGTAGACGCGCTGGAGCCCGGTTGTTCGATATCCACTGATCCCATCGATGTTCTTCACCTAGATCTTTCGGATCCGAGTTTCAACTTGGAGGACTACCTGAAGATCCGTGAACACGTCGAAAACCATCAAGATCAGCTACCGGACCTTCAAGTCTCGAACGGTTTCGTTTATAAGAAGGTCAAACATAGCACAGGAAATCCAATCCAAGACGACTTGACATGGAAGATTTGGATTCCAAGCGCGCTAACTCACCGTTTGGTTCTTTTGGCTCATTGCCCACCCAGAACTTCACATGGTGGCGTGGCTAAAGCCCTATACCGACTGCGTCAGCAGTACTTCTGGCCGAAAATGGCGACGCAGGTAAAAGATTTTGTGTCTAACTGTGAGACGTGCAAAGCTTGTAAGGCACCGAACATCACCCTGCGAGCGGAGATGGGTAAAGCATTCGAGGTAGACCGACCCTTCCAACATATTTATGTTGATTTTTTAGGTCCTTATCCCCGTTCCAAGATTGGTAACACCCACATAGTTATTGCCCTTAGAAAAGCTACTGCCGACATTGTATTGAGATTTCTTAGGGAAGAAATCTTCCATCTATTCGGAGAACCAGAGAGTATTTTGTCTGATAATGGCACTCAGTTCCTAAGTCGAGAATTTTTAAGAATGGTCGAAGGGTATGGCATCAAGCACTACAAGACTGCGATTTATTCCCCGCAGGCTAACGCCAGCGAAAGAGTAAATAGATCAATTCTTGCTTCGATCCGCGCGTATATTGATGTTAAACAAACTAATTGGGACATCCACCTTTCTTCCATCGGCTGTGCTTTACGCACCACAATTCATTCGGCTATCGGAAAATCACCTTTTGAAGCGTTGTTTGGCCAGCGCATGATCGAGCATGGAAAAGATTATGAGCTTCTTAAAGCCCTAGGTGGCCTTAACAACTCTGAGCTTGATTGGCTCACTAAGCCAGAAAGAATGAATATCCTGCATTCATACTTAAAAGATACATTGCAAAAAACTCACGAACAATACGAAAAAACTTACAACTTACGAAGTCGGATAATCTCTTACCAGATAGGTGACGAGCTTTTTAAACGAAATTTTATTTTGAGCAAAGCCTCAAAACATTTAAATGCCAAACTATGTCCTAAATTTGTGAAGGTGAAGGTGCTCCAAACGATAGGCAGTAATTTATACCAGGTACGCGATACGAACGGGATTGTGTCGGTTGTTCATTCTAAAGACCTGAAGCGTTGAAGTCTGTTAAAACTGACACAGGCATTATGCATTTATACCTATATCATTTTTGTTTATTTTAATAGCAAGGTATTGATTGGCTAGCTCTGCGAGTGCATGAGACTTCTTGATAGCCTCCTCTATCTAACAAAAAAAAGAAGGAAAAAACAAATAGTTGACGGATCTATTAGTTTAGGTTTCTTTTCTTTTCCCTCTCACTCCATGGATGTCGTGAAAGTGATAAGTTTTGTAGGAAACCTTTTGTATTCCAGAACAAAAAAAAAAAATTATTACTATTAATATTCTGTAATAAAAACCCTTTAAGTGTGAAAATATCCTTCACGCCTACAACACTAAGCAAATGTATTGAGGATCGTATAGAGCTCTTGAAAACCGGAGAATACTGGGTTTTGAGATTTTTGATTTCCCCAGCAAGGCGTGGCTTGAGTTATGTAGCGAATGGTGGAGAGCAAACCTGAAGAGCTTTGGGAATTCCCAAGGCCTGGCAAGAAGCCCCCGACATGCGTTTTTGGTGGATTCTTGCAAGCGGACAGGGGTGGAAGACGCTTGCTTATCGGATGGTTTTGGGAGGACCGTTGTGTCCATCGCGCGAGATTATGGAAAAACCCCAAGAAACGTGACAAACAAGCTATGCTGGGTCGAAAAGAAGCTTGGCAGAGACAGTAGGGTATAAGTCGTCTTAGCAGGACGGTCTGCAGCGTGGAGTTCGGGTTATTTTTGGTTCGGCTTTCCCTAAACTCTAAGTTTATTGGATTCGGTTTGGGGAAAAAAAAACTATCAGATGAAACGGCGAACTAGTTAAACCATAGTAAAAAAAAATAAAAAAACAAAAAGACCTATCGTATCGACTCGATTTATAAAAGTGCGCGAACAAGAAAGAAAAAAACCGAATAAATAGTTGACCCGCTTTTTTCCCAAAGTAAAACGTAATTTTGTTTTAAGATTCCCAACGATCAATGTGTGAAAAAGGTGTATCCATTAGAGATCGCCAATAAAACTTCACAAAAAAAAATAATAAAAACCAAAAAAACAACTCCCCCATAACCACATCATCGACCGCCAGAGAAATAGCGATCATCCCGCTAATCTAAGTCCCACATGGGATGGAACGAGAGAGTCGGCGATCGCAACCAAGAACATCCCTATGATCAATGTGCATCCCTGCCCGCGAAATTATTACTCCCGCCTTCCTAAGACACCTGCTAATCCCAGAGCCACCACACAAACCACCGACGAGTGAGTAGACTCCCACACATCGCCACACCCTTCCCAACAAACATACTCTCGAGAGATGTGCTCTACAAATCTAAAAAAAACCTCTTATAAGACTCTCGTAAGACTCTTGAATAGTCTCAGAACATAATCTTTTTTGATTAAATTGAATTTTACTAAACGGTAAAAGGCTACCAGAGTAAAAAAAGACGTAAACTCCCATTATGAGAGAATATTTGATTCTTGTTATGTGTGTTCAACTCTCATGTTACTCTCAAAGAGTAAAAGTATTATAAGAAGAATCATTATGAGAGTCAAAGTGTCGAAGTACTCATAAAAATACTCTTTTTAGCCTAACACTCTTGTTTTGAGACCAAAAATACCTATTCATGTCAATTCAAAATAATTGCGTCCCACCATACGTCAAAAGTAATTTTGTCAGTATGTAGTGTGCTTGCGGTGACAGAAGTTTTTTAATTAATTTAATGCATTTCTTTATGGAGAAAAAAATGTAGGTATCTCCGCAGCACAAATCGTCATCGAAAACATATTCATGGTCTGGTTGGCCAGCATGGATTGGCTGGTTTTTCTACACGCAAACAAACTCACAGTCAACTCCGATGACGTCAGATTTACATATACTTTTGCGAGCAAATGTCATAACATGCGTATGCCGTAATCTTTATATTCCTTCATTCATGTGAACGCGGCAATGATGGAAAAACAGAAATGCGTCTTTAAATAGTAAAGACGACTTAATCGACTTAACAAGACTTAATTCTTAAAAAACAGTTTATTTACTCTGATTCGGGAAGACAAAGCCAATTTTACTCTGGCTAAAAGGGTAAAACTCTGGAAAACAGCCAATATGCTCGCACGAGGAGAGCTAATCTCTGTTAAAAAAGCTTAATCGCTCACAAAAAGTGAATGACTCTTATTAAAAAACTATTTTTTCCGCCATTTAATTTCTTACCTCTTAGAGTTACCAACGTCAAGGTATACGCATCTGGTTGATTTGCATTCGTTTATTATAAATAAAATTAAAAAAAAATATACCGAAAAGATTTTATGAATGTACGAAGAAATGTTAATTATTTCTTTTTGTAGGATGGTAAGAGCTATATTTTGGTTCTTATTATGCCCTAAAATTAGGATATATTTTGAAACGTATAGTTTGTAACAGTAAATTATCACCGCGTAATCGCATACTTACCATTTTTATTAATTGAGACCGAATACATAATCGACCATGTACCTAAATACGGATGGACATGGCTCATTCGACTCACATTTTGGACGCGATTATATCCTCTTACATCCTATTTTACTCCTTACCCTGTTAATTGAGGTAAAAACACATTTTAAACAGAGAAAATGCGGCAACTCTTCTGCGATAAGCTATCTTTTATAATTTATTTTTTAAATCGATTATTTTTGAGGCGCTTTGTTTTTATCGAAGTAAAATGTTAACTTCAGCAGATAAATTTTCAGTTGCACTAAGTTCTTGCATAAATAACCTCAGAAAAAATATTATTAAATTCAATAATATTGATGACAATGGTGTACCATCAAACAGCGCATTGAAAATAACAATTACTTTTAGAAGTATATCTTTTTCTCTTTTTCACTTCATGTCCTTATGAAAAATTAAACCATTTTTGGCACACAACATGATAAAGATGGCACGAAAATTGTTTGTTATATGTTTCTCTCTCTTTCAAACAAGACTAACTCTTCACATCCCATAAGAAGAACTTATTGTCTTATTCTGAGACTGAATAACTCTTGGAAGGAGAGTTTAAGACTTTTTATCAGATCAAATAACTCCCATAAATGGGGCCATTTAACTCCCGTAAGACTCTCTTAAGCGCTCAGGTAGTACTCTATGAGAGTCAAATTCCAAGAGGCAAGCTCTGGAAGAATACTCTCATAAGACTCTCGTAGAGTGTTATGGGAGGAAAAATGTTAGTTGGGAATTCTTTCATCGGCCAACGAATTTTGATACACAAGCGAACACACTCCTATGCTTCAACTCTCCGCTACGAAAAGTCATCGGGATTTTCACACCGCAACGCCCACAACAGGTAGAAGATTCAGCAAGAGCATCGCTCAGCGGAACGAACCCTGTGTGCCAGACGAAGTATTTCACCTCAACCGCAGCTCGGTCACATCGAATCCACCTCACTGTTTCATCAGCCTCAGCACGAGCCATTGCAGCTTACTCAGCCCCTGTCCTTGGGAAAGAAATTCAAAAGAAACTATACAAACATTTTGTGTTTTTGATTCTATAGTTAGTTTTGCTAGTGTTTTAATTTGTTTATGCTAATTTTTTTTAACTGGTTATATTGTGTAAAGAGTTCGAATCTAAATTTGGTTTAACGGTCGTCTATAATTAAATTTTGCTATCCTATAAGGAATTTTATATTTCTATAAAATAGTATCACCTTCGCTAGTGACATCGTGAAGATCCTGTGCACAGCATCGTTCCGGGGTCAGCGTAACAACAACATATGGTGAGTGATTTGTTTACATCCCTTTTTTCTTACGTATAGCAATTTTTATATTGGACGATAATTTGAATTGAAAAAAAAACAAAGGCGTAAAGTAATAGTTTCTCTTCGCACATATGTCATTTCTTTTAGATTCTGTTTTTTTTTAATTGTATTTAGTATCCTACGCTGAAGGTTAACCGATTCTTAAAGAACTGTAAGAATTTAAATTCGTTGCTTTCAAGTTTATAAATTTAACTTTAACAGCCAGATCAGCACAGCAAAAGAGATTAAGCTCTTGATAAATTTAATTAAGCTTTTTTTATAAAGATTAACAGAGTGTTGCTATCATTTGTTATCTCTTAATTTTTTTTTTATTTCGCGGCTTACTATTAGGCTTACTATTATTAATTTGCTTAAACTTTAGAGTACATTTAATGTATATATTAATGAATTTAAAGGTAATTTAATTTTGGCTTAATTAACAAAAAGATTGTTATGTCCTGGAAGGATTAAAAATTGTTTTTGGCTTTCGTCTTGATTGAGGTGTAATGCGTAAAGATTTCAGCATGAGCGCCATTGACGTTGATATGGCTTTCTAAGGAAACTGTGTTTTAGGATGTGCATTGTGAAAAGTAGGATGGCTGACGGTGGTAGATGGTAAGGTAGCCGAATTTAAGTTGCTTCCTTGCACTTTAGGGGTTGCTACTAATACGGAGACGTAGGCAACCATGGTGTATACCTCTTGGTATACTGAGGGAGGGTTCCTCCAGGGGCATCCCTTTTATTTATTTTTTTCGGACGTCAATGAGCTTCAGTTAATTTTAAACTTTTCGGGTTCCCATTCACTTATATGTTTCGTCGGTTTTCACCTATCCGGCCTTGATTTTTTTTGCGTTTTTTTTTTCAAAGTGTTAGAGTACATAGGCCTGAAAAAAAGTAACACCGTCCCCTTCCTGGCAGTAAGTCCCACCCCATCGACGAGCTAGATCCAGGAATATGCAAGCAGGCAAATTGCTGCTATGGATTGGGACAGCCCTACCACATTTCTACCCGGATGTACCGAAGGGTTCTGTGACTTCGGTTCTAAGGGTGGGTTAGGTGGGGTAGGGTTTGACAAGCTTTGATATCCCGTGAATCGGAGCAAACGTTACAATTGGAGCAAAGAAACGTTACAAATTAACAATTCAATATTCTTTTATTCAAGATTAAATCACAATTTTGTTTTTGAGAGTATCTTCTGCATAGTGCTGCCTATATTATTGTTATGTTAAATAAAAAATAAACCTTTGAGGTTACATACTACTGCATGAGGGAAATAAAGTTTTTAGTTAATCAAAGTTTAAGCTTTAATTCGTAATAATCATTCCTTAGCATGAGGGAAATGAAGTTTTTAGTTAATCAAAGTTTTTGCTTTAATTCGAGCAAAACTGGGGTCAACAGAACATTGTTTTCACAAATTTTGCAAGTAGACCAGAATAATTTTTATACCTAACCCAGGGTATATTAAGTTTGATGTATGGTTTGTAACGCAGTGAAATAATCACCGAACCCCTAAGAACTTTAAGAGATATGAATGGGACCGACAGGAGAATTGATTAAGCCATGACCGTCCGTCCGTCCATCCGTATGAAAACAACTTTTAGGCCTCAAATTTTTAGATGGAAAGCTAAAATTTTGTGGGTTTGCTGGAAGTCCAGTCCTTCAGATCAAGTTTGAAAATTAGCTGAATCCGCCTACAGACACGCCCACTACAGGCCTGTATGTACAACCATATCTAATTTTAAAAAATACTTTTTCCAAATTTTAGCAATGTTACAATGGCGCATTCATTTTTGGTATGTAACATTGTCTTGTAGTTGTCTTTAAAGTAGCTTAAAAATTTTGGCATTTTCATTGACCACGCCAACTTTTTAAGGGATTGTAGCTTAAAATGACTGTTTTTCAATAAATATATATGCAATTTGACAAAAAATTATATGAAAAAAGTTGTAGATATAAGCATTTTCTAACTTTTATGTATATATTGAGGTCTCCGCCTACTTTTGTGGGCGTGGCGTTAAAAAAAAGTGATTTGTTTTAGTTATAAATTCGGAGTTTTAGGCCGAAATGTATGCAACCACCTAGTATAAAGCGTTCAGCTGTTAAATTTTAATATCCCGCCCACTTTTTGAAGGCGTGGCAGTTTTTTCTGGTATGGTCGGGTATTCTGCAATCTGTCGTAGATGGACTGAAGCTTTTGCATACGCACTGTTGCACTGTTGTATTTTTGCGATTTTTTTCGGAAATAGAAACGTCAATACAGCAGTATTAAAACTTAATTAAAAAATATGACTTAAGCACTTCGTTTACTCAAAGTTGGTTAGAGCCAATATTTGGTATAATATTCGCTCTGTGTACTGAGCTGAAAGTCATGGCATCAAACACTTTGAAAAACGTCTTCCATTTGCAAGTTTTTGTTTCTCCAAAACCTTTCAATATTTCAAAAAAAAAATCTTCTTTTGTTAGAATTTCGTTATTTATTTAACTTAAGTTTCGTTTTTCTAGTTCTTGCCTGAACTCCTCAAAAAGTTCCATTTTCCCAAGCAAATTTCATTTCATTTTCATTTCATTTATTTCGTAGAAAAGCTTACACTTTTAGACTTAAAAGTCTTCTTAAATAGTGAAGATTACAATTTTTAAACAATGAATAGATAACAAGAAAAAAAATATAAATAACCTAACATGGGGGGAAAAAAATTAAGGAGGCAAGAATACAATTAATTAACAAGTAATTCAAGTCATAAACTCCATTAAGTCAGACCATAAAAGTTTTTAAAAAGGAAAAAAGGAAACTAATACTGGAGGTTAGTTATGGAAAAAAGACTTAAGCTCAGTCCGAAACCGCCCAGTGCCGCCTGCTCTTCGAATGTGCCGTGGCAGAGAGTTCCATAAACGGATGGAGTTCACAAAAAACTGACGTTCGGATGTGAGACAAGAGAACCGTGGAAGAATGAGTTGAGGAGATCTGTTTGACGTACTAAAACGCAGTTAGCTAAAAAGATAACTGGGTTGATTTGTTTGAATAACATTAGACAGCAAAACAAGGGATCTGTAGCGAAGTAAGTGGTCAAAAGACATGTTATAGATTAATTTCGTGTAGCTGGATATACCATCAAAACGTTTTAAACCAAAAACATAACGCGCAGTGTTGTTAAAAGCGACATTGAGCTTACGTTTGTACTTAGCATCACAATTACTAATAATTTCACAACCATAACTGAGAATAGGAGTAATTAGTGTTTTTGCTAGCAACATACGTGTTTTTAGGGGGGTAAACGAGTGTGACGTCCACAGCTGACGTAATATACCATAAACTTTTCCAACCGCCGTATGGATGTGGGTGTCCCACGTCAATTTCCTTTTGAAGGTCAATCCCAAATTCCGGGCAGTGTCGACGTATTTGGAACCATATTTTGGAACCATTGAGCATTATATCCGGAAAGTAGGAAAAGTTAAAGCTTTTTACTAATGACAATGCATGTTGATTTAACTGGGTTGAGAAAAAGTCCATTTTTCTCTGACCATTGTGGCTATCGTCCTCAAATCTATATTCAAAGATTTTGCGCAATCTTCAATCATACCAAGAGGACAGCTTCGATACAGCTGGATGTCATCATCATACATATGAACGCATGATGACCCATTGAAACGGCTTGTTTTCGAGACCTGAGGTATGAAGAAATTAGGGTAATTGCTGAACTAGAGAAACCAAAGAGCGTTGACAATTTATTGCACAAATTAGCATGATCTACGGTGTCGAAGGCTTTCGAGAAATCAAGCAGTACTAAAAAGGTTACCATATCATTGTCCAATGATACCCTAATGTCGTCCACAACTTTAATAATCGCTGTAATGCAGCTATGGTTTTTTCTAAAACCGGATTGCATTGGGGTGAGTAAGTTGTTGTTATGAATATGCGAGCTTATTTGTTTTTGCAGCACCCTCTCAAAAACTTTGGAGAAATATGGTAGAATAGAAATCGGCCGATAATCTTTACTATTTGAATTTTTTGAAATAGGTATGATTTTTGCAGTTTTCCATTGCTCAGGGTAAACACCGGTTGTAATTATGAAATTAAAGACATGCACCAAGGACGGAAGAAGGACTGGCAGAATTATTTTCATAAACCTCGGATGTATTTGGTCAAAACCAACGGCGTTCGATTTAACCGACAATAAACACCCAACAAAATTTGTGTCATTAATACAGGCGAACTCAAGGACATTATTTAACGAGCTTAAACCACTATAGACGGATGCATTGGCAGGAACAGGTAGGAAAAGGCAGTGCAACAAAACTCTTGTTCCGTTGGTTTATGTCGAGATCTGTACCAAATTCTGTATCAAACTATAATGAACTAGAGTACGGACTCTAGTTCATTATAGTTTATGCTTTTAAAATCTCTATACTCATAGTTGGAGGCAAAATAGTTCACTAAGAAGTCGAAGGTAAGAAACAGAAGGTCATGTGGTGCGGAGAGCTGGTCATAAAAAAGTATTTCATCAAGGTTACTAACAAAAAAGACATCCAAAAGAGTACTCGATTCTTTGGTAAAATTAGTAGGACTAGTCATGTTGACCGGAAACAAATTTAGTGTCATTATACTGTCAGTAATAGTCCTCTCAGTCAGAAGGTTGCTGTTTGAGTCACCGGCAATTAAGATCTTAGGATAGAGTACGGAAATTGATTCCAGCAGATAGATGACTGGGGAAAAATCAATATAATTTTTACGCCTAAACACTGAACCAATCAAGAGATCACCATTATTTGATTTTAGTTCCACAAAGATATAGCCAATTTCACTTCCAGAAGTGGAATTACATTTCAGATAACACTTCAGATAACAACTTCTTTCACGTTTATTGCGACACCACCTCCACCTCTTCCTATCCTATCACCACGAAAAAGCCTAAAACCGTTCACCTTGTATGCTTCATTTGTAATTCCGTGGATAAACCACGATTCTGTGACATAAACAACATCAACCTTAGAACCTTCAAACAAATCCCTAAACTCATCCAATTTGGGAGTCAAGCTTTGCGCATTAATATGGCATACCCGAAGCCCTGTCTTTTGGTCGCTCAGAACATTCAACACAGAACGAAAGATCTCGTTTCTATTTTGGCCCATGGAACTGCCACCACGCACAAAATAAGGCCGCAAAGCTGTTATAAATTAAAAAAACAAGTGGAAAAATTATGTGGTAAAAGACAAGCAGCAAAATGGATTTCTTGAGATAACGTCGCCTTTCCATAAACAACGGGTGATTTTTTAGCTGGTTTGGTTTTGGCAACAATGGTTTTGACAGCTGACGTGTGTTTAGTACCTTGTGTCACTGTCAAACAGCTTCAGTTTGGTTTGCAATTTAACCATGGATCCGTCTTACAAATGAACAACGCTTGCAAATTATTGAATTTTACTATCAAAATTCGTGCTCGGTTCGAAACACAGCACGCGAAACAATGGCGCAATTGCAAGGCGAGTTTGGTGAACAGTTAATTTCACGTTTCGGGCCGGTCAATTGGCCGCCTAGATCGTGCGATTTGACACCATTAGATTATTTTTTGTGGGGGTATGTCAAGGCTAATGTCTATAGGGACAAGACATTAGCCCGCTTCGATTGGCGCACTGGAAGCCAACATCCATGCATTCATTCGTGAGATACCGGCCGATATGTGTGAAAGAGTATGCCAAAATTGGACTCAGCGGATGGGCTACCTGAGACGCAGCCGCGGTCAACATTTGCATGAAATTATCTTTAAACATTAAATTGCAAGATTCAAACTATCGATTCAAATAAATATTTCATTAATTTTTTCGAATTTTTTGTGTTTTTTTTTTTTTAAAAAAGTTCTCAACCTCTTAAAAAATCACTTGTTACGACCAAAGCGGAAAATTTCATATTTAACAAAAAACAAAAAAAAAACAGAAATGGAGTTGTATGAAAAACAAAAGGGTTTAATTTAAGTGCAAATTAAAAACTAAAATAAAATAAAAACAAATTATTTAATAAAAAATTTAAATCAATCAAAGGCAAAAAAAAAAAAAAAAACTATTCCACTCCTTTCATGAAAAACAGAGTGTAAAAAGAGAGCCTTGAGGATAAGCAGAAAAGAAAAAAATTAAATATGTATATGCATTCGGGGGAAAAAACATAGAGAAAAACTATGTACCGCATTTATGGTCCTGTATGCAAGCGTAAGACTGCACATGTAGTGCTCTAATTTTAAACAATGTGCCTATTGCAAAACTCAAGAACACATAACTTCATCACATCAAGATCAAACATCGTCGAACCAATAGTTCGTTTAAGTCCAAATCTGGAGGCTTAAAGGTCTTTTTGGAAACAAAGAACAATTCTTAGCAGATAGTACCTGGATAACACCTGGGTTGGACAACTGGAAGTAATGTGCTTGAATCGAAGAGAATGGAAGGCTACTGCAAAGGGCATGCGCCCTCAATAAATCGAAGGCCCACTAAATAATTTCTTATAACTATCACTCTGTCTGCATAAATTTCAAAATGGTCAATTTTAACCCTTAATGATCGTCTTTACTTATAAGTTTTGGTACCTAAGTTCTTGTATTCGAGAACAGAATTGTTAAAATACCAAACACTGATTTCCCTAGATGGCTTTAGTTTTCTTCAACCCAAAAACTGATTTCTCGGGTTTTAGTATAACCTAACACAAGTAATAATACTACGTTCCTTTAAATCCTCATATTTCGAGGTAATGTTTTAATTTTTTCAATATCCTTATATGATGACGGAAACAAATTCTTGTTCAAATATCTAATTTTTTACACACACAATTTGGATCGGTAGACATCTGTTGTTCAAAAGAAAAAAAAAAGAAAAACAAAGAGATTTACGCACATTCACATGTTTCCTTACTCCTTGTTTTTGCTCTTCCACAAGGAAGTTAACGAATATCATCTAAATTCACATAAATTACAAAAGTTAAACCCCAGCCACTCACAAGTAACATTTTATGAAAATACCTTCTGAGCCAGGTATGTACGCTTCAAACAAATTAAATTTGCATTTCCCTTTATCCTGCAACTCTGTACGTACACATACACAGGTTCAGAATGTCTATCTGTATACTTATCGCTCCTAATCCCCTAAGATACTACTTGCAAAGAATGCCAGGAACAAAAAACCACAACAGCCGTCGTCGTTGTACCAAAACAAATTTTAGCATTCCAACAGGACTGCTGCGATGGTTCTATCTAGAGCAAGGATAAAGGAGACACAATCCATATCGTCATCAAGATTTTCTTCATCCAAATAAAGTCCCATGCTTGGTTTTCTCCTTTTTATGTGTTTTCCGTTGCTAAACAATCACGAAACGAAAAGCCACTGCCGTTGGATAGGTTCTAATGCCTCTCAAGACTGCCTGTCACAGCTTCTCTGTGCTGATTGTCAACGAGTGATTAAATTAAAATTGCCGCATCTTTATTGAATTTGCACATTTTCTAATCTTCACAAAGCTTTTGTGGGGGGGGGAGGAGTGTGGCAAGCTGGATAGAATAGCGGAGATTGGTGCCTCAGCAATGTTGGTTTGGGAATATATATTTTGAAATTAATTTACCGTCGCGCCTTTGTCATCGGGAGCGAATTTTTCGGTGCTAAGGACTAATGTAGTCCTTGGGTGAATGTGGCCTTTATAGAAAGTTCAGCAGAGGCAACGCAATTTTATTGTTTACGGGGTGAATGGAATTAAGGTTCTTTCACCTGCAACGATTCGGTATTTTACACTTCGTTGAATTGTCAAATGAGTTTTAGACAGCAATTGTATGAAAATTGCGATTGCTGATTAGTTTGTCGCTAAATGAAATAAGACTAAAGTAAATTAGGGCTGGAGCTGAAATAGCTGTTTTTTTATCACATACATTACAGACATTGGTATGTCTTATGGGCGCTTATAGCAACCAAATAACCCAATTATACAGGGAAAATGGGTATAAGGA
This sequence comes from Neoascia interrupta, assembly GCA_947623515.1. Lineage (NCBI taxonomy): Eukaryota > Metazoa > Arthropoda > Insecta > Diptera > Syrphidae > Neoascia > Neoascia interrupta. The sequence goes on from OX392463.1 coordinate 143,686,402, forward strand.
GTAGGAGCCTAAACTATAAACCATTTACATATGTTTTGAGATTTAAGATGCTCCAATATTTATATGCTGAAATACATTACTGGCATTGACACCTACACAAGCCATATTTTCAGGTCATATTTCAACTACATAGGCTGGTACAATAGGATATGTAAGCCTGTGTCTGGCACAGCACATCAAAATGCATCACCCTCCAGCCCACCCAAAAAAAATCTATATAAAGTAAAGAGAAGCAAGAGGATACTTCGGAAATAGACTTCAGTTTTCCTGTATAGATGAATGAAAACAATTTATATAGTTCCTTCTCTGGACTATGGAGGTGGGAACGTTTACTTTCCTTACGAGAATATCCATGAATGAAATACCGATACATTTAAACATGTTATGAATGTTGCAAAAAGCATAAAATGTTTAAATGTATCGGTAAGTTCTTGAGATATGCAGAAAAATTCTGAAGTTAGTGAATCAATTGAATAACTCCCTCAAACCTCGTAATCGAATAATCGTCCTGTCTGACTCACAATTAACAGCTTTCACTGTATTTAAATTTCATCTCTCAATACATTGCCATCAAGAAGCCATGGTATCTAAATGATACTGTATAACACTATAGCTTACACAAATATCCCGCAACCTCTCTCAATTCCTCTGATTAGTTTCCATATCCTTTTGGCAACATCGTCTCGTCAGAAGGATTATGGTTTTGTGGACAAACCAGATGTCCTAGGGCATCAACCTCAAAGGTTAGGATGAAATAAACATCGTCAGCATACATGAAATTCGATTTGCATAAATTGACTTTGACAAAAAGTAGTTACATATAGTTCACCTTCGACCTTCTTTCGGATATATGCATGAGTGTGTACAAAATTACAAAATTATTGCATCTCTCCCTTGGTAATTATCCAGTTGTGCAACATCCTGAGGATGTCAGTAAATACCACATTCGAGGCAGACACTTTTCAGAGAGAAAATCTAATTTCTTGGTCTGTCTTACCGCCGCCGCCGCTTTGCTATTCTGATGAGATAGGACCTAGTTAACAAAGGAGCAACACAGAGGAATTCTAAAAGATACCTCAATTTAGTTGATTTACGCTAACACTTTGTATTATGGCCAGTGTGGGCAAAATGTTGATTTGTCTTCTGAGGAAGATTAATTGCTGTACTTGATTTATGTATGCATTCGCTGAGAGGGCCATGGTCTTGTCCGTTGACGACAGGTTCAGCAACTCAACAATGGCATTAAATGAGGGTAAACACAAATGATCGGACATTAAATTGTGGTGAGCGGATGTGTGTGCACACACATGGGGCTAAAAAAAGAAGGATTTTACTCAAGTCGAGAACCCTACAAAATCACTGGCCTAAAGCCGGAAGCATTTATCAGAACTGTGTACCTAGCTAAGGTTGCAAAGCAAAGCTTTTACTCATGACAGATGAGTGCATTTAATTAAGAAATGATGATTGATGAATAGGTAGCTATATTAATTTTCCTAACTAAAGGATTTGCGGAGGAGGAACGCAGCACATATTTATTATGCAAGCAAGCAAGGTAACTCTCTACTTCTTTTGAAAATATCATACCTAAAAACATTGGCTTTAAAAGCGTCTTTCTTAGTTTTAATTTTTTAACAATAAACAATTAATCAAATTCCCAAACACAACAGTGAATTCAGATGTAATCTGCGGCTTGCTATAATAGCCTCTAAGATACTACTGGAGACCTCATGGTAAGTTTGGGATTGACAGCAAAACAATTTTGTTTGTCTTCGGAAACATTGAATGCATTTTTTCTCAAATGATAAACAGCAGGTGTTGAAGAAAGGAATGCGATATCTTTTTGAGAAATTCACAATTTTTTTACCCTCATGGCATTTAAGAAGAAATTTATCAGTGAAATTGGATTTTTCTCAAAGGATTTTTTGAAAATGCTCTTAATATAGTTTAAAATAAAGGAAGTGGAAAACTAACACGAAGCTAGATCCAATTTCCAATTTCAATTTCAATTTATTTCATCGAGAAAAACTTACACATTAAGACAACAGAGTCTTATAAAATTGTGAAGATTACAAATAGTGAACAATTTTAAAAACGAGCTAAAAGTATAAACGCATTTCAAAAAAACAAAAGACAGCTAGAGAATAATAATGTTCATATAGTTAATATAATCATACAACTCCATAAAGTTCTATTGGGTAAGGATTTTAAAGAAAAGGTCCTAGTCGTCGTTAAAGAAAAAATGACTTAAGCTCAGCACGGAACCGGTCAGTGCCACCTGACCTTCTTATTTGCGGTGGCAGGAAGTTCCATAAACGGATGTCGTTCACAAGAAACTGACGTTCGGATGTGAGCGAGGAGAACCGTGGGAGTATGAGTTGAGGGGATCTGTTTGACACACTAAAACGCAGCTTGCCAAAAAGGTAACTAGTTTGATTGGTTTGAATCACATTAGATAGCAAAACAAGGGATCTATAACGAAGTAAGTGATCAAATGACATGTTGTAAAGCAATTTCGTGAAGCTAGAAACACGATCAAACCGTTTTAATTACGGTTTACAAACAATTACAAAAGATTTCACAACCGTAACTAAGAATAGGGGTGATGAGGGTTTTTGCTAGTATCATATAGTAAGATACCATATACTTTGCCAACTATCGCATTGATGTGAGTATCTCATGTTAATTTCCTGTTAAATGTCACTCCTAAGTTTCTGATAGTTTCGACATATTCGATTTTGGAATTAGCAGTATGTCAGGAAAATATGAAAGATTCAGTGGTTTTTTACTTATGACGATGCATTTGGATTTAATGGGATTAAGAAAAAGTCCATTTTTCTCTGACCATTTGGCTATCCTCCCAAGATCAGATGTTTATAAAGTTTGCACAGTCTTTAATCATACCAAGAGGGCAACTTCAATATAGCTGAACGTCATCTGCATACACATGGACTGATGACGAGGATAATATTAAAGACGGGTGCTCATTAACGTAAAGAGAGAAAGGAGAGGACCAAGAATTGAACCCTGTGGAACCCCTCTACAATTATGAAGGAGGTCAGATGATAGGTGACCTACTGAAACAGCTTGCTTGCGAGACTGAAGGTAAGACGAGATTAAGGCTACTGCAGGATTTAAGAAACCAAAAAGTGATGACAATTTGTTGCACAAGTAAGCGTGATCTACGGTGTCGAAGGCTTTCGAGAAATCGAGAAGTACTAGAAAAGTAACCTCATCGCGGTCCAGTGACACCCTAATGTCATCCACGACTTTGACAATTGCAGTGATGCAGCTATGATTTTTCCTAAATCCGGATTGCAGCGGGGTGTTTGTTTTTGTAGCACCCTCTCAAAGACCTTGGAGAGAAATGGTAGGATAGAAATCGGCCGATAATCTTCACTATGTTGTTTTTTCAACACGGGTATAATTTTTGCAGCTTTCCATTGTTCAGGGTAAGCACTGGTTATGATGATGAAATTGAAGACATGAACTAGTGAAGAAAGAAGGAATTGGCAGAATTATTTTAACGAACTTGGGATGTATTTTGTCAAAACCTATGGCATTGGACTTAATCGACAGCAAACATTCGAGAATATCAGTGTCATTAACACAAGCGAATTCAAACCTCTCAACTAGCGAACTGGGGTTGCTAAGGACCGATTTATTTGGGGAAGCGACGTTTACCATAGGAAGTGGAAGTGTAACGAAACTCTTATTTAGATGGCTTAAATCTAGGTGTTCATTCGCTTCTTGTTTCTTTTTGTTATTTCCAACTCCAAGTTTCCTCAAGTTTTTCCAAAGTTGACGACCACTTATTGATGTATTAAGCTTGTTTGCATAAAAATTTCGCTTAGCTATTCTTATTTTCCCGACCACCTGATTACGCAAGGAGCGGTAGATTTCTTCCATTGATTATATGCCCACTCGCGCTGCACAATAAGTGACCGGATTTCTGAGGTGAACCAGGGACACTGACCATATATTAAACGCTTCACCCTGATAGGAACATGATTGTTAAAAAGAGCACAAATATTTAAGTTGAGAAAGTCGACCTGATCATGTATAGAGGGCATGAAGAACACTCGATCCCATTCCATAGCACGGGCATCAAGCGATAGTTGTTGATAGTTGATACAATTAAAGTCCCTATATTCAAACTTCGCGACACCGCAACTTACTGAGAAGTCGAAAGTTAAAAATAACAGGTCATGTTTAGAGAAAGCTGGAGCTGAAAGTTGATCATAAAACAGAAAATCATTACAGTTACTAACAAAGAAAACATCTATGAGAGTACTTGATTCGGCGGAAAAATGAGTTGGATTTACCGTACTGACCGGGAGCAAATTAAGTGCCTTCATACTGTCAGCAATTCTTCTCTCAATGAGTAGGTTGCTGTGTAAGTCACCGGCTATTAAGACCTTAGAATAAATTGATTCCAGGAGATGAATAATTGGGGAGAAATCAATCTAATTATTGGGTCGATACACTGAGCCTATGAAAAGATTACCATGTATTGATTTAAGTTCAGCAAAAACGTAATCAATTTCAGATCCTGCTATAGATTTACATTTAAGGTAAAATCTTAAACCTTCTTTCACGTATATAGCAGCGCCACCCCCACCTCTTCCTATCCTATCGCCACGAAAAAGATTAAAGCCTTTCACTTTATATGCTTCGTTTCCAATACCGTCAATAAACCACGATTCAGTGACGCAAACATCATCAACCCTCGAACCCTCAAACAGATCCCTAAATTCATCCAGCTTAGGACTCAAGCTTTGCGCATTGATGTGACACACCCGAAGACCAGTCTTTTGATCGCTAAAAACATTAATCAATGAACGTAGGATCTCATGTCTATTTTGATTTCGACCCATTGAACTTCCACTACCACCACGAGCAATATTAGGCCGAGAAGCTTTTATAAATTACCAGAAATATTGGAAAATTTATGTGGCGAAAATCAGGCAACACAGAGGGTTCCATGAAGTAAGCTCCTGTTTCCATAACGACTACCAATTATGACGAAAAAATAAAGAGATATAGAAAATTTAATTATTGATAAAATAGAAATATTATATTATTAATTATTCAGAGAGAAAAAAAAAAATAAAGAAATAATAATAGAAAAAAGTTGTTATAAAAAGAGTTCGTTGATGATAATAGAGTTGAAAATAGATATATGGTTGATTTATCATTCTTGAGGGCTGGCAATACTATTTAAAGTTGCGATGTTTTCAATGTTGACAGGTTCATCATTTGGGCGACGTTTGACGAATACACGACCACGCATCGTAAACACAGAGGAAAGTTGTTTTTGTCGTTTTAATTGAAGTGCATCGTGAAGTAATTTGTTGGTAGGGCGCGAAAGACACTCACGCAGATAAATAGCTGATTGAGAAATTAATCCGACGTCGGTTAAGTTTAATTGTTTGTTTTGGGCCTTGCGGTGTTTAGAAACCGAAGTGAAGACGAAGTTTCTGTCGTACGTAGACCGGAATTTAATTATTATACTCGAGGCGTTGGTGTTTGGTCGTGGACGCGTGCGAAAGATGTCGATGATCTGTGGTGGTTTTACGTTTATACTGTGGCAGAGGTGATTAAAATGCGATTTGAGGTTTTCGTTTGGAGTGTGTGATATGCCATAAAGAATCGCGTCGCGTGAGACAGTTTTGCTTTCAAATTTTGTTGTGAGCTTTTTAACTCGGCGAGTTGTGTTTTTAGATCAGAGACTTCGGCGGAGCCACTCTGGATTGCGGCTTTGGTTTCGGTCAGTGCTTTGTTTACATTTGATAAAGATGTCTAAATATTAATAATTTCGGGTTTTAACGTGGTAATTTCACTGTTCGATTTGGTGTTCGCGATCTCGAGTAGTGTCACCCTCGAGTTAATTTGGGCGATGGTATTGCTAAGATCGGAAAGCTTTAAGTCTATTTTTGATGCGAGTGTTTCCTTGCTTTGTTCCAATTTAGTGGAGATGAGCGAGATAGTAAAATCACTTTGACATTTAAGTTTTTCATTCATCCTCTCCCACATTTTGCAATCATCCAATGCCATTTTTTTTGAGAGTTGTTGCGAAGAGTCAAGGGAGGCGCGAGGTGAGTTCATGTTTTGTACGTTAAGTTTGGGGCTCGATCTACACCGTATTGTTTTGTTTGTGTCGGACATAGCAGCGTACGCGTTGGGGTATGAAGAAGCGGTATGATAACGAGTATTAAGGAAACAAAGAAAATGTGTTTGATTGCACTGCACAATATAATATTAAAAATTTTAAAAAACCAATAAGCGTCACTTTCACTGTTATTTACTTTGTTTATGTTAATAATCTGCACAATTTGCAAAATAGGGGCTTCGCAAAGCAAAAGAAAACTGAGAAATGCGTTAATTTAAGAAAGGTAAAATAAATTTGCCAGCCGGAAAGAAAAACACGTCTATTCAGTAGCTCGAATCATACTTGCATTGATCTTGCATTGATACTTGCATCCAACGATCTCGTTTGTTGCAGTCGAAGCGGAAGATTATTTGTATGATACAGAGCTCGGATTATTTAGTGGTTGCAATGTTAGCAAAGACGAGTACGAAGTTTGCGAGCAAAGTTTGTTACCTCTTTAATCACGGCTGCTATTCCTATAGATCTGGGTTGCTCTGAGTGTCTTATTTTGAAAACATTCTAAAATAGATACATTGCTTGCTTATGTACAGCCCTAAAGTTGTATACCGTACGTCCAAGTTGGTTTTGGCACTTTCTAATACAAAAGTTCTTTGTTACATACTCTCAACAAAATTCTTGAATCTCTCGTAAAAAAAAAAGAATAAAAGTAAGTCGCTTATGCAGATGACATAGTTATACTGATTACAGGCAAATTTCTTCCAACAATCAGTGAACTAGTGGAGTCTGTGGTAGCAAAATTATCAAATGGGCAGAGAAAAGTGAACTTAAAGTCAACCCGTACAAGACAAAAAGACAAAAATGGTCGTGGAAGGAAGCGCAAGTTGCAGGTGTGGATAACTCCTAAGTTAAATGGAACCAATCTTAAACTCTCCCTGGAAGCCAAATATCTTGGCGTTTTGTTTGACTCCAAACTAAATGGGAAACGGAACAAGGAGGAGAGAACGAAGAAAGGTCTCATTGCTCTTGGCTCTCTACACATGTTAACAAGCCATTGGGGAAAAGTGGGGTCTTCAACCCAAAATAACATACTGGCTTTATACAGCGGTTGTTAGACCTATTCTTACCAATGAATCATTGTAATGTGATGTAATGTAATATGAAATTTTACCTCGACAATTTGAAGAAGGTACAAAGATTAGCTTGCTTAACTATCGAAGGTGTATTAAGATCCACACCTGAAACAGGTCTGGAAACAATGCTGCACCTCCAACTTCTGAAGCTTTTGACAAGAAATGTGAAGGCAAAGGCAGCTCTCAGACTAAGAGAGAACAACCTCTGGAAGTCACAATGTCTAGGACACTTAAACATACTGAACATCTTAAATCAAAATGGGTCTGTAACCCGTACGGATTTCGATAAAAGATTCAAAGTAATTATACCAAGTAGGCAAGACTGGGTAGAGACTAATCTTGACATCAAAAGTTTACTTATCTATACCGATGGATCGTAAAAAGAACATGGAACAGGTTCAGGAGTCTTCTCGAAAACACTGCAATTCAACCAGTCATATCGACTAAATGACTACTGCAGTGTTTTTAAAGCTGAGATTTATGCGGTGAAGAGAGCTGCACAGACAATTCAATCTATGGATCTTCCAGCAACGGAAATCACCATATGTGTCGACAGTCAAGCAGTACTTAAAGCCCTGGACTCCAACCTCTTATACTCTAAGTGTGTCAAGGACTGCCTCATGGAAATAAGCCTCTACACAGTTCTAAGCCTGCTGAGTTCCTGGGCACGTTGGCGTGGCCGGAAATGATATGAAGCCCTTCTATCTCTGTGTAAAAACATCATAAGAACGCTCGTTGGTGTAGTCACATGTCACTGTATCATTGGTGTCATGGCTACACGAGTGGGAATTTTCGCGAACGACTTCTGCAGAAACTGAAGGGATGAAGAAGAAATATGTAGAGTCTGTAAAACACTTTATCTGCCACTGTCCAGCTCTCCAATAACGACGACTAACCTTTTAAGGAGTCAAGTTATTTGATAGCCTGGACGACTTGGCAGGAATATCACTACTAGACCTAAAAAGATTTATTAAAAGATCAGGCTGGTTCAATTAGCAAGACATGTGTCCAACCATGTTTGTCTACCTCACAAGGGTTATCACAATGGACCAATCTGGCAACTGAGTGAACTTGCACTAAATGTAATCAGCGAATGCAGGTAAAAACGTTTCATCATCATGTACTATGTCTCTATACTTCCTAGTACAAATAAGATTGGAGCGAGAACGCTTTCTTATCAACATTTATTTCTTTAAACTCCGAGTACTCATTTTCGTACCTAACACAAATGAATCTGTATTCAATGTAAGACTTTTATATTCTCTATAGAGTTTTTCTGGAAAGTTAAGCCTTAACCTATATTTCAGGCCTTTCAGCGAAACCTTATCAAACACTTGTGATACGTGTCGAGAAAAGCGCTAGTACATCTTTTTCACTTTCAGAACTTTCTCAAATTCGTTTGTTATTCGATTAACCTAGTCGATTGTTGTCTGCTTTTTCCTAAGACCGAATAGCAAAAGAGGACTCTATGATATTTTGACCTATCGACGTTTTCCTGGTTTCGGAACCATTATATGGTTCGGCCCATTCCATTGCAAAATTCTCATGGAGGCGTTAATGATGTAGAGTAGCTTATACAGCGCTTTCTTTGATAGCTCCTTTATAATTTGGCCAGTAATTAAGTCATAGTATGAGGCTTTGTTATTCTTCAAATTTTTATAGTTTAACTATGTTCAGGGGGTCAGTTTTTATTCTATAATTATCTATTCCCGCATAAGGATTGAGATCCTCCACCAACATCGGTTCCGCGTCAAACTTTTTGAAACGACGTGTTGACTTTTAAAGGACTTCAGAGCTATTCAGAGCGAGTAATTAGAACATTTGTCGGCAGTCAAACTTTCGAAGTAAGCAGTAGTCTCGCAACTTGTAAAGTCTTAAAGTACATGGTTTAACTTGTTTGAAAACGTTGCCATCTCCTGCGCGCTCAACTTTTCGCATATTACCTGTTTGATATGTTGCGCCGTTGTTCGATATGTTGTTCCTCTGTTCAATAACGCAGTCCTCTGGAAAGAAGTGTTGTAAGAGTTTAATTGCGCGCTGCTGAGGATTTAGTTTGGCCCAGAGAAGTGAAATAGGGGAATAAGATCATCGCCCGCCAACTCGACACGATGTTGAAATCTATGTGTCTCAATGTAATGGAGACTTAACTTATTTTGATTAAGTCCATTTCTTTTTCCCAACATTGCCCCGTTCTTTACGACATCCTCAGGGGTTTAATCTTCAAATTAGCGTTTGGTCGTTCTCTACGACATCTTTTAACCCCTGAAGATGTTGCAAAGAACGACAAAACGTTGGGAAAAAGTGGAAAAAAAAAAGAATTTTTCTTTTTTTGTACATCTATTAACGACCTAAAAGCCTTATAAATAATAATGGTCTTAACAGCCAAGAGTCTAGTTCTATTTGTGAGTTTCTGAACTGCTAAGTGCAGTCTTATATGCAGTTATTGGATCCGCCTCACGAATTTTCGGAGCGATGATGCTCGTGATAGCCATATAACTTTTTATTCCTTTCCCGATCCCTTTCGGGGCTTAAGATTTTAGGAACTTAAGATTTTCTTAAAAAAACGTTTGAGATTTTTATAGCTTTACCTTTGCGATTTTGGGTTGCTAATAGCAAATTATTAGCAACCTCTTTTCACACAAGTCACACACTAATCATAATACTTTTGTATAAGCAGGCGACTAAATCATCTAAACGTGGTAATAAAGAAAAAATATTATATTTTTTTAAATGATTTGTTCCTAGACTAAGACTGTTGTCAAAATACTTCTCAAAGTGCGGTTCGCAATAGGCTGGCTAAAAATTGTAGGTCCCCTTGTTTGTGAAACATACAACACCCAGAACATACGGTTGAGAAGTTGGCAGCAGTTTACTTCGAGCTGTTCTCTCGTTCCTAATAAACACACTTCTGCATTTTGCCTTCTTGGATTTCATTAGTGGGTACCGAAATTGAAAATACCCGGGGCGTACCAACACAAGAAATGGAAAATACCCGGGGCGTACCAACACAAGCAATAACCCAAAAATCCAGGAGCGTCTGTCACAAAATGAGCGGCTACCTGGTCGGTGTCTGCTATCCAAATTAGGGTCAGCCAAGCACCTTATTCTCTTCCAACAAGAAAGAAGAATAGACAACAATGAAGTGGATGCCAGATGTTTTTATTGAATAATCTGCTGGTTGTATCATTGCTTTTCTTTGTAAGGGCATAACACTTGCGAGAGCGATCTTAGATGTTTCTGTGCAGTGTTTTCATGTTCCGTACTCGCTCATCAGCGTTTGTATGTTTGATCGTGAACTCGTTTTCTCCTTAATTTTTTTTTGCTCGCGATGTGCTACATATTTGAAGGGTAGTCATAATTCCTTTATCGCCAAATAAAAAAACAAAGTGTTTTTAAAGTTTTTTCTGAATAATGCGCGATTTAATTGATATTCGAGTTCAATCACATTAGTAGCACAGCATCTTCACATGTTGGTACATAACATGATACGTGTTAATGGATCTGCGAATAAACATTGTTTCTAGGAAGTTTTATTGTTATAATTCCCAAGGCAGTTGCCCGAATTATCTTTTACATTCTTAATCGAATTATATCTTGTTAAATAAGAGTAGGTACTATGGACAAACACACAAGCGCTCGCAATTGTAGTTTCCCATTAAGGCGAAAATAGCAATGCTAGTCGAAGCAAATTGGTCATTGTCTTTGATTAAATCTATTTCGTAATCTATAATTCTATTCCTCCCTCACCGGTTTGTAAATGTGCCTTTAAAATGTATAGTACGGAAGCAATGGTGCTCTCTAAAACACTGAGGAGAAAGGTTTCCACCTTTCTCTGAAGCACAGAGCATTTGCAGTACAAAGCAATTAGGTTTGATATATCACCACTGCAAAGAAGAATGGGGTATAGAAGGATGCTTTGGAAAACACCAAATTTGCTTTACTTTATATTGGTCAATCCCTGTGTGTTGCTTTGTTAAATGGAACATTTCAACTTGGAGATGCTGCAGCAGCATTAAATTTTCATGGATGCTGGATACTGATGTAGGTAACTACTCTCAGTCAAGAATTTATGCATACCTGTTATATGAAATAGTAAAATGGGAAATATATACTTATGGGTCTTTTAAGTATTGAGCACTAAAGGATAGTTCGAAGTAGGATGATCAAAATAAAATAATTATTTTCTTGGTTTTCTGTGACTAGCTAAATATATCAGTTGCAATATTTCCTGTAGCGATTGCCTTTCATATCTTATTTTTTCGTACCACGTGACCCAAAAAATTGCTAACTTTTAAGTGTAATTTTTTTATTATTTACAGATCCTGCGGGAATTTCAAAGGGAAAAATGAAATCCTCACGTATACAGGTATGTACATTTTGCATTCATTTTATTCATGCATATTCTTCTATGCGCATTGGTAAGATCGATTCTCTATTTTATTTAAAGCTTAAGCAGGAAATCGATTGTTGTAAATATATGATGAAGAAGTAAGCTTGAACAGAAAAATTTTAAATTTAAACGAGCAATCGAAGAAATCTTCCTATTCGAAATTTTCTTAAAGCCACCCTGCCATGCGGTAGTTTTACAAACCGAAAAAAAAAATCCAGCCCCAAAGGGTTACGGTAGCGCTTGGCAGCTTTTCTAGTCAATAAGTGTTGAAACACTCGTGTTGAAATTATAACAATCTTACAGAATAATTTTTAGGGTCACGAACGAAAAAACTGAGTTTGCATTTCAAATCGGCCTTTTGAAAATAATTAATATATAATAATAATATTGTAATATTATAATAATAATATTGAAAATAAAAAAGACCGCGAAGTATGAAGACAAAGGCGGAGCGGTCCTTCGGCTTTTTTTGTAGGTGAAGCTAACCCTTATTGTGCAGTTTGTGTAAAATTCTATTTGTTTATTATTATTTCTGGGAATATTTTACAAGTTAAAGTATCCTTCGCTGAGGATCACAAAAAAATCGCGAACGTCGGCCGACCCAACTGTCCGACTTACAATTAAAACGCGGCTTTCAATTTTAGGAAATTTATTATTCTGTAGGAGGATTATTCTTTAGGAGACTTTATTCTTGCGTTCCGTTCAACGTCTGGATTTACACTGATTCCCAAAAAGTTCCACAAGCCCAATTCGGTGGGCACAAGTATGTTTCCAGATCTGATGACCTCGCCAAAAGCTCGTTGCGCGTGTTGCTGCGTTATGCACTTGCCCGTGGGAAACGATTCACCTGCCTAGTTCCAGGGGGTCGGGTTTCGTTCATGAACATTCATGATTCGCTGGCTCATCAATGTTCATGTCCCACAGTGCGAGTGCACGGTGTTAACTCCTCCCCCTTCAGAGATCTGCGGCCTGTAAAGTAAGTAAAGAAAATCTTATGGTTTGGGTTAGGATACCTAACCGTTTGATATTCTGTATGCTCAGGCCATGCACGTATCCCAGATCAACTTCCTGATTATGGCTGGTGATGTTGATCAAAGTGGGAGGAAGCGCCTGCAAGGTTGTGACGCTCGAGCTCGAAAAAGTTTGGTTCTTCAAGGTAACCGCTTCGTTGTGAATTTGGATAACGTAAGTCCTGAAAGAGATCTAGACATATTGTTATTAGAGAGGATTTCACCTCTAAAATTGGAGACAAAAATGGTATCCTCTTTGATTAGTTCGATGATCTCGTTCGCGTTAGTACGAAAGGTACAATTCGTTGGTCCTCCTTTCAGTATCTTTGGTATGCAGCTATCTTCGGGAACCAGCTTTAATGCTTTGTCCTCGCAAATCGTTGAATTACCTATAGAAAGACAATTGGCTACTATACCATAGGTTTTCTTATGATTAACGAGCATCCTTTGGAACTTCAGGTCAACTTGTCTACTCTTGATGATTGACGATCGTGTAATAAGGACATTGTTCTCCTCAAGTCCTACTTTTGGTATCGAGAGCACATAGAGAAGCATCGTACCATTCGTGTAAACGGACGGTGTCCCGTATTCTACTGCCTCTACTTCGTTGGTATAGGGCAACGTTTCCAGCTCGCTGATGATTTTATTAATTTCTTCTGCGTCCAAAAGGTTCGTGTTGATCATTCCGGTTTTGGCCATTTGGCAGGCTCGGGTAATTTCATTTATTTCGTCTTTGATTAACAGTACCTCGTCGAGAATTTGTTGCTCAAACCTTTCGTTAATAACACCCTTTATTCCATTCTGCACCGTAGCCACAATTGAGTTAATTTTACGGGTTATATCCTGTGCGATATCAAACAGCTTCTCATTGATCTTGTATTGGTGGTTATAGTTCTCGATTATAACCTCCTGGCTCTGTAAAATTGTGTGCCAGTCAGCAGCGTCAGGACTGCCTGCTATCCACTTCCACGCAGATCCTAGCCAGTCGATTGACCTTCTTTGTCTCGCCGATTTTCCCTTTAACGAATTAAGGCGGTCTTTTATTTGCCGCAAATGGAAGTCTACCATAGTTTTTCTGCTTGCGTCCTTTACGTTCCCATCGGTTGCATTCGTGATTTGGCATAACAAATGCTCAAATCGTGCCAGGTCGATAGTGTGCACGAGCTTAAAGCTGCCTTCGACGATCCACCCTTTGCCTTTCTTGAGAGTGACAACTGGTGATTCGTAGTGGAATATCTGGAACCCCGTGGCGGATGCCAGGAAGATAAGTCTGCGGAATATGTTTAAAATTCGATATATACAAAAGTTTGCGTATCAACGCTAGTGTGATTCTGAAGTGGAACTTTTCAACGCAAGTAATACTTTTTCACAATAGTACAAACTTTTATTAAATTAAAACATCAAGGACTTAAAATTACATTGAAGAAATATATTGGAAAAATTAAAGTAAAATAACGAATTGAATTATAAATGAAACAATTAAAAAATATAAAAAACTTTACAGATAAAATCATAGATTTCTATTTTATTTTAATTTTATCATAGATTTATTTTATTTAAATTTTTAAATTAGTTCTATTCTCTATTCAATCTAGAAAATCAACAATTGGAATCAAATCTAAAGAATATATTTTATAAATGGAATGTCAAATATTATCTCTTTTTGATTTTCTCTTTTTTCTTTTCCTTAAGGTGGATTCTTTGAATATGAAATACAAAAATACGAATATGAGGTACAATATGAAAAATTTAATTATAGATATTGAAAAATTCAATATACAAAGAATTAAGGAACATCATAGGAAAAAAATTTACTTATCAAGAGTTTTATTCTCTTTTTTCTTTCAATTTCTACTTATCAAGAGTTTTGTTCTCTTTTTTCTTTCAATTTTTTCTTATCAAGAGTTTTATTCTCTTTTTTCATTCTTTTAAATAGGTCGGGCAGGTAGTTTAGGTGTATTGTATCATTTTTGCAGTGCACACACTCCCCCTCTTTTTTTTATTATTTTTTCTATTCAATCTCTCCTTATGCTTACACATTTTTAATATGTGTCTTATGGACTTTTCTGCCACTGGAAGTTGTGACAGTTACTCTATTATTTTTCGCTACGATTTCCCTCCGAAATAGTGGCTTACTCTTCGCTTGAATACCCTTGATCCTTGTATAGATGACATCGTTTTTCTTGTAAGTTTTTGGTTTTGTCCTGGTGTTATTGCGTCTTAGATTGTCTGCTTTTTGCTTTCTCATAATTTCCCCCCTGAGGTCATTGTTTACCTTACTTCTGAAGTCGATTAAGTTTTGGTAGTTGATTCGCTGGGTGCGATTGAAAAATATGTCCGAAGGTTTCTTCTGGGTTACGGAGTGAATCGAATTATTATACCTATCGACAGTGATGTTAACTAACTCCATAAACTTGAGAGACTTATGCTCGGACTGAATGAAAGCGCTCCACCTGCCCATTCACTTCACTCCTATGAACGGGCGTATGGTAGATTTTTATACCGAGAAGGTTTATAAAATTAAGCACAATCGGGCTCAGAAGACTTCCTTCATTATCCGTTACCATAATCTTGGGCACCGTAAAGTAGTGCAGTACCTTCAGGATTTTATCCCTAACGTGGAGAACAGATTTATTTTTGATGTGAAACAGTTTCGCAAATTTGGAAAATTTATCAATACATCTAACAAACATTTCATTCTGTATCTCGATAATGTCAATGTGCAGGATTTCACACGGATATGAAGGAATGGGTGTCGCTTGAAGCTCAGGGGTGATAGGATGTCTGTCATACTTGTTGGCTTTGCATACCTCACACGTCCGGGTATATCTGCTAATCAGGCTATTCATCCTGGGAAAGTAATAATTTTCGAGCAGTTGTTCTTTATTCTCCCTAGCATTACGGTGAGCTCTTTTGTGTTCATCGGATATCAACTGCCAAATTCGATCCTCATTTGCCACATCTTCTACCAATCTTTGAGTAAGGCGAATCTTGAACTTGCTAAAATGTTCGAGGTAAACTTCTTGTAAAAGGGCAATGGCTGACTCTGGTATTTTAATTCCGTTAAGGATGTTGGGTCTTAGCCTTCTTTTGAGTATATCGGTCAGTGCTTCCTAATCCAAGGGCTCTGTCGAGATAAAGTGTCGAGAATATCCAGGGTGTGGTTCCTCGTAAGCTTCTACTCCTTTTCGTATTCTAATAATTATCTGATTACGAAATACATTTATGGGTGCCTCTACACAGGGAATCAGGTCCGATGAACCTTGGTCCGCGCTGTGCATGGTTTCGCTAGCGGACACCGTTGAGCTGCCTTCAGAAGCTGTTTCCGTCGAATCAGTAGACTCCGCAGCAGTGTCTGTATTTGAGTTATAATCTCCCGCATTGGAACCATGAGCCGCTGCATCTGACGCTGTAGCAGACAGGTGATTGACCTCGGTTTTCAATCTTGAGAGGGCGTCTGCTACGACATTCGACTTACCCGGTTTGTATATTAACTCTATATTATATTCCTCTATAAACGCTTTCCACCGTTCTAACTTAGCATTATAGTTTCTATTACTTAAGGTAAAGGTGAGAGGCTGATATGGTCGGTAAATATTCGAATTTTTCTCGCCCCATATAGATAGTATCGGAGATTATCCAATGCCCAGACTATAGCCAGCATCTCCTTTTCATTGGTCGCGTAATTCTCTTCGGTCTTATTAAGTGATCGCGATATATACGCTATCGGCCTATCTTTGCCGGATTCGCCCTGCGATAAAACTGCACCAATAGCGTAGTTAGATGCATCAGTCGTAAGGTTGTATGGTTTTTCTATATCTGGGAAGGCCACAACTTCTGATGACGTTAACAGAGTCTTCAAGTCCTTGAAGGCCTGCAACGCCTCTTCGTTCAGTTTTATGGCGACTCGCCTCGAAACGTTTGCTTTAACTTGGGCATTTGCGCCTCTAGTCAAATTTGTCAAGGGTTTAGCCACCTTTGCGTAATCGCAGATGAATTTGCGATAGTAAGATGTAAGGCCAAGGAAACTTTTAAGTTCTTTTAGATTTTCAGGTGGAAGGAATTTTGTATAGCCGTAACTTTTTTAGGGTCAGCTCGGATGCCATCGCGACAGATGATATAGCCCAAGAATTCTACTTCAGTTCGCATAAATCGTGTTTTCTCGAGGTTAACCTTAAGGTTGGCCTCTTGTAGCCTAGCAAAGATCGTCTCTATGTTTTTAAGGTTCTCCTCTACAGTTCCCCCAAAGATGATGATATCATCGATGTATACATAACATATCTTTCCGATACATTGCTTTAAGACATCATCGATCATCCTTTGGAAAATGGCGGGAGCGTTTTTAAGGCCGAATGGGAGTCTAAGAAATTCGTATTTCCCATTCATTGTCGAGAAGGCAGTCTTAGGAATGTCTGAAGGTTTCATAGGGATTTGGTGAAATCCCGAAGTAAGATCCAATGTCGTGAAGAACAAAGCTTTGCTAAGGCTGGCAATCGTCGCATTTATGTCAGGTATAGGGTACGCATCAGGTATTGTGACCGCATTCAGACGCTTGTAGTCGATTACCATGCGGTACTGCTTCTCGCCTGAAGGCTTAGGTTTTTTAGGGACTACCCATATTGGTAGGGTAGGGTACCTTACCCATAGGGTAAGGGTAACTCTTTGTGTAAATGGGTTCGTCGGTGTTCGTCCTTATTTCAGCCTGGACTGAAGTTTGTATTTGCTCGTTTGTGTTTATTGGTTCAAACAGTGGTTCATAAAGACGTATTATATTTTGAAGTCTTACCCTTGCTTCGTTAGGTACCTTTTCATCAATTAGAGTATTGACCTCGTTTGAAAGTTTATCAAATAGTGGTACTTTAATACCGGGAGAAATAGTTAAGAAGTTAGTTTTCCTGTCTATGACGGCTTCTAATTTTTTTAGAGTGTCGTCTCCAATAATTCCATCAAATGATACAAGGTTAGGGAAAACATAGAAGGTTATGAGAGAGTCGTTTCCGACTTTCCCGAAGAATTTTCCTGCGACTTTTGCTGTTATTTTCATCTTACCGGCAACTGAATGTACTGTAAAGGGTTGAGCTATGCGGGTGGTCTTCTGAGAGACGTGTGGCGCAATAAAGTTTTTGTTAGCGCCAGTGTCCACAAGAAAGCTCAACTCTCTGCCATCTTTGAGAACATATTTTACGTATGGAACGCTGGATAAGCGTCCTTCATAAAATTTACCTCTTCACTCGAGCCTTGCTCTTCTGCTAGCGCCTCACTGTAAGCTTCGGGCGAAACTTCGTCCGCTACCGCTGTGTTCAGGTTGTAAAGTCGTTGCTGTTTCTGTGGGAAGTTTTCCGAATGGGCCCTCCTTTTGAAGGGATTTCTCCTGGGATAATTCATATAATTTACTTGTCTGCTTTGTGTCGGCCTATCTACCTCCATTCTCTAGTGCGGTTTCGGTCCCATAGGTACCGAAAGCGTCTCGCTGCCTACCAAACGCGGTCGGTAGTTTGGCCCATGCGCCGGATGTATTCGGTGAATGATTCTCGCTGGGGGTAGACTGGGTCTAAATTCCTTTTTGAAGGATTGGTTGACCGGTGCCGTTACTGTATTGGAAACATTCGTCAAGTGAACAGAGTGGTTCCGGAAATTCAAATTCTGAATTTCCAGACACGAAGTGTAGGTTTTCGGCCTTTGCAGAATCAACATCCGCGACAGGTCGCCATTTAAGCCCCTTATAAAAACATCCAGTGCGCGATTTCGATATGTCTCTATAAGAGCACAAACGGTTTCCTGCGTGTAGGATTCCGTTTTAATTTTATTGATTATCAGCGAAAATTGGTGATTAACTGTAGCATAGAAATCATCCAGCTTAGATCCCTTCTGGGTAAGCTGGTTCAACTGATGCTCTAGGGCTCTTATATCGCGTTTGTCTATATCGCATTTCTTGATTGCATCCCATTCATCATCAAAAATATTATATGATATAAGGGCCGAATCTGCGCTCCCACAAATTTTGCGTCAGATATGCTGGAGAATCGCCCGGAAAATTGGCTTGTTTCTGACAATGCTAAAATCCTTGAGGATACTTTCCACATTATGTATCCACGATACGTATTGTGTTGGGTTGCCCTCAAAGGTTTGTAATTCTTTTACACAATCAGGCAGACGGCTGATATCCTTGAGATCCTCCTCAGTTTGAGGTTCGCTCAAGTGTTCAGCCTCCGCCTCCGAACCCTGTGGGTTAACGGGGCTAGACAGTTGAGACTGCTCAACCTGCCTTAGACGCGTGTCGATCTCCTTAATCTGGTTGATGAGGAGATTGACAGCGCCAGTCAATTCCGAAACCGATTTCGTTATACCTTCCATGTTTTCTTTTTTACTTTTTAGATACTTATAATCACTTTCAACAGATAACTTTGCGATACGTGTTTTACTTTAAATTGGTATAAAAAAGGGGGTGTGGCCTTAGATATTATATTATTTAACAACACACCTTACCTGTATATCCCTTTTGATTT
This sequence comes from Neoascia interrupta, assembly GCA_947623515.1. Lineage (NCBI taxonomy): Eukaryota > Metazoa > Arthropoda > Insecta > Diptera > Syrphidae > Neoascia > Neoascia interrupta. Next base: position 143,705,547 of record OX392463.1, read on the forward strand.
GTAAGTTATAATTAACCAATTGGTTGAATTTTATCTTTTTATTAATTTTCTAAGCACTTCAATTTAATATATTTTTGTGCTGGAACCACTGGTTTCTCTCCTCGATTTGGTCTCGGCGGATTTCCTCTTCCTTCTTTTATTATGGATTTTGGTTATCAAAGATAAATTGATTGCTCTTGTTTGAGAAGCACTTCTTCTTTTCTTCACTTTTAATTCTCTTAACAGTTAATTCAAACACTTCGAATTCTCTTCAAGGCGTGGGTCCTTGTTACAGAAATTAACATTTATATTTTTAAATTTATTTCCACGATTATTTAGGGGCCTCGAAATTCAACAGGCTTTACTCTTAACTTTCACTCACATCAACTCACAGAAGTTCATTTATTGTAATTTCTATGTTTTGTTCGATGGTTTTTGATTTCTCTTTCGTTCACTATAAAAAAAGGAAACGTTACGATTAATATAACTTCTTTCTTAGGAACCGGCTGTTTCTTAGGAACCGGAGTCGTGGTTGTCCTTTTTGGTCGCAAGGACCTACTAATGGCACGATCAACTTCACTTCCATATCCTTTTGCCACACTGACGAAGACTATCATGTTCCCATGGGTATGATAAGTTTTTGTTGCTGAAGGCTTAGTGCTACGACTGTGTTCCCATGGGTACAGTGGTTAACTCTTTGAGCGCACTAAGCTTCTGTCCTGTATAAAAGGACACAACAATTCGCACAGTGAAAAGGACATGGATTTAAGGCCGGTCCCTGCTCGGGCGCCAGATAATGTATCCTTCGCGGAGGATCCCAAAAAAAATCACGAACGTCGGCCCTGAGGGCCGACCCAACTGTCCGACTTACAATTAAAACGCGGCTTTCAATTTTAGGAAATTTATTATTCTGTAGGAGGATTATTCTTTAGGAGGATTTATTCTTGCGTTCCGTTCAACGTCTGGATTTAGACTGATTCCCAAGAAGTTCCACAAGCCCAATTCGGTGGGCACAAGTATGTTTCAAGATCTGCTGACGAGCCAAAAGCTCGTTGCGCGTGTTGCTGCGTTATGCACTTGCCGTGGAAAACGATTTACCTGCCTAGTTCCAGGGGGTCGGGTTTCGTTCATGAACGTTCATGAATTCGCTGGCTCATCAATGTTCATGTCCCACAGTGCGAGTGCGCGGTGTTAACTTACATTCCGTTGTTTACTTTTCGTAGTTGAGTCTACTGTTCTTATTGTTGCTGCGTTATGCACTTGCCGTGGAAAACGATTTACCTGCCTAGTTCCAGGGGGTCGGGTTTCGTTCATGAACGTTCATGAATTCGCTGGCTCATCAATGTTCATGTCCCACAGTGCGAGTGCGCGGTGTTAACTTACATTCCGTTGTTTACTTTTCGTAGTTGAGTCTACTGTGATTTTTCATATTTGTCACTTAAAAAAAGGCATAAAACTTTTTCTTTCATTTTTTTATATTTTTTTTTTCATAAAAACTGTTGTTGGTTTTTTTCAAAGCTCCTATGTTGGTAAACTTTCATGTTGTTGTGGCTGCGTGAAATTGGGTTAATGTACAATAAGTGGCCCAGAAGTTTTTTAAATTTCAAAATATGGACTCCGTTGGGTATTTATTTTAAATTTTTGCCTCTTATTGTTTCGAAAATAAAATCCATAAAACAGCAATTCAGGTTTTTTTTTTCAATTATCGTTTCTTTTTTCAATTTAATAATCAGCTGCGTTCTGCGGAAATGCATTTCTGAGAAAACGGTAAAACATTCTGTTTTATTTTTTGTTTAAATAGACACAAAAAACTTAAGGTAGGAAACGGCAATATTAAAATTTTTTAAATGCAGCAAACTTGCGTTGTAGACGCTTCATACCTCAGCCATATTAAAATCAGATCGTTATTTCCGTTAACAGACAACTTTTAAAAAATCGTTTTTGAAAATGTTTTAACGATTTTGAGTCAAATCTTCAAAGTTTTTGAATATTCGAAGTTTGGTTTGGCTTAATATGAAATCTCAGATGGACTATGCCCGTTATTTATTTCGAAGTTATACTAAATACCGTTTAGGAGCTCGAGGGGAAGGTATACGTTCTTTTTACCTTTTTCAAAATTTTTTAAATTTCAAATCCATGCAGCAAATATTTTGATTTATTTTTCAGTTTCCGTTAGACTTTTTCCCAATAGCGCAACTACTTTTTTCTTTGCGAAAACGGTAAAACCAGCTCCTTTTTTATTTCGTTTTTAAAAAGGCTTGGAAAAACTTGGGTTAAAAACAGCAATTTGAAAACATTTTAACGCAGCTTAAAAGCGAAGTAGATTCGTTACGTAAAGAAAATGAAGCCTTGAGGAACCCCCGTGGTACTATAGTATGCGAGGAAATGCTGAAACGTCAATGTAAATACCAGACGGACGAGGAAGAACTTGCACGCGAAACGAATCCGGTCTTTAGGAAAAGGCTTACCAAGAAACGAAAGGCCGGTTCTTCACCCGAAGTAGAAACCATGCAGCAAAAAGAAGAAACACCAGTCGTATCAAACAAAGCGACAGCAATACCCCAAGAAAAAAACCGCCGACTACGGAAAGTTGCATCCATTAATTCAACTCCATTAAACATCCTTAAAAATACTCTTGGGACGAAATATAACTTAACATCACTTCGAAACAACATATGGAAAGTTAACGTCGATGACTCTGATGCCTATCGGTCACTGTCACAAAAGTTAAATTTAGAGAAAATCCAATGGTTTACTTATGAAAATCACCTCGAAAAGCCGCTGCGGGTTATCGCGAGGGGGCTACACCCATCCTGTACCAAGGATGAAATAATACAAGACGTTCAAGCCCAAGGCTTTAAAATTCTTGACGCCGTGAACATAATAAAGAAAGAGAAGCAACGTATGGACGAAGGCAAAGATTCCGCTGTTGTCCGACGCGGCCTGCAAATTTTTATGCTTTCTTTTGATAGAACTGAAAATATTAACGAAATCTACAAAATTAAATCAATCCTTAACATCAAGGTAAAAATCGAGCCCAAGCGGAAGGGCAACAGGCTAGTTCCCCAATGTAAGCGATGCCAAGGTTTCCGACACACGCAAGCGTACTGCCAGAAAAAGCCGCGATGCGCCGGCGAGCATCTCTCGACGGATTGCAATGTCAGCAGTCAGGCCCCCGCGGTTTGCGCCAATTGCAGGGGAAGTCACCCAGCGAGCTACCGAGGTTGCGAAATTGCCATTGAGTTGCAAAAACGACATGAAGCTCCGAAGAAAAATAGTGAAAATAAAAGCCCAAGCCTAAGACCTCCTAAAGTAGATAAGCCAAAAACCCCTAAGTCGACAAGGGATAAGGGTTTGATTAAAGGCAAAATTCAAAATGCGCAAGAAAACGTCGCTGGTCCTAGTTCCCACCGGAGTCAAAAGGGAGAATCCACATTTGTTGGTCCAAGATCGTACGCTCAAGTCGCGTCACGTGAAAGTAAGCCACAATCGGCCGCATCAGATTCGGTCTCTCAAATTCTAGGCATGATTTTAGAAGTTTGAGCAACAGGCGAAACTTAATCAAGTAATATTCAACAAATTGAGCGAGCTCGAGTTTAAACCTCGAAAAGCATTTAATAAAAAATCATGAATATGGGAAAGTCAAAATAATTACAATAATTACAATCAAAATAATTACATGGAATGCAAACGGCCTTTTGCAAAAAATTGACGAACTAGAAGTATTCCTACGGAAGAATAATGTAGACATATGCCTGATTTCGGAAACCCACTTTAAAAGATTACATTGACTATCACGCGCATCATCCTTCAGAAAATTCGAGAGGTGGATCCTCTCTCTACATCAAAGACTGCATTAAGCACTCCAAAAACGAAGAAATAGAACTTGACTATGCAAATAACCTCAGTCTCAGTAAAATTAAGTCACATAAATTACAACATCGCGACGAGCTATTTTCCTCCGCAGTATCGGCTGGCAGATGAAGATCTTGCTCTGCTCTTGGGTCAAACTTTATCATCGGCGGGGACTTTAACGCGAAAAATACTTTTTGGGGCTCACGGTGCTATTCAACAAGAGGCAGAGCCCTCTTTAAAGCGTGATCTTCTTTTCGACGGGAAAGCCAACATATTGGCCAACCGACAGAAATAAAATAACTGATCTCGTCGACTTCTTAATCGCCAAGGGGGTACCTCGTTACCGTACGAACGTAGAAGAACGCTTTGATCTCTGTTCAGATCACTCGGCAGTTCTTTTGAAAATCGGCGGAAGCCTAGCGAAAAGAATAGAGCGCCTACATTAACTAACAACAACACCGACTGGGACGGCTTTGGAAAATACTGCAAAGAAAACATAGCTTTGAATGTACCACTCAAAACGCCACTTGAAATAGAAGACGAAATAGAAAAACTCGTGAGAGTTATTCAGAGCGCTGCGTGGAATAACACTTCTTTTCGGAGGTCCGAATTATCGAACAGCGGAACAATATATCCGCGAGAAATAGAAGAGCTAATATGCGAAAAGAGGAGAGCGCGCAAGAGATGGCAACGTTCGCGAGCACCCCCGGATAAGACCATCTTGAACCACCTCTCTAACAAACTGAAGCACGAACTTCAAGATTTTAAAAGTCGCGAGACTACTGCTTACCTCGAAAGTTTGACTGCCGATAAAGGTTCGAACTACTCTCTTTGCAAAGCAGTCAAGTCCGCTAAGAAGCCTATAGCACACTCTGCGCCATTAAAAAAAGCCAACGGCGAATGGGCAAGAGAAGACAAAGAAAAAGCGGATTTATTGGCAGATTATTGGCAGATTATATTATTTGGCAACATTCAAACCGTTTGACGGGGAACCGTTGGTCGAGGAGCTCAATCCTTATGCGGTACAAGATAATTATAGAATAAAAACCGTGTCATTGGCTGAACTTCGTCAAACGATAAATAATCTGAAAAACAACAAAGCCCCTGGCTACGACTTAATTACAGCGAAATTCTAAAGGAGCTACCGAAAAAAGCTTTGGTCAAGCTACTCTATATCATTAACGCTTCTATGAGAGTTTTATACGTTCCAAGGCAATGGAAAGTGGCCGAGGTCATAATGGTTCCGAAACCAGGAAAATGTCCAAACGACAAAAAGTCATACAGACCTATTTCGCTACTGCCGATAATATCTAAGGTATTCGAGAAACTGTTGCTTAAAAGGTTGCAACCAATCATTGAAGAAAGACGATTGATTCCGGATCACCAATTCGGATTTAGGAAAAAGCATTCAACAATCGACCAGGTCTATCGAATAACAAACGAAATCGAAAAAGCTCTGGAAGCGAAAAAGATATGTACTAGCACTTTTCTCGACGTATCGCAAGCCTTCGACAAGGTGTGACACGAAGGCCTGAAGTACAAGTTAAGGCTTAGCTTGCCAGAAAAACTCTATAGAATCTTAGAGTCTTACCTTGAAGACAGAATCTTTCGCGTAAGGTACGAAAATGAGTACTCGGGATTCAAAGAGATAAATGCCGGTGTCCCGCAAGGAAGCGTTCTCGGCCCAATATTATTTTTGCTTTATACAAGAGACATTCCCCACGATGAGGAAACAATTTTAGCTACGTTCGCAGACGACACTGCTATTCTGGCTATTGATACGAGAGTTGAATTATCAACAGGGATTCTCCAGCGCGCTTTAGACAAAATATGCGACTGGACGAAAAGCTGGCGAGTCGTTCTTAACGAGACTAAGTCAACGCATGTTAACTTTACTTATAAAAAGATAAACAACAAACCTTTATTCATTAACTCGGTACAAATCCCGTACTCAATTGAAGCGAAATATCTAGGAATGACTCTAGACGCAAAACTTAAATGGAAGCCGCACGTAAAAAAGAAACGCGCGAACTCGAAATCAAGTTAAGAGAAATGAATTGGCTTATCGGAAGATTTTCGAAACTAAGCATATATAACAAACTGCTTTCTTATAAGCAAGTGCTAAAACCATCTTGGACGTACGGTATACAACTCTGGGGTTGTACTAAACCAAGCAATATATCTATTTTAGAAACTTTTCAAAAGAAGACACTCAGAGCAATCGTTAATGCTCCATGGTACATAAGAAATAGCGATTTACACCGAGATCTAGGAATCGCAACCGTGTCTGACGAGGTAACAAACTTTGCTCGCAAACTTAGTACTCGTCTTCGCGGACACTGCAACAATGAAATTATCCGAGCTTTGGATCAGACAAATCATACGTGCCGACTACAACGAATGAGACCGTTAGATCAAGCAGCATAAGATGAAACCGCATAAACTGACAGTATGTAGGTGCCTTCGTTGGAAGGCAGCCTGCCACACACGATTACTACAGAAGCTTTAACTACTTGTTAAGGAAACTTAGTCGCAGTCTGACGAAAAAAAAAAAAAAAATTTAACGCAGCTTGCTTTCTTTTTCTACGTTTTGTACTTGAACTAAATCTCAACAAGATGGCTTTTACCGTTAAGATACTTGAAGATTCAAAAAAATAGTTTTTAAAAATGTTTTTCTGTTTTCGAGTTAAACCTCAGAGGGTTTTGAAACTTAAAAATTCGCTATAAATTTTCCTAAATGTTGGATAATTTCTGATACGTGTGATTTTTTTCATATCCAAAAAAACGGTCCAAACAAGACCGGAGATAAGAGGGGGAGGGACACGTTTTTTCGTGAATTTTAGCGTTTTTTTTTCGAAAATGCGTAAAAACGGTATTAAAACTAGTACAATAAAAACAGTATTGAAACTTTTTCTGAAAAATATGACTAAAGAATTCGCCTCAAATACTTTGAAAAACGTCACCCATTTTCAACTATTTATTTCTCAAAAACTTTTCAATATTTTCAAAAAATTAAATTTTTGCATTTAAGTTTAGTATTTTCTTAACTTAAGCTTCGTTTTTCTTTTTATTGTCTGCTTATCTTCTTTAAAAAAAAGGCATTGAAAAACCTTAAATCCATTTTCCCATGAAATTTCAAACTGTAATTAAACCGTTAATTCTGCTTAAAAAAAAAATTGCCCTCTGTAAATTCTCTGCCTATTTTAAAAGCTACCGGAGTTTAAAAGCACACCAAATTTTGTCCTTCTACGACTTACCGTCTTGAAGTTATAACACAATCGGACGGACAGTCGGACGGACGGACAACGTAGAGGTTCTTTTTCCACTTTTGGACGGACTGCTAAAAACACAACAGTTAAAGTACGTGTTTCGAACACGATCACTCGTGGGACAGTCTTTATCATTCAATCGAATGAAAATTCTAAGCAAGCATATAAACTCTTGTCCGAGTCATCTCATGTCACATTTAACAAAAATATGTGCAAGCCAAATGTTACCGATTTGCATATGAAAGCAAATCGAATTACGCCGTCAAAGACGCGTATCGAATTACGCCGGAGATAAGAGGGGGAGGGACACGTTTTTTCGTGAATTTTAGCGTTTTTTTTTCGAAAATGCGTAAAAACGGTATTAAAACTAGTACAATAAAAACAGTATTGAAACTTTTTCTGAAAAATATGACTAAAGAATTCGCCTCAAATACTTTGAAAAACGTCACCCATTTTCAACTATTTATTTCTCAAAAACTTTTCAATATTTTCAAAAAATTAAATTTTTGCATTTAAGTTTAGTATTTTCTTAACTTAAGCTTCGTTTTTCTTTTTATTGTCTGCTTATCTTCTTTAAAAAAAAAGGCATTGAAAAACCTTAAATCCATTTTCCCATGAAATTTCAAACTGTAATTAAACCGTTAATTCTGCTTAAAAAAAAATTGCCCTCTGTAAATTCTCTGCCTATTTTAAAAGCTACCGGAGTTTAAAAGCACACCAAATTTTGTCCTTCTACGACTTACCGTCTTGAAGTTATAACACAATCGGACGGACAGTCGGACGGACGGACAACGTAGAGGTTCTTTTTCCACTTTTGGACGGACTGCTAAAAACACAACAGTTAAAGTACGTGTTTCGAACACGATCACTCGTGGGACAGTCTTTATCATTCAATCGAATGAAAATTCTAAGCAAGCATATAAACTCTTGTCCGAGTCATCTCATGTCACATTTAACAAAAATATGTGCAAGCCAAATGTTACCGATTTGCATATGAAAGCAAATCGAATTACGCCGTCAAAACTTCGCTTTATTTGTTCAAAAATGTTGGTGTATGAAAAAAAGTCAAATGTCAAGCGCTATTTTCCACGTCCTTTATACCTTTTCGCAAAAAATCCCCTGCGAATTAAATGAAATTTTAAAAAATTTAATCGAAACGCTATGCAGCATTTCCTAGCGTAATTGACGTGAAATTGCAGTTTACAATCTGCCTCTGTCATGTAGTTGCAGCCATAGTTAATTGAATATTTATGGGTTACGCTTTATGCATGACATACATCCAGCAGCTGATGAATACACAAACGAAGGTAATATCCTGTAAAACGCAACAAATCAGCCAAGTAATCATTTTCGGGAAATTTATAAATTGAAATGTCAGCAACGTAGGTACACGGCTAATAAAATTTTAAATTAAAACCCTATATTGATTGTGCTAAGTTTTTTAGATTCAGTTGATAAATTGTGTGATGATGGATAAAACACAATCGACCTTTTAACGTTTTCTTTAATTGCACGCTTCTCGTGAAAAAAAGGTTTCAGATACTAGAGAATTCGTTGCTTGAAAACTGTTTACTACTTTAACATTTTGCAGTAAAAGTTAAAGCTTTTTTAAGAAATAGAACGCAAAGGAACCATTTGTTGTAAGTTTACTTTGCTGTACGATTTTGATTTTATTATAAAACTTTGAAAAAGAAAGCGAAAAAATAATCAAAAAGGAGTTTAAAACTTCCATCGTCAAAAAGAAACTTACAAGTTTGAAGGCAAAGGCAAACTGCCGTCTCTCAAAACTATTCGCTTAAATGATGAGAGAAGAGAAGTCTATCCGACTATGATGATAGTCTTGTCGCAGCTTCTGAAGTTAAATTTATTCGCCTGAAAGAGATTTCATTAACAAAAGGGATGTTTTATTTGAAAGTTTTCTTATTGTCGAACGCAAGTGTTGAAACATGAATACATAATGAAATTGAACACAAGCCGAATATAGAAGCGATATTTTACTTTAATTGTAATTTTAAAGTTTTTGAATGGGAAAAGTTAAATTTATTTCTGGCGAATGGCAGATATGTATACTGTACAGTATCCCAATATCAATGTCCCCAAAAGGAAAGAATATATTTTGCCAAACCTTTACTTCAGGAAGAGAAATAAGAAAAACCTCTGTACGTCTTACAGATATGTTTGTGTAAAACCCAATATTTAGGGCTAGAAAAATATTTAACTACAGGTAAGAGCTGTTTTCTCTATACCAAGATAAAATCAACATGTATTTACTTTTAATGTCAAATTTATCCAACAAACTTAAGATCATTTTATTCAATTACGTGATGAGACATTCTTTCGAAAATTTTGTGATTCGAGAAATATATGCTATCATTAAAATCATCTCAAAAGCATTTTTTAGATACGGCCAACCGGGGAAATCAGGTTAGAAATGGTTTCCTTCTCTTTTAATGCTCGATAGCTACCGATGTACTACCACTAATTTAGTGTAAGTACAACCGTTGATGGCTTTCAGAAAACTTGTCAAGGACCCCATAGACATTTGAGATTTTTAGTTGAAAACTATTTTATTTTTTTTTTTTTTCAATTTTTGTCTAAACAAGTGAGTAAGTGCAAGAGTTTGTATCTGACAAACTTCTATATACCCGACCCCATACACAATGTAACACCAAATCTTAAAGTTTCTTGCTCTAAATTCATATATAATTAATATAGGCTACGCCCCGAAAAGTGGGCATTGGCTTAAAATTAAAATCAATTAATTGTACTTTCTTTAGAATCATGAGAAAATACGATGAAAGCAAAAATTATTTGAGAAAAAAAGAGTTTTTCCTAAAAACGCCCCTTTAAAGTAGGCGGAGCTCAAAACTTTATATGGAGCAAATAGGAATAGCAAATTTGCTAAATATAGCAAAAACTATAATTATACTTTACAGATATTAGTAATATTTGTCGCATAATTTTTTTTGATTTGGAGATAACTTTCCGAGAAATCGGGTTTTTAAAGATCTTAAATGTTAAAATGGTCGACATTGTGGGCATGGTCGATATTATGCGGTCCAATTGTTGCGTTGTTAAAGTTCTTGGGCCAATATTGCTCAGTATCAAGTTCCTGTGCCTTGTCAAACTTGACTAAAAGACATTTTGAAAAAAATGTGAAATAAAGGTTGTCTTAAAGATAAAGCTGGTAGTGAGGCCGTTGACGGATTAAGCCAATTTTCACACTTTGTCTGTGTACCAGTTTCAGCTTTCTGGCTTGGTTTTGAAGACCTAAAACCTTCACACATACAGTCTTGTCTGTCACAAGATTGTTTCAACCGTTAGTATACTAGAAGATTAAAAAAAATTTAGTAGTAGAATAAAATCTTTATTCAGTTCTAATTTTATAACCCTACCCAGGGTATACTTAGTTTAATGTTTAGTTTTTAACGCAGTGAAATAATCACCGTAGACTTTTAAGAGATTTGAATGGGACCGACAGGAGAATCGATAAAGCCATGTCCGTCCGTCCGTCCGTCCGTCCGTCCGTCCGTCCGTCCGTCCGTGCGTATGTAGACGTGCTAGAGATCTGTGGCTAGAAGCCCATTCCTTCAGTTTAGGATTGAACATTAGCTGAAGCCACCCACAAACACGCCCACTGCAGGCCTGTACGTGCGACCATCTCTAATTTAAAAAAATTCTTTTTCAAATTTTAGATATGTTACAGTTGTGCTAGCGCACTCATTTTTGGCTGTAACCTTGGAATTATTATTGAGGTAAAAGAAAAAATGTGTACCTTTTCACTGACCACGCCCACTTTTTAAGGGATTTTAGCTTAAAATGACTGTTTTTCAATATATATATATGAAATTTGACAAAAAATTGTATGACAAAAGTTGTAGATATTAGCATTTTCTAACTTTATGTATATATTGTATTTGCCTCCGCAAACCTTTGTGGGCGTGGCGTTAAAAAAAGTTATTTTTTATTTAAAAAGGCGAAGTTTTAGGCCAAAATGTATGCAACCACCTAGTATAAAGCATTTAACGGTTATATTTTTATATCCTGCCCACTTTTTGGAGGCATGGCAGTTTTTTTTTTGTATAGTCGGGTAGTTTGCAATCCGTCATAAATGGACTGAAGTTTTTACGTACGCACTGTTGCACTTTCCCACTTGTTTTTAGAAAGTTTTGTACATTTTAAATACAGAGATTTGGTAAATGAATTTCATTTCAACTGAAACATGATCTATAATATTATTGACAAAAATAGTTTTTTTAAACAAAAACAAAACGGGGTGTGCCGTGGCGTAGTGGTTAGTGTGTGTGCTTACTACGCCTGGGTTCGAATCCTACCATTGTCACCTTAAAAAAAAGACTCGTTCTTTTTTACGGTCCCCACCTCCGCGAGGGTCTGACAAGCCCTCCGAGACTCATTTGTCTTGAAAAACTTCTCAAAATGCCGTTCGGATTCGGCAAAAATTGTAGGTCCCCTTGTATGTGAAGAAATTAACACACACAGCATACATTGTTGAGAAATAGGCCCTGGTTCACCTCGAGCTGTTGCGCCGCACTATTTATTTATTTATTTAAAAAAAAGGTTGTTAGCTTTAAAATTCGCTTATATTTTCCATGGAATTTTTGATAAATTCTGTCACGTGTGATTCTTGTAATTTGGTTTCTCAAAAAACCAGTGGAGATAAGAGGTGGAGATTTATGTTTTTTCATACATTTTCGCGATTTTTTTCTAAAATGCGTCAAAACGGCAGTATTAAAACTTTATCAGATCCCAGCTAAAAATATATGAGAAGCACTTGATTTATTTTGAGTTGTTTTATATGTGTGTTTAATGTCGGCTTTGTGCACTAAGTCTGGTTGAAAAGTTATACCCTCGAACCTTTTGAAAAACGTCTTCTATTTTCAACTCTTCCTTTCTCAAAAACTTTTCCATATTTCCAAAGCAAAATGTTTTGAAAAAAATTTAATATTTTTTAATTTAAATTTTGTTTCTTATGTTCCTGATTGCAAAACTCATCAAATTAAGTACTAAAAATTATCTTATCCGTTTGCGCATGAAACTTCAAACTGATTTAACAATTATCAAACAATTGAAGGGCATGCGTTTTTATACTATTTTTGCAGTTTAAAAGCACACCAAGTTTTGTATTTCTACGACATTTCGGTCAGAATTTATAAAGTGATCGAAAGGACGGAATTACAATAAAGAAAAGAGGTCATTGCTTCATACCATAAGAGGTCTTTTTTAATTCGTGAACAGGCAAATAAAAAGGACGCTAGGACAAACCATTTAACACTGCTATTGCGGGCGGGTGCCGTGAAATAATACCGAGAGAAAGACCGATTTCCAGAATTCCTGAATTAGAACTTAAATTTGTTACAATACAAGGGATGCCATTTCCGTTTCGGGAAGTACCTAAATATCCTTAAAGAACTTCTACAGAACGCTCTAAGCAAGCTTACCAAATAGGCTGACAGTTGTGGACTGGGTATCAACCCCCACAAAACTGAACTTGTCCTCTACACCAGGAAATACAAAATCCTACATATCGACCCTCCCTCAATAAAGGTCATTAGCTTAAATTTTTACGAAGAAGCTTAATATCTGGGTCTCATCCTCGATATAAAGCTCAGCTCGAAATCTTATATACAGGAAAGGGTCCGGAAAGCTACGATAGCACTCTTTTCCTGCTAAAAAGCCATCAGCAATAAGTGGGGACTTCAACCCCGAGCCACCCACTGGCTATATATCTCGGTTATCAGACCGATACAGACGTATAGAACGGCTGTCTGGTGGACCGCGACAAGCTAAGCAAGGTCCAAAGGTCAGCCTGCTTATGTATAAGCGGAGCACTTCAGCAGCATTAGACACCCTGTTCCATCTAATTCCCCTGGATATTTTCAGCAGACAAACAGCTGCTCTCACGGCTACTCGCCTCAAAGCAACCTCTCAGTGGACCCATAGTGAGATAGGTTACTTACCTATTCTGAACACGTTCAGTTCCCCTTTTAGAAACATGGACTTCACTATACCCCAGTTTGGGATGACTGTGTGCTTCTGGATTGCGAATCGTTTCACTTCTACATGGATGGATCAAAGACAAATGATGGGGTAGGTGCGGGTGTATTCTCAGAAAAACTAAATCTTAGTCTCTCTTTCCGTCTTCCTGCTGAAATCATGGCGATTAAGAAAGCCTTATTCTGGCTTAAGAATAAAGTTATATCCGCCAAGCATATACGTATTTTTTCTGACAGTCAGGCGGCCATCAAGTGCATGGAATCGGTCAGAGCAGTTCAACATTCTCCTGTGCTGGGTGCCAGGGCATAGTGACATTCCAGGCAACTGTAAGGCTGACGAACTCGCCAAAATTGGAACTACTCTCTCAATTTCGCCTGATAAAGGCTCCTTAGGCATTCCAAATTCGACATGCAAACTCAATTTAAAACTGAATGCAATGGAAAGAACAAATTCTCAGACGGACAAGTGGCGCTCTAACGAGTTTGATAGCTCTTAATAGATCGTACATGGGTGCTGCAAACGCTGTTATTACAGGGCAATGTCTGATAGGCAAGCACGCGAAACGGCTTGGTGTCATTTATAACGTTTTTTGCAGGAGCTGCATGGACTAGGAGGAAGAAGAGACCACTCTCACCCTTCTCTGCACATGCCCCGCTCTCTCTAAGAACCGAAATCTTCACCTTGGAGCTTTCTTCTATAATGATCTTATAGTGATCTTAGCTCAAAATGGTTCAACGAGTAGACAATTTTTCCAGATCAACGTGGTATCACAATGGACCTACATAGGTCTAAGTGAGTTGGGTTCTTCGAACCCGACAGCCACCACAGCCACCACGTCAACGTAACCTAACCTACAATTCAAGAGGGTTAACGAAAATTATTGATTAACTCTGATTGATTGGAGTATATTAAGCTTTTCACATAGTCCATAAACACGGTGAAAAAAATAATTGTAAACAGCCAACACCGCCAACACAGCCATTTTGAGTTGAATAATCTTGTCAGATTTTTTCCACACTGTTCATGTTTATTCGCTTTAAGGGTAGGCATAAAGATTTTAACAGGAGTCGATAGTATAATAAAATTTAGCTGTCACATTAAGCGTACAATATCGTGAAATCCGAAGCTTCACAATTTTTTATAAAAACATTTAGCTTATAAAAACATTCACCCGCGTTCTATATAACGCTTACTTAAGCTAACTAGGTATCGCAGACTGCATCCAAAAATTGCATGTGTGCAATAAAATCCAGTTGTTAATCCACCTAAATTTTCTAACAGAACATATTTAGTTTTTCAAAGAAGAGAGTAAATAGTAAACGGTTGAATGCTACTTATAAGTAGCTTGACTTTTTTGACTGATTTGGCAAAATAGTTATAGTTGCATATATGCAATGTTTACGTTCATTCATCTATATTACGAGATAGTACTCTAATAGGTACGATCGCCTTCTATCTGATCTCGAGGACCCAGGTTCAAGACCAGGATTTTAAGTAAGGTTTTTCTTCAATACTCAGTTAACAAACTAGCTGAAGCAAAAATAAATAAATCAATAGGAAACTGACTGTGCCAAAAAAAAATGTAAAAAACTTTTTTTTTAACTTTTTTTGAAACATTTTGACTTAATGTGTCATTTTTGCCACCGTTCTCGATTCTCAAACTTTTTTTTTTTTTTTTTCCCCGATTTTTTTTTTTTTTTTTGAATACTAGGATGGACGGAGACTAAAACTCCAAAATCTTTCAAAGATACCAATACGCCCACTATAGCAGGTACATAATACCGAAGTAGCCGATATTGGTTATGCCCGATTTCCACGTGCTAAAAAACCACCCATTTATGAGAGACACTATGAAACTGCCAGAACGCACTTCATAGTAGTAAATTTTCGCTCTCTCATAATACTTCTTGACTACAACTAAGTTAACTTAACAAGTAGTTTACGCTTCCATAGTGTTGATCGCATTGGATAGGTTGCTTTCCAGTGAATGCACCTACTAAGCCGTTCATTCATGCGGCTTCACCCTACGTCGCTAGATCGAAGGGTCTTGTTCTTTGTAGTCGTCGCTCGTTGTTAACATCGTTAAGAGTCTCGTTTAGAGTACGGATCATTTCATTGTTGCAATGAACATGAAGGCGAGCATTAAGCTTTCGAGCGAAGTTTGTTACTTCTTCGCCCACGGTAGCTATTCCTAAATCTCTGTGAATATCGCTATTCCTAATATACCATGGAGCATTCACAATTGCTCTTAGTGTTTTGTTTTGGAAAGTCTGCAACATGGACATGTTGCTCGACTTGGTACAACCCCAAAGTTGTATACCGTATGTCCAGGACGGCTTTAACACCTGCCTGTACAAGAGCAGTTTGTTATATGTGCTTAATTTCGAAAATCTTCCGATAAGCCAATACATTTCCCTGAGCCTAATCTCGAGCTCGTCACGCTTCTTCTTTACGTGTGGTTTCCACCTTAGTTTAGCGTCCAGTGTCATCCCTAGATACTTCGCTTCATTTGCATAAGGTATTTGTACAGAATTTATGAACAGAGGCAAATTGTTAACCCTTCTGTAAGTGAAATTCACATGCGTAGACTTGTTCTCGTTAAGAGCGATTCGCCAAGTCTTCGTCCAGACACAAATTCTGTCCAATGCTCGTTGGAGGTTTCTCGTTGATGACTCGACTGATTCACCTGTTGCCAGGATGGCCGTATCGTCCGCAAACGTGGCCACGACTGTCTCGTCATCTAGAGGTATGTCTCTTGTGTAGAGCAGGAACAGGGTCGGACCGAGGACGCTTCCCTGGGGTACGCCAGCCCGAATTTGCTTGAAACTCGAGTATTCACTACTACACCTAACACGAAAGAGTCTGCTTTCAAGATAATTTTCCAATATTTTAAACATGTCTTCCGGCAAATTTTGCCGTAGCTTATATTTCAAGCCCTCGTGCCATATTTTGTCGAAGGCTTGCGATACGTCGAGGAAAGCACTTGAACATATTTTTTTCCCTTCTAAGGCTTTTTCAATTTCATGCGTTATTCTGTAGACTTGATCTATTGTGGAATGGTTAGGTCTGAAACCGAATTGATGATCCGGGATCAAGCGTCTTTCTGCAATTATTGGTTGTAATCGCTTCAGCAGAAGTTTCTCAAATACTTTCGATATTATCGGCAGAAGCGATATGGGCCTATAAGATTTTTTATCATTTGCGCATTTCCCCGGTTTAGGAACCGTAATGACTTCAGCAACTTTCCATTGTCTTGGAACGTATAGAAGTCTAAGAGAAGCGTTTATCATATAAAGTAGCTTGACTAATGCCTTTTTTGGTAGCTCTTTTAATATTTCGCCAGTGATCAGGTCGTAACCCGGGGCCTTATTATTTTTAAGTTTGCTAATTGTCTGTCGGAGTTCAACTAACGAAACTTTTTTCATTCTAAAGCTACCAGGTTCCCCGTTGTTGTTTAGAACGTCAGCCAACGGCGGACCGTCGAAAGGCTTGAATGTTTTTTCTAAATGTTCAGCAAACAAATTCGCTTTCTCTTTGTCTTCTCTTGCCCATTCGCCGTTAGCTTTTTTTATTGGTGCCGAGTGGATTATAGGTTTCTTGATATACTTATTTGCTTTCCACAGCGAGTAGTTTGAGGTCCTATCCGCAGCCAAGCCTTCAAGGTATTCAGTGGTCTCACGATTTTTAAGATCTTGCAACATTCCTTTCAGTTTGTTAGAGAGGCGGTTCAATAGGGTTTTGTCTGGGGGGGCCCTCGTGCCTTGCCATCTCCTACGCGCTCTTCTCTTTTCACGAATCAATTCTTCGATTTCGAGCGGATATGTTTTACGTACATGCCCGTCGGTGCTAACTGCGTTCTTTTGGGACGAATTGTTGTTCCAAGCAGCGCTCTGAATTGCTTCAATGAATTTGTCAACTGCGGTTTCTAACTCGAAAGGAGTTTTCAATGGCACATTCAAGCCAACACCCTCCTTACAGTCCTTTCTGAAAGCGTCCCAGTTCATGTTTTTGCTACCTAATCTAGGAGCTCTTTCTATTTTCGCCAGTCTTCCACCCATCTTCAAGATAACTCCTGAGTGGTCTGAGCAAAGATCATAACACTCTTCAATTCGCGTAAGGTATTTGGGGTACCCTTTAGCGATGAAAAAATCGACAAGGTCAGGCTTTTTATTCCTATCGGTTGGCCAATATGTTGGCTTACCCGTGGAGAAAAAGTCCACCCCACGCTTCATACTATTTTTGTACAGTAATCTGCCTCTTGTTGAATTGCATCGTGAGCCCCAAAAAGTATGCTTCGCGTTAAAGTCACCCCCAATGATAAAATTGGACCCAATGAAGTCATACATACGATCAAGATCGTCTTCCACCAGTCTATATCCTGGCGGGAAATAACAAGATGCAATGTTATAACCTAAGCAGTCAATTTTTACAGAAACTGAACTGATCTGCATAGAGTCTAGCTCAACTTCTGTGTTCTTGAAGAGCTTTATGCAGTTCTTAATGTAGAGGGAGGATCCTCCTCTCGAATTTTGCGAAGGGTGATGTGCGTGATAGTCATTGTAACCTTTAAGTTTGGGTGTAGACCCGTTTTTAAGGTGAGTTTCCGTAATCATGCAAATATCAATATTGTTTTTCCGTAGAAATACTTCTAGTTCGTCTATTTTATTCAGAAGGCCGTTTGCATTCCATGTTAGTATTTTAAATAACTGTTTCATATTCATGTTCTCTTGTAATTTTTTCGAGGCTTAAACTCGAGCTTGCTCAGTTTGTCAAATATAATTTTGTTGATTTTAGTCTGATCCTCAAGTTTCTCCAAGATTACAGCGAGGATCTGAGACACTGCATCTGTTGTGGGCGATCTTGCCTTGCTTTCGTTTG
This sequence comes from Neoascia interrupta, assembly GCA_947623515.1. Lineage (NCBI taxonomy): Eukaryota > Metazoa > Arthropoda > Insecta > Diptera > Syrphidae > Neoascia > Neoascia interrupta. Next base: position 143,723,543 of record OX392463.1, read on the forward strand.
CCGCAACCTGTGCGTATGATTTCGGTGCGACCAGTGGTGGTTTCTCCGCTGCACTTGAACTGGCGCCGCTCTTTTGTGGAGCTTTTACGCCTTTTGTCGACGCCTCCTTTGCCAATCTTCCACTTTTGATCGGCTTTGGCGTCTTTGGAGTCTTTGGCTTAGTAGTTTCAGCAGGTTTTGGGCGTCCTAGGCTTTGATTCTGACCTCTAGTATTTTCCTTAAGAGGTTCTCGTCCCTTTTGCAGCTCTATGGCTACTTCGCATCCTCGATAGTTCGCGGGGTGGTTTCCGTGGCAATTGGCGCAAACTGCTGGAGCCTTTATGTCAACCTTGCACTCTGTTGACAGGTGTTTTCCGGCACATTTCACGCAACGTGGTTCTTTTTGGCAGTAGGCACTTGTGTGCCTGAATTCTTGGCAACGCTTACACTGTGGTATCAGTCTATTGCCCTTTCGCATGGGTTCGATTTTAACCCTGATGTTAAGTATCATTTTTATTTTATAAATATCGTTTATGCTCTCAGTTCTTTCAAAGGAGAGCATAAAAATTGGAAGCCCGCGTCTGATCACAGTGTCTCTTTCTCCTTCCGTGCGTTGCTTTTCCTTTTTAATGATATTGACGGCATCAATAATTTTAAGGCCTTTATTTTTTACGTCTTTTACAACGTCTTCTTTTGTGCATGATGGGTGGAGCCCCCTTACAATGACTCGCAGTGGTTTCTCGTACTTATTTTGATAAGTATACCACTCGATTCTTTCTGCATTCAGTCTAAGAGACAGTGCGCGATAGGAATCGGCGTTGTCAACATTTACTTTCCACACGTTATTTCGGTGCGAGGTAAGCTTATAGTTTTCTGTTCTCACCGTGTTTGCAAGAAGGTTGCGCAATCTCCCAAAGTCTGCTATCCCGACGATGTTTATTGCGGGAGGTGGACGAATTTTCGCTTCTGGATTAGCCTTGTTTGAGCCAGAGGGCTTATCTTCTTTTTGTATTACTTCGGGAGAGGAATTCGCCTTTCGCTTCTTGCTAGACCTTTTCCTTAAGACTGAATCGGTCTCAAGTGCAAGTTCGTCCTCGTCCGTGAAGTATTCGACTGCTGGTCGGTTCGGTGTTACACACTCTTTCGTTACCTCACAGTCTTTCGTTAAACGAGTATTTTTAATATCCTCGTTTTCTTTTCGCAGAGAGTCAACTTCCATTTTTAGATCTTGGAAGAGTCGCTCCATTTCAATAAGCTTAGCTCGGAGTTCATTATTCTCCTTTTCTAAGCTCTTAATTTTCACAGAGTCCTGGTTTACCGGTGGACTGCTTTTTCCGGATATGTTCGATCTAGGTGGTGGTGATCGATTTAGTTTTGTCCTTTTCTCAAAAGGATTTATAAGCAATAAAAGGCTCTCCCCAGAATCCGTAGAGCCTGCCTCCGAAGAGGGTGGATTTTCCAGCATAGCTGGGCTGCCACCTGGGGTAATCAAATCTTTCGTTTTGTTCATTGCCATTTTTTTTTTAACTTGTCGTTTTTATGAGAAATAGGTAAGTCACTTCTATTTTCATTTTCAAATACAGTCGCCCCTTTGGAGACAGACGCCGACCAGTGAGCCGCACAATGTGTGACAGACGCTTCTGGATTTTAGTTTAACCTTCAGATTCATCTATAAGTTAAAACCTTACTGCCAAAAGTTGCCCCAAATGGAGCAGCATCGACAGCATCCGTTGAAACATTAAAGAATATTTCTTCCGGTGGATTTTAGTCGGCTCTTACGACAGGCATACCTTACCTCAAGGCTATTCTAACCCCGACCTTGCAGGGGTAATTCTCAAACTATCGTTGTCGAGTTCGATTCTCAGTTTGTATGTATATTTTTTTGTGATTATTTCCCCGATTTGTTCTGCTAGAACAATCTTCGCTTTGGCAGTGTCGTTTGCGATGTCCGCGTAAATTTTCTTGGTGGGTCTAGTTTTTCTTGTAGGAAATGCTGTTTATGAGCAATTAATGCGTGTTTTTCAGCAATTCGTCTAGCAATCAGTATCGAAATCGCACTTTCCCGTTTTCTGCTGTAAAACAAGCATAATTCATGGGAAATTCGTAGCACCGAGCGCTAACATTTTTTTGTGTGTGTCCAAAAAACACGAGATCAGCATTAAATCGAAAAGCAAAATTTCTATACAAGACAGAGCCAACGCGGGCGTAAACTGATCCGCTAGGATAGCTAAGACTGAACAAAAGGGCGCCAAGCAAAGTCCCGGGCAATGCACGCTTCAGAGGCTGAGGCTTCCTAATTACCCAAAGGAGGCAAAATTTTTTTGTAAGCAAAATTAAATTGCTTACAATTTTTAAAGCAGTAATTTAACGTAAATAAAAATTTTTCATATCGTTTGCAAATAAATTTTTAACAATTTGAAGCACTTTAAGTGCTTACACAGGGGAGTTACATTTTATTAATTATGCATTCAGGACGTATGTGGCTATAAGGGTTTTTACAAACCACACAAAAGAGCATTAAGTGGGTGGATTATTAAATCCATATAATCCCTAGAGTACTCATATCTAGATTCGCATTGCCTACACAATTAGAATTCCAGTTAAATATTGATAATTAAATTGATTTACATGTCATATTTAAAAATATGTTTTTTGTGCTTTGCGAAAGTTTATTTATGATACTTTTTAAGTCTTCGGTCATACTTGATTTATTAAACAAAAAAGCGAACAATCCATGTAGTTATATGAAATAATTTTAATGATGAGCTGTTATTGACTCAGTTTTTCAAACAGTTTTTTGCGCAAGGCTTTACCTAAAATTTGTTTATAACATAACTTCATATTTGCAAATTGTGCAAGTTGAAAAAAAAAAATGTAAAATTAAATTAAATGAAACACACAAAATAACAGTTGATCAAATACATCTTTAACATCATGACTTTTCTTAGCTATAATTTTCAAAACACTTTAAATCAACCGAAACCGATGCACAGCATACCATTTCGATCGATTACCCTTCAATACATCTTTTGTTAAACTTAGAAATGGGTAAAAAATGTGTTTCGCCTTTCTGAAGCCCAAGTGGCCAGAAAAATACTTTCGCAATCGACTTGTATCCTTGGAGCATATTTGAAATTGTTGCACGTTCCGGTGGTGTTTATTCAAATCTCGTAAACAGATTGAAATACAAAATATGACTTCCTTCCAATGACTCAAACAACCATGACAGGAGCATAGAAATAGGATTCCGATTTAGAAACCATTGAATACTGTATAGTGATGGATGGGCAAAAGAATTCCTTCTGGGGGATACTATTTTGAGGATGTTTCTTTTTGTAAATGTCATATTTATTTGCTTTTGTCAATACAAAATATGTGCTGCTTAAGAAAATAAAAAAATTTGCTTGTCAAAGTCTTTTCTTAAGTAAGTACAAACACGATATTACTTACAGTGATAGAACGATATGCAAATAAATTAAAGAAGCTATAACATAAGATGGTTGTGTGTCCCAAAGAAATAGCTCCAATTGACCTCTAAAAAGGCGTCAATAGCTTCTTTCTTAAGGTTCTGAACTAACAACTATGTCTAATCGCTATTAATAGCCATTCATAGAGCTATTCATAGAACATTAATCATTAGCTCTTTGGAAGACTTATCTTAAAAGGATATTATCCGAATGCTTGACGATCGATTTAATAACCTTGCAACGAAGTAAGATCTCGAACCTACGTGTGGGCAACGAAAACCTACAAGCGCAAGTTAAGAATTCGGAAACGAGATCTGATCTACAAATGAGAGATGGTTATATCATTTTTCATCCTCCATTCTCAAATAGCGATAACCCAAAGGAGCGCCTGCAAAACACTCGCATTAGCTTAATTAAAGGTGCAGCTAAGAGAGCATTCAAGCTTTTGCAGGAGCATACCACCAAGGCGTCGAAGGTCGAACCGGCGCAACTACCGCGCAAAGGTAGCAACTGGGCAGTCGCCCCGAGCTAAACTTTAAGCCAGGGAAAACAGCTGAAAAATAGTGGCGTGTCCATGCACAAGGACAAACCAGTTGGAATGCGCCGAATGCAAACAGTATTGCTGTAGCTAAAAAGAGAAGTAAAATTAAAAAAAAATCCAGATCTTAACGCAGAACTTTTTACTCCAGCAATCCAATGCGCTACACCATAATAATTTCTGAGGAAGAGTCAGTTGAAGCGAAAATAAAAGACTACAAAGCTCCAGGAGTTGATCTGATCCCAAATCAGTTGTGGAAATATGCAACAACAGAGCGATTTATATTAAACAATTATTAACTTGCTAATACATATTATAAACTTACAAAAGTATTTGATGAGTGAAGTATCTTAGAGTGGAGTTCAAATACAAGCAGACGAAATATCGAAAAAAACGTGTGGGATTCACCGGCAGGGTACTATTACTGCAACCTTTACTTGTTGCGGATAATGCTCTACCAATTGAGCTACGGTGACACAATTGATTCTTTGTCCATACTCGATAACCTTAGTAAATTTTTGCGCACAGCTGCTTGACTACGTGTACCCAAGTAATCTTTTCTTGTATACTTACTTGTTGTTGGCTTATATGCATTATTTATGCAGAGTGAACATATAGGTTGTTTTTGGTGATTGTGAAGACCTAAACCTGTTGAACTCGGTGGTTGTTTCACTGTGTTACAAACAAACAAAATTTACTGGCTCGGATATAAAAAAGTAGACAAGATGGACCCATTGAACTACCGAGGTATGGCTATTCTCAGAACATCGCTTATAATCCTAATGGAAATTCTTATTGGCCGCCTTATAACTAGGATGGAAAGTACCATCTAACAACACGGTGTAGATGAAATATTAGTTCAATAGTTTAGGGCAATGCTAATGCACAGGACGCCGATAACCCAGGCAGATTGTGGCAAGTGCGTCATTACTGGGGTAAACAGGGGCTGACCGCATGGTGGCGTTCTGTCTCCCCTTTTATGGTGCATGGTTGTAGACTCTCTCCAATCGGCTCTCAACCTTCCAGGAACCTACACACAAGCCTACGCGGATGATGTGGGCTCAAACCTAGGGACTGTGTGCTCTCAGGCGCAGCGATCCCTAGACTTGATCGATGATTGGTGCACTAGGAATGGGCTTTCAGTGAATCCTCTTAAAACTACGGTTGTTCTATTTACGAGAAGGAGAAATGTCACTGGTCTGACTCAACTCGTGCTTAAGGGTGTCACTACCCCGATATCCGATGAAGTCAAATATTTGGGAGTAATCCTTGATAAAAAACTTCTTTGGTCCAAGCATGTTGAATCCAAAACCGAAAAAGCACTGTCTACTTGCTGGCAGTGTAGAGGGGCTTTTGGCAAGACATTGGGCCTATCTCCGAAAAGGGTCCTCTGGATCTATACGGCCATGGTAAGACCACTCCTCAAATATGCATCGGTTGTTTGGTGGAACAGGCTTTCGCGGAAACGTGTTACTGCCTCTTTTGCCAAACTCCAAAGAACGGTTTGTCTTGGCTGCATAGTACGCCGCGCTCTGATCTAGATGCTCTGATGAGCCTTCTCCCCCCCCTTGATATATTTATCATGGGGTGTTCGCTGAAAACCATATTTCGCTTAAAGAGAGGTGGTTTTTGGTACCACACGCATTGGAATTTTGAAGAACTTGTTCGAGAATCATCCTTCAGCCCCTGTCTTATGGACATGCCCTCTGACGCAATGACCCCAAAAATCCTTTTGCGACTACCAAGTCGACTTTCCTCAGGTGATGGAAACGCTTCGGTCAGACTCTGAGCTAACCAGACTCTTACCTCGTCCAAGATAGTGCTCGAATTATTCAACGAGTATTCGTTGAACTAAGTCGGAAGGCTAAATGCAGTGAATCTTGTTTGGGTTCCAGGTTACACTGGTATCCAGGGAAATGAGATCCCTGATGACTTGCCAGACTAGACTCAGAAGAGGTTTTCTCAGGACCCGAACCTGCTTTAGCCTGCCTGTATCTGTTGTCACATCTGCCATTGATACTTGGGTTTCTCGTGAGCATAGGGCTCTTTGGCGTGACTGCGATGGGTGCAGACAGACTAAACGACTACGTCCGGATATCTGCGAGGGGTCAGCGTCTTTTCTTCTATCTCTCAGGAGATTCGATTGCAGACTTCTTGTAGGCGTCCTTAAGGGCCACCAAACTTTCGCCAAGCGTGGAGAGGACGACGATACAGCGGAACATTTCATATTTAGTTGTCCTGCCTTTGCTCGCATCAGGTGGCGGATCTTTGGGGCTGACGTAGTGAGTGCCGAACACCTAAGCTCTTCATCACTGAAGCTCCTTCTCGTTTTTCTTCGAAAGACGGGTAAACTAAATACATTAAAGTAAGTTTTCCGCGTGGTAGTACAATTGACCAGTAGTTGTGTCTGAGTGCTCCATCAGATAGTAGCAACCTCCGACAAATGAATGAAGTGAACCCATCTTCTCAGCGAATTCGAGATGTTCAGATGTGCTGAGCTTTTCCTCGTATGAAGCAATGCGGGTTGATTTCGATCAAAATCCGCCCACTGATACGCTCACTTTCCTTAATACCCTGAAAAGTCAAAATTGTCCTATAGGACGCTGAAATTTGGTATGCAGTATACTTGCTTAAGTAATTGAGATTGACATCACATGGTCGCATTTCATTTTCAGTTTAAACAAGTGAGTAAGTGCAAGAGTTCGTCTGTGACAAACTTCTATGTACCCAACCCTATACACCTTGTAACACCAAATCTTTTTTTTTGTCCCGAACTCATATATTATTTGTATAGGCCACGCCCCCAAAAGTGGGGCTGGGCTAAAAATAAAAATCAATTAATTGTAATTTCGCTAAAATCATGACAAAATGCGTTGAAACCGAAAATTTTTGCACAAAAACCTGTTTTTTCCTAAACACGCCCCTTAAAGGTGGGCGGAGCTCAAAACTTTGTATCCAGCAAACCTAGCAAATAGTAATATCTTGAATGTTTTTTATATAATTTTTTTTTTCAATTTGGAGTAAACTTTCCGAGAAATCGGGTTTTTAAAGATCTAACATGGTAACAGGGCATGGTCGATATTGTGGGCGGTCCAATTTTTTAGAGGTTTTGGCCCATTATTGCTCTATACCAAAATTTGAGTTCCTACGCCTTGTCTAACTTGACCAAAAGGCATTTTGAAAGAAAATTTGAAATAGAGGTTGTCTTACATTGAAACCAGTAGTGGGCGTGGCCGTCGGCGGATTTAACTAATTTTCATACTTTGTCTGTAAAAAGTAAGAACCAAAATAAACTCCAAGCTTGAGCGGCCTAGCTCAATTTTAAAGACCTAAAAGCTTGACTCATACGGACAGACGGACAGACGGACGGACATGGCTTAATCGACTCACCTGTCGGTCCGATCACATCTCTAAAAGGTCTAAGAGGTCTACGGTGATTATTTCACTGTGTTAAAAAACTATGCATTAAAATTAATATACCCTCGGTCGGGTATAAAAACGATATTTATATGCAATGGATTTGCTTGCAATCAAGAAAATCAAGGACAAGGACCTATCACTTAGCGCGAAGTACAAAGTTTTTCTGGCAAAGTCCAAATCAATAACGCTTTATGCTACGAAATCATGGGGCTGAAATTAGTCTGAAACCACAGAATAACTCTTGAGGTTTTTCTAAAGACGCCATTTCGACTACCAGTACCAGACACAGCACCTTTTCTATACATGCTTCTCATTGAAACTGTAGGAAAATACAGAGCGAGCTAAAAGTTCACCATAGAGGGAATTCTATCTTTAACTTAAGAACGATCTAGGAGAAGCCAACTATTTCACCGATTACTTTAGTAGTGAAACAATATCATTGATATTTCGACCAAGAGGAGAACTATTATTTCTAAATTTCATACCACATCGCGACGACTAACTGCTCCTTGTGAGTACCAAAGGAAGATAAAATGTACAGCGTTTCATCGCAAGGTGTTCAATTCTAGCTGAGATATGGCGACAAATCTGGCAACGAAACAACTTTGAACAAGGTCCGCTTATAGACATTTTAAATGGAAAAGATTTTCATAAACTCGCGTCATAAACATAGCACTTACGTATAGAAAAAAAAAATAATAAGAGACGAATTTTAATGTAAATTATTACCAAAGCCCCATTGCTTTAAAGAGTGCTAAAGTATTATTAAAAGCTCATCGACCATGCCTCAAAAGATTTAAGTTCAAAATAAAATGTTTTTTTTATCATAAAATGATTTTGTAAGCATCAATTTTATGAAATAATAAATCAATAAAATCTGAAAGAAATCTAAATAAAATTTAAATCTCTTCATATTAATTAACAATGTCTATCTAAAGGACTTATAACATCAGTGAAAAGCAGTCTTATAAAAGACAGCGCAGTGTTTAATTAAAACCGACATCACTCGCTAAGTTAAATAATGTTTAGCTATCTACTATTTAAAGATAAAACTTAAACGAAACTAAAAAGAGAAAATTTTTTCGCTCCTCGATGATAACTTTTGCACCTCAAAACAGTTTTCTGGTGATAAAATTCTACACAACAAAGTTGTTCTAGTTTAATACAGTTTTTATAACTAAACGAGTAAAACAAAACTTTTAAAAATGTAAAAAAAAAATAAAATAAAATATATCTATCCGCTCCGTAACAAGGTATCCATCAAACTTTCTGCACAAAAGGATGGGTGCCGTTAAATGGGTTTTATTTATTTTTTGCTTCAATTTAATGCGAAACTTTTGTTTTTCTGCACTTTTATTCGACGAAAGAAAAAAACAATTATAAACGGATTCAATTAATTTTTGCGAAAACTTTGTAGGATAAAGTTCCATCAGCAACACAGGGAAAACTGAATGTCAACTTTTAACTACTAACTTGTCATGCAACGACAAAAAAGGAGACAGACTAATATGAAGCCCTTAGAAGAGAAGTGTTTTTGATACCTAAGTTGGCGGTGAGCAAACTCTTGAATGTTTGCACAGTAACAAACTATTTTTGTACAAAGCGATTAAATTTTGTAATGCCACTCAATCATAGACAAAGGAACCCATTTAAAAGGGTTCATAAAAAAATCCACGGTAAAGGATATCGTAGGAAGGTCAGGCAAACCTGCAATTTCACAATTCACTTTTCCTTTCTTTTGACAAAGTTGCAGATTAAATAAAACTCAACTTTGGATCTGTAAATAATGGTTTCACCAGAAAGAAGCAGTCGTTATTAGTTTTTATTTTCTCAGTTAGCATCATAATAAAAATGACATTAAGAGATCCCTTTACGGTTCTCTTTCTAAGGAAAAGACTGCTACCGACAATTAAACTGCATTACTGTCTGCATTGTGATACCCTACAAGGATTTGCTCTTCTGATGGAGGGATTTCGAATTAAAAACTTTGTATCTGTGGAACACTCACAATGTCCTACCACCCGAAGAAAGCTAGAGTAAACACCGCCTGGCCATTCAAAAGATTTGTTTTTCTTTGCAAAAATGTTGAGAGGTCCTTCAAAACTTCAAATAAAAAAAAATCCAAGACGAGGGTGCATCTGAAACCAATTTTTCTGATCCCACTTGTGCGGATCCACTAACCGATGCACGTTTTCTCACATTCCCTGTCGGGACTTCTCTGCACTTGGTTGCTAATTTATCGCTCGCTATTATTCGAACTTGCACTCGAAGGGAATGAGAAAGAAGTCTTTTTATGGCTTGAATTCTAGTAGAGCCAAACTTTATTCCCCCTTCATATGGATGAATAAGTTGGTGCTGCTGCTGCATGGTTGGTGGGTGTGAACACCAAATGATTCTACAACTTCACAGCTTCGTGCGGGTGTTGATAGGTGCACATAGGAGAACTAATGCTATGTGCACTCGTATGTTTAAAGTAGTAGTTCTATAATTTACCTTATTATCTCTTGTTTTCGAATGAGAATTGAGGGGAGGTAGCAAAACAATGGAGCAATAAATTACACCATACGGCGAGGAACAATAAGTGCTGAAAAGGTTTATTACCGTGCGCTTTATTTCGGAAAGAAAATATTGAGCAAAGTTGTTCTGTGCGCAAAGGAAATGATTTATAAGTCTTATATGAGTCAAAGGCAAACGACGCACGTTTTAACACAATAGTTCGTGAGTTTTTTTTTTTTCGAAATGGGTTAAGGCTGGAAGCCATCCCAATTTTTTAATGACCGAAAAAATAAAATACAGGAATTGGTTGCATATTGTTTAAAGTTAGAGCTCGTACATGTCAATTTTTTAGGCAGTTTTCTCTACTACAAAAAGCATCATTATCGTCTGGGTTATGGGCGCAGTGTGAACCTATTCTGGCTTTCAAACTATGCTGGCTTTTTAATTTCATGAAGTGGTCTTATTTGAGCATGATACCATGATACGAATTCTCCAACGGTATTGCAACATTTTTAAGGATTGCAAATAAGCTGAATTTTCAAGCTCTGCAAAATACTTGTAGATATAAACTTTTTTCGTCGATAAATTTCTTCAATCTAAGTCTTTCTACAAAGCGTTATACTAAAGCAACAAAAGATCATCAAGCAGACTTTAATCGGGAATCAGGGTCAACAAAATACCAATTTATGTGGCAACTAAGCTAATACGGCACTAAGGACGAGCCCGTCAGTCCATTTTGTGATAAGAAATCACTTTTTGTTCTTCAAATTGCACATTAAAATTTTTCCAAAAGTTGATGCACAGTACTCTTAGGTGATTGTTTTTCATCGTTTACAAATAGTCAGTCCTGGAAATTCGTTGCCATTATATTTCCGGTTAACGAAACATTTCAGTTTGTTTTTAGCAGATTTGCCTGTGTTAATCTCCTGCTTCTTATTCGTTTATTTCATTTTTGCGGTCGTCAACCCAGGATTCATCAATCTTTACGAAGCACAGAAAAGCTTGACTTGAATCGTGTTCCAAATTTGGAAATTAAATATTCATCCGCATCTGTTTTTGCTCCAGCATCAACAACGCGGCAGCCTTTCCGATAGATTTTTTATGTTTAAACTTCAAATGTTCTGTTGAACATGCAGGATTCAAATAACGGTATTATTTGAAACCTTACAATCTAAGCACTAAGTCTTTGTACGTGGGGCGTCTTTTGAACTTTGCCTCCGGATCAAAATTCGTAAGACGTCCAACACTTCTATCGTGGAATTTGTTAACGATTTGTTATTTGTGACGTCACTTGGATGTCCTTTGATCTCATGGTATTCTGTGGTCATACGACAGCAATGAATCAATTACACACCATAACATACGAGAGGGCAGAGCCACTGCAATGTTCTTCAATCTTTCTTTGGCAAAAAGCAGATCTTCATCAAAACACGGAAATATCCTTTTCTTACTTTGGCCAAATCATGAATAACCAGATCTTTCGATAACAGTTAAGATATAAAAAAATAAATAGAGTGGCGCAACAGCTCGAGGTAAACCAGGGCCAACTTCTCAACAAAGTATGCTGTGTGTATTAATTAGTTTCTTCACATACAAAGGGACCTACAATTTTTTGCCGAATCCGAGATTGCCGAATTTGAGAAGTTTTTTCAAGATAAATGTCACTCTCGGAGGGTTTGGCAGGCCCTCGCGGAGGTGGGGGCCGTGAAAAAGAACGAGTCTTTGTTTTTCAGGTGACGATGGTAGGATAACAGTTAAGATGGCAAAGAGATAAATGTTTGGCAGATCTATGTTTCTTTTTATGTCTGTGGCCAAAAGGCAAAAATATACAGGAAAAGGGCTCTTTATGCTGAATGTCTTATCGAACAGCATTGGTAGGTCTTTTTTCAATGTCCCGGTGAAGTGATTTACAATAATCATAAAACTATGTCATTTTAGAAGAAATTTCGCGGCTCCTCAATTTGATGTGAGCGTGACCCATATACGTATTTGACTTCCAATGAATTAATCCAGGCCAAAAAAAAAAACTTCAATATTCGGTATTGCTGCTTAAATAGAATCGAGTATTCAAAAGTTCGTTACAGGCGCACTCTTGCAGTTACTCACTTGTTTTAAATGGGCTTAAAAAGTTCAGGTTGGAACCGGCAATCCTAACATTTTTTCCGCAGGTAGCTTGCCCTTTAAACGTTCTTTAAAAAAATCGAAAGTGCTTTAACGTTTTTGAGAAAAATCTTCGTAATTTTTCGAATTTCCATAGATTTCTAGAAAATTTCGGTGTGCGCACTATGCCCCTTATATATTAAATTTATACTTTACAAAATTATACTTTCTTTTGACCTCTTTTAGCATTTCTTAAATATGAACTCCATAAAACTACTATTTTGGATTTTTTGTCAATCGCCGATAGACTTTTTTGTTTTTTCCAATACGCAACCTGCGCCTGCAATTGAGTGTTTTCCTTAAATTCTTTGGGAGTCTACTTTTGAGGAAACGGCAAAACCAGCTCTTTTTTACTTCGGTTTATAAATAGGCTTAAAAAAACTTAGATTGGACGCGACAGTTAAAAACTTTTAAACTTAGTTATACTAGAAGAAAAAACTTGTTTTTGGAAATGGGTTTATGTTTTCGTATTAAGTCTAAGAAGGTTTTGAAACTTCTTAATTCGCTATAGTTTTCCTAAAAGTTTTGCATAATTTCTGATTTGTTTCATGTGAGTTCTCCAAATAGCACTGACAATGCATTTTTGTTACTTTTTTTTTTAAAATAAGACACACGTATAATAATTCTTATATTTTTAACTCTTAATTTTTCAAAAACTCAATATTTTGAAAAAATGTTTTTCATAAAAATTCAATATCTACAAGACCTTCACCTTAGTCCAAACGTTTACTAGAAATTTTTTATCTTCCACGTCCTCGCGGTGCTTCTGGAATAGTTGGAAACAGTACATTTTATGTAGCGAAAGAAAGTGGACAACACCCTACTGAAAACATAGTACACCCTACACCCTACTGCGTACTCGTGCAGTTTGATCGTAGTAAGCTGCAAGTGTCTCCGGGCTATACCTACGAGTTGGATACACACGATGATATTCGCCCAGTTCAACTCTACCTATAACAATAACGCCGCACAGTGAATATTCGTTAGCTCAAGCACCGCGAGCTCCATACTGAAGTACCCATACGCCTACCCAGTGAAACCACCTTAAAAGTCCACATGCGATTCCTTTGCGTCCTTAAACCACCTACCAACCGCAACGCCAAAATCTAATGAAATCACGCGGGTGGACGATAAAAAGCCATCTGCTATGCCCCAGGCGCAATAAAATATGCTTTTGGCAACACACAAGTCACATTTTTACACACAAAAAGAGAATATCTATCAAGAAGCAAATGGAAGAATGATGCTATCGCGCGAGTATCTTTAAATATTTACTTATTAATCGTAACAATTTGTTTCGCCGTTCGTTACGTGTTCGTTCCAAGAGCCAGTTGTTGTCCGCGGGCTATTTTTAACCAAGCGTTTATAGAGACCCGTTTGAATGCACACAATTGTGACCTTACACAAAGTCGCCACCTTGATCTTGGCCATGACAGGTGCGAGGAAACGATCTTAAAATAATCAAATAATAATTTTTATACGGCATCTGTGCGGTAACCTTCGGGTGAGGAATTTTGTTTACAGGACAAAAATTCCTTTTCAGATGTACATGCTGGTATGCATTTTTCAAACGCCCAAAAAGACCTTCCAGCCAAGCCATTTCTGATTGACAGACTTTCGACGAAATGAAGTCTCCCTGCACCTGAAAGTCATTGTTTCACACGCGATGTTCATGATCAGTATTTCGTTTTTGACGTCACGGTGTAGTGAGATTTGGGCTGGCGATGGCGAGGTCTTTTGATATTCCTGGAATTTCCCATTTTTCAAGTGAAGTGAAACAGTTTTATATGAAAATAAACAGATACTTTGAATGGCCAGTCGGGTGGGTGGTATTTTTAGGACATTCTTCATTAGGCACGCTGTAAATAATGTACCGAGATTTTTTCCCCATTTTAATTGCTGCTGTTTAATGGATCTTAATAAATCTTCATTGCTTGGATGAAGATGAAAATTTAACACAGTTCATCAAAATAACATTCCAGGCTATTTTCGTGTAGACGATTTTGTAAAGCAGACCAAAGAATTTTATGGTTTGGAAGAATGACAAGTGACAACAAGAAATGCTATAATAGCTCATCCCTTATTTAACCGAAATGATCGTGAGATGTAGAAAGTGTAACAATAAAACCATTCAGAACTCTATAGCTTATGCTACACAAAATTATTTTACATGAAGGCATTTTAGTCACTCCCACTATAAACTGTTTTATTTCACAGCAAAACCTATTTAATAACCTCTAGTTTTCAGTCCAGAATCCATTTCTTGATTATCATTTCAAAGACTTTCCTCAGCTTGTGTAAAAATTGTAAGGCCTCTGCTGGTCTTCCTGTAAACTTTCAACTTTTTCGCTCTATATATAGAAACTTATTTCAGGAAACACCACGCAGAGAGCAAATAAAGTGGATACTTTACAACATCCAATAACCATCCCTCCACTGCCAGAGGCTTAAAAGCCAAAACTCGGTCAATGGATGAATGTCCAGAAGAATTATTCTCAAAGTTCTATCAACTTTGTCCTTGGTAAGGGAAGCGCCCTCAGTGAGCGAAACACGCACACACGTGGACCGTACCTTTGAGTGTAAAATTCGTAAGTACTAAGGAGCTCAGGAAGAATAGTAAAGTTTGCACTTGATCCCCTGCTTTCAATTCATCAAATAACAAAGACACACAATCTCAGGTGCAATGGTAAGAATTAAAGTTTTTCCTGTATCCTCAAATAGGGATTCATTGGAAGGATATGCATAAACGAAATACGACCCCAAGCGCAGAGAGCTCTTCTTTGTCATCCCATCTGAGAATAAAAACAAAAAAAACAGGGACACCAAAACTTTAAGCATCACTCTTCGAAAAACGGTGTGATTTCACAAGCAAGGGTATTGATAAACATGTCCCTTGATGGAGAGAATCGAAGCTCATGCATATACAGATCAACAGATGGTATTGCGATTGGAAAATATCCCTACTTTCTCCAGGACATGCGCAGGGGAGATACGCCATTAAAAATTTCCCTGCTTTTTCTCTTTTGAATGAACGACACAACACATGGCTGTGAGAATACCGTATGATAGTGAGATGCGACGAAAAGGTCCGCATGTTTATTTATTTTTAGAGACAACATAAAATGACGTACTTTTGGATCACAATAGAACAATCATTTTTCTCATAAATAAAAAATGTTTAGGGGTAAGACATTATCTAGTGCTCAGTGTATTAAGTGCGTCACTATGGTAAGATATAAAACCTGACCTATACTCCTACGTCTGGTATTTAAATTAATCCGATCAGGAAGACACGAAGGCTGAGTATTTTATTCTGGGCAGATGATTAAGTATTTAAATTGATTTGGAACCTGGCCAGAATTCCAGAAAA
This sequence comes from Neoascia interrupta, assembly GCA_947623515.1. Classification (NCBI taxonomy): domain Eukaryota; kingdom Metazoa; phylum Arthropoda; class Insecta; order Diptera; family Syrphidae; genus Neoascia; species Neoascia interrupta. The sequence continues at coordinate 143,738,973 of OX392463.1, forward strand.
AATACGTCGGTTGATAGCCATTTAAAGAGCTGCATAATTTTTGATACAGAAAAAATATTATCAAAAAGTTCGTGTACCCCGTATAAAATTAGAAAATTAACTTATTATTAAACGAACCTTTTAAGCGAAGCAAAGCAACGCGAAACGCGAATATTATTAAACTTAGGTTTTTGAAATATAAAATTTTTGACTAGATACAGTAGGTACCGTTTTTATACTCTTGGATGGGAGTATTATTTACTTAGCTTGTTACCTAGTTTGTAACACTCTAAAGGATAGCGGTTGTAAGTATGGAATAAGCAATGTTCTTTCGTCCGTGAGTCTGTATGCCACATGTTTTTAGGGTTTAAATTTTAAGGAACTTGACCTTGAGTCTTCAAATATAACATTTCTTGGTCCCGAAGCAGAACAGGTATAAAATTATTTGAAATCCACATAGTGACAAGCCCACAATACTTATTACGCTGAAATTTCAGAATAGTTCAAGGAGATTTGTATTCAGGATAAAGCATCTACAGACAGAGGAAAGACATCTGAAATCAAATTATCTACAATGAACGCCCCCTGAGAGCGCCCCTGGGTTTTTTTTTCGAAACCCAGCATTTGATTGGCCTTTTATTCCATATTTTATTTGACCAATGAAAAGCAAAAAATTGCTCTTCTAGAGAAGTTTGCCATGTCCCTGAGTTTACAGAATTTTTCACCTTTATATAATAATCGCGCACACATAGAACAATTTTTACGAAAACTAGGCCAAATTAGGCATCAACCTCTTACTAATTCTTATTGTAGTTATACCCGACCGACGCGAAGGTATATTAATTTTAATGCATAGTTTCTAACACAGTGAAATAATCACCGTAGACGACTTAGACCTTTTAGAGATATGATCGAGACCGACAGGTGGGTCGATTAAGCCATGTCCGGCCATCTGTCCGTCTTTCCGTCTGTCCGTCTGTCCGTATGTATGCATTGAGGTCTTTTAAATCGAGCTAGGAAACTGAAACTTGCAGCACTGCTTGGTTTAGTTTCCTAGCAGTTAACGGAATAGCAACTTGTATTACTTTGTTCTTGAAAATGTTAAAATCATAAGCGCCTCATACTTCAGTCAAATTTTAATTGGATTGTCATTACCGTTAACAGACTAGCAACCTGTAAAAATTCGTTTTTGAAAATATTTTTACGTTTTTGAGTCAAATCTTCGAAGTTTTTGAATATTCGCAATTTGCTTTAGATTAACATGAAATCGCAGAAGGTGAACTATGCCCGTTATTTATTTTTAAGCTATATTTTATACCTTAAATTTTTTGTATATAGTTATATTTAATCACTAAATTAGAGCCAGTTTGAGGTCAAGTTTGTACTACTATAAAAATAGATTTTTGTCCCTTAACGACCGCAAAAATCGAAATAAAAACACGGAAAAACTTTTGCTTAAATGTTTTCATTTTTCCACCGTATGCATTTCGGTCCGCGCGTCAATTAAACACAGTGTTTAATCGACGCGCGATTGATCCATTGATCCATTTCCCTCGTTGGATTCTCTGACTATTTCCGCTGTTTAAAAGGACACCCAGTTTTGTTTTTCTACGACTTATAGTTCACAAGTTATAACGCGATTGGACGAACAGACGGCACAACATAGCGATACCGTAGGTCCTTTTCCCATTTTTGGACGGACCGCTAAAAATACGAATTGCATGGAGGCATATTTTTTAAACACGGTGGGTCTACAATTTTGTATCGATTCCAAACGATAAATTAAGAAATCTTTCAAGACAAATACTCGAGCCCTTCGAGTTGTTTGGGTTGAAACTTTGCCCGGTCTTGACATAGTGGGATTTAGACCCGACTATGTGCACAACAGTTCCATAAACCACTGCAATACAACGCGGCGCGGTGCCCAAACATTCATATCTAAACACAATATAAAAATTAACTCCTAACTTTATGACTGTGCTTTGTAGGTCCAGAATCAGTTCAGATGTCTGATTATCGCCACTACAATAACTTTGACTTTAGTTTGATAATACATCCATTGTAATATCATCCAAATTTTATGCACTGACGCCATGTTGGATTGCATACCCTTCAGAAATTTTAGTTTCTATACCTACTCAAAAATGTGGGAGCATAATGTCAGTTTGGTCTCAATAATTTTACTAAAAAGCCTCGGAGGTCTAGAGTGATAATAATTGTACTCCGTAACGAAGTCCTTGTTGGGTATGAAAATGTACCCGGAAGTAAAACTTCAAAGGAAACAATGAAAAAAAGTTTTTCATTTATTCCGTACTCCATGGTACCGGTACATAATACACAGTGCCCTTGGATGAGAAAAACTTTTCCCATCCGAAGTTTTCCTCGCAAGCTGTTGTTTTTTCTACCTTCTTTTGTTAAAACACAAAACCCAAATATTCATTCCCAGGTGAGAGATTAGTGTGAAAGCATTCCATGAACTCTCATCAGAAGACATCGCACCCGATGCAGTATCATTAGAGCTCCACAAGTTAAACAAACGAAACTTTAATAATGAGTTCCCCTCTTACTTGCCCATGGCGAAAGTTCAGTACGTAGTTCAGTACGTACACATGAAATTACCCCTATAGATCTGTTAGTTGTTGAGCTGGAGAGAGCCGCCTCCAGTACCCGAAATACAAAAGTTTCATTTAGTTTGAAGTTAGAATATCACCAGGTGAGCTCGCCCACCATTCTCACCATAACGGGTGGAATTTTAAGACTTTTGCTCGAGTTTCTGTGCATTAGGGGTGCTGATGTCTGTTTAGATATCCAGGATTACCTCGTGGGTACACCGGTTGGAGAGTCTGTTTTCGGCAGCTAATTAATACAGATGCTTCTCATAGTTTATTTGCTCACAAGTGTAAGCGACGATATTTTGAGGTGAGCTCAATGAAAATGCCAAAGTTTGCATTTGCATCATATCCTGTAGATGACTGGGAATTTTCGACTTTATTCAAAGCAAAGCCAAAGGAATAAGTAGGTACTTTTGCAAGTGAAATTATGAAAAAAGCTTGTTTATTGAAAAAAGATGTCGGTTAATAGTTTTTAATCATTCAAATAAGAAAGGTACGAAATGCATAAAAAAAAACTTTTTCTTAGGTACAGGGGAGAATTCACTCACGGGAAATATTCTACTTTGATAATTTCAGAAAGTAAAAGTGATGTTGGAAATTGGTTAAGAGAAAGGAAAAAGATATCCAACTGAACATATCGTTAATTATTTTGGGGAACAACACGAGTTTTCCTCGTCGAATATTGTGTACTAGTCTGGTAGTCTCCTGTGCTTCAGTTCCTTTCTGTTGACATTTTTCGAAAGTTAAACTCCTATTTATTTAGACTGCGTTGTCCAATGCTTATACTTTACTGCCAATTGCCCAATACAAGACCAGGAATCCAACTAGAACATTGGAGTCGTCTGGTGATATATGTTAACTGAATCTAGCATAAACGGGATTCAGATTAGATTGAATTTAATTGTAACATTTTATTTAATAACAAGTGAGTATAAGAGTTCGTTTATAACGAACTTCTAGATCCTCGACACTATTTTCGAGGCAATACGAAATATTGAAGGTCTTTGAACAGAACTCACTATTTGGAAGTCAATTATTTGAATGGATCCCGCATCCAGAAATTCGAGTGAAAGACTAGATTAAGAAGAAAATCTTTTAAGCTCATCTTATTAGAACCGCTTAAGAGAAAACATTTTTTTCAAAACGCCCCCTAAAAGTATGCGGAGCTCTTAACTTTGTATGAATCAAACTTAGTAAATGCTAAATTCCTTAATTGATATTAAAGATTTTTTCGATTTAGAGTGAACGAGAAAATTTAGAGTTTCAGCGTTATAATGCTCTAAAAGATATAACTCTGTTATATCTTTAACCATACTCACTGGTCGATGGTGTGGGCGGTTCACTTTTCTTCGTAGTAAAGGCTTTTAGCTGTCATTTCTATGCTCAAAAATTTGAGTTGCTATGCCTTATTTAAGTTGGCCAAAAAGTCTATTGAAATAATATTTGAATGATATGTTGTCTCACATTGAGACCATAGTGGGCGTGACCGTAAGCGGATCTATCCAATTTTAACTATTTGTCTGTGCAAAATTAGAACCAACCACGCCCCAAGATTTAGCTCTCTAAAGCGTAATTTTAAAGACCTTAAACCTTCACAAATACATACGGACTGACATGGCTTAATCGATTTAGCTGTCAGTCTCGATTATATCTCTAAGGCCCAGTTCAATGCCCAGCTTAAGCCAAGATCTGTTAAGCCCGTTACAAAACGAATCTGAAGTTGAGCCAGCGAGTAGTCTTTCAGTGCAAAGACAACCCCGTCAGCAAAGTTGTCGAAATCTTCGACTCTCGAAATTATTGACTCTTCCAACTCTCACTTCACATAAAAAAACACAGAAAAAGAAGTTTGAGTTGTTCTCAGACGTAATTTTTCATAGAAACGCTTAAACCGACTGCCATTCTCAGTGGCGTAGCGTGGGTTGGGGCCGCCCGGGGCAGACCGAATTTATGCCGCCCCTAGTAAGTTTTGCACTTACTAAAAAAATCTTTGTTTTCGGTTTCAACCATAGTTATACCTATACACATATGTTTGTCACTAAACTTGGTAAAATTTCTCTTAAAATGTTGTCAACTGTTGTTCGTACTAGTTTCTAGCGAGTGAAGTAAAAATGAAGCCCCAAATTTAAAATGTTCCGTAACTAATTACTTTCCGATTTTCCAATCCCTAAGCGGATTACTTACCTCATTTTATTAAATAAACAAAGTTAATTCCCATTAAACTTGAATTATCTAACGAAAATTCTTCAGAAAAATATGTTAATAAATAAATTATTTTAAACCCTAAATGTGCTTAAAAAAATCATTTTGAAGTTAAGGGTCAAGTTTAAAATGTTGAATTTAATTATATTAGTGAAAGTAAAAAGTTATGAAGGTAACTTTACTTTCACAACCAATTGACACGCCCACTTTGCTTAATGGCATGAAAAATCAAAGTTGTTGTAGGCGATATTTGCGCTTAAGTGTATTGTGGTTGACATTTAAAAAAAAACGAAAACCACCCCATGGGGGCGTGGTCATATTTAATTTGCATTATAATAAACATTTTTTATTCGATATATTTATTTTAAATCCAAAAGAATTGTACTAAAAAATGTTCAGATAATGTGCGTATGCTATCAACTGAAATGAATAAATTTTTGCCACCCACTTCTGGGGGCGTTTTTATGTATTAAACATTTTTAGCGGTCCGTCCAAAAATGGAAAAAGGACCTCTTATGGTATCGCTTTGTTGTCCGTCCGTAAAATCACTTTATAACTTCTGAACGGTAAGTCGTAGAAAGACATAATTTGGTGTGCGTATAAACTGTGGAAATAGTCAGCGAATCCAAAGACGGCAATTTTTTTAAGCACAAATAACGGTTTGAAACAGTTTGAAATTTCATGTGAAAGTGGACTTAATGTTTTTTACTGTTTTTTTTTCAAGAAGTTTAGTAGGCAAGAACAAGAAAAACAAAACTTAGGTTTAAGAAACACTAAGCTTTAATTAGAAAATAAAACTTTTAGAAAATATAAAAGCATTTTTAAGAAATGAGGAGTTGAAGAAGCATGACGTTTTTCAAAGTATTGGAGGCCATAACTTTTGAACGGCTTCTAGTTCCTTAAAGGTTATGACGATCTTGTTTAATTTTGGCTGAAGTTTGGACACGTTGTTCGCATGCCCCCTGACAGACTTCCTAGACAGGTCATGCTAGCCGAGATGCGAGCGCGTCGCCCGCTGGTAGGCCAAGAAACAGATGGTGCGATCAGGTAAAGAACCTCTCTGAGTCCCGCCAGGGGATTGCGCCGGATTCTCTTGAGTTGGTGGCGGAGGATCGAGAACGATGAAAAGATCATTTATTCACCCTCGCTCCGCGACCCTTTTAAAGGATAAACGGCACTCGAAAATGATGATGAAAAAATGATGATGTATGTAATGTTTAAAAGGGAAGCGAAATGCATCAAAAACTTTTCCAAATTGCCGTTTTCGACCTTAAGTTTTTGAGCCCATTCAAACAAGCGAAATAAAAAACAGCATATTTTTACCGTTTTCTCAGAAATCCATGTCCGCAGAATTTGAGAAAAGTGGCAAATGCTAGCACAGGTGTTTGTAAAATTGACCAAAAAGTCTAACGGTAATTAAAAATCCTAAAAAAGGCCAAGAAA